>OX465585.1:66103924-66703924 GCA_950022655.1 Alentia gelatinosa
GTGGTGGTATCGGTTGTGGTGTGTGTATGTTGGGGGTGTGGTGGTATTGGTGTGGGGAGTGTATGTTGGGTGTGTGGTGGTATTGGTGTGGGGGGTGTATGTTGGGGGGTGTGGTGGTATTGGTGTGGTGGGTGTATGTCGGGTGTGTGTGGTGGTATTGGTGTGGGGGGTGTATGTTGGGTGTGTGTGGTATTGGTGTGGGGGGTGTATGTTGGGGGTGTGGTGGTATTGGTGTGGGGGGTGTATGTTGGGTGTGTGTGGTGGTATTGGGTGTGGTGTGTGAATTTCGGGGTGTGTGGTGTATCGGTGTGGTGGGTGTATGTTGGGTGTGTGGTGGTATCGGTGTGGTGTGTGTATGTTGGGGGTGTGGTGGTATTGGTGTGGGGGGTGTATGTTGAGGGTGTGTGGTGGTATTGGTGTGGTGTGTGTGTGTTGGGTGTGTGGTGGTATCGGTGTGGGGGGTGTATGTTGGGGTCGTGTGGTGGTATCGGTGTGGGGGGTGTTTGTTGGGGGGGTGTGGTGGTATCGGTGAGGGGGGTGTATGTTGGGGGTGTCCGGTGGTATTGGTGTGGGGGGTGTATGTTGGGGGTGAGGTGGTGGTATTGGTGTGGGGGTTGTATGTTGGGTGTGTGGTGGTATCGGGGTGGGGGGTGTATGTTGGGGGTGTGTGGTGGTATTGGTGTGGGGGGTGTATGTTGGGGGTGTGTGGTGGTATCGGTGTGGTGGGTGTATGTTGGGGGTGTGTGGTGGTATCGGTGTGGGGGTCTATGTTGGGTGTGTGGTGGTATCGGTGTGGTGTGTGTGTGTTGGGTGTGTGGTGGTATCGGTGTGGTGTGTGTGTGTTGGGTGTGTGGTGGTATCGGTGTCGGGGTGTATGTTGGGGGTGTGTGGTGGTATCGGTGAGGGGGGTGTATGTTGGGGGTGTGTGGTGGTATTGGTGTGGTGGATGTATGTTGGGTGTGTGGTGGTATCGGTGTGGTGTGTGTGTGTTGGGTGTGTGGTTGTATCGGTGTGGTGTGTGTATGTTGGGGTGTGTGGTGGTATTGGTGTGGTGGATGTTTGTTGGGGGTGTGTGGTGGTATCGGTGTGGTGTGTGTATGTTGGGTGTGTGTGGTGGTATCGGTGTGGGGGGTGTATGTTGGGGGTGTGTGGTGGTATCGGTGTGGGGAGTGTATGTTGGGTGTGTGTGGTGGTATTGGTGTGGGGTGTGTATGTTGGGGGTGTGTGGTGGTATCGGTGTGGGGGGTGTATGTTGGGGGTGTGTGGTGGTATCGGTGTGGGGGGTGTATGTTGGGTGTGTGGTGGTATCGGTGTGGGGGGTGTATGTTGGGGGTGTGTGGTGGTATTGTGTGGTGTGTGTATGTTGGGGGTGTGGTGGTATTGGTGTGGTGTGTGTGTGTTGGGTGTGTGTGGTGGTATCGGTGTGGTGTGTGTGTGTTGGGTGTGTGTGTGGTATCGGTGTGGGGGGTGTATGTTGGGGTCGTGTGGTGGTATCGGTGTGGGGGTGTATGTTGGGTGTGTGGTGGTATTGGTGTGGTGGATGTATGTTGGGGGTGTGGGGAGTGTATGTTGGGGGTGTGTGGTGGTATCGGTGTCGGGGTGTATGTTGGGGGTGTGTGGTGGTATCGGTGTGGTGTGTGTGTGTTGGGTGTGTGGTGGTATCGGTGTGGTGTGTGTGTGTTGGGTGTGTGGTGGGTATCGGTGTCGGGGTGTATGTTGGGGTGTGTGGTGGTATCGGTGAGGGGGGGTGTATGTTGGGGGTGTGTGGTGGTATTGGTGTGGTGGATGTATGTTGGGTGTGTGGTGGTATCGGTGTGGTGTGTGTGTGTTGGGTGTGTGGTTGTATCGGTGTGGTGTGTGTATGTTGGGTGTGTGGTGGTATTGGTGTGGTGGATGTTTGTTGGGGGTGTGTGGTGGTATCGGTGTGGTGTGTGTATGTTGGGTGTGTGTGGTGGTATCGGTGTGGGGGGTGTATGTTGGGGGTGTGTGGTGGTATCGGTGTGGGGAGTGTATGTTGGGTGTGTGTGGTGGTATTGGTGTGGGGAGTGTATGTTGGGGGTGTGTGGTGGTATCGGTGTGGTGTGTGTGTGTTGGGTGTGTGGTGGTATCGGTGTGGGGGGTGTATGTTGGGTGTGTGGTGGTATTGGTGTGGTGGGTGTATGTTAGGTGTGTGGTGGTATCGGTGTGGTGTGTGTATGTTGGGTGTGTGGTGGTATCGGTGTGGTGTGTGTATGTTGGGGGTGTGGTGGTATTGGTGTGGGGGGTGTATGTTGGGTGTGTGTGGTGGTATTGGTGTGGTGTGTGTATGTTGGGTGTGTGGTGGTATCGGTGTGGGGGGTGAATGTTGGGTGTGTGTGGTGGTATCGGTGTGGGGAGTGTATGTTGGGTGTGTGGTGGTATTGGTGTGGGGGGTGTATGTTGGGTGTGTGTGGTGGTATCGGTGTGGTGTGTGTATGTTGGGGGTGTGGTGGTATTGGTGTGGGGGGTGTATGTTGGGTGTGTGTGGTGGTATTGGTGTGGTGGGTGTATGTTGGGTGTGTGGTGGTATTGGTGTGGGGGGTGTATGTTGGGGGTGTGTGGTGGTATTGGTGTGGGGGGTGTATGTTGGGTGTGTGTGGTGGTATTGGTGTGGGGAGTGTATGTTGGGGGTGTGTGGTGGTATCGGTGTGGGGGGTGTATGTTGGGGGTGTGTGGTGGTATCGGTGTGAGGGGTGTATGTTTGGGGTGTGTGGTGGTATTGGTGTGGGGGTGTATGTTGGGTGTGTGGTGTGTGTATGTTGGGGGTGTGTGGTGGTATTGGTGTGGTGGGTGTATGTTGGGTGTGTGGTGGTATCGGTGTGGTGTGTTTGTGTTGGGTGTGTGTGGTGGTATCGGTGTGGTGTGTGTATGTTGGGTGTGTGTGGTGGTATTGGTGTGGTGTGTGTATGTTGGGGGTGTGTGGTGGTATTGGTGTGGGGGGTGTATGTTGGGTGTGTGGTGGTATTGGTGTGGTGGATGTATGTTGGGTGTGTGGTGGTATTGGTGTGGTGGATGTATGTTGGGGGTGTGGGGAGTGTATGTTGGGGGTGTGTGGTGGTATCGGTGTGGTGTGTGTGTGTTGGGTGTGTGTGGTGGTATTGGTGTGGGGGTGTATGTTGGGTGTGTGTGGTGGTATTGGTGTGGGGGGTGTATGTTGGGGGTGTGTGGTGGTATCGGTGTGGTGTGTGTATGTTGGGGGTGTGGTGGTATCGGTGTGGTGTGTGTATGTTGGGGGTGTGTGGTGGTATCGGTGTGGGGGGTGTATGTTGGGGGTGTGTGGTGGTATTGGTGTGGTGTGTGTATGTTGGGTGTGTGGTGGTATCGGTGTGGTGTGTGTGTGTTGGGTGTGTGTGGTGGTATTAATGTGGTGTGTGTATGTTGGGTGTGTGGTGGTATTGGTGTGGTGTGTGTATGTTGGGTGTGTGGTGGTATCGGTGTGGTGTGTGTATGTTGGGGGTGTGTGGTGGTATCGGTGTGGTGTGTGTATGTTGGGGGTGTGGTGGTATTGGTGTGGGGGGTGTATGTTGGGTGTGTGGTGGTATCGGTGTGGTGTGTGTGTGTTGGGTGTGTGTGGTGGTATTGGTGTGGGGGGTGTATGTTGGGGGTGTGTGGTGGTATTGGTGTGGTGTGTGTGTGTTGGGTGTGTGGTGGTATCGGTGTGGGGGGTGTATGTTGGGGGTGTGTGGTGGTATTGGTGTGGTGGGTGTATGTTGGGTGTGTGGTGGTATCGGTGTGGTGTGTGTGTGTTGGGTGTGTGTGGTGGTATTGGTGTGGGGGGTGTATGTTGGGGGTGTGTGGTGGTATTGGTGTGGTGTGTGTGTGTTGGGTGTGTGGTGGTATCGGTGTGGTGTGTGTATGTTGGGGGTGTGTGGTGGTATCGGTGTGGGGGGTGTATGTTGGGGGTGTGTGGTGGTATCGGTGTGGTGTGTGTGTGTTGGGGGTGTGTGGTGGTATTGGTGTGGTGGATGTATGTTGGGTGTGTGGTGGTATCGGTGTGGGGGGTGTATGTTGGGGGTGTGTGGTGGTATCGGTGTGGTGTGTGTGTGTTGGGGGTGTGTGGTGGTATTGGTGTGGTGTGTGTATGTTGGGTGTGTGTGGTGGTATCGGTGTGGTGTGTGTGTGTTGGGTGTGTGTGGTGGTATCGGTGTGGGGAGTGTATGTTGGGTGTGTGGTGGTATCGGTGTGGGGGGTGTATGTTGGGTGTGTGTGGTGGTATCGGTGTGGGGAGTGTATGTTGGGTGTGTGGTGGTATCGGTGTGGTGGGTGTATGTTGGGTGTGTGGTGGTATTGGTGTGGTGTGTGTGTGTTGGGGGTGTGTGGTGGTATTGGTGTGTTGGGTGTATGTTGGGGGTGTGTGGTGGTATTGGTGTGGTGGGTGTATGTTGGGTGTGTGGTGGTATTGGTGTGGGGGGTGTATGTTGAGGGTGTGTGGTGGTATTGGTGTGGGGGTTGTATGTTGGGTGTGTGGTGGTATCGGGGTGGGGGGTGTATGTTTGGGGTGTGGTGGTATCGGTGTGGGGGGTGTATGTTGGGGGGTGTGGTGGTATTGGTGTGGTGGGTGTATGTTGGGGGTGTGGTGTGTGTATGTTGGGGGGTGTGGTGGTTTTGGTGTGGTGGGTGTATATTGGGGGTGTGGTGTGTGTATGTTGGGGGGTGTTGTGGTTTTGGTGTGGTGGGTGTATATTGGGGGTGTCGCAGGTGGAGTATTTGCAGACTTGTTAGTGTGGTGTGTGTTCAGGCCGCGACCTGCCCGGCCGCTGTTATGACTCCGGTCAATATCAACACAAACCAGGGAGCTGTTTCAATACCATAGACTTAACCCACGTTTTGAAACAGCTCCCAGGAGTGAGCTCTGGTCGTCAGTGACGCCTGTGCGGCCTGTTTTATGGTCAAGTTGATTATTTACTCTGAGCACCGTTTGCATTAGTCCTGGAACCTAGTGTATCCTCTGTTACTTTCCAGACTTAGACTTTAATGTTCTTCACAGAATTGTAAACCTCAATTTGAACCTAGAAGTAATTCCAGTTTTAGAACGTCGAAAACATGAGCTCGAGACGAAGGGATTATGTTCTGATGTAGGCTGCTGCCTTCTTGTTGTGTCACGGTATGGTTGGGGATTAAACGGGGCCTTAACACGTCTTGAGATCATGTTGGAGATCATTCAGCACCTACACTCCAGTGGAAAGCAATTCCCGAAGATAAGGTTCAAAGTGGTAAGAGCAGCTACTGATGATGAGAGCGTTAATCACCGGTCACTGATAGCGGGCCCGCGTACTCCCACGTACAGACACCGGCGCGCTGCGGGGCGCGCTGCGGGGCGCGCTGCGGGGCGCGCTGCGGGGCGCGCTGCGGGGCGCGCTGCGGGGCGCGCTGCGGGGCGCGCTGCGTCCTGTTCTATGGACTTAACGCAACAGTGTTGTGCGGATAATCCTATCACGGATCAAGATCCGTTATCCTACCAGAGACTCCCAAAGGAGATGTCCATTGAAACCTCCTCAGCGTTGTACTACTTGAACAATAAGATCTATGTATCGGGGTGAATATGGAAAGCAATTAGCAAGCATAAAGTATTACGACTCGTACACTTAGTTCGTTTACCAGGTGCTGCTGAATTAGGTTACCGAAATAAGTTTACTGGTTTGTTCATTATTTACATTATTTCACTTGTTGCATCCACACCATCATACTTTGTATATAATATTTTATCCTACCCCTAAAGCCCATAAGACAGCGACATTTTCCATAGATTCTCACCGATCCGATCACCGATTATAATGGGGAACATGAATGTCGCTGTCTTATACCCTTTGCAATGCTTCCCGATCACACCTTTCCATTTTACGACCTTGTACAGCGACCCGATTGAGATCAAAGAGAGCCGCCTGGAGCCGAGCCGGGGTGAGCCACAGGCTGCTGGTTTGGAGTCATAGAAATTATTCAAAGTTTAATAACTTTTGATCCGATTAAGATATTGGAAATCAGTTTTCAGATTCATCATTGCCTATGTCTCCCCTACAAATCGATATAGGGCGCTTGTAAATCGGACTAGGGGGTAAGTAGCATCGCTGTTGAAACTGCCTTCTCAGAATCGGGAAGAGTTGGTGAAGTGCGTACAGCGACACGATTAAGGTCGGGCAGAGTCAGTCATTACCCCAAGCTAGTAATGCCCGACCCGATTAAAATCGGGTCTGTGAAGTGCGTACAGCGACCCGATTCTGACCGACCCGACGGATTCGTCGGACAAAGGTGTGATCGGGCATAATGGTCGGGTCGCTGTCTTATAGGCTTGATAAAAAAACCCATAGGCTTAACATTGGTGGGCTGTATTTAATCTATGGTGCAGGAAAGATGAAATTTATCGCTCTAGTGGGATACAGTTGTCAAACGACATCATTTGCAAAGCAACCGATGATTATCACTAATTATCGGTGAGTTTTATGTTATTTCTTAATTTTCTTAAGTAATTTAGACGGGGTAGGATAAATTCTAGGCCAAACTCGAGTTAGTCGTGTTGTTTATCGCACTCCGGCAATTTCGCCCATCACTGCACTCAGCTTCACCTCGCGCAGTAATACGCGACATTGCCGTCGTGCGATAAACAACAACACGACTAACTCTCGTTTGGTTTCTCCTAAGTAACAAGACGAGGACACTTGCCATCAAAGTGTACTTAATGTCAAGAGAGGAGTAGGCCAGAATATCTGCTATGCAGAGGCCTGACTTAATTGTACCCTTTTACAGTGCAAATAAAAAATTAGAAGAAAAAAAAATGTTCAAGACCTGCCCCACCCAGATCCGGCCCAGGCCTCGCCCGGCCCCTCTAAAAGGCCCCGGCCTGGCCAAGTTACAGTCGGTGGTAGGGAGGCTCAGTCTCCAAACACAATCTAAGAAAAATCTATTTTCTTAAAGCCTATAAAGCCTATAAGACACCGACCCGACCGCTGTGCCCAATTCTACCTTTGCCCAACGGATCCGTCGGGTCTGTGACAATCTGCATCAATCGGGTCGGCTTAAGACACCAAAATATTTTCCCGATTCATCCCGACCATCGGCTCGGTGAGAGTCTGGAATAAAATGTCGATGTCTTATACCTATAAGACACCAACACAATGACTCTTCCCGACGACACCTCCTGCCTTTATAACCTCGTAAACAACCCGATTGAGATCAAAGAGAGCGGCCGGGTGCCGGGCATGACTGGGCCCCTGGCCGGGTGATAAGTCTTTATAGGCAATGATGCAACTTTTAAAAATATCAGAAAACGGTTTTCAGATCTATGATCGCTTCTTTCTCCCCTACACATCGATATAAGACACTTGTAAATCGGACTGAGGGATAGATGGCAACACTTTTTAAATGGCATGCTCAGAATCGGTATCAATCGGTGAAAGTGCGTACACCGGAATCGGTCGGGCAGAGTCGGTCATATCTGACATGGTAGTAATGCCCGACGCGTCGGGAAAGCAATAAAATCGGGTCGGTGAAGTGCGTACACCGACCCGATTGATGCAGATTGTCACAGGCCCGACGGATCCGTCGGGCAAAGGTAGAATCGGGCACAGCGGTCGGGTCGGTGTCTTATAGGCTTTAAGAATAATTGCCCCTGGTTGGTATTGCGAAGGTATCAGAATATGTGACATGGTGTGTTGTTGTTTACTCCCATTGGTCTCCCAACGTGTGTATATCATAAATTGTACAGTTAACACCTGTCGAAGTGTGTGTAACTTTGATACTTCTGCAGGCTAGACAAAGCTGACAATACTATAGTTGTTGAATGCATACCTGAAAGTGCCTGTGATGATTATGCGACCCCATGTAATGGCCGATGTAGCTTACGTTCTCTGTTCCGATGTGCTCTGTGATGTACTATGTCGATTCATATGACGGATTTAAGTGGAAGATCACCACTAAGTATTTGTGAACTTGTTTTTTCGTCTTAATAATTTTTTTGTAATCCAGAGTTTGATCACATATTATATAATCTTTCTCATTCTGTGCTAAAATAATTATCAACATATTAAGAACAATCATTACCAGTAACATGCCCCGATTCATTATTTGAACGCACTTTTCTCCATTGAACATTGATTTAATCCTTCTCCAGAACTCACGAGGCGATTCACGACTTTCTTCCAATTGCGTTTAACAATACTCATCTTTGTATCTCGTTTGATAATTTGGTTCAATTCCTTAGCATTGTGTAGGAGCATTGTAGACGGAAAGATGAGTCTGGCATGTAAAATACTAACAGAGAAGTTTGTATCCATACAATATTTCCAGAATTATGATATATTTCCATAGTAAGATTCTGCCCGAGATCTGCATCTGTGCACCGTTCATTGTGAAGATCATCAGGACCATGGTCACCTTTCTGTGACTCTTAAACACGTTTCTACGCTCAACGACGCAACCTCCCTCACTACGATGTTGACCTTCCGATTGCTTCTTTTGGACTAGGATATGGGTAATCTGCATCGTAATCCATCGGGAGGTATTGTAGAGTCCTTTTGGGTGTGGAACTCATGGTGCACACTGTCGACGAAACACATGCCATGAATGGCGTTTTGTACTTAGAGAGAAGACGGAGAGAATGAAGGGCCTCTTATATGAGGTGTGTGGCACCGAGAGCAGGAATGATGAGGTTGGGTGATAACAATAACGATGATGTGAATGAGTAGAGAATACACAACGACGTACTAGATCGAGTGACAAAATTTTGATTTGTTCGATCTACCTAGACCATTTTGTTGTAATTGTTATTGTACATTGTATTTGTATAATAGTTACCCTGTGTCTTTGGTTGTGTTGTTCATACCTTATAAATATATAGTCAAAATTATATTCTCTACGAGACTACAAATAACGGTATAGTATGACACTTATTGGCGGAAATGGGAAAGTGGTAGACCGCGTATGACTCTATACGAACGGACCCAAGAAAAAAAAAGGAAAAAAAAAAGTATATTTTCTGTCTTTGTAGGTGGACACACCCCTGAGAACTGAAGTCACCTGCTTCTGATGCACAGCGACGCACCTTACGACCCGCGATACGACCCGCGATACGACCCGCGATACGACCCGCCATACGACCCGCCATACGACTCGCCATATGACGCGCTATACTACACACATTGAGCTGAGTAGGAGCCGGGGTGTATCGGAGGTGTGAATCCAGGTGTTTCCGTTCAACGCCACCTAACGGTGATTTCCTTCGTTAAGCCGGCGCTCGGACAAACACGGCCGAGTCCATAGAGATATACAGCATTCACAGCTAGAGTGTGAACGGTGAGTGTGGTTGAAGGAGTGTTTGTTTTGGACAGATCAAACTGCTACAACAATCAGAGATATTGTATCAACGAGTCTGGACTATCTAAACTTTAAAGTTGATACTTGTTTTGGTTTTAACTTGGAGAAAGATAAGCATATATGATAGCTAGGCCTGCCAATGTATCGATATGTATTCAATTTCAGTGACCCTATGTTATCTATGTTATATCTTAAGTATCATTAAGGCAATATGCATGTATGCAATACCAGACTTGATCTGGAATACCATAGAATAGGATGCAATCATTATTATTTCTCTGGGAATAATGTAGCCAGGTATTTTGACCATATTATTGCTCATACACTCACTGATCCAATGCTAAAGAATACGTTGCCACGTGAATGATTGGTGTAACTAAGCAGATAAGGTGCGACACCAGCCAGTGGGAAAAGGCCTATTCCGCGTCTGCGTTGGTGGAGTACAGGGCCCTGTTTTTTAGTCACGACATCGCAAGTCTACGATCGGCTGAGATCGGATCAAGATTTTACGCGTGTTTTCAAGACACAAGATGGCGGGTGTGCTATAGACACGGTCGTAAGTTGAATCGAACTATCTTGGCGAGATGTATCGGAAGTTAAGACAAGTATAGAACTGTCTTAGGTTCTATAAAACATCACTGTGGATTTTCTGTAGTTCCCATAAGAACTAAGCAATGAAATTTTAACACGAGTAAGGTATACATATACCCTATAATCGTACCAAATATGAAGCAAGCAATGAAATTTTAACACGAGTAAGGTATACATATACCCTATAATCGTACCAAATATGAAGCATATCGGATTTATCGTTCCGAATTTATCGACGTTTGAATCTGAAACATCTAGCCTGTAGTGCGGCCACCATTCACCAGACGGCGTGTACACATCTTGTCAGCGTGCCCTGTGCGCCTCGAGCGGTCGTGAAAGAGAATATTGAAACATCGGATATCGTATCACGTGGTGGTAGGGGTACACTGGCCATCAGAGCAGTATTTGCTATGACAAAATTGAAACGCCGATATTTTCATAACGGTGCTGCCGATTTTCTTTATATTTGGTACGATTATAGGTTATATGTATACCTTACTCGTGTTCAAATTTCATTGCTTAATTCCTACGGGAAGTTAAGTTCCGTGTTTGTTACGACATGTCCAGAGTGGTCTTAGACATACAACACTTATGGCCACTATTTCTGCTCCATTGGCCACCGACTGTCGTGACTATAGCACACCTTTTACCTCCCTAAGTGTCATATCTCCACTAAGTGTCGTATCTGCTCTACGATCGTATCTCTCTAGCACACTTACGGCAGATACGTGTCATAAGTTACGAATGTCGTGACTAAAAAAAAGGGCCCAGGCCTTATAATCACTGCTTTTAACACTCTGCGATACAGATAGTACAGCGAACCTTTCAGACTACCGGTTAAACCTAATTATGTCCACTAATGCTTACATACGTAATTTATAGAAATAAACCAACTAGCTAGATCCATATAGACTGTGTACGCTCACGCTCCAGTGATCACACCTTTGCTCCCTTGGTGGGTATGGTGCAGCGAGTTCTCACCCACCAGTACTCAGTCACCGGTACTCACTGACCAGCTAGAGCTGTTTCAAAACGTGGGTTAAGTCTATGGTTTTGAAACAGCTCCCAGGGACCTGTTTCAATAGAATGAGTCACTAAGCCACTTAGTGACATGACTAGTGACAGGAATAGTGACAGGAATAGTGACAAAATTTAAGTCTCATTTCATAAGGCATGTCACTGTCGGGGAGGTGTGTCTTGTCACTATCGTGGATGTGTCCCTAGTTTGGGACAGCATAGCGGAAAAACATGTGGGGTACCCCATTTCACATACTCATGTCCTACTGGGAACAAGTGCCATCAAGGTGAAGGTCACTGCATAAATTAGCGACTGGCTTGAGTGATCCGACACTGGCCACCAGTGCAGCATTTGCTATGACAAAATTCAAATGCGAATATCGTTGGATTGCATGGACCGATCTCCTTCATATTTTGCATATTTATAAGTTGTATGTGTCCCTAACTGGGGTTAAAGTTTCATAGCTTACTTCCTACAGAAGTAAAGTTACGTGTTTGTGACAATAGAAGTGAGAGGGTATACCCTCTCGCTATTTAGGACACAACAATGACCATTACAATGACCGGACATCGGTCTTATGAAATGGTCAGGCCACTATTAGCGCCCGCCTGTAAACCGGAGTCACAGAATCAGTTGTCACTAAACTACTGCAACGCAACCTGTCGCTATCGTGTCACTACACCCAATAACGGACGTCCTACAGACTATTGAAACGGGCCCCAGTCCTCACTGACCAGTCCTCACTGACCAGTCCTCACTGACCAGTCCTCACTCACTGGTACTCACTCTTCAGTCCTCACTCACCAGTCCTCACTCAGCAATACTCACTCACCAGTCCTCACTCACCAGTACTCACTCACTAGTACTCACTCACCAGTCAGCACTCGACAGTCCTCACTCAACAATCCTCACTCGACAATCCTCTGTCACCAGACCTCATTCTCCAGTCTGCTCTCAACAGTCCTCAGTACCAGTACCTAATCACTCAGTATTTGTCACTCAGAAAGGGCAACTCAGTATGGGTCACTCAAGTGGGTGTCGTGTGGTCCATAACTGACTTGCTTTGACACTTACAGACTTTTGTCATGTCCATAGCTATCACAATGTACATAACTATAAAAAGATGTCCATAACTATCAAAACCTGGTTAAACAAACGCGTTACCGCATTTGCGTTACTTTTCGGTGCATTTTAACTGCGTTACGCTACCCACTAATGGGTTATGATTCTGGGTTACAACCTTACCAAGTTACCGTTATCGCGTTACCGTCACAATTCAAAGCCCGCTTTCACGTTACCATTAGCACATTACCTTTCTAACTGCATTACCTTTCTAACCCCGTTACAGCATACCGTTACCGCGTTACCATTCTAACCCTGTTACCGCTTTACCATTACCGCGGTACCGTTACTGCATTAACATTCTAACCAGGTTACCATGTCATTCTTGTAACCTCATTATTGTTCTTAATCCATTACGGCATTATTACCCCTTTACTGTTCTAATCATGTTGCATCCTAATCCTCTTATTTCATTACCGCATTACCATAACCTCGCATTACCATTCCAACAACAAAACACCCATAATTCCACATTACCGTATTACTGTTACCATTCTACCCCCAATTACCACGCTATCATTCTTACCTCGTTACCGCATTATCATTACCACATTATCATTCTAATCCCATTACTGTGTTACCATTCTAACCACATTACCCGCTATCATGTGACCGCTACCAATTTGACCCTGTGTTACCACATCACCATTACCATTGCATTGTTACTTCTTACCATTCTAACCTCGTTACCACATTAGCATTCTATCCCTGGTTACCATTTTATCGCTACAGTGTTACCGTTCTAACCACTTACATCACAATCCTGTTACCAGGTGAATATTACTGTGTTACCACTGTTCTAACTCTATTACCATTCTAGCATTGACACATAGGGTATCACTCAGTATAGGTATGTATCCCTCTCAATGGATCACACAGTATGTATCACTCACAATGCGTCACGCAGTATGGGTCACTCAGAAAGTGTCACTCAGTGTGTGTCACTCAGAATGACACACACTGAGTGACCCCTGTTGAGTGACCATACTGAGTGACCTGAGTGACTAGGCACTGGTGAGGACTGGTATGTAATGCTAACGTTGGAATGCAGTAACAAGGATAGGATGGTAATGCAGTTAGAGGGGAACACAGTAAGTGTAACATGGTAGCAAGTTTAGAATGGTAACACAGTAACAGTAATGTGTTAACTAGGTAAGAAGGTTTGTACAAAGAATGTGTATCGGGCGGGTGGCTGACGGAGGCTCGATGACTGGCATTGACAATGCACACAATCTTTGAAATGTGGAGACAGGTCTATATTGTCATTTAAAAGTATAAAACACTAACTTGAGAGTTATATTGTACGTTATATATATATGTGAGATAATATAGAATTAAGTCAATTTTCATGGAAAATGGGTGTGGAGAGGGAGGGGTGGAGATGTTCGTGTAGGATTTGGCATAGCAATTTGTTTGTTAGAGTAGTTTAACGTCCAATTTGTTCAATTAGACTTTGGCATAATAAACGACATACACTTGAGCTACCAGTTGAGAACTAATGAAACAATCTATCCAATTGATTTAAAATGTTTCCTGTAGTACAGTTTCAGGCTTTTCTAATGATAGATAGATCATGTATGTAGGGTATGTGGTTGTCTCAAAACAATCTGCACACAATTTGTATCCGGCGGGTGGCTGACGGCGGCTGACGGAGGCTCGAGGACTGGCATTGACAATGCACACAATCTTTGAAATGTGGAGACTGGGTCAATTCAGGTCACTTAAGAGTATAAAACACTAACTTGGGAGCTATATTGTATGTTATTTATGTGAGAAAATATAGAATTAAGTCAATTTTCATGGAAAATGTGTGTGGAGAGGGGTGTCTGAGATGTTCAGAGTTCAGGATTTGGATAGAGGAATGGGGGACTGTTACAAGACTGTTGTATGACTGATACAAGACTGTTGTAAAACTATTACAAGACTGTTGTAAAATTGATGTAATTCTGTTGAAAAACTGTAACAAGACTGTTGTAAGACTGTTTGGATTGATTTAAAAAGTTATATTTTCTGGACTTCAAACAATTATACGTAACTTTGTAAAACCAAAATATGGCATTGCCATACCAACCTTTGTATCCTTGTTTATGTAAGAAAATATAGAATTAAGTCAGTTTTCATGGAAAATGGGTGTGGAGAGGGATGTGGAGAGGTCCAGGTGTGAGAGCTCACAGTGCAATCACCCAACCGTGACGGCCGCGCCACGGCGACCGCCCTCACTCCACTATCAAATTTAGTAAGACTGCCAGTTCACACCGCTCACCCTCACACCTCCCTGTTCACACTGCTCCCTCTCACAGTGAGACCTCCCTGTTCACACCGCTCACCCTCACACCTCCCTGTTCACACCGCTCACCCTCACACCTCCCTGTTTGTACCGCTCACCCTCACACCTCCCTGTTTGTACCGCTCACCCTCACATGGAGACTTACCTGTTTACACCGCTCACCCTCACACCTCCCTGTTTACACCGCTCACTCTCACACCTCCCTGTTTACACCGCTCACCCTCACACCTCCCTGTTTACACCGCTCACCCTCACACCTCCCTGTTCACACCGCTCACCCTCACACCTCCCTGTTTACACTGCTCACCCTCACGCCTTCCTGTTTACACCGCTCACCCTCACACCTCCCTGTTTACACCGCTCACCCTCACACCTCCCTGTTTACACCGCTCACTCTCACACCTCCCTGTTTACACTGCTCACCCTCACGCCTTCCTGTTTACACCGCTCACCCTCACACCTCCCTGTTTGTACCGCTCACCCTCACACCTCCCTGTTTACACCGCTCACCCTCACACCTCCCTGTTTGTACCGCTCACCCTCACACCTCCCTGTTTGTACCGCTCACCCTCACATGGAGACTTACCTGTTTACACCGCTCACCCTCACACCTCCCTGTTTACACCGCTCACTCTCACACCTCCCTGTTTACACCGCTCACCCTCACACCTCCCTGTTTACACCGCTCACCCTCACACCTCCCTGTTCACACCGCTCACCCTCACACCTCCCTGTTTACACTGCTCACCCTCACGCCTTCCTGTTTACACCGCTCACCCTCACACCTCCCTGTTTACACCGCTCACCCTCACACCTCCCTGTTTACACCGCTCACTCTCACACCTCCCTGTTTACACTGCTCACCCTCACGCCTTCCTGTTTACACCGCTCACCCTCACACCTCCCTGTTTGTACCGCTCACCCTCACACCTCCCTGTTTACACCGCTCACTCTCACACCTCCCTGTTTACACCGCTCACCCTCACACCTCCCTGTTTGTACCGCTCACCCTCACATGGAGACTTACCTGTTTACACCGCTCACCCTCACACCTCCCTGTTTACACCGCTCACTCTCACACCTCCCTGTTTACACTGCTCACCCTCACACCTCCCTGTTTACACCGCTCACTCTCACACCTCCCTGTTTACACCGCTCACCCTCACACCTCCCTGTTTACACCGCTCACTCTCACATGGAGACTTACCTGTAACAGGTAGAGCCACACCGCTCGGCAGGTGGGCGACAGTCGCACCAGGTACAGCTCCATGGCCGGCCGTTTTCCTGCTCCGGCCTCTTTCCCGGAATCCCCGTTAACTGCCGTGTCGGCCATGGCGGCGACCGTCCTGTACGTCTAGTCCTGTAAATCTGCCTTCCTG
Organism: Alentia gelatinosa; assembly: GCA_950022655.1. Taxonomy (NCBI): domain Eukaryota; kingdom Metazoa; phylum Annelida; class Polychaeta; order Phyllodocida; family Polynoidae; genus Alentia; species Alentia gelatinosa. Next base: position 66,119,646 of record OX465585.1, read on the forward strand.
TAAATTCACAGTCCTGTAAATCTGCCGTCCTGTAGATTCAGTCCTGTGAGCCTCCCGTCCCGTATGTCCACTAGTCTATGCGTGTGCCGGTCGTGGACGAGGGAGCGGGTCCGTAATACCACTCACACACCTACCAGTCGGAGTTGAGGAGAAAGCGCCGTAGTGGCTGCAGTCGATTCCAGGTAGATGTAAACAAAGCAACACTGCTCTGTATTAAATAGCACTTTCCGCTTGTCTTTGTCCTCGCTAGAGTTTGGTAAATGTGTTATGACCTTGGTGAGAACATCTGATGGGGTTCAGTTCTAGTGGCATTCCGATACATCCTCCGATAGCGGTAATTCCCCAAAGCACATCAATGAGAGAAGTGTTTCTGGACTCGACACCTCCGAGCGGCCTGACCACGGTGAGCGGCGCGCAGGAGTGAGTGTGCCACCAGCAGGGTCGGTGCCTCCAGCAGGGTCGGTGCCTCCAGCGGGGTCGGTGCCTCCAGCAGACCTCACACCGCTCTCACAGCTCCCTCCATCTGGTGGCACTCCTCACGACCCGGTGTGAACTGACAGCTGAGCGTGTTGAGCGTGTTGAGCGTGTTGAGCGTGTTGAGCGTGTTGAGCGTGTTGAGCGTGTTGAGCGTGTTGAGCGTGTTGAGCGTGTTGAGCGTGTTGAGCGTGTTGAGCGTGTTGAGCGTGTTGAGCGTGTTGAGCGTGTTGAGCGTGTTGAGCGTGTTGAGCGTGTTGAGCGTGGTGAGCGTGGTGAGCGTGGTGAGCGTGGTGAGCGTGGTGAGCGTGGTGAGCGTGGTGAGCGTGGTGAGCGTGGTGAGCGTGGTGAGCGTGGTGAGCGTGGTGAGCGTGGTGAGCGTGGTGAGCGTGGTGAGCGTGGTGAGCGTGGTGAGCGTGGTGAGCGTGGTGAGCGTGGTGAGCGTGGTGAGCGTGGTGAGCGTGGTGAGCGTGGTGAGCGTGGTGAGCGTGGTGAGCGTGGTGAGCGTGGTGAGCGTGGTGAGCGTGGTGAGCGTGGTGAGCGTGGTGAGCGTGGTGAGCGTGGTGAGCGTGGTGAGCGTGGTGAGCGTGGTGAGCGTGGTGAGCGTGGTGAGCGTGGTGAGCGTGGTGAGCGTGGTGAGCGTGGTGAGCGTGGTGAGCGTGGTGAGCGTGGTGAGCGTGGTGAGCGTGGTGAGCGTGGTGTCAGGTCGCGGGCTGCCTCAAGTGGCGGCGGGTCGTTAGTTGTGTAATACGCCACCTTCACCCGCACACTCACCGCTGTGTCAATTTGACCAGCACCCTAGGCAGTCCGTACGCAGATTAGAATCTGAGCTCTTCCTCCTTGAGCCCCCTGAGGCGGGTGTGGGGCTTACTCTGCAGCGGGATCCTGGCCCCGGGGTCGGCGGGGATCAGGTCGGGGTCTGTCGGTGGCGCTGCTTGCAGCACGTCGGGTCCGAGTTGAAGTGACCGCTGCCCGCTGAGCCCTGGTCGTTACCACCACACGGCCTCCTGCCCGGCCCAACAGCGACAACAGTGCCACTCCGCCCATCACCCTCTGCCAGCCCAACAGCGTCAACACGCCACTCCGCCCACCACCCTCTGCCCGGCCCAACAGCGACAACACGCCACTCCGCCCATCACCCTCTGCCAGCCCAACAGCGACAACACGCCACTCCGCCCACCACCCTCTGCCCAGCCCAACAGCGACAACACGCCACTCCGCCCACCACCCTCTGCCCGGCCCAACAGCGACAACACGCCACTCCGCCCACCACCCTCTGCCCAGCCCAACAGCGACAACACGCCACTCCGCCCACCACCCTCTGCCCAGCCCAACAGCGTCAACACGCCACTCCGCCCACCACACTCTGCCCGGCCCAACAGCGTCAACAGTGCCACCCCGCCCACCACCCTCTGCCAGCCCAACAGCGTCAACACGCCACTCCGCCCACCACCCTCTGCCAGCCCAACAGCGTCAACACGCCACTCCGCCCACCACACTCTGCCAGCCCAACAGCGACAACACGCCACTCCGCCCACCACCCTCTGCCCAGCCCAACAGTGACAACACGCCACTCCGCCCACCACCCTCTGCCAGCCCAACAGCGACAACACGCCACTCCGCCCACCACACTCTGCCAGCCCAACAGCGACAACACGCCACTCCGCCCACCACCCTCTGCCAGCCCAACAGCGACAACACGCCACTCCGCCCACCACACTCTGCCAGCCCAACAGCGACAACACGCCACTCCGCCCACCACACTCTGCCAGCCCAACAGCGTCAACACGCCACTCCGCCCACCACACTCTGCCCAGCCCAACAGCGTCAACACGCCACTCCGCCCACCACCCTCTGCCCAGCCCAACAGCGTCAACACGCCACTCCGCCCACCACCCTCTGCCCAGCCCAACAGCGACAACACGCCACTCCGCCCACCACCCTCTGCCCAGCCCAACAGTGACAACACGCCACTCCGCCCACCACCCTCTGCCAGCCCAACAGCGACAACACGCCACTCCGCCCACCACACTCTGCCAGCCCAACAGCGACAACACGCCACTCCGCCCACCACACTCTGCCAGCCCAACAGCGTCAACACGCCACTCCGCCCACCACACTCTGCCCAGCCCAACAGCGTCAACACGCCACTCCGCCCACCACCCTCTGCCCAGCCCAACAGCGTCAACACGCCACTCCGCCCACCACCCTCTGCCCAGCCCAACAGCGACAACACGCCACTCCGCCCACCACCCTCTGCCCAGCCCAACAGTGACAACACGCCACTCCGCCCACCACCCTCTGCCAGCCCAACAGCGACAACACGCCACTCCGCCCACCACACTCTGCCAGCCCAACAGCGTCAACACGCCACTCCGCCCACCACACTCTGCCCAGCCCAACAGCGACAACACGCCACTCCGCCCACCACCCTCTGCCAGCCCAACAGCGACAACACGCCACTCCACCCACCACACTCTGCCAGCCCAACAGCGTCAACACGCCACTCCGCCCACCACACTCTGCCCAGCCCAACAGCGACAACACGCCACTCCGCCCACCACCCTCTGCCAGCCCAACAGCGACAACACGCCACTCCGCCCACCACCCTCTGCCCGGCCCAACAGCGACAACACGCCACTCCGCCCACCACCCTCTGCCAGCCCAACAGCGACAACACGCCACTCCGCCCACCACACTCTGCCCAGCCCAACAGCGACAACACGCCACTCCGCCCACCACACTCTGCCCAGCCCAACAGCGACAACACGCCACTCCGCCCATCACCCTCTGCCAGCCCAACAGCGACAACACGCCACTCCGCCCACCACCCTCTGCCAGCCCAACAGCGTCAACACGCCACTCCGCCCACCACACTCTGCCAGCCCAACAGCGACAACACGCCACTCCGCCCACCACCCTCTGCCAGCCCAACAGCGACAACACGCCACTCCGCCCACCACACTCTGCCAGCCCAACAGCGACAACACGCCACTCCGCCCACCACACTCTGCCAGCCCAACAGCGTCAACACGCCACTCCGCCCACCACACTCTGCCCAGCCCAACAGCGTCAACACGCCACTCCGCCCACCACCCTCTGCCCGGCCGAGGGAGGAGAGTGTGGCCTCGTCAACCTGTCAATGATGTGATATCGTGAGGTAGATATTAACAAAGAAGAAAACCAATCTGTGAGGTACGTGAATCCCACTTTACCTTCAGAAAAAGAGATATTTATTGTCGGATAGTTTACCTCCACATAATCGCGCAAAACTTCGATAAATATATGACTTATTAATGTCCTTATTATTCACTCCCATTTGAAGTTTTCAAGGTATTGAGACGGGCCATCTCATGACCGCTACCTCTTACTTCTACCAGTATATTCTGTTCATGGGTAACTTTTTTCTACAAGTATGGTGAAGTGGTCACTTAGATATTCATTTAGCATTTTTACCTGAACCACACGCTGAGTCCGTGTAAACGTGAACTATTCATTGTGCCTCCTGTGGGGCGCAGGTGGGTCATTTCCTTCATAAGTTGTGTCAGACCAGAGTTCCCAATAACATATATTGCTGCTCTATGTTCTGTTGACCCTGTTTTCCGCATGTTGACATTGGCATCTCCCATTCCCCCCTATTTCCTTCTCGGTCACTACGTCAATGATTATTTCACTTCATTGCCATAGAAGTTGTTGGGTGACTTTGGGGGTGGTTTGTAGCATGTGATCCCGCACATTTCTTTATGATTCGGCCTGTCTATATTTACCACCATTATCTTCACAGGTACAGCTAGGCTCTGACAGCAAGGTCGGAAATGACCAGGACTGAAGTGCTGTCTCTCCGGGCGTACAGAATGCGGTAGTTCTCCCTTCCTTCCCATGATAGGGGCTACAGATGTTCTGACGTAACAGGGTTACTCACTCTACCCACTATCCCCCCCCCCCCCCCCGTGTTACCCGATGTCCAGTCTCTGACCACTGAGTCCGTCCTTATCAGCTGAGCCGTGTCTCCAGGCGATCATGGACACGATTGACTTTTATCACGGTGATGTGGAGCGGGCAGCGCTCTTGATCTCGCTCACGTCTCTAGTGATCGCCCCTCGTGGTGGGCACACCGAGTGGCGATACAGATAACACACTATCACCCCGTTATCTGTCGCGGCAGGGAGAGCGTGTATCTGCGGCGGGCGGCGCCGGTTCAGATAAATACCAGCCCGAATCATGTTCCACCATTCACACGGCGAGCACGACAAGCATACAGGGAGCAGCAGTCAGTCCTCACAAAGATAGACTCGTCTTATCTTAATCCACCGATAATGATCCAAGTCTTAATCACATGAGGGTTGAACAGCACACTCTTAATCAGTATCTTGTTTCACAACACAATCATCGACAGAATGAAATGTAAGAAATCACGAACATCAAATAATGAAGCAGTGTATGGCTGAATTCGGGGATGGAGTCACTTGGTCATTGTTTCGGTTTCTAATGCTTAGGCCACTCAAAAAAAAAAAATTGTTTCTCATCACCAAGCCATAAAAAATATGACGAGGGCGCCTTTTTTTTTTCTTTTTTTGCTGGGTCAGAGATGGCTTTTTGAAGTGTAATAATATGGACTTCAGACACTTATTTAGGTCATATCTTGCTATTGTAGCAGGCTGCACTAGTGGAGGCAGGCTAAGGAGACAAGGGCTAAAGGCGGGCGTCCACCAACCACGACAAGGCTACGACAATGGCATTCCGACAAGGTCCACGACAGGCCTACGATTGGTGAACTTGTTGTAGCCTTGTCGTGGTTGGTGGACCCCAGTTCCCAACAAGAGTCTACAACAAGGCCATGACAGGCTGCGACTGGGAAGCTTGTTCTGGGCCTTCCGACAAGGCTACAACAAAATTTAACATGTTCGATTTTTCCTACAACTAGACCTTTGTCGTGGAGTGTCATGGCGTGTCAGGAGTGTGTGGGGTGTCCCAGGAGCAGGGTTTTACTCTAAAGGGGGGCGTCCACCAACCACGATAAGGCTACGACAAGTGCCGACATGAAAGTTCCAATCGCAGCCTTGTCGGAGCCTTGTCGTGAGAAGAGCAGGGTCGGGACAGCGGTGTCCTGGTGTGTCGTAGACGTTGCTGGTTGCTATTAAAAAGGCGCCCATGGTTCCGACACACTATGACAGTGATATCGAGGAATCCACAACACTCCACGACAAAGGTCTAGTCGTAGCAAAAATCGAACATGTTTGATATTGTTGTAGCCTTGTCGGAAGGCCCCCGACAAGCTTCATGTCGCAGCCTGTCGTGGCCTTGTTGTAGCCTCTTGTCGGGAACTGGGGTCCACCAACCATGACAAGGCTACGACAAGGCTTCCAATTGTAGAGCTGTCGTGGTCGGAAAGCCATTGTCGTAGCCTTGTCGTGGTTGGTGGATGCCCCCCTTAATTGGTTACATGACACCACTTGAGACATCACTTTTGCCAACCACATAACCACATTCAATGCATTCCTTACATCAGGAGCTTTAATTTGATACCAAATACTCATATTTTTCATGATTTCCATCAAATTTTCATCTCATCTATGAAAAAAAAAAAAAAAATCTTCTTAAAACGTTTTTGCTGACGCGCGCGGTGATGAGAAACAAGTTGTTTTTTTTAAGTGGCCTTAGTGTTATTTCAGTTTGTATGTACTGGTCGCTGGCAGCTCCACAATGGCGTGTGTATTCTTCCACTGTAATTGTTCAGTTTGTTTGTTTGTTTAGGTAGTTTAACGTCCAATTTGTTCAATTAGACTTACTTTGGGTTTGACCGAATCTATGAGATGAATGTAGGTAGAAATCTCACCCCTACACATTTACCGAGGTGAGAGTTCTTTTACTTCCCACACCACACAGACAGGGTATGAGAAGGATTGGCCTTTGATATAGCAGTAAATCTACCACTGCTGGGGGTGAAGGAGAAAAGTGGCTGCAGTGGGACTCAAATCAACGAAGTCCAGTGCTCTTTACCACTGAGCTAACTCCCCACCCTGGTCGCTTTTATTATGCTTGTGTGCAAGCATATCCGGTCTGCACCACGAGAAGGCAAGGCGACCAAGAGGGTGAACAGATTGGTAATTGCTGTCCACCCCAGCAGACCTAATTCTTCAGTTGTTTGTCTTCTGTCACTGCCCGTCACTCTCATTACACTCTACTCATTCTGTCACTGCCCGTTATTCTCATTACTGCACTCATTCTGTCACTGCCTGTCACTCTCATTACACTCTACTCATTCTGTCACTACCCGTTATTCTCATTACTGCACTCATTCTGTCACTGCCCGTCACTCTCATTACACTCTACTCATTCTGTCACTGCCCGTTATTCTCATTACTGCACTCATTCTGTCACTGCCCGTCACTCTCATTACACTCTACTCATTCTGTCACTACCCGTTATACTCATTACTACACTCATTATCTCACCCTGGTATTTTTCTCCATAGGCTTAAAATTAGGAACTCGTACTCCACGACCATGAAGTTCGTGTACCCAATACTCAATGACTCATTGGGGGATTCATTTCAGCAATGAATAATGTTATACAGGGTGAGATAAAATAAAAAAAACGCCCGATGAAAATAACTGGGTCCGCACTCCATCTCGTAGGACTGCACAGTAATTCACGAAGCATATTATTACTCCACTCATTCTGTCACTGCCCATCATTCACCCAGCTTCGCTTCGTGAATTACTCTGCAGTCAAACTCGGTGGAGTACGGACCAAGCTATTTTCATCTCGTGGGTTTCCTTCTAATTCTGTCACTGCGCGTTACTGTCATTACTGCACACATTCTGTCATTCTCCGTTATGCTCATTACACTCTATTCATTGATGCTGTAGCAATGTAATTAAATAAACAAGTAAAACTGCAGGTTATTGTATCTGTTGAGGCACCTCGGTTGGATAGCATATGAAGGCCGTATATACTGGTATTCAAGTTGACCTTATCTGTAGCCAGTATGAAGGTCAACCATAAAAGTCATCAAATGCTAATCAAGTGGATTTAGCAAGATTAGACGTGCCCAGACACACCGGGAGGCAAGGCTTCGGGGAATCACTCATATCATTAGTTCTGTTATCTAGAAAATAAGTCCTTCTTAGTCTCATGACGGTCATCCTATGAGATATTACGGAAAAAAAGAGTCAATATTTTAATAGAATACCTTCAAACGATTGAGGAACATATCAAGCTTGCAAAATGTAGAAGTGAGCACCTGCAATTTTCCTATCGTAGTCAATATTTTGTTACCAAAAGGGAAATGCCAATCATTAATGAGAAGCAGTGGAGTAGGTTTAAAAGACATTTATTTCAATAAAACTGTAGAGTAATAAATCCTGTGTTCATGCACCAACGGGAGGTATTTGATGAGAGTAAAATAGTAGTAATTCTCCGATCCAACTGGACACTTCCGGTTCAAAATACCCGCAAATTTACCTGACAACGGATCGATCTGCCATCTTGCCTGGCGAATACAAAGCGCTGTCAGAGTCTAAAATGGCGAAAAACTGTATTAATCTACCTTCTCCTGTGCATTCTGTACATGTAATAGTTAAAATGGGATTATTTACACTATTCAGACATAATTTGAAAGTGCCAACTCGAAGAAAATCGCTCGTTTCAACAATTTGTTGACATCACGTTTATAGTCGAAACTGGGGAAAAACATAATCATTTGGTCTGAAATTGCCAGGGAAGTGTAATCGTGACCAAGAGAAATCTTCAGAAGTATTGAAAACATCCTCACATATTAAATAGTATCGTAAATGGACGTCCGAACGTTCCATAGGCTTATCATTGCGTGGGGGATTCTCCAAAATGGCCGCCGGATCGGAGAATATATAAAAACATGGTTCTGACGCCAATACGATGATATTTATTCGAGGTGAAGGCCAGAAATCCTTCCGAACTCGTTCTTGGAACTTGTTCAGAAGGATTTCTGGCCTTCACCTCGAATAAGTATCATCGTATTAGCGTCATTACTATGGTTTTTTTTATCATTATATACCTTAGATTGGTTATAATCCGCCGAAACTGACAGTAACTTGACTCCGTTGACACTGTCACTCTCACCCAGCGTGATAAATACATCACAATACTCATCCAGAAGTCAAATACACTCTCCTAGCAGATCATAGATTCGCTCAGGCTTCACACTAGGTACAGAGACTAGGACGCGGAGAGTGATGCTCATTTACATCACTGCACGAAACATACCGATTTACATATGTATGCGAGACGCGTCTAAAACTAGGATTTTGCGTCTAGAAATTCAAACCTGTTATCCGTCTCGTAGACGCCTTATCTAGTGGCGTCTCATTCATATATACGCCTCATTCATATATATACGCCTGATTCGGATAGTTCCAGTCTCTGCTACTTGGGGACAGCACTGTATCATATTTCATATGTCATTAGCCATTAAGTCCTTTGTATATGGAAAATCCAATATTATATTATCAATTTTGATATATTTATCATCTTTTCATTAAACATGTATAATAAACCCAGCTTTTTTTTGTTTTTTTAACGTTTTTTTAACGTTTTTTAACTTTAAAACACCATTTCAATGTATGGACAGTAAGCCTTACTATTTACTACATACCTACTGCCGTAATTGACGTAATTACTACACGCTGCTCCCTATGATATACTGCACATCTGTGCAGTATATCAGGGTTCATTTCACGGTCGTAACGGATATGACTACGACGTCGATATTTAAAAATGGCCGACGGTGTTTACGCTTCGACATCAGTAACGTTTACGTTAGAGTACATAAAGAAGACATACTGAAATACTGTAAAATCAAAAATAGATGAATGAATTACAGAAAAACTTTGAAGTACAGTAATAAAAACCTGAATGAACATGGTAATGACCTTAAAACATGAGAGAACAACTGCTATGTTTTTTTCCCGACGGTTTCGCGCCGGTTTCCCCCCGGTTGCCAAGCGACAACAAGTGTTGCTATGCAGGTTGCTATGTGCGTTGCTATGCGATAACGTCACATCCGCATTCCACGGACGAAGCGAAAGCTAGGGTTCATGTCGACCTTTCTGTACCCAAATGGGACTGAAAATGGCTCTTACAACTTAATAAAGGTAACTATATGAATGTTTTTGAGGCATATAGTAAAGATAAAACGTTGTGCCTGTAAACGTACAAATTTTGATCCTCACTCGGGCCCCTAGCACTTTTACAACTCGGTGTAAACACCTCGTTGTAAACGTGCTCAGGCCCGAGTTCGGATCGAAATTTGTATGTTCACAGGAACATCGTTTTATTACTATAATCGCCTCCTCCCAGTGTCTCTGTGCACCTGAAGTCCTACTCCCGAGTCCGACTCCGACGCAACGGAACAAGTTATCCTGTGTTTCGACCAAATATGGAGGCAACATTGTGTGGGATTCACCTGATACCATTTAAATTGCTTAAATATGCGTATTTGATCAATATCAACACAGACACTTGCCTAGCGGGCATCAACATTCCGTTGCATGTGTCAGACGCATCGGAACACGCGAAGTGAAGGGGTCCACCATTTTTAAATCTTCCGCCCAGATTCGTGTTGTCGGCCTCTCGGCCAATCAGAATGCGCTATTTTGAAAAGCGTGCTATATGACGGTCAAAGCGTGCTATGTGACGGTCAAAGCGTGCTATATGACGGGCAAAGCGTGCTATATGATGGACAAAGCGTGCTATATGACGGGCAAAGCGTGCTATATGACGGGCAAAGCGTGTATTTCAGTACTATGTGAAACCATGGTTAAGGTGACAATACGGGGAAGATTTATGAGTTGTTTCGGAGAAATTTGTTCTGAATGAGCCGCTATTTGTTGACATCTACCAGTCACCTGCTCGGTTCGTGAACGTATCGAAATCGATTGATCCCGCATATCTAAGCTTTACAACGTGTTTCACGTGATTCGTAAACGTATTCTACCTTGAAGTTTGATATATTTTCACACTAACTCATTCCGTGGTTTCTGTACGACGCCGCAGAACTCGCGATGTGAAAGGATCCGCCATTTTTTAATCTTGCGCCTAGAATTCTGTTGTCGGCCTCTCAACCAATCAAAATGCGTTATTTCTTCAAAGCGTGCAATCTATAGCTCAAAGCGAGCAGGTTAGGCTCAAAGCATGCATTTTGTCACTCAAAGCGTGCAATCTGTTGGTATCCAAAGGCACCAGTACAACGTTTCACAGCGTACAGTGCGATCTGTGTATATTTACTATACCCATAGGAGCAGTACGTATTTACTCTGACTTTGTGCATAGGTATATAATAATAAGCTACACGGCATATCATGCAATGTGTAATGAATTACTGTACCCCTAGGAACAGTAAGTAATTACACTCACCTAGTGCATAGGTATATAATAATACATAGTAATATGATGTAGGAACGTATGATATATGGATCAAATACAACCACGGTGTTTTTTACTATAAATGTATACTAGCGGCACCTAGAGGTAATCAAAGTACCATGTTGTGCTAGTGGCTCCACCACGGCCAGGTGAGACACTACCACCATATCTCTGTTCCATGATCTTTTCTTTTTCAAGGGTGACTGGTGTCTTAATAAATACTCTGATACGCCCAAACCTCGCAGTCCATCTTGTACTTCACTATTGTTATATATATTATCATTTCAACATATTTGACATTGATATTCAATAAGATATAAGTAAAGCGTGTAGGGTGTAGACGTGCCGACATGCGTTTTTTACTAGCATTGTTTGCGGCGTTTATCGTCTGCCAGGTATGCCACCATAAGTACGATGGTCGTACTTTTAGACAATGTCCCAAGTGTCCGGAACCTTCAGTACGTCGTATGGAGGAATTGGAATTGGAGTCATGAAATCCATTTGAAATGATAATTAGGAGTATGCGGGTGGAAAGTGTAACAGAAAACGTAGCATATCTAATAACCGGAGTGATTTACAGACCTAACATGGTAACCGGAGTGATTTACAGATCTAACACTGTTTACAAATACATTTTGGCCACTTGTTTTCTGGTATGCGTACCTCTTAGTGAAGCTATCAGTTCAGGAGTTTTTACACAAATACACGGAGATGCCGGTACAACTGGAGTTTTTGGTTTATATAAGGTATAAAAGATACAACAGACAGAGTCTCTTCTGTTGGTTGATTCAGTTCAAGTAAAACTTTGTTCAATGTATCATTGTCTATAACGGAAAGTGTTTCAATAGGTGTAACCCGAAGTACTTCAAACTCTGGAAAGGAACTCTGGATACAATATCTTGAACAAGGGGTCCGTTTGATAATCTAGGATCGTACATGAGGACCCTTTTCTGTACGCCAAGGAGGCTTAGGGACGATGAACGTCAACTTTATTCAACACTTGTAGACCACTTTATGAACGGCTTAAGACTGTCTTAGCAAACAGACTCCAAAATCATTTTAAAAAATCAGCTTTTTACACGGCACAGAAAAGGGTCTTCATGTACGATCCTAGATTATTCAACGGGCACCTGATCATCTAGAATTTGATCAGCATGAACAAAACGTGTACTCTGTATAAATTTACGAGTATCACATACTCGTGATATTTTCTCTGATCCATTGGTCTGGACTTTTCTTTTGACCTTTAGTATTACGTTTGAGTCGAAATGTCATTCTATATAGTTCGACCATGATACATTTTCTGTTGCACTTGCTTCTTTTCCACATACTCAGCTAGACTAGGCGTTACTAAGTTTAACCTGGTACTCAACTGATGTCTATACATCAATTCTGATGGTGTTTTATCTGTCGCGGTATAAGGTGTAGCGTGATATTTTAGCAAAAGATTTGACAGTCTGTGTTTCAGTGACAACTTCTTATTTTCTAGAAGGAGCTTGTTAAGCATTTCCCTTAAGCCTGTGATCCACCAAGCGAAATTAGGGCCGGCCGATGTCCGTGCGGGTGGAATATGGACGTCGGCTGCTCCCGCATCTGATCGGCTCAAGCCGGTTGAAACAATCGCCTTGGTGGATCAGCAAATCATATCCACTCAACTAGGGCCGGCCGCAGCCGCCTGCGGCCGGCCCTCATCGCCTCTACCGCACCATCGTCCTCCGTAGCCGTGTGGCCTCCATGTGGTAGCCGGCCGGGCGTCGCCTCTGGCCGGCCGGCCCAAAAATGAGAATTTTTTGCTGGTCCACTGACCCAGCCGGCCGGATATACTTCTCCCATTGCACCTATCGCCAGCATCGCCTGTTAGGGAATTCGAGGTTTCCCTCAAAGTGAAGAGTGGGGTACAGGGAGCCCACAGGTGGCCCCCTCTATGGACTCACAAGGTCACAAGGATACTGTACGTATATTTGAATGTGTGGGGAAACACCCAGTGAGGACTGTGTGGAATGGTCCCACTAAAGTGTTTGAACGCCCTTGTAAAGGGCCATGTACAGGTTCTCATTATTTACAGGAATGTAAATTACAACTAAATCCTTGCGCCTTTTTCGTTGATGCGAGAGGCTCAAAGATAAAGTAGACTGTGAATACATCCTCGAAGGAGTGATGAACGGTTTTTCCATAGTGGATAAAGGATACAATGGTAGTTATTTTTCGAGAAAATTATGACTCCATAAGACATGAAGACTTTGTAGATCAAATGACTAATATCCTTGAAAGAGAGTTATGTGAAGGGAAAATGTGTATTGTTGCAGAACAGCCTACGTGTGTTCATTCGATAGGAGGTATCACGAAAAAAGATGGAAGTCTAAGACCGATCACCGACGCGAAACGACCCATTGGAACCAGCATAAACAATTACATGGAACATACAGCAAAGGAATTTTCCTTTATCAAATTTGATCAGATCCTTGAGAATGTTGATAAAGACTGTTTTATGTCAATTATTGACATAAAATCTGCATATCGTTCTGTGCATATAAATCCAAATCACCGCAAGTTGCAAGGTTTATGTTGGGAATTCGAAGGAAGATATGAATGGTTGGTAGACTGTTGTCTCTCGTTTGGACTCAAATGTAGTCCTTACGTATTCACAAGCATCACAGAATTCGTGGTCCAACTAGTAAAGTCAGCAGGAGTGAAAACTATCTTCTGCTATTTGGACGATTTTTTAGTCTTGAACCCTACAAAAGAAGGATGTGAAAATGATATTCTAGTACTCCGAAATGTCTTAAATTATCTAGGTTTTGAAATCAACTCGGCGAAGGAAGTTTCTCCGTCTCGTCAGGTAAAATACTTAGGTATTGAAATTGACTCACATAAACTACAGGTATCGTTGCCCACAGACAAATTGAAATCCTTGAATGTATTGTTGTGTGAATTTTCAGAGAAGATTTACGTGACAAAACGAGCGGCACAATCATTGTGCGGTTCCTTGGCGGCAGGAGCTAACGTGGTAAACGGAGGACTCACGTTTGTCAGGCGGATAATAAATTTTATCCGTATCTTTCCTGAAAATACCAGAGTATGTAGAGTTCCAGAGTGGATGATGGCGGACGTCAGGTGGTGGTACGCTTTCATGAACATATTCAATGGCCGAGAAATGATCATTTCCCCAAAACTGTCCAAATCTTTCTATGTAGCCACTGATGCATCAATGAAGGGTTTCGGAGGTATTTGTTATCCCGACTGGTTTGCCGGCTCATGGGATGATACAGTTCCGGTATGGGAACATCATCTGGAAAGATCACCTATGGAATTTCAGTCATCAGACTCCATAAATCTAAGAGAATTATGGCCAATTGTAATCGTTTTACACCGTTGGTATCAAAACTTCAGGAATAGTATGGTATATGTCTACACAGATAACAACCAGGTACTCCAAGCTATAAAGTTAGGAAAGAGCAGGTCCCCAAAAACCATGACATGGATTCGGGAAATTTTTTGGATATGTGCCATGTTTAACATAAAACTAGTTATGTGCAGGGTATCATCCGGTGATAATGTTATACCAGACTATCTATCACGGTTAGGAAATCACCCATCACAGGTTCCTAATGAATTGTATAATTACTGTTGTTACAGTGGACAGGCTCGAGACCCGACTGAAAGAACTCAAAGGCGCGTGGATGGCAGAAAACACCATGTCCTCCAGAAAGACGCAATGGAGATCGTTCCTTAAATTCGCAGAGGAAACGGGAATAGAAGATCCACTACTGGCTTCGGTCCATACTGTTTTATTGTACATATCTTACTTATCGGAGAAATTGGCATATTCTTCCATAACAAATTATTTGTCGGGTCTTTGGGCCCTACACAAATGTTTAGGATATAAACACATTGACCCATGTTCTTTTGAAATTCAGGCCACTTTAAAAGGCATAAAACGTATCCTAGGCGCACAAGTTAAACAGGCAAGGCCAATTAAGATATGGGAGTTGCAAAAAATTCATGATATATTGGATTTTAAAATATCAGAAGATGTAGCCTTCTGGTTAGCTATACTCTTGGGGTTTAGAGGCCTCATGAGAAAAAGTAATATCCTCGAAATAGATATGTCAGTTAAGGTTAATGATGTACAGACAAAACCTTGGGGAATCCAAGTAGTAATTTATAAGACAAAAACAATCTCAGCAAGAGAAAGAAAACTAAGGTGGAAGGTACATTTTGTCAGCGACAAATTGTACCTCGGAGAGACACGGGGTATACATATATATATATATATATATATATATATATATATATATATATATATATATATATATATATATATATATATATATATATGTATATATATATATAGGTTTTATAGCTATATAAGTGAAAGACCTTATATTATTCCTCTGATAAAACCTTGTAGTCAGAGAAAAACTTGGATAAATATGTCTCCATGATAGAATTACCGGTAGGTATATTTCGCAGCGACTAGGGGAGGGAGAAAAATCGCATAGTGGACCAGAAAATGTGTGCGATTCTTGAACCACCCCCCACTGAGTCACCCCACTGTGGAGGTCGACGACCCGTGCGATAAACTGTCCCTCCCTGCGATCTGGGGAGTCCCAAAATCACAGGGAGATAAATCGCACAGTGGGTTGCGGGCTTTCCGCATCTGTATGGTTTTACTGATACTCAATGATTGTGCTATAGCGGGCTGTATAGCTATTAGAGGTTTATAAATCTGTATGGTTTTACTGATACTCAATGATTGTGCTATAGCGGGCTGTATAGTTATTAGAGGTTTATAAATCTGTATGGTTTTACTGATACTCAATGATTGTGCTATAGCGGGCTGTATAGCTATTAGAGGTTTATAAATCTCTATGGTTTTACTGATACTCAATGATTGTGCTATAGCGGGCTGTATAGTTATTAGAGGTTTATAAATCTGTATGGTTTTACTGATACTCAATGATTGTGCTATAGCGGGCTGTATAGCTATTAGAGGTTTATAAATCTGTATGGTTTTACTGATACTCAATGATTGTGCTATAGCGGGCTGTATAGCTATTAGAGGTTTATAAATCTCTATGGTTTTACTGATACTCAATGATTGTGCTATAGCGGGCTGTATAGTTATTAGAGGTTTATAAATCTGTATGGTTTTACTGATACTCAATGATTGTGCTATAGCGGGCTGTATAGCTATTAGAGGTTTATAAATCTGTATGGTTTTACTGATACTCAATGATTGTGCTATAGCGGGCTGTATAGCTATTAGAGGTTTATAAATCTGTATGGTTTTACTGATACTCAATGATTGTGCTATAGCGGGCTGTATAGCTATTAGAGGTTTATAAATCTCTATGGTTTTACTGATACTCAATGATTGTGCTATAGCGGGCTGTATAGTTATTAGAGGTTTATAAATCTGTATGGTTTTACTGATACTCAATGATTGTGCTATAGCGGGCTGTATAGCTATTAGAGGTTTATAAATCTGTATGGTTTTACTGATACTCAATGATTGTGCTATAGCGGGCTGTATAGCTATTAGAGGTTGTAGAACACATCTCGGGAGGCGTGCTGGGGAGAGTGCGGCCTGTTGGTGGTGACAGGTTGACGAACAAGCTGTGACGCGGCTAAAGGCGAGTGACAGACTCCGACCACTCCTGGTGTGACTGAGGCCACACACACAAATTCAAGGGCTTACCGCCGTACTTCACCATGCATTGATGAACTCTCATCATCTTATATGCGATATATTCATGAATAATATATACAAAAGGAAATAAATATTTGTGTGTGGAACCTAAGAGACTAGAAGAATTGGATTTTCTTTAAATGTGCTAAGAATCTAGATAGCGTTAATGTTGGTGCAATTCTTCAACAGGTTTTTTCCATTCACTCGACCCGAATCGTTTTCGAATCAAATTTTTTTTTTTTGTGATAGGAGTAGATGGTTGATTGTGTACGTTGGCAGTGAACACGTAAATGAGAGTTTATCACGTGCAGCTCTGACGGAGAAGCAAACATCTGACTGTACGGGGTCGTCGCCGCCTCGCGCCTTGTGGTACAACCAGCCATCACCAGCACAACACGAGTCCAGTAGCAACACCACACTTCACAGTACGACACCAGTAGGTGGAGCATTCCCTCAACACCACACTTCACAGTACGACACCAGTAGGTGGAGCATTCCCTCAACACCACACTTCACAGTACGACACCAGTAGGTGGAGCATTCCCTCAACACCACACTTCACAGTACGACACCAGTAGGTGGAGCATTCCCTCAACACCACACTTCACAGTACGACACCAGTAGGTGGAGCATTCCCTCAACACCACACTTCACAGTACGGCACCAATAGGTGGAGCATTCCCTCAACACCACACTTCACAGTACGACACCAGTAGGTGGAGCATTCCCTCAACACCACACTTCACAGTACGACACCAGTAGGTGGAGCATTCCCTCAACACCACACTTCACAGTACGACACCAGTAGGTGGAGCATTCCCTCAACACCACACTTCACGACACAAGACGAGAAGCATTCCCCCAACACCACACTTCACAGTACGACACCAGTAGGTGGAGCATTCCCTCAACACCACACTTCACAGTACGGCACCAGTAGGTGGAGCATTCCCTCAACACCACACTTCACAGTACGACACCAGTAGGTGGAGCATTCCCTCAACACCACACTTCACAGTACGACACCAGTAGGTGGAGCATTCCCTCAACACCACACTTCACAGTACGACACCAGTAGGTGGAGCATTCCCCCAACACCACACTTCACGACACAAGACGAGAAGCATTCCCCCAACACGCCCGTGCATTTAACAGGTCCAGGGCACGTACAGTTGAACCTTCAGACTGGACATAGAGGAGTAGAACAATTTCTGGATCGTCTTCAGACTGAAGACAGAGGAGTAAAAAAGTTTCTGAATCAATGCTGAATTCAATCCAGGCAAGATGAGGATTTACAGGATTGTCAAACTGTGCATGGCGTTATGCTGGTTTGCGACCGCCAAAGGATTCTACCTTATCAAGGATTGTAAGTATAACACCTGCACGTGACAGGGTCTGCATATGTCCCGTTTTACTGGCCGTGTATGTATGTATGTATGTATGTATGTATGTATGTATGTATGTATGTATGTATGTATGTGTGTGTGCAGGTGTATGTTTGTATGTATGTGTGTATGTGTATGTATGTGTATGTATGTGTGTGTATGTATGTGTGTGTATGTATGTATGTATGTATGTATGTGTGTGTGTATGTGCAGGTGTATGTTTGTATGTATGTATGTGTGTGTATGTATGTGTGTATGTGTATGTATGTGTATGTATGTGTGTGTATGTATGTGTGTGTATGTATGTATGTATGTGTGTGTGTGTGTATGTGCAGGTGTATGTATGTATGTGTGGGTGTATACACATACCATTCAAACACATTAAGGGAAGATTTTTCTGTTCCAAAAAATTGGAAATTAGGTCGTTCTACGACACGACAATCTTTGAAGACATAAAATTAGCAAAATATGATATTTATTTAAAGTAAATATTTCAATATAAACGTAAGGAGTCCCTAACAAGCAAATCATAACATCAGATGGGGAAGTGTGTGACTGAGTGAATCCTTTTATCGTCTATTGGTGGTGAAGAATTTGTATTCTAGGGGGTATAATGAGGGCAAAAGTAGTAGTGCTGTTTATCATTTCATAGAATAATCTCTAATTTTTTTTTAATTATTTCTATATCCCTTTTTGAATCTAACTGAGGCAAACCTTCTGAAACGTTTTCTACAAATGTCAGTCTCAGTAGTCTAGAGCTAAAGTGTCTGCAATGGAAACTTAAGCTTGAGAGTTCAAATCCCCTCCATTCACTGAGTCTTGACATATTCTTAGGAAGTAATGACGATTCCACCAAACTTGTAACTTCATAGAATAATCTTGATTTCTTGTTACAAATTATTTCTATTTTCCCCTTTGAATCTATCAACCTGAGGCATACACACTTAAATGTTGTCTATACATGTCAGTTTCACTTGTCTTGTCTAGTCCCCAATTCTTAAATCATTTTTATTCAATGAATGTTGAAATATGTTTTAGGAAGTTCTTCTAACTTGTAACTTCATAGAATAATCTTAATTTCTTTTTGTGAATTATTTCTATTTCCGTTTTTGAATCTAACTGAGGCATACCTACTTGAACGTTTTCTACAAATGTCAGTCTCAGTAGTCTAGAGGTAGAGTGTCTGCAAGGGAAATTTAACGTTAAGGGCTCTTATTTTCTACCTAAGAAAGTCTTGACATTTTTGAAGGGAAGTAATGACAGTTCCACCAAGCTTGTAACTTGATAGAATAAAGTTGACTATAACTACTCTGCAGTAGTTAGAGTGTATCGTACAGCTTGTGCAGAAATAGTTGACAACAAATGGTGAGCATGTAACAGTGTACTGCACATCTGAGACTGGAGATGTTAGTACTTTGATGGTCTACTACGTCTATTGGTGGTCAAATATTTGTCTTCTAGGGTGTACATGATAAAGGCAAGATGGCTTAACATACTGATAACAGAACACTGTTCTGTTATCAGTTTGCATAACCTGAAGCCATCTTATCATACTACCTCACTTGTTTTATCACAGTATAGCACTGACACTGATTGGAAATTACAAAAAAATACAGATATTCATTCATTGCATCCCTTGACGATTGCACTGGTCCAATCACAGCACAGCACTGACACTGAGTGGATATGACAGGAACTAAAATCATCATTCACAGTGCCTGAGGAATACCTTCTGTTATGAGGAACCAAATTCACCCATGCATTCATCAGCCACTTAAATGTTCAGATTACATGTCAATCTCAGTAGTCTAGAGGTAGAGTGTCTGCAGGGCAAATGAGTGTTGAAATATCCCCTCCATTAAGAACTCTGCGTGCAAGGGAAACTCGCGTGCTCGCGGTATCAGGTCGTTCTGACCTCTCTTTGTTGACGATGTCAAATTAAGATGACCTCACCTGTGTAAGGCTTCACTGTAGAATAATGATTTGAAACCATCCCGAGAATAAAATCTATGTCAACCTTGTGTATGTTAAATGACATCAGAAGGTTTGAATTTATGGGTACTCACAGAAATCGACCTCTCTTCCCCATGTTGATGTTTACCGAAGTAGTCACCACTACAAGTACAATCTCTTCAATTCATCTGGCGACTTCCAGTTTAAAATACCCTCCAAATTCTCTTAACAACGGAAATCTCTGCCATTTTGCTGGTGACAACAAATCACTATCAAAGTGAAATATGGTGAAAAGTGAGAGTTTCTTTTGAAAAATCTGTACAAATAATCATTTAAGTAGGGTTATATATAATATCCAGACATCATTTGAACATCCCAATTCGAAGAAATGTTGACATTTTGTTTAAGGTTTTAACTGGGGCCACCACTTAATCATTTGATCTAAAATTGCCAGGGAAGTCTGATTTTATCAAGAGAAATGACTCAGATGTACACACATTAAATAGTATCCTGAATGAACGTTAAAATGGTCCTATAGGCTTAGCATTACGTTGTTGCTTCTCCGAAATGGCCACCCCCATGGCAAGAGGGGTCCGTAGTGCCACCTACATCTAGGCTAACTCGTCTGTGCCTTGTGATTTTAAGGTCTCTTGAGCGACGATAGTGCGGACGACGGACACCTCCACCGACGATTATTTCAACGATAGCTCATCAAACGCGTTTAATTATCCCTGTCGTCCATGGGGAGTGAAATTCTCTGTCAGAGTCATGAATGAATGACCCCGATCGTGTCTCAGGACGAAATACACCCCCCAAGACACTCTCCCAGCAGAGATCTTGCGCTCTACTTCCTGTGGCCGCTTATATCCTAAATTCTGAGGGCTTTTGGGGGTATTTTGTGTTCTACTTGTAAATAGAGATGAACCTATGTATATGGTAAATAAAGTACTCACATTTCTGTTATTATTTATTTCAAACCAGACACAGTCTCTGGGATTACTTTCTAAAGTGGAAAGCACCTCATGTGTTGCAGGGCTTTGTTTTATCAACAATGTGCTCCTCTGAAGGGGCAGCCTAATCAACTGGGATTCCCATTGTAAAATGGTTTAAGTCTGAAAAGAAACAGCTGGATTGTCTGTGAAGCTCCTTTAACAATGATATATGAGTTGTTTGACTTGTATAACTTTTGACAGTTGCCTTGTTTTGAATCTGAACTATTCGCTGGTCTCCCCTGTCTTTAGTGGATACCAAGGGAACCAGCTTTGGGTTGGGGCAGAGATTAAGCCAAAATTGCACAGCAAAAGATCTGGGGGGAGAGTGCCCCCAAGACAGCCTGGGGGATATTTCAATGAGAGTTGCAGGTGGCGCCTTATAGTGGTCTTTTTGATAACTAATTTTTTCATTACCACACCTTACCACATAAACCTGCTCAAGTCTTTGATTAAGGACATTCATAATTAAAGAAAAATTATGATAAAGTATGTTGCAGTGTGACTGGTCCAGTCAAGTTTGTTTGCTTGTTTGGGTAGTTTATAGTCCAATAGGTTTTAACTAAACTCTGTCTTAATAGAAACATCATTTTATGGCAGCCCAGGTGTTGTTCTTTTTTTATTGTTTGAGTTCCCGAAGAAAAGTAAAGTGTGTAAAAAGACTAAAACAACAGATTATAGGCACAGCAAGGACGAAATGTCCCAACAGGACAATATTAGAAGAATGCAGTTCGGTTTAATGCACTGAAAATATGATAAACGTAAGGAAAGTGTGAAGATATGAGTTTACTGTTATCATTAATTCCTCCCCTCCTTGCTTTAACATATGAATGACTGGTGAGACTTCTCTGCGCACAGACTACATGGACCGGGGACAGAGCAAGGCCTTCATGGGGGCGTGCGGCCGCGTGGTCACGGACGACTGCGCCTACATCAACTCTCACGTGAACACGTTCAGTCTGGCGCGGTACGGCGCCAACCAGGACTGCTGGCTCGTGCTGGACGCCGGAGAGGGCCGCGCCGCCAGGTCAGAGTCCCACCTCACTCTTACTACCATCATAAAGAGGCAAGAGTCCCACAGCATGCGTTTGGAGTTGCTCCCCAACATAGACACAGACAGAACTAGATCTGTCCTTGGAGATTAAAGTGAGAATGAGGCTTTCATGCGCAGAAAATCCTGACCCAGTTGTTTCTTTTTGTAGCTATATTCAATGAGTCCTGACAAATAAGTGGCGAAATAGCAGGGAACTCGGGATTCCGACCCCTGAGTTTATTACATAACAATTAAACAATAAACGTAACAATAATACAAAAGAAAAAATTATCAAGAATTGGATCAGACGAGACATGTATAGCGTCGGTGTGGATGTGAAGGTATGTCCCTCTGGTGAAACACAGGGGAACTGATCCAGCTGGGTGGGAGCGATCGAGCTGCCACCTTGTGAGTCGCAGTGAATATAAACCCTTAAACGTGTTTAAGGGTTAAACTGCCTATTTGAATATTCATGATCTGCATCATTAGTGTGACGTCATTCTACCCGACCAGCGCGGGCTTTCCCACACTGCGCCACGTTGAGCCGTGAACACGACGTCTGGCGAAAGTCGGCCGCACAACAGGCTGTGCTGGTGAAACTGAGGCACCAAGGAAAAGCAAATAGGTCGGGTAAGTGGGGCGGTAACCATGGTAACAGCGCCATCTTGGTTCAAAGCGCTCATGCGGAGCTGGTTCACTCTCTATAGAATATAGTGGCCACTGAGTAACTCATCAACTTCAATTCAAGTTTTTACCGCTTCAAAATGGTTAAGTGGTTTTTTCCTGACTGTTGGTATGTCAGCAGGGATGTAATCTACACGTACTCTAGGTTACCTTTACACCAGGTTGAAGGAAAAAGATGGATTTCACTCATATTATAAGTGAAAGTCGTTTTGTATACAACTGTCACTGAGGGGGTTACAGCAGGTGTAGCATGTTAGGCCAAACAAGATAGAGGTTTGTTTCATGACAGGAGTTAAGTCTAAATAGAAGGTATATATGCACATATGTGTGTATATTATACTTATATATACACACATATGTATAACATAGATATAAGATATTTTATATATATATGTCTATATTACTGGCATATACCGTAGGTGTATGCGGTTATACTCGACGGCGGCAGAGGGCGCCACCCACTAGTACTGTGCTGCCGCCCGTTTGAGCGGTCCGGTCTTTCGCTCTCACACACCTGAACTCAACACACGGTCCTTACGCTCTTCTACTTCACTTACTTCCACAATTTCTACTCGTAAAAAATGACACACAACAGACAGTGTAGAAAATGCGGCACTAAACACAGCCCTCCAACGGGGAAAAAGTGCCACAAGACGAGAGGTAGTCAAGAAAAAGACAACGGTCCGTCCAAAGATGTGAAATTCAGAGGTGAGAAGACTCCCGCCATTTCTGTCACGCAGAAGGCTCCCCAAGGCAGTCCAGACTCATCTCAGGTATCACAATCTGAACATCGTGACAAGAGAGAATCCGAAGTATCTCCAGACGATGACCCGGCCACATCCACAGACGAGGAAGAGTGGACGCGCTGGAACAAACGGTGGGGGAAAGGCAAAAATCACCACACAATTTCTGGCGGGAAAGACAGGGGCTTACAAAGGGTCTCCATGAAGGACTCGGTAAGAAACTTGTCTGAGGAATTAGTGGATATGAAGGACAAACTGGCAAATATAGAAGCACTCCTGCTCGAATCCATGGGCAAACGGAATCCAAACAACAAAACATCAAAACGACAAACTTCGAGAGGGCATCATCGCCGCAGCTCATCCACCTCCAGACATCGACGCCGCTCAACAGTCCGCCATACCTCGCGGAAGGACAAGGATCCCCAAGCACATCCGAGACAACGTCTACATCGAGAGGCGTCCTCCGACTCTTCCTCTCAGTCGTCTAGATCATCTAGATCCACACGCTCCTCATCATCCACATCATCGTCGGATTCTACAACGGATCATCACCAACGTAGACGACACAAACTTCGCAGGAAATCGAGGAAAGGTAGGGGAAAGACTTATAAGTTGTCCCGCTTTCTTCCCAAAGAGGAAAAACCTAAGCAGATGTCCGCAGAAAGGCTGTGGTACTGCCACGGCAGATTAATGTTGGAACTTTACGAGAAAGGAGAGGATATAACCGGTTTACTTAAACATAATTTCTTCATTAGCGAAAAGGCCGCCACTCACGTCTTTCAAACTTCGGGAATTGTCAAATATGACGAAGCGGTTCGAGAGATCCCAAAGAAGAAGGGCACTAGGGCATACACGGCCGGAGATATGGGGATTGCAATGCGTTTTCTCAGCGCTGAATTTACACAAGATCCCAAGAAAGCCTCAACAAAACAGACCTACACAAAATGCACATCCCACCGAGACTCCAAACTGCCCGGACACAGACCGGTATGTTTAGCCTTTAACGCTGACGGTTGCACATTTAACCCTTGCCGCTACCCTCATATCTGTGGTAAATGCTACTCCAATGGTCACTCTCAGCACACATGCTGGGTAACCACCTAACAACCGACAACAATGACAACAACAACTTGATGTGAATTTCATGGTGTCTACTCGGATCAATCACCCCCGTCAGCGGCACGCGACCATAGTTTGTATCCAGTCGCTGCAAAGGTAACGAGCTTACAAGTAGTGGATCACACCTTGCCGACCAATGACTTAGTGACCGACATTCAAGATCAGAAGGGAACGCATGCACCTCCTAGTCTTAATGACTTAAAGAGTATAGTCCGTTTCAACAGCCTGATGTCGCAAAATCACGCAGGACGGGGTGTCAGGTCAGAGAAATGGTTTTTGTTGACAAGGATTATTTGTCGACCGACTTGTCACAGTCACATTCAACAGTGAAAAGGACTACAAGTTCTCATGCTGTAAATCAAAATCTAGACCCAAGCCACAGGTCGTTGTCACACGACACAGTTTACGGTAAAAGTGGCGGTCTTAACAGGGTCACAAAGGTTGTAACACCTTCGGATTCAGCAAACAACAGAGATTTAGTAAGTTTTATAGTTTGTCCTTCTTCCTGTGCCTGCAGATCAGATATATCCGCAGACTTTACTTATATCCACTCTGTGAAGGTTTATATGGGACTACACTTACCCATTTTTGATGACTGTGTAAACGGTATATGTACCTGCCGTTACGAACTAGACTCGGTTTTAACCTGTCTGAAACCATGTCGATTTGCAGCTATCTAATCCCAATATGAACCTTTGGTATTTGAGGACTTATTTATTTTGACAGGAATTTGCAGAGGTTTTAAGATACTTGATAACGCAACCTCAATCTCATATGAATGTAATAATTACACTTCAATTCTGGAAACAGAAGCTAGGAGTCAAATGGATGATATCATCTCGTCAGAATTAGCAGAGGGTAAACTATCACCGGTAAGGTCTAAACCAACCTGCGTTCACACCTTAGGCGCAATCTGGAGATCAGATAGCCACCTCCGCCCCATAACGGACTGCTCTAAGCCTGTAGACTCAGTGAACGACCACATGCAAAACACAGCTCTCAAGTTTCAATTCAAATCGATCGAAGATGTTAAAAATTTAATCAAGGAAGACTATTACTCATGTGTTGTAGACATACCAAACGCATATCGTAACGTTCATATCTTTCCCAAACACCGTGATTACATGGGCCTTTCTTGGTTCATCAGGGGGGAAAAACGTTATTTATTGGATAATATGCTCTGCTTCGGAATCAAGTCCGCGCCCTACATTTTTAATGCACTTAGTGACTTTGTAGTTAAGTACTTAAGGAAAAAGTTTTCAGTGAAAGCGATTAACTACCTAGACCATTTCTTCATCTGCGGGGAGACACAAACAGTCTGCACTGCAAATCAAAACAGTCTAATAAGTTTTTTACGCTTCTTGGGGTTTGCAATCAACTACAAGAAGGTAACTTCTCCTAGTACTTCAAGCAAATACTTGGGAATTATTATCAATTCGTCAACTATGAGCCTCAGTCTCCCCGAAGGGAAGTCTCTAAAACCATGGACCTTCTCCATTCGGTTTTCAACAAGAAACGTGTCAAGTTCAATACCATGGAACGTATTGCAGGCTTACTGGCTCACTGTTCTATGCTAGTGAAAGGCGGCCGGACTTTCACTCGGAAAATCTACGATCGTCTCAAGGCATGTCGTCGGAAGAAAGGTTCAATCAAAATGACTTCGCTAGTCAAACAAGACATCTCGTGGTGGATTGCTTTCTTACCAGTTTTTAACGGATGCACAAAGATCGTTGAACCCTCATGCCCCCACCACGTACCGATGGAAGGCCTCTAGTGTCATCTGGTAACTATACGTGACTCTGTGGTTCCTCAGAGTCTGCCCATCTTCACAGACGCTTCTCTGTCAGGATTCGGAGGAGTATCAAACACTGACTTCTTCTTCGGGAATTGGAATCTCCTGGGAAACCAGTGTACCCACCAGGACAATCCGCCAATAATGGACACTTACGACAAGCACAACATAAATGAACTAGAACTATGGGGTCTACTAGTAGCAATCAGACGATGGCAAGACTCTTTCCAAGACTCGGTGGTCGACCTTTTTTGCGATAACACTCAAGTTATTGCCATGATTAACACGGGTCGAAGCCGAAACTTTACAGCCATGGGCTGGATACGTGAATTATACTGGTTATCTGGTATCCGAAATATTACGCTAAAACCTCGTTATATTTGCTCAC
Organism: Alentia gelatinosa; assembly: GCA_950022655.1. NCBI lineage: Eukaryota > Metazoa > Annelida > Polychaeta > Phyllodocida > Polynoidae > Alentia > Alentia gelatinosa. Next base: position 66,146,302 of record OX465585.1, read on the forward strand.
ATGATAATTACATGGCTGACTCCCTTTCCAGAATCTACAGTGATACGGGAGTTTCGGTAGTACCATCTGAATTTGTTGAATGTTGTCTTTCCAGACCCTCCCCTCCACCAGTCATCACCGCCTAAGCTACCCAAGGAGTATCAACGCCTCCAAGAAGACGCCAAGGAGTTACAACATATGGCCTGGTCTAGGAACACCAGGGGGCTGTTTCACTAGGAGCTATAAGTCTCGCTGTTTGTAACAGTGGCAGCAAAGCGGCAGTTTGCGTTTCATTAGAAGGTGCACTCAAGCGTGAACAGCACTTGTGACACAAGCGGCACCAACAGTGGCAGAACCCGTTTCATCAGCGCCGTGGCTCTCGCTGTTAGTGCCACTGCGAAGCTGCTGTAAGCGAGAGGGTGTACCCTCTCGTTGGTTAGGTGTACAGAAGGTTTTCACCCACTGTCCATAAGAATTAAGCAGCGAAATTGTCACACAAGTAAGGTATATATATAGCCCATAATCGTACCAAATATGAAGATGATCGGCCAAGCCGTTCCGAAGTTATCGGCGGTTAGATTTTGTCATAGCAAATACGAGCACTTCCCGTCGGCCTCCGGGGAGAGACAGAAAGAACAGCCGAAACCCCGCCGCACTACGGAGGGAGTGAAAAAGAACAGCGACTAACGCAATCTCACGGAGGGATTAAAAAATTCAAATGCCGATAACTTCGGAATGGCGTGGCCGATTATCCTCATATTTGGTACGATTATAGGTTATATATATACCTTACTCGTGTAAAAATTTCATCCCTAATTCCCATGGGAAGGGGTGTAATTCCACATGATACCGGCCCGTCGACGAATAAATTCGAATGTCAAGTGCGTGTGCATAGCGAGACCTGTGCCAACAGTGAGAGTTAGTCTCACCTCAACAGCTAGACCACTGATGAAACGCGAATTTGGGGTTGACACTGTTGGTGCCACTGTTGGGGCCACTGTTGCGGTCTCACCTCTTGCTTTCACTCCACTACTAGTGAAACAGCTCCCTGGAAAGCCCGCAAGAGTCAGTGGACACGTTATCTCAGCTTCTGCAACGACTTCGGATTTGTCCCGTTACCATCAATGACAGACATTATCTGTTATTATATCGCTTTTCTCGCTAGATCCCTATCTTATACGACCATAGACAACTACATCAGCGCGATATGGTCCCTGCATGATTTTTTCGGTTACCCATCCTCAGCAAAAGGGTCTTTCTTGATAAAATGCACCCTCACAGGAGCACGCAGGATGCTAGGTGATACATCACGTCAAGCCTCTCCCCTACATCCGGAACATCTCATACTCATGTATAAACATGTTAATCTCGACAACTTCAGAGACTTGGTCTGCTGGAGTGCCTTACTATTAGCTTTTCGCTGTTTATTACGGGTAAGCCACTTCACAGATTCCGCTCACACCATCAAACGAGGAGATATTTGTTATTTACGGACTATGGCTTGTGTCTTAACATAGTGTCGTCAAAAACCATGCAATTCCAGGAAAGGAATCTCGTAATACCAGTGGTAGCTGCACGCGGGTCTCGCCTATGCCCCGTCTCTTGGATTCGCCGCCTACTTCACAAAATCAAGGCACCTCCATCAACCCCGCTGTTTTCAAGTGGCAAATCAACGTCGGAGCCACTGAAGTATGAACACTTCAACACTTTCCTCAAACGTCTCGTCAACTCTTCACACCTACAAGGTTCCTTCATGTCCCACAGCATCCGTCGAGGGGGTGCTACCTACCTCAACAGGATAGGGATTCCGATATCAGACATAAGATTGTACGGGGACTGGAAATCCCTCTCCGTGCTATTATATCTATCCGGAGATCATGACTCCAGACTTCAGAAAGACTGGTCTGTAGCTAAACACCTTCAGAACTTCAAATGACTTCTCTGTGCTGGGCAGGCTTGGGGATATGACAGATGCCTCCACAAGCCCACGGCCTTGTTGTCTCCATCCTTACTAGCCCATAGCACGAGAGTATTGCTGGCATATACCGTAGGTGTATGCGGTTATACTCGACGTCGGCAGAGGGCGCCACCCACTAGTACTGTGCTGCCGCCCGTTTGAGCGGTCTGTTCATTCGCTCTCACACACCTGAACTCAACACACGGACCTTACGCTCTTCTACTTCACTCACTTCCACAATTTTTCTTTTTTCGTTTTAGTTAATAAAATCTATTTGGGGGATATGACAGATGCCTCCACAAGCCCACGGCCTTGTTGTCTCCATCCTTACTAGCCCATAGCACGAGAGTATATGTTAATATAATGACATATTATGACATCAATCATAAAAAACGTAAATGTGAGTGCATGGAAAAGCGCTTTTTAGACTACGTTGACTGGGGACTAATGATTAAGTTTGCTATAAATAAGATATAGAAACAATTATACAAAATCATAAATCTATTTTAATCTTAAAATATATGAAAAACTGAATGTTTGAAATATGTAGGGAAGGAAATGAAATGTATTAAAATTGAAAATGATATGGATCAATATACATATGTATAACATATAAAATCTTTTGAGTATATCTGGCAGTACCCCTCTACCTAACCGCCTATGAAACATTTTTCTTCTTCTTGGCCTAAGCCACCCCTTTGACCCTATTGCCATGGTGACTCATTTTATGACACCCTCCTCTGACCACATACGGGTGACCTAGTTAAAAACTTTAGGGTTCTTAAGCAGTGTCTTATATAGGGTCAGAGAAAAGGACTCCTAACAAGTTTCAAATAAAATAGAAAAGGAAAATAAGCATTGTGGGCCACAAAAAGATATGTGTTTACCTGTCAAATAGGATATATTGGATTATCTCTGAAGATTTGTGGGTATACCTTTGAAATGAAGTAAGTAGAATGTTTCAGTTACTCCCCTTAACATTATAATATTTGTCCCCTATGTTAGCCTGTATTTTCCCCATCATAATTCCATTTTTTAGATCATAAATATGCTTGAGAACATCATTAGAGTCTACTCACTGTTTTTTCCTTTAACCAACCTAATTTCATCAATGTAATAGGTTAGAATACAGTGATTACTAATCCCCACCATCCTAGCCCATACAAATCCTATGGAGTAAGATGGGGGCGTGGGTCTGTTGTGAACCAGCCGCCATTGTTGCTATGGATACCACTTACCCGACCTATTCACCACTTGCACATAAGCGTGGCGTAGCAGTCGCCGTGATAACGGGTTGCACTGTTTTTATGTACCTGATATGGAAGTGAAGCCAGTACCATAGGCACAGAGTTAATTAAAAATATAATTTGTCGTTGTGTCGCGAATAACGGGCTGATCTTTATAAATAAAACATTGTTAAAAAGCTCAAACTTGGGCCTATTTGTTGGTATATTATCATATACCTGTGTTATGGCTAAAATTTCCAGTCATAGATTAGACATCCAAATTATTTTGATAAAAAAACCACAAACATGTTACCTTCCTGTTTTCACAGTGATTTAACGAAAAATCTATCGCGATGACCTATAGAAATAAACATCCTAATCTCTTATGTATTCCAAGACGATTAATATGATACCTGTATTGCCAGGCTGTGATAGATATTTCTTGATGTAACATAGCATCTTGACAGATGACAAAGAGTAAAAAACTTTTATGATAATATTGCATTTGTGGCATATTGTATAAGACATGTGGAAACAGAAGATAATATTGTTAAAGTACTTGACAGGGATTCCAGTTTTTAATGATTTCATTGAAATCAAGGTTTTCATTTTCAAAATAAAAAGTTCATTTTTACTGAACATTCAATATTGACATAACAACTGCTAAATCACCCAATTCAGCCACAGTCCATGATCCACAACTGAACCTTCCCACTGACCTATGTAAAAGGTTGAGCTTTCCCTTGATTCCTCACTGTAATGTGTATGAAATATGCAAACCCTGTAATGCACTGAAAAGTGTTTCAATGTTTTTTTCTGATGCCAACCTGCATCCCTGATTTGAAAAAGTGTCAAAGTTAAGTCATTACTTGTCGTCTGGGTAAGAGGGACCCACCATCCTTCCCCATTGTATCCATCCACCTAAATATACATATACTCATATGTATTCACACATAATAATACATAATTGTTTCCATCGCATTCCCATAAAAAATGTATTATCTGAGCGGTATTCTTGCTCTATATACTGACTAATCACATAGTTCATCTTTCCTGTTATCCTGAGGCTACATCATAGCCCTAGGCTCGTAGGAACATCAATTCCCCTTCAGTACTAGGTAAGTACCTCGGGTAATCAGCTAAACGGCTGGACCTTGCCATTAGTCTGTGGGTGGTAGGGTGTGGTCTATCATAAACAATGAACTCAGAACAGCTGCTTTTGTGCCCCAAAACACAATCTCTGACCACATAAATGTGAGTATTGTCCCACCTGGGAAGGGCCAACAAAACCTCGACACCTGCGATGAGCCCTGCAGGTACTCTTCATGTCTGGAGCTGCGAATCCGTTCCACCATCTCAGCAGTCCACATGTTTGTATTGGAACGACGGAGCCACCTCCTCCATCGTTATATAACGACCGTCCGTGCTATAACATTCACAGCACGGAATTTCCAGTTTACGTATGTTTAATTTCCGCCTAGAAAAGTCTCATCGGGCCTAAATGAGGCCGTCCTACTTGGCGTCATATTTACGCCTGCGTATGTGCGCGTAGATCGGGCTCACGTGTCTGCTCTTGGTTTTTATCATTTATGACATCAGTCATCCAAGTCTGAGGTATATTGAAAATTGAATCGGATATCGCCAATTTTTATTATGGGAAAATAAAGATCACTTTATTGAAGTATAAAGAACGGCCGTGAGAGGGATTCCTGGTTGGAAAAAGTGCTGAAGGGAGCCGCTGGTGGAGCCACCGATCGAGCGAGCTGACGTGGGAGACCCACCCCAGGCACCCGGCCTCATTCACCGCACCGCAACCTGAGAGATTAGACGCTCGATGACCGCACCACACAAGAATTTTTTTTTCTTATATATATCTAAAGGAGAGTTTATTATGTCTGTTCGTATTTCTCTCCGGGTCGAGAAACAAACCCATATTAAAATATCGCCAAAAAGCATTCATGTTTGTTCTTATGTTTTAAGACAGAGCAGCAAAGTACTTTATAAAACTTTTTAAAAAAACCGATAGGGTATCATTTGATTAAACACAAATAATATATCGCCATTCTTATATTTTTCCAACAGTTTTTTTCGATAGTTTTTACTTTCAAGACACTTTTCATACTGAAGTAAGGATTCCACTTCTCCAGTCCTCCCAGCTCGAGGGCTTACATGAGAGGAAGTTCACGCTGTAGTTGCCGGTCCTGTAGTGATTCCTGAATCCATACAGTCATGTACGTTTACATCACGTGTAATCCTTGGCGCTTTCAGGTACAATGCAGTGACCCCGATATATAGAAGTGCCTTTTGGACATTGCAGGTTTGACCTGGAGTTCTTGCACTGGGAGCTGCAGCCTGCTCTTGACGGAGGCTGTCACAGTGACTACCTGGAGCTCTACAGGGGCCTGGTGCAGAACGACACCTGGCTGCTGGGGCGCTACTGCGGCTGGCAGCGCCCCAACCTGACACAGCTTGACAACGAGCGCTATCTGACGGTGAAATTTGTCACCGACGCCGCCGACGGTTACCAGGGCTTCAAAATGATCGCCATCAAAACACAGGCATGTAAGTCTCCAGACGTTCCATCATATTTTAAGTCTCCAGACGTTCCATCATATTATAAGTCTCCAGACGTTCCATCATATTGTAAGTCTCCAGACGTTCCATCATATTTTAAGTCTTCAGACGTTCCATCATATTATAAGTCTCCAGACGTTCCATCATATTATAAGTCTCCAGACGTTCCATCATATTATAAGTCTCCAGAGGTTCCATCATATTGTCAGTCTTCCGGCGTTCCATCATATTGTCAGTCTTCAGGCGTTCCATCATATTGTAAGTCTCCAGACGTTCCATCATATTGTCAGTCTCCAGGCGTTCCATCATATTGTAAGTCTCCAAACGTTCCATCATATTGTAAGTCTCCAGACGTTCCATCATATTGTCAGTCTCCAGGCGATCCATCATATTATAAGTCTCCAGACGTTCCATCATATTGAAAGTCTCCAGACGTTCCATCATTATGTTAGTCTACAGGTGTGGCACAGGCCATGCTGCCTCTCCCTCCCCCACTCCCCTCAACCCACCCAGGGGTGTCAGAACATTTTAAAAGTGGGGGGGGGGGGGGCAAACAGAAAGATTGCTGACTTTTTTCTTGACTTTGCCATTAGCCTGTTCCACAGTGTTATCAAAAAATCTGCGAAAGGTCAGGTCTTACCCTTCATTACACACGAAAAAATCAGACTTAGCCATCAATGCAAGCTAAAAAGTCAGACTGACATTTTTCCCAGGTGAAAAGTCAGGACTTAGCAATCATTGACAGGTAAAAAGTAAGACTTTGACATTTTTCCAAGGTGAAAAGTCAAGGCTTAGCCATCATTGCACAGTAAAAATCAATTTATGAATTCACTTGATAGCATGGCAGGAGTTTCTGTCAATTTTATGTGCTTCTTGGGGAGGGTATGGCCTGTAAAGAGGGTTTTTTTACCAAAATTTACCAAACCAGCAGTTTCAATTATCATTAATCTCATTCAGGGTATGATTGGCTCTTTTTGTAAATGCAGTTATCCTAATTTAGGTAATTTTGGCAGTTGGGTATAACCACACCATTCTGCAGGTGTGTGGTGTTGACATTAATGTAAGTTTAGTTTTTCCAGCTGAGAAAAAAATCATAGACAAGTGATAAATAAATGACAAAAAATGTATACAGAATAAACTTTACCTGAGTATAGCTGAGTGTAATCCATGGTGACACCTTCAGGCTAATTATAGTCACTTCTCTTCTTCATAGAGAAATCCCCAAACGTATTTGTGTTTACTGGGCAGCCATCATTGCTAAATAGTCAGACTTTGACATTTTTCCAGAGTGAAAAGTCAGGGCTTAGCCATCATTGCATACTAAAAAGTTTGATTTACAAATCTTCCGATGTTTAAAAATCAAGACAGTTTACGCTTGATTGAGTTAAATTTTATGGTGCTGACTCCAACAGCTGACAGTAATACCATACGCCAGTACCGTCCATACTTCCTGCTACTCTAACAGCTGACAGTAATACCACACCCCAGTACCGTCCATACTTCCTGCCACTCTAACAGCTGACAGTAATACCACACGCCAGTACCGTCCATACTTCCTGCCACTCCAACAGCTGACAGTAATACCACACCCCAGTACCGTCCATACTTCCTGCCACTCCAACAGCTGACAGTAATACCACACGCCAGTACCGTCCATACTTCCTGCTACTCTAACAGCTGACAGTAATACCACACCCCAGTACCGTCCATACTTCCTGCCACTCCAACAGCTGACAGTAATACCACACGCCAGTACCGTCCATACTTCCTGCCACTCCAACAGCTGACAGTAATACCACACCCCAGTACCGTCCATACTTCCTGCTACTCCAACAGCTGACAGTAATACCACACCCCAGTACCGTCAATACTTCCTGCTACTCCAACAGCTGACAGTAATACCACACCCCAGTACCGTCCATACTTCCTGCCACTCCAACAGCTGACAGTAATACCACACCCCAGTACCATCCATACTTCCTGCCACTCCAACAGCTGACAGTAATACCACACCCCAGTACCGTCCATACTTCCTGCCACTCCAACAGCTGACAGTAATACCACACCCCAGTACCGTCCATACTTCCAGCTACTCCAACAGCTGACAGTAATACCACACCCCAGTACCGTCCATACTTCCTGCTACTCCAACAGCTGACAGTAATACCACACGCCAGTACCGTCCATACTTCCTGCTACTCCAACAGCTGACAGTAATACCACACCCCAGTACCGTCCATACTTCCTGCTACTCCAACAGCTGACAGTAATACCACACCCCAGTACCGTCCATACTTCCTGCCACTCCAACAGCTGACAGTAATACCACACGCCCCTCTGTTCATTGTAGCTCCGTGTTCGGCGGATGAGTTTCTGTGTGAGGCGACTGGACGTTGTATCAATGCGCACCTTAAATGTGACGGTACATCACAATGTCCTGATGCACAGGATGAACAGCAATGTAACGGTACGTACAAGACCTTCCACCGTACAACCCTATTGACTTTGCACTATCAGCTTTTACAATTAAACGGTTTATCAGTATGTACACAATCTTCCCCTTTACACCCCTATAGGGAGCAAAAGTGAACCCGCTGAAACCACAGATACCCGTTCATAAAATAGCATTAACGGATTAGGGCGCTCAGTACTTGGACTTTATAATTTCATGATCATATTTGCCATTCTCCAATTATTTAAATCCATAGTTTAGATAACTTAACAACTGTCATCGCAGCCTCATACCTTAATGTTATACATGCAGAAAACAAAAAAGAACTAATAGGTGTATATATATGTTGACTTTCTTTAAGGCTTGGCTAACCCTATTTCGTGTTATCCTCGCTTTCCTTCTTTGCTTGAGTAGACGATCCTTATGTTTCATTGGCTCCAGGAGATCATTTGTTAACCAGCTTTCTCTCACCCTCCGAACCGTGTATTCTTTTTAAAGGGCATGATATATTCAGGTTAGAGATAATAGTTTCTTCTAACTTATTCCATAATATATTCGGATCTCACTCAACAAAAAATATAATCCCAGTTGTGATAGAGCAATATCCATCTAAATTTATCTCGATTGTAGTTTCTATCTGACCTACCCATGAAAGTTTGTTTTTTTATCAAACTTTTTTTTCAATCTTGATATAAAAATACCCCCGTGGACACTGATACTTTTATCTATAAGGTTAGTTTGAGTGAAATGTGGGTTATTAACTAAGATATGGTCTAAACAACTTACTTTTAGGCCGAACCTAGTTGGTTCTATAACCATTTGTTTTAAACCTATGATATTTTCAGATGTTTTGAGTTATTTAGTGTCATTGTAACCGATGTCCAGTCTTTTTCTATATCCCCACAGAATGAATAAATTCTTGGTTTTGTTCACTGAAACTATGAATCTCCTCACCTGGTTCCAGACAAGAGTCTTTACTTCCTGAACCCGGGGGTCCATAAGTTACACATAAGACAGTATCTCTAGTTTCAGGCAGGTTTATTCGAATCCATAATGATTCTTTTTTCCTGGCGCAATAGTGAAAAGATATTAGTTAAAATCGATATTTTTTTATACATTCAGGTAAATCCATTAAAAGTGTGGGTAAGGCTTCCTCATGTTTAATCAATAGATGACACATCTATGTCAGAGTCAACTGACAATTGGTGAACAGGGACTAATGCCGCCCATAGACTGCATACACTCATGTGGACGAATAATTAGACCCTTTTTTAGCTACGGCATTATCTTTAAGGATTCACAAAATGCAGATTGACACATATTTTGCACGTTGATAGCAGGCACACACACACACACACACACACACACACACACCTACACCTACACACCTACACACCTACACACAAACACACAAACACACACACACACACACCTGTATAAGAAAGGCAGTCCATTTTGACCAAATTGAGACTGCTGACAAAATTCTGGCAACCAGGACAGCTAGTGATGCAAAAGCCCTCACTAAGAAACTTTGGGCTCCGAGCTGGGATTGTGTACGCTTTGGCTTCCTGTCCGATCTCCTGCTTTTGAAATTCAAACAGTGTTTTCTTTTCAGAGAAGCCCTCATTGGCTCTATTGGATCCGAATTGATCCACACAGTCCCAGATTTCTTTTGGGGAACTGGAAAGCCCCAGAGACCTGGACTGAACAAATTTGGAGAGGCCCTTATGGCACTGAGGATACATGTCAACAGTGTTAATGTAGAGGTGACTCCCCCTTCTGACCCTCTAAATTCACCAAAAAGCCCCAGGAATCCTTCAAGGGGCCAAAGCTCTTCAACCACAAGCCCTCCTTTTGTGAGATGACAGCCAGTAAACAGTCCTGTGCCTTCAAAAAATAGTCCTCAGATGCAACCACTTTTGGCAGAACCGGTTGACATCATTCCATTTTGTGCACGGAACACCAACCGTAAGAACAAGGACTGGACTTTTGGCCCAATTTCGGAGAAAACCCTGATTGTAGGCGATTCAAATCTGTCTACAATCTCAAAATCTAGGGTTAAGGAACTGGATATTCGGAGCTATCCAGGTGTTGAACCACATGACTGAGCTCTTTAAGAAAGCAAGACGGGTTAATCCCAAGCCAGAAACTGTGATTATCAGTGCTGGAATTAACAACAGGGATAACAATCCCTGGAGGACTACCCTCCCAGAGTTCAAAAGAACCATTTCGGCAGCAAGAGCAGCATTCCCTAATGCAATGCTGTGGTTTGTGTTACCCCAGTGGATAACACCGCTTCTGACCGAAACTCAAAATTCAAACCTCCATACCCTGATCAAAGAGATCAGGTCTTTGGATATAGTTGATGTCCTTCCCTGGTTAGACATCCCAAAATTCGAGGTTCGCTCAGGTGATTCAATCCATTGGACACCAGAGACTGCCAACAGCATGTTGTTTTTATTTTTTTATTTTTTTATTGTTGCCAAAAAAGCTTAGGTGACATCTGCATGAGCAGGTAACATACACCTCTATTACCGTCCTACATATTGTTTAGTCATCAACAATTCCGATACAAAAAATACAGGTATTTACAAGCCTAATAGGCTGGATGATGATTGATATGAAATTAGATGATAATTGGTATACCAGTACAAACATGTGATCCGATCATTTGTTATACAGCAGATTCTTTATCTCTTTTTTAAATGTTGGACCACTGGCTAAACAAGGCTGGTCTTTGAAACTAAATTTGACTAAAGGCATTCCAGAGCCAGTACAGCAAGACCATTTAGGACTAGGGTCCAACATCATAAATCTATCAGATGACAAATTGTCATTAGAAGAAGGACAAGTTTTATCAAAGGGTCTCAAATTCATTCCCAGACCAAAGCATATAGATAAAAATCAGATTAAAGAAGACCTTGGAAAATACACCAGTAAAGTAAAATTACAATATTTCTTTCGGACAAAACAGAAAAATTACCAATATGAAAAATTAGCTTTCACAGAAAAATCCAATTGGGTACCTCCTGAAAATTTGATCCCAAAGGAAATCCATGAGAGTTTAGATGATCTAACCAATGAAATAGAAGAAACCAAAATCAGGAAAGACAGACCCAACCTAAGTAAAACCAAATTGGAGCTTTAGAAAACTTGAGAAAGAAGATCCATCTCATAGTTAAAAAGGCTGACAAGGGATCAGCAACGGTCATTATGAAAAAGGAAAATTACATTATAGAGGCAGAGAGACAATTAAACGACTCAAAATTTTACACTAAAATAAATGAACCAATTTTTCCAGAAACTGCCAAGGAAATTGATAGAATAATTACACAGATAGGGAAGAATAGATTTCTCAAGGAAAAACAGGTAGCATATCTGAAACCACCAAGTTCACCAAGACCAAGACAATTCTATTTATTACCAAAAGTACACAAAGATCCAGATAAATGGACAATTCCCAATAGAATGCCATCAGGGCGACCCATTGTTTCAGATTGTAACAGTGAATCATACAGAGTTTCAGAATATATCGACCATTTTTTTAAATCCCTAGCTACAATTCACCCATCTTATTTAATGGACACAAGGGACTTTTTAGAGAAACTGGAGAAAGTTGAGGTCCCAGATAATGCTCTACTAATCACAATGGATGCGGAATCCTTGTACACCAATATTCAGACTGGGAATGGACTAAAAGCAGTAAAGGATATTTTTGAAACTAACCCAAAATGCCTGAGACCAGATGAAGAGATTTTGGAACTTTTAGAATTGAGCTTAAAAAGAAATGACTTTATTTTCAACAATCAATGGTATCTACTAATTTCAGGAACAGCTATGGGGAAGAAATTTGCTCCTAATTATACAAATATATACATGGCACAACTAGAGCAGGAAGTAATGAAAAAAAGCTAAAAAGTTACCATTAGTTTATTGGAGATTCTTGGATGATATCTTTCTAATTTGGCCTCACTCAGAATCAGAATTCCAAGAATTTTTCGGGCTACTAGTTTATTTCAAACCAACTGACACCCATGAACCCCTCCACAAAAAATCATTCCATCCTTCTCACACTTTCAAGGGAATTTGAAATCACAGATAATAAGATTCTAGAAAATTTGCAATATCATTTCGGATTTTAATGATGCATGCAGCCTACTATTCCAAAAACTTAGAAAAGAAAGAAACTACTCAGCCAGATTTCTGAGGACAATTAAAGCAAAGACCGTTTGAGAATTAGAAAATGCAACCGGGAATGAATAGCCCATGGGAGCAGCATTGAAATGTGGACAGCGTGGTTGTGAATGCTGTTTGTGGATTAAAGAAACCTCTGAAATTCCATACCTTCCCTTGAGCGTGACTACCCAATAGTAGGACAATTGACCTGTAAGTCTAGAAATCTAATATACATCATTGAGTGCAAAAGATGTCAAGAATACTATGTTGGGGAAACTTCAAAAACTCTTAGGGAAAGACTCACTGGCCACCTCTCAGACATTCGGCATAATCTAAACAAACCAGTGGCAGAACATTTCAATGACTTTGATCATACTGTAGAACAGGACATGGTAATCTATCCAATGCATCAAATTCTTGACCAAGGCTCAGCAGAGAAAAACAAGATAAAAAGAAGAGATATTGAATATAAGTGGATGCAGCTACTGGAAACAATGCAGCCTAAGGGCATGAACATTAAATTATCCCCAAAACAAACTGTGGTATTCTCTATCCCATATAGTGCTACTGCCATCAAAATCAATTCATTGGTTAGACAAAAATGACAAACATTGCAAGACACATTTCTAAAACATTTCTGCAATGATTTGGTTGTTGCATACAAAAGGAATAAAAATCTCAAGGATATTTTGGTATCTAGTCGGCTAAAATAAAGTAGTAATGGGTAAATAAATCAAATAAATTACACTAGATCAAATGAATTCAATTAAATTCAGCTGAAAATTCTCACCCTAAAATAAAGATAAACTATATCAAATGAAGTAAATTGAATCAAATATACAGATTAAAATTTAAAATTCCTCCATATAAATTTCCAAATGACTCATTCCCATTACTTTTTCAAATTATTGTTTTATTTCCTTTTTTGATTCTATTTATTATTATCTTTAAATTTTTATATATTTATTTTTTAATCAATTTTATTAAAAAGGTTGTTTTTTAATTCTACTTATTTACAATTTCAATTTATATAATTAATTTTCATCTATTTATTATTATCATTTTACTTATTTGATTTTTATTATCATTTATTCTTTATTTTTCTTTTTTATACATTATATTCAATGTAATTCTAATTAAGTATTACCTTATAAATATATTCAACTAATTTATTCATTGCATTCATTGAAAAATTTCCTTTATTCTTAAATTATTCATTTCACATGTATATCCAGTATCAATTCCTCTTGATTTATATCTTAATATTTCAAATTTCTATTCAACATTATTGAAATAAGAAATAAACTGTTGCCAGTACACCAAGGTAGTACACCATTGTATACCTAAATACAAATCACACACAGACACACACACACACACACACACACACACACTGACTGATACTGACTGACCAATAGCGACTGCCTGATACTGACTGACCAACAGCGACTGACTGATACTGACCAACCAATAGCGACTGACTGATACTGACTGACCAATAGCGACTGCCTGACACTGACTGACCAATAGCGACTGACTGATACTGACTGACCAACCAATAGCGACTGCCTGATACTGACTGACCAATAGTGACTGCCTGATACTGACTGACCAATAGTGACTGCCTGATAGCGACTGACAAATAGCGACTGCCTGATACCAACTGACTGATACCAACTGACTGATACTGACTGACCAATACTGACTGACCAATACTGACTGCCTGATACCAACTGACTGATACTGACTGACCAACAGCAACTGACTGATACCGACTGACAAATAGCGACTGACCGATATCGACTGACCAATACTGACTGAACGAACCATGGTACTCCGCCGAGTGGCCAAATGGGTCTCGGGACGAGCGGCGCTGTTCTGTCTATGATGGATATTTATTTGCTGCTTGTTAAACTCCACCAATGTGCCAGGGCGGGGTGGTCTCTGCCCGAGTCTAACATTCTGTTTTCTCATGTGCTGACGGGTGCAGCCTGGATGCAGCTGGTGGGCGGCTTCATGACCATGGGGCTCGCCGGCATGATCGGCTTCGGTATCGGCGTGGCCGGCGGCTGCCTGCTCCTGCTCCTGCTGGTCTCCTGCTGCTGCTGTCACCGCAAGAACAAGAACAAAAGCCCAGAAGAGAAGCCCAAGATGCCGCGACTCCACCTAGTGGAGAACTGCCGCCGCGCGCCGCTCGACGCGCCGACTGGCGGCAGGCCTGCAGGCGGAACCGGAAGTGGGGACAAGAGGCAGCTGGTGGTCGAACATGAGGCATGATGGGAAGATAATGGTAGATAAAACAATTAACATCGACGCCATCTTTACCATAGTCAGACGAGTCTGACCATATGCTCTAGTATTAGGGTCGGACACCACTGCATAAGACATTTCTGGGGTTTGGGTTTTCAGGGTGAATCTTAAACATATTTTGGCTATGAATATCGTCCCCCTAGACTTTCTACAGAAAATACACACTTGAATACACCCAATAGAATATTTTAAATGTTGTGCCACCCCAATAACGATCCAGATCACCTTGTTTTAGCATGCGAATCGAGCTCTCTTATGTGTCAGTGAGCCCAGCGGCTATCTTGCAATCACTCTTATTTTGGTCACATGACCGCACCATGTGCTTATGACTGAATGTCAATAAAGATCAGGAATCGTTTTTTTTTTAAATTGCATTCAAAATATGGGTCTACTTTATGGAAATATAATATATATGTATTACATAACACAATTCTGACATTAGAGACATTTTATGAATAAGAATTTATAGAAACACATTCTGACAGCAGTTTGTTGTTATGTCTTGTTTTCGAAAATAGTGCAGCCCCCTATTATCACTCAAGCACCTGTCAAAGTCTTCAAAGTTCGTTTATAGCCAATGTTTCAGTTATTCTATGATATTATTAGATATATTTACCTCTTTGAATTGAATTGTACCAGTTAATTACACCATCATAAGCTTATTGTTTATAATAACCACATCCCAACTCTCACAATATGGGTTGGTATTTGAAATACACTTTTCCCATCTTGAGCACTCATCGACGATTGCCTCTAGTTTGTCCGTAGGAATCGTAATTTCCATGTCTATTGTGTCTATTACAAATCCCAACCACTGGATGCGGGTGGTGGGGAAAACCGATTTCTCGTGGGCAAGTGCCACGCCCAGCTCCTCGCACGTCTGCTCGAAACCTGAGAAAGCGTGGGCCGCCTCAGAGAAACCATCATGCACCGCCACGAAATCGTCCACATATGCGAGCGTGTGAGTGTGGTACCTGTCGGACATGAGCCAGCAGAGGGCATTTGATACTCTCTGCTGTGCCCCGCCGGAAAACCGGCACCCGAAGGAGGGGCAAATGTCGACGTAAGTCTTGCCCTTGTGCTGCAGGCCGAGGAGGGGGTAATCCAGGGGATCTATCCGGAGTTGGCGATAGGCCCTCCGGAGATCCGCCTTCCAGAGGAGTGCTCCCCGGCCTGCGCGTATTACTAACACAGCCAGGTCAGCGATCGAAGGTAATGTGTATGAAGTTTCAACACCCTGAAAAATGTTCCTTTCTATGCCGTCGTTTACACTCTCAGATTTGGGATAACTCAAGTCCATAATCACCCTTCTTTCCTCCGATCCAGGCTTCGGTCAAGTTAAGAGGGGGCTGATTTGAGTCCAAGGTTCGAATGGGAGTTCCTCGAAAGGCCCAATCATGGCGCCCAGGGCTGTTTCTTTTGACAAGAAAACGTCAATAGCTCGGGGAAAATTCCTAGCGGACGCGTGGTTTTGCACAGTCGGTGTGGGTATCCTGGCCGCAGAGTATGACGACGGCCAACCGAACTGTAAGAATTCACACACTTCAGCATCGTGATACTCCTCCAGAGCGCACCTCCAGGCGGCGAGGTTCATTGCTGACGGTATGGTTATCCTGGCAGACAGGTAGTTCGGAAGGCCGGTTCGCGAACAGCTTTATATATCTCCATGTGTTGAGAAGCCTTGCTGCAAGCCTCCGGCTGAAGTTGGGGCCATACACGTAGGACCATTTCCTTATACTGCTGAGGCATCACACGCCTGGCTCTCTGTCCGACCTCCAGGAGGCCCGTGACAGTTGCGTCCGTCTCCGCGTCCAGAGTGTTGGTTTTGACAGGGGTGCTACACCGAGGCCCGGTAACTGGGTGGCTTTCAGGGATCCAGGGGGTTTCCTGTGTGTCAGGCATCCAAGAGATTTCTTCCTGGGTATTGCTGCGGTGACATGTCCAGCTAGGGTGGGTGAGCGAGGGTGCTCCTGCATCCTTCCGACCAGCGTGTCTCTCGGCGCATTCCACATTTGGGGTGCCTACGTGGGGCGTAGTGAGACGGTCGTGTCCATCATCAGCGCCAAGTCCTAGTCCACTCCGGCGTGTATCTCTGACCGGCGACTGGGCTAGTGAGCGCTGAACTGGTGTGCGAGAACCGCCGTCCTGCACCAGTTGGCCCAGCATACACGTAATACCTTCCAAACGAGTGTCCAGAGCCTCCACCTTCCCCAGCACGCCTTCAATTACGGCCGCATTTTGTTTTACCGTCGGTTTAGTGGCTTTTGGCTGGCAGAAGTCGGGGCTCGCCGAGCGCTCCTCGCTCAGTTCTTCTTCTCTGTCCGACTGACGCGTGTCGGCCATCTTGTGAGCCGACCTAGGACCAGTCTTCTTCTTCTTCTTCTTTTATTGAGAGAAAGGTCCCTTTCGTTGTCTCGTCATGGTTCACAGATACGATCAGGTAAAGGAGCTTTTGTAGTGCACACCTACTTTTCAAAACGAGCGTTTGTGACCGGTAGAAGTAAAATACAAGATCCACAAAGTAAGATAGGTGTAGGTAGTTGAAAAGCAAATGGCGCACTGACAGAGAGCGCGGATGTCACGTGATATTAAATGGTAAGAGACCCGTATGAGGGGTTGATACATAAATAAGTAAAAGCAGTCTGTAGAATTACTATTAATTTAACAATTAACTTACAATGGTTATTGTTCCTGTACCTATTATTTAGATGGATTTCTACACCAACTGAACCCTTGTAGATTTGCTGCTATGTTTAAGAATATCTCTACCCCAATATACAATGATCTTTTTATTTTAACCCTTTAAGGACGCATGATGCCTGGAGGCATCACCGCACTAAAGACGCATGATGCCTTGAGGCATCATTGTCCAAATATTAAGAAAAGAAATTTAACAAAGAAATGATAGAGCAATATTCATGAAATCTTCAGAAAATGTAGATATAATATCATATTTAGTATTTCTATTAAAAAGAAATAAAATATTTATGATTATGTATCATATTGTATGATTACAAACTTGGATATCAGGTTTATCTATTATGTGGCCGTCCTGTAGCCAGACAGACTGCCAACAGTATCCGTCCTTATGGGAGTAGCTAGGCCCCAGGCAGCCGTCATTAAAGGGTTAATGGGTATCTGTAGAGGATTCAAAATATTAGACGATGACTGTTCTTTATCTTATGAAATGGAAAATTATAGATCCATTCTTTCGGACAACAAAAAGAAAATGTCTGCTATAATTGAAAGTGAGCTTTCGACACAGAGATTATCTATTTCAGATATAAAACCTGTTTGTATTCATGCCCTCGGGGCAGTAAAACGCCAAGATGGCCGCATTCGTTACAGATTGTTCCAGGCCTGATAATTCGGTTAATGACTATATGAATACCACTGCCTTGAAATTTAAATTTAAAACTGTAGATAATGCGGTTAATCTTATTTCTCAGGATTATTATAGCTCAGTTATTGATATATCTAATGCTTATCGACACATAAATATTTTTCCTCCTCATAGAAAATTCATGGGGCTTAATTGGACCATTAATGGTCAAAAACATTTCTTATGTGACAATGTCCTCTGTTTCGGTATTAAATCAGCTCCATATATATTTAACATGATCAGTGATTTTATTTCAAGAAGATCCAAAGAATATCATCTAGAAACTATAAATTACTTAGATGATTTCTTAGTATGTGGTGAATCTTATATTGAATAGCAGGTAGACGAGGCGTAGCAAGGTTTTACTCTTCTTCACCCAACGCTTTGCGACCACGGAATAGAGAGAAGCGGGAAATTGACAAGCGGACGACGCCGCTGTCGGTCAGCATACCCCGAAATGCGGCGTTTTGATTGGTCGAGAGCTGTTTATGTTGATTTTCAGGTCTCACGTCGGTAAATAGAACCGTGCGGCGTGCGAATTTTTTTCCAACCAGAGCCCCATTTGGGACTAACGGAACGAAAAAAATTACACCAAAAAGAATCTTATATTGAATGCCAAACGAACCAGTTGAACTTGATTAACTTTTTAGAATTTTTAGGATTCTCGATCAATCTTAAAAAACTTTGAAACCCTTCACAGATTGTGAAATATCTTGGCATTATCATTAATTCCAGGTTAATGACTTTATCTTTACCGAAAGAAAAAGTAGAAAAAACTATCTCATTAATTAATGAGATAATTATAAAGAATAAAACAAGTTTCAAAAAGATAGAGCGGTTAGCGGGTCTCCTGGCCCATTGTGCTACTCTGATTAAAGGTGGCCGTACCTTCTCTAGGAGAATTTATGATTCACTTAAATTCAACAGAAATAAGAGGTTTATTCGTATTTCTCCAGTCTTGAAACAAGACTTATCTTGGTGGAAGTCTTTTTTACCGTATTTTAATGGCTCCACAAACATCATTAATCTTGTATTGTATCAATGTATTAGAAATTTGGCCAATTGTAAAAGGTATCCAACGTTAGTCTAAAAAAAAATTCGAATAAGTTCCTACATGTCTTTTGTGATAATACCCAAGTTATTTCCATGTTAGCCTCGGGGAGGAGCCATAATATCTTCGCCATGGAATGGATCAGAGAACTTTATTGGTTATCAGCTATTAAGAATATTATTATCATTCCACACTATATCAATACCAATGATAACGTTATACCAGATTCCTTATCCAGGATTTATCATAATTTCAGAAAGTCTTTTCTCACTGTTCCTAAACAATTTTGTTACATGTTGTTTTAATAGCCTCAATAGAGACTCTTCAAACTGATTGCAAGGTCTTACAATCAAAATGCTGGGCTAAATCAACGTGGTCTACCAAACGGAGCCAGTGGAAGCGTTATCTGTACTTTTGCCAGTTATATGAGTTATCTCCAATGCCAGCTTCAACAAAAGTAATTTGTAGATATATGCGACTTTCTTGTCCAAATTTTCATCAATCAACAATTACATAAGCTCAGTGTGGAGCCTACACGACTATTTTGGCTATCCATCCTTATCTAAAGGTTGTTTTCAATTGAAATGTACTATGTTGGGTATCAAAAGATTGTATGGGGCAGAGATTACACAAGCTCCACCTTTACTACCATTTCAATTATTTAAAATTTATGGTTCTTTGGATTTCACAAAAGAGAGAAATCTTGTATTATGGTCGGCCACCACATTGGCTTTTCGATGTTTACTTAAAAAATCCCATTACTCAGATTCTCCACATTGTCTTAGATGCGAGGATGTTTCTTTCACCGACTACGGTATGTGTATATTAATTTCTTCATCCAAAACCATACAGTTTTTGGAAAAAAAACTGGAAATCCCAATTGTTTGATCACCAAAATCTCCACTGTGTCCGGTTTTTTGGTTGAAAAAAGTATTTTGCTCCTTTAAAAAATCGAAAGGTGATCCTATCTTTCATCATCCAACCAACTCAAATATTCCCCTTCCTTATAACTATTATAATTCATGGTTAAAAACCATTTGTTCAGATTTACGTATTCACAATAATATTACTACCCATAGTATTAGACGTGGGGGAGCTACATACCTAAATGAAATTGGTATCCCGCTCCAAGACATTAAACTATACAGAGATTGGCGCTCCTTATCTGTTTTACTTTATTTATCCGGGGACTACAAAACCCGTTTGAGGAAAGACAAAATAATTTCCTCTCAAATTAATTTGTTAGTGTAACAACAACTTCTTCTTGGGCTTTGGAGAACATTTACCAACGTTTCCAAAACCCAATCTTGTGTTTTATCAACGTTGCTTTGTTCATGTATAAGAAGTTCATAAGAACCGTAGAAGTAATTATTGGAAACTTCACTCTGTTGGAGGGAAGTAAGTATAATTACCTACAGGTGACGCCATAGGTATTCATACCACACTATGGTTCCAATATGTACAGGTAGGTGCCACTACCTACGATACCTGAGGTACCAGCCTAAAGAGAGGTATCAGGCCTTACTTTCTGTCCACGCTCTGAACTGACAAGAAGTGAAAGGAAATTATTTCTTTTTACTATGAATAAAACAAGGGAGAACATTTACCAACGTTTCCCAAACCCAATCTTGTGTTTTATCAACGTTGCCTTGTTCATGTATAAGAAGTTCATAAGAACCGTAGAAGTAATTATGAGTGATCCACGACCCAAATACGGGAACGTACTGTTTGGGTCGCCCACGACTATCTTTACAAATGCTAAATATACAAGACAAAGGGCCACATTGGATGTTTAGTGACACCACCTGGTGGTATTCACTGCTAATAGAAGAGGGAATACATCTGGTTAAAGAGACTATAGGGAGAAATTATAGAAATTATTAAGTAATACAAAATACCATCAACGAGCTGATTAGAGACAAAACCACGAAAAACATGCTAGAAAGTAATAATATAAAATGAAAAATAACCGACGTATTTGTAGGAAGTTGAACCATAAAAATAGTGAACTTACAGTCGAAGTGAGATCAGAATTATTCAGCGAACGAAAATACTCCAGAAGGAGGTACAAAGGGACCTGATAAAGGATAAGAAAATACATATAAAGCAACAACTGGATAAACATGAGTCTGATCCCAGAAGGAAGGAGGCGAACAATCTTGTGCGCCCATGTGGTAACAGAATTACCGTCAGCTTCAGAGGGGAAGCTGGTGAACTACTAAACATACGGGGCAGGGCTGAACATGCTAACAACTGTTCCTGTATGATTGGCAAAGTTTTAAACGACCACCTAGATGACTGCATCATGCTACAATATTCAGCTAGACATGACAGCGAAAGCTGAATTGGACCTGTCTCAGAGAATGATATCGCTAAACTATCTCAAATCTTCAGGCATATTTAGAATCAAATGTGAGGTCCTGAAACGATCATTAATCGACTGTCGGGATCTTTAGAGAAATATTAAAGTGACTGATCACTGATCACAGCTTCCCCCAGCAGTGGAGGGAAGGGCGAATCTCACCGCTGCCTAGGCAAAGAGACACACCCTTGATAAGTGACTGGAGGTCTGGCCTAGCGCGGGTAGTGCACAGGAGGAGAATCACTATTTTATAGATCAACAATCAATTGGTGATTTAACGTCCAGTTAACAATCACGGGTTCTTACCAGACTTTTTCAAGGTTCTTTTACACCTCTAGGGGGGT
The DNA here is from genome assembly GCA_950022655.1 of Alentia gelatinosa. Taxonomy (NCBI): domain Eukaryota; kingdom Metazoa; phylum Annelida; class Polychaeta; order Phyllodocida; family Polynoidae; genus Alentia; species Alentia gelatinosa. The sequence goes on from OX465585.1 coordinate 66,168,115, forward strand.
GATCGAATCTATGAGATGAATGTAGGTAGAAATCTCACCCCTACACATTTATCGAGGTGAGAATTCTTTTACCTCCCACACCACATAGACATGGTATGAGGAGGATTGGCCTTTGATATAGCAGTATCTGAAGCATAAAATGACAGAAATATCAATTGCCCTCTATGTAGACATAAAAAAATCATTTGATTGTGTGAAGCATGAGATCCCCTGTACAAGCTGGCAGAGGTTGGTGTCTGTCCGGTCTGATTGAATGGTTCACCAGTTATCTGAAGGGGCGAAAATGTTATACTGACTATAGTGGCTACAAATCATTACAGTTGGATGTACACCACGCAATCCCACAGGGTTCCATGCTGGGCCCACTGCTTTTCCTGGTATATGTTAATGACCTCGCAGATTATCTAGATGGATATAAATACCTCATGTATGTTGACGATCTAGTTGTAATAACTAGTTACAAGGATGTCCAAGGATGTTAATTAATTGTCTAGGGAAAAAATCTTCTAACTAGGAGTTGTTTTTTTTCTTTTTCTTTTTTTTCAAAGCAAGTGTGGTAGATGGGGAAGGAAGGCGGGTCCCTGTTACCCTAGGGCACTAATTACATATTCTTACTCGCCATAGGGACTACTTTCTTTGTAGACCTAGGGCCTCAGGGAGATCTTTAAAGCCACAAAGATAAATCTTTTCCCGTTTTTACAACTTTTTGGTTGATTTATACGTATATATATATAATAAAGAATTACAATAGGACTGCTAAGTTTGGGCGTATAAGTGTTTTATTTGTAAACACCAGTCACCATAAAAAAAATTACAGGTAAATGGGACTGGTGTAAGGTGAGCTGTACTCACCTGTATGTGGTGGAGCCACCAGTACGGAGTAGTACGTCCGATACCAGAAGGTGGCGGTAGTATATTTATATGAGTTATAAAGGATCATTTGTTTATAAGCATATAAAGGGCAGTTCGGGATCCACACCAAAGAGGTCCTCATCGTCGTTGAGACTGCAAACACCAGGGGTCGCAAAGGTCAACACAGAGGGCGCTGCCCCTAGGACCACGTCACTGAGAGGGAGCAGGATTCGTTCGGGGATCCCTCACCGCCTCAACACCTTTCTCTTCGAGAAAATTTTTAGACTTTTGTCCGTTTTCATTGGGTCTTTAGACCTTCGTTTTTTCAACGATGCGCAAGTGCGAAGCTTGTGGCCTTGAATACGACGCAAGGTCCCACAGAGACGGGTGCCCTACCTGCAGGTTAGGTGAATTGAACAAAGCCATGCAGGCAGAGGAGGAGTCTTTGGGTGCCGTCGGCGGACCAGCAGTGGATAGAGGCGGTGAGGGATCTGTGGTCGAAGCCACCCTGGGTAAATACTATTTTATTTGAACATGAAAGGAGCTTTCATCCTTGAAAACAGATATACAAGCATTATGTTCGAGTTTTCAGAATTTTCAAGCACAGGGTGTAGGTTCAATTGGTACAGACCAGAGTGAGACGAGTATTCCACGTGGCAGGGGTGGTGCGGCTAGCGATATGCAAAAGGCAGTCACCCGTGAAGTGATTGGTCAAGGCTCATTGCCTCATGCTTTTCAGACACCTAAGTTGAGGCCAACTTATCCTAGTCCTAGAAGTTTCATCCCACCACATGTTCAGGGGAATGGTCAGACATGTTCAGGTGTACATACTTGTGGAGAAAAAAACAAACGTAAGTCCAAGTTTTTTTCCATAGTGCCTTTCTTGCCTCCTAACTGTGAGAGTCCAACTTTCGACCAGGTCTTAAGCGCAGACATGGGTTTACTTAGAAGTTTATCAGCACAGGGTTACAATACCGAAGGTTTGGCAGACCACATAGCGTATTTGATAGACCGTAAACCAACCCATACGGGTAAGTCATTAGTGGAGCATGATTTAGCGATGCGTGAAAAGGCAGACTCTTTGGGAGTTGAGGGGTTCGGATATGGAGATTCATTTTTGACAGAAAATTTTTTGAACCACGAGACGACGTATGCTTTTGTCAATTTGTCAAAGAAGTTAAAAGAATTTCAAGACAAAGAGAAGAAAGGTTCAGGTAGAAAAACCAAAGTAAAGGCAGATGGTATTTGCTGGAAGTATAATACTTCAAAGGGCTGTTTGTTTCAGAATTGTATCTATCGGCACGAGTGTAGCCAATGTTCAGCAGGTCATCCGGTTCAATCATGCAAAAAACAATCTAAAGGCCAGTCATCTGACCGGAATGATTCTAAATAGAATCAGGTTTTTTCTTCCCACCAAATAATCAAGGGGAAGAGAAATAGTAATCTTGATGTATATGCGTGTAGGAATGAAATTGGTTGTAGTTCTCCTAACCTTTTGGTGGGCGAGGAATTTTCCTCGTGTGGACCGCCATCTTTGTCCTGCGCTGAGGTTGCCCTTGATCAAGGTCAAGATTTTCTAGTTCCTTTAAGTCAGGATAAAGACTTAAATGATAATGGTTCTAGTTTAGGTAGTAGCATGGTTGAACCCGTTGAACAGGTTTTGGATAAAGTTTATTCAAATTGTTCAGAATTTTCACAAAAAGAAAGCAGCCCTGATAAGGATACGTTTATTCCTTATAAGAGGCCTTGTGGCCAAAACTGTAATAATAATCATTTTATTGCAGGCCAAAGGAATCAGTTGAATGTCTGCAAATTCTATGATGAATGTTTTCGATATTAATGCTGATTATATATTTCTAGGAGTTAGAGATGGATTTTCAATAGTGGACTCGACTTTTCATGGTTCTTATTCTTCAGAAAATTATTCCAGTATTTATGTAGACGAGTTTCGGGCTCAAATGGATCAAACAATTGCCCAAGAATTGTTGGAGGACAAAATTTCAATTGTTAATAAACCCCCTCAATGTATTCATTCCTTAGGAGCTATTAAGAAAAAGTTTCAGGTAGACTCCGGCCCATTACGGATTGTAAGCGTCCAGTTAATGATAGTATCAATAATTACATGGAATCAGTATGTTCTAAATTTAATTATGTTCACATGGATACGATTATGGATGACATTACTCATAATTGTTTTTTTGCAGTCCTCGATATTCAGGATGCTTAGCGAAGTATTCCAGTTAACCCCGATCACAGACATTTTCAGGGTTTTCAATGGAATACAAAGGATGGTGAGAAGGTTTATTTTGAATCGAATAGGTTGGTATTCGGTCTCAAGTGTGCTCCGTTTGTGTTTACTCAGTTAACAGAGTTCATTGTTAGGGCAATGAATCGAAGAGGAGTGAACAAGGTTTATGGTTATCTTGATGATTTTCTTATCATAGGTAATACCTTTGAGGAATGTCAAGAAAGTTTGAGAATTTTAATCAATTTTCTCAGGTCATTTGGATTTGGTATCGCTTGGCCAAAGGTGGTGAGTCCTACCCAAGAAATCACGTTTTTGGGAATTGAGTTGTCCAGTTTGGACATGCAAATTCGTTTGCCTCAGGAAAAGTTAATCAAATTAAAAGGTTTAATTGAAGAATATTTGATTAAAAAATCAGCTTCATATCATGACATGGCTACTTTGGCAGGTTATTTAGCTCACGCGAGTACCGTGGTTAAAGGTGGTCGGACCTTTTCTCAGAGTTATTAATTTTGCTACGTACATGAAAGATCGTTTGCGTCATTGCAGAATTCCAGATTGGTTAAGGCTGGATCTGCAATGGTGGAAGGGTTTTTTAAAAACATTTAATGGTAGTAAACATTTGCTTATACCCAAGAGAAATGGTGTTTTAAATGTTCAAACAGATTCTTCATTTTCAGGTTTTGGTGCAGTTTGGGATAGTGATTATCTTCTGGGAGTATGGACGGATACCAAACATCGAGTTCCTTGGGAAGATACTTTGTCTCACCATTGGTCACATTGCCCTTTAGAGTCAGTGGACAAGAATATAAACGTTTTAGAGTTATATCCTGTTATGGCTTCGGTCAAGAGATGGGGTCAATATTGGTCAAATTATCATATCAATTTGATATCAGATAATACTCAAGTCATAGTAGCCATCAATACAGGTAGAAGTAAAAATCTTCAGACCATGAATTGGCTACGTGAGTTGTTTTGGTTAAGTGTTATTTACAATTTTGAGATAACGGCTAGTTATATTAAATCTGAGGCAAATATACTGCCAGATTTTTTATCCCGTAAATACGATTGCAGGAATAACTCTGTAATTCCTACATTTATGTTTGAACAATTTTGTTGTTTGTAGGATTGGAACGGGAAATGCTCGGTTATCAGGATCGCTGGATGTCCCCGAATACCTCGACCACCAGGAAGTGCCAATGGACGCACTATTTTCGTTTTTGTGAAGAATATGAATTTTTGCCATTACCGGCTACAGTGTATATTGTTTGTATGTATATCACATATATGGCAAAATCATTTAAATTTAATTCCATTGTGAATTATCTTTCTGCCTTGTGGGTACTGCATAAAACCAATGGATTTGATCATGTTTCTGTGGATCAATTCCAGATAAAGAGTACTTTGCTTGGAGTCAAACGAACAATTGGCTACACTGTATTTCAGGCTCGTCCATTACTTCGTTCCGAGTTGTTGATGATATTCTCTTCTTTGAATTTTTCCAGGATGGAAGATGTGGCATTTTGGATCGCGTGTTTGTTGGGATTTAGGGGTGTCCTCAGAAAAACAAATATTCTGGAGGAGGGCTTTGCAGTTATTATTATTATGGATGATTTATCGTTTTCTGATTCCCATTTGTTCATAAAAATTACTAGATCAAAAACCATCCAATTCAATGAACGGTATTTGTTGATTCCTTTTTCAAAGGTAGAAGGTTCTCCATTTTGCATATACTATTATGTATCAAATTTTTTTTAAATGTTTCAATTTAAACCTAATGATCATATTGTTTCTTTCGAAAAACAAGGTAGTTTGAAACCTGGTTCATATTCTTGGTTTTCGGGGAAGTTGTCCCAATTGTTGAAATTAAATGGTTTAAATAAGGTTACTTCCCATTCCTTACGAAGGGGAGGCGCCTCTGCCTTACTACAGGCGGGAATATCGCTTATCGACATTAAAGAGTTGGGTGACTGGTCAAGCTGGAGTGTTTTGACCTATCTGTCCAGAACTATTGATAATAAAATGAAGTTAGATAAAGAAATTATCCAAAAATTGTATCTTTTTTAACTGACTGTCGGTTTGGCGAGTTAAAAGATTGGCATTTGACAAGTTTATCGATTGTAATAAACCGCTAATCTAATTACAGCCAAACCACAGTCATTGTTAATGTCATCATTTATATGTATATATATTATGGATATTATCCATTACATAATTACTATATATCTTCTATTTAATATTGATATCCATCCTTATCTTTCATAGAACGCCACGTCTTATATACAAATACTTGGTTTGTTGTATTCTTTACATAAATATTATACGCTTTACCTTAATATGAATAACAACGTTTGTTTCTAACATATTATAATTATATATATATAATAAGGAATTACAATAGGACTGCTAAGTTTGGGCATATATGTGTTTTATTTGTAAACACCAGTCACCCAAACGCCCAAACCAAAACAAAGGGACAGAAGCAGTCAAGAATAAACTAATCTAACCATAGATTTGTCTAAGTTAATCTTAGACTATAGACCTATCTAAATACAATAATACAGATAGGCTTTTCCAGTCACCTGCATTTTTTATTTCTGTTAAAGAGAACCCTGCTTCAAATAACGCAGTAGCTCCACCCCTGCGGAGTGAATGTGTGGTGACTGGAGGAATTCCTACCATTTTTGAATGATGTTTTAATTCATTTAAAAACCAATTATATGATCCTCTAATTAATACTGAACCTTTGTAAATGGAAATTAACTGAGATGACATATAAGGATAAACAGTTTGAGATATAAGTTTAGATACATAATAAAAAACACAAAATGGAGATCCCAGTATTTGTGAAAAAGGAATAGTGAATATCCTTTGTGATACTGTATAGTTTTTGATCTCTTAATATAAACAAATAGAATATTAGAATCGAATTTAATATCCGAAATCTTAATTGCATAATCTTGTTCTACCAAATTTGACTTATGCAGTAAGCCTCTAAAACCAAGAATCAAGCAAGTCCAAAAAGCCAAATCTTCATGAACCGAAAAATCCAAAATTTGAAAAATCTTTTTCAAATCCATAATACTGATTGGCCTAGCTTGAAAAACAATATTACCTATTGTCCTTTTTACTCCCAATAGTACTCTACGAATACCGTGAGTATCTGGAAAATGATAGTCAATAACCTCATGTAATACCTTAACAGCAGATAAATAATTAGAAATTGATATAAACTTCAACTTTTCTGCCATAAAGGTTATATATAATATTACAGTTTTTTCGCTAGCTGGTAAAGGTAAAAAATTAAATTGTTCGCAAAAATTAAAAAATGTCGCCACTGGCATCTTCTTGTCCTTGCCGAATTATCAGATAGCCATGCGTCCTGATAGAACGATAATTTCGAATTCAGCTCAGCGACTGGAAGCAACAAAGGTGACGAATAAGGCAAACATCAATACAAACTCTGCGATTTGGTGAAAAATAACGAGACAAATAATCAGGAATGACATTTTCGTGAGTTCTGATATGGGATGCGACAACATGAAAATTGCACAAAAATGATAACCATAACAACTCACGACTCCACCGCATAGTATCGTTTGATCTACTGCGACCTGTGTTTATCGCAGTAACCACCTGGGTATTATCGGAAAATATTCGCAATCTTTTTCCTGACCAAAGATGGCCCCAACGTTGTGCCGCACATACAATTGGCCATAACTCATGAACATTTATGTCCATAGCATTGTCAAACTCCATGGGTGGATTACAAAAATGATGATTATTTACAAATTCGGGAAAAACGATAGCAGAGTCCCAGGCTCCAATCAACCAGTCACTTTCAAATACGGTGCCGAAGCCCGTCATAGATGAGTCTGCTGAGAAAAATAATTCCTCTTTAGGTATTATAGCTGCTTTGCCATTGAATACCTTACATAAATAACTCCACCATGATAAATCATCCTTCATCCATTCTGGAAGTAATTGTGGACCCGAGGAATTTCTTATATACTTAGAAAAATTGATGATACGACGAGAAAAAGTTTGTCCTCCTCTCACTACTATGCTGCAGTGCGATAAAACTCCGCACAATACCTCTAATTCCTTATAAGTAGCTTTTTTCTTAACTAGAAATTCATTAACAACTCTTATTAACTTTCTTAATTTTTGAACAGGAAGAGAAAGTGTCATTTGTACACTATCTATACAAATACCTAAGTAGACAATACTCTGAGTTGGTGAAACTACTTTCTTCCATGAAACAGAAAAACCTAACGATCGTATTAATGCAATCAAAGCCAAAAGAGCTCTATTACAATTAATATATGTATCAGAAACAACAAGAAAATTATCCAGATAACCATAGATATAATAATATCCTAATCTATTTATACAACGAATAATAAATTCTGTGATTTTCGTAAATATAAACGGTGCACATTTAAGACCAAAGACCAACGCATTCGATTGAAGATACACATTTGAACCGCAAATTTCCAATATGAAACCTTGGTACTTTCTATGTGGAGGAAAGATCAGAATTGCTCTATAAGCATCTTTTATATCGAGAATCGCGAAGAAACATCCCGGGATCATTTCATCTGTTATTTCATCCAATTTCAAATATGGAAACTTATTGCATGTTGAAGACATAAAATTATTAATACTCAAGTTTAATGGTCTTTTGCATTCTGTAATTGGTCTAATGGCATCCGTGTCTTTTTTTACTACCGCGCCTATGGCATGAATACACTGTGGTTTTCTATCAACAATACTTATCCTACCGGAATCCAACTCAGATTGAACAATAATGTCCATTTGGTTTTTGAATTCAGAATTCATAATACTATCATAATTATGAGCATCATATTCACCTGAGAATTCATCTTCAACAATTTTGAAGACATTTGAAACACCTTCAAATATATAATCGGCCTCCAAATCGACAATTTCGTGACCAAAACAATGATCCCAAAAAATACATGGGATAAAAGAATAGGCCACACCGTCTCACTGCACGAAAACCACTATTTTACATATATATACGCCATTGCGATAACGCATGTATCATGGCTTGTTTATACTTGTATACACCTCTTATACGGGTCTACGTTTCGGGCGTCTACAAGACAGTTTCCATATGTAGACGCGCGCGACTTGGCTGTCTTTCACGCCTGGCATATTTAAGATAAAATATACTCTGCGCAACATATATATACGCCAGGCGTATATATGATACCAAAAAAAAAAAAAGTGTGACCCGTGGGTGTTGGTAGAGGGAACACTGACCCACCACCCGCAACCTCCCAACCCCACCCCCTACCGCCCCCCCACGCCACGCCCAGCCAGCCTCAGTGAGAAGCCCCCCGCTGCCCGCCGGCCACCGCCCACCACCCACCGCGTTTGTACAGGTTGACTCAGTGGGAAACCCTCCCCCACCCTCCACCGCCCGCCCATGCCCGCCGCTGGCCGCCGCGAGGTGTTATGGTGTCGGCGGGGGCCGGGTAGACATGTGGTGTGAATGCGGCTGCATTCACACCTGTGCGGTCGTATTCGCAGGGGGTAAGATGATTTCAGTAGTTAGCTATAACCTTGAAGAGGGTGCTTATATGCTAAGCCAAGATTGACCACACATAGGCATGGTGTTTTAAAGTCAAATCTATTAGAAAAACGGTAAAAAAACAACAAATACAGGGTTTATTATGTGTAATTAATCAATTTATACTTAATTAGGTTTTTATAAAATAAATTGGTAATATAAGATTGCAATTTTCATATAATACAGACTTGGATGGTTAATGGCAAATGAAATATGCTACCAGTAGTGTCCCCAAGTGGCAGAGAATGGAACTTTTTGAGATTGGTGTATATACAACGGAATCAGGCGTATATATGACGTATATAAGACCGCACCATGGATATGTATATACGCCACTAGATAAGTGACTACGAGACGGATAACAGGTCTAACTTCTAGATGCAAAATCCTACTGTTAGACGCGTTTCTTATACATATGTAAAATAGTGATTTTCGTGCAGTGTCTAGAACATGATTACCTACACAGCTGGTTGAACATGAGCGATTTACATAACTCCTATTCAAAGTAAAACCTTGACCCACTGGGTACAAATCACTTGAGAATTCCCCATTGCTAACAATAGCAGAATCTACTACAGTAGTAATTATACTTGAGCCATTCGAACCCGTACCTACATTGCTAACAAGCAGGCTATTAGCTTCAACAACATCGGGTTGAATATCTGTGTCAAAACCATCAGCCGAATCGCCAATACTTAGGTTAGCATCAGAAACATTTGCAAAGGGTTCACAAGGTAATTGTTCACAAGAAATCACATCCACAAGTGGTAGTGCCATATGTCCTGGTACAAGATTACTAGAATCATTGCTACGATTGTCATTTTGAGTCTACTTTCACACTTTTCTTGGAGCACTTCAAAGCGGAGTGCGCACCAGAACACTCCGAACATTTGTGTTTGTAATTACAGTCACTCGTTGTACACTCTTTTTCATTGAAGCGCCAGCAAATACCAAATGGCCGATTTTCTTTTCCCCTACGATTCTTCTGGCGATTATTGGGTTCATTTAATTTTGAAAACGCTAGACATTTCTCAAAGTTCAGGTATTTCGCCGCTAAATAAGCGTCACCATAAGTAAAACTATTACTACCAATTAATTCGGCTTTTTCTGTGCATGCCAAGTCATAATCGATGAGAGCCTGAGAAGTTAAAAAGGGGCGACGATCGCTTAAAAAGGCGATATGCTCTGCGTAATTTGAAATATCCATTCCTTGTGCGATCATAGATCGCATTAAACTCATGCTTGCGCTGATAACCTGATTCAAGGTAGGCTTAACGGCATCACAGGGGAGATGATCTTCCAAAGAATAGGTCATGCACTTACATCGTTTTTCTGTTTTTCCCTGACTTGTGTGGATGTGCTCGACCGGTATGCCCTGTATACCCGACCAAGTTGCTGCTGGAGGACCATAAACTGGCGATAACCGTGAACCGTGAGCGTGTCTCTGTACCTTTATATTGCTTCTCGTATAGTTTAAGAAACTTATTTCACTTGGTGCCTCAGTATTAGCTCGATTTCCCCCCCAGCCACTTAGGGAGTTAATCCATAGCCTGTGGCGCCATCTCGACCAACCATTTTAACTTCTGCTTATGTGTAAATATGCTGAATAAACCATCCTCTTGGGAGATTTGGCAAAAATACATGAATAGCACATCAAATATACATTTCACCTAAATAATGACACTTCCTAGAGTGTAAGCAACTGTCAGTGCCACTTATGGAGATGGTAAATGTTACACCAATGCTCACTGTAAATCAATATTGAGTAAACATCTGTTTGAGCATGCCCATTTCTGAGCATGCCCTGTGACTACTAAAGTCCCCCCCAAACTGAATTCCCTTTTTTTTTAAATCCATGCAAAAATACTAAATATCAAAACTGTAAGGCATTGTACCACCATAAAACCTTCTTTCCAAAACAGAAATCATATTCCTATCTGTACTTAGTTAGCTATAAAAAGCAAAAATATGGTCAGGTCATCTAGTGACTTTACAAGCATATGTACTACAGTAGGATATGTCCATAACCTAAAGACCAACCGTCCACCTGCTAATAATGTGTTGTTAAATACATGTTCTTGGTATAATTATCTGGGGGTTGAGTTAGATAGTTGTTTGACATGGGTCCCTTTTGTTAACAAAATTGTTAAATCTACAAGTTCTCGGTTGTTTAAATTTCGCAAACTAAGATATTGTTTGATGAAGGAAGCTGCCATTCAGGTATATATAAGTAGTATTTTACCAATTATTGAATACTGTTGCTTCTTGGTGGATAGCATTAGAAAAAGTGATATAATAGGATTGAAAAACTGCATCATCAAGGTTTAAGATGTGCACTTGGTATCTATGGTAAAAGAGTCTCAGTTCAAAACATGTAAGCTGGATGTAATCTAGAGCCTCTTTGGAGGCGTAGAAAGAATGATACAGAATGGAATGGCTCAACAAAGTTGAAAGAAAAACGAGGACTGGAGAGAAAAACCTATTTGTGATATACCACACTAGGAGTTCTCTTGTCTTAAATAGTCCATATCTGAGAGGTGCACAGCTTTGGAAGGAACTACCCGACTCAGTGCACAGAAGTATGAATTCAAAAATCAATTGTGTTATTAGGAATATTTATATGTACGATGCATTTTCAATTTCTGATAACCGGTTTTTCATTATCATCACTTATTCACCATTTATTCTTCTGTATTTCTAAATGAGCAAATTGTTATTTGGCTATGACATGCACCTGTACTGTGGGCTATCTGAAAAACTCACCCATGTGAGAGACGCTCTTTATCTAATAAACAAAAAATGCTATTTCTGTGGTAGGGAATCTTAAACTGATCATTTTCAGCAAGCTGTTTTTCAAGTTCTATATGCAAGGTATCACCATAAACCTTGCTTGCATTAACATTGTTTCTATTCGTGCTACACCTGTAGCCTCTGAGAGTGTTTTCTTCTCATTACCTTCAGCACCATATCAGAACTTTATGATGCAGCTGCTCTCCATAGTTTAGCTGTAGATTGAAACAAAGAAAAAAGATATAGATTAAGTGTTATCCCTGAAAATTTAAGGAGAGAAAGGTACATCCCATCATGCTATTTCAATCCTAGACTCTATTTCCATCAAATTATCTGAAAATCAATCAACAGGAAATCAGTAAAAAGATCCATGTTTTTCAAAACATTACAGGATTCAGTCATGATAGCATCTTTGTGGTTACCATGACAACAACTAAGAGGGTATTTACAAAAATTATCATGGCATGATCTTAGGAGGCACTCAACTAACCTAATCTGTATTAGTTTAGTTGTGCATCATTACCTCTATTCCAAAACATGTGTATGGCTCGTAACCATGGCAACAGGAAATGTCACTCATCAAAACATTTATCTGACATATTGGGGCCATATACATATGGTTAAGATGAAAGGCAGTGCACTTATTTACATTTTTCCTGCAAGTTATGGCAGCTTTATCTCTTTTTATCAGAATAAAATAGCTGATTACCATGGAAACTGTTTATCCAATTCTTCTGAAACCCTATCCATCAAAATTGCTGGACCCTAATACATTTACCTGACCAAAATATCATAGATCTGAAGTAGTGAATAATGGAAAAATGTGAGTTTTAAAAATTAAGTCCCTTAGGGCAGGCATCGAGAACGCCATCTTGAATATATAAAATAACTCAAGGGTGAGAGCTCCACACCACCCTAGATCTCATTATATACATCCCAGAGATGAATAATCAGCACAGAAAAAAAACTATATCGGAGAAGTCAGGGTTAGGCTTAAATTTGGGCTTTGGCTGCCGGACTACATATTCCTATCTAGACTTAGCTATAAAAAGCAAAAATTGTGGTCAGGTCATCTAGTGACTCTACAAGCAGGTGTACTACAGTAGGCTATAGCCATAACCTAAAGACCAACCGTCCACCTGCTAATAAGTCACTTAGTTTATAGCCAGAGCTGATACCACGGGGGATAGTAGATTCTCTTGTATCTATTGTAATATTATTCAATTTTAAACACCGTCTTTCTTGTCCATCGCTGACATACTGCATTAGGTATTACCGCCTGAAAAGGCTTCAGTATAGATGTGTTCTGTGAAATATGAAATAACGACTTCACATAGCAAAATACACCTTTATTTCAATAAACATCTCTCCGTCTGCGCCTACAACTGTCTGTCCGCGCGATAAGTCATGAAGACCACTGTCTCTGGGACACAATACGTCTTCTATATACATCATGGCCTTGTCCTCGGGAACTGATACAATTAAAGCTGAAAATCATCAAGTGTGAACAGGTATAACTCTGTCGCCATTGTTCTGCTCATCGGTAAGGTTCACGTTATTTCAAGACTTCAGTGTGTTCCCCTGAGTGCACGCAGTAAGACGCCTGCACTATTCACGTTACTTTGTGACATCAGTATCTCCCCTGAGTGCACGTGGTAAGACGCCTGCACTATTCACGTTACTTTGTGACATCAGTATTTCCCCTGAGTGCACGCAGTAAGACGCCTGCACTATTCACGTTACTTTGTGACATCAGTATCTCCCCTGAGTGCACGCGGCAAGACGCCTGCACTATTCACGTTACTTTGTGACATCAGTATCTCCCCTGAGTGCATGCAGTAAGACGCCTGCACTATTCACGTTACTTTGTGACATCAGTATCTCCCCTGAGTGCACGCAGTAAGACGCCTGCACTATTCACGTTACTTTGTGACATCAGTATCTCCCCTGAGTGCATGCAGTAAGACGCCTGCACTATTCACGTTACTTTGTGACATCAGTATCTCCCCTGAGTGCACGCAGTAAGACGCCTGCACTATTCACGTTACTTTGTGACATCAGTATCTCCCCTGAGTGCATGCAGTAAGACGCCTGCACTATTCACGTTACTTTGTGACATCAGTATCTCCCCTGAGGGCACGCAGTAAGACGCCTGCACTATTCACGTTACTTTGTGACATCAGTATCTCCCCTGAGTGCACGCGGCAAGACGCCTGCATTGCCTGCATGCGTCGAAACTGAATCTATTTGACATGGCACTGAATGGAAAAACGGCAACACGCTTGTGGGGCATTACCCTAGTAACAATTAAAAAGTAATTTATAGAGAAAAAATCTTATAGCACCAACAGTTGTGCAGAAAACTCAGTCGAGTCATTGCCGTTCTTTGCAGTTATCATGCTCCATTACAAAAACCAGCCGTGCTAATGTTGACAACTGAGCCTGTTGTAAATATGCTTAGTCCAGTGACTGACATTACTGTGTAAGATATAGACCCCCGGCACACAGATTCCCTGCACATAGACTCCCGGCACGTAGACCCGGGCATGTAGACTCCCGGCACATAGGCCCCCGGCACACAGATTCCCTGCACATAGACTCCCGGCACGTAGACCCGGGCACATAGACCCCTGGCACACAGATTCCCTGCACATATAGACTCCCGGCACATAGACCCCTGGCACACAGTTTCCCTGCACATAGACTCCCGGCACGTAGACCCGGGCATGTAGACTCCCGGCACACAGATTCCCGGCATGTAGACTCCCAGCACTACAAGTTGAAGAAGTTGCGTTGCAGGTCCTTCTCGTGGTCGTCTACGTGGAGCTGGTCGTCATCATCATCGTCATCGCCCGAGCTGGGTGACTTGTAGTTGGGGTCATCGGACGGGTCATAGGGGTGAAACTGCCCCGGCTTCAGGCTGCTCACATACTCAGTGGTCGGCGGCGGCAGACCCGGCGGCCGCGGCCGACACCCTGCCAAAAAGAAACAAAACACCTTCTTTGTAAGCTTGCTCCTAGCACTATAAGATCAACTTGTAGGCGTTTTACGCGTCGTACATCCACACACTAAGATGGCTGAGCGTAATCTCGAGGTGGAACTCACGTTCAGACTGTGGGATATGTGGTGATCTATGGCACTATAAGATCAACTTGTGGATGCTTTACACGTCGTACATCCACACACTAAGATGGCTGAGCGTAATCTCGAGGTAGAACTCACGTTCAGACTGTGGGATATGTGGTGATCTATGGCACTATAAGATCAACTTGTGGATGCTTTACACGTCGTACATCCACACACTAAGATGGCTGAGCGTAATCTCGAGGTGGAACTCACGTTCAATGATCTCCAGCGGTGATTCGTTGAGGCGACCATCTTGTTGCTCCTCATCACTGTCCACATCACTCTCCTCAATGTATCGCGTGAAGTCGGGCACTAAGTATGGCAGCTGGAAGCATTTATCAGGAGTGTTAAACAATTCATATAACATGTTTACTGTGTTATAAAATATAATAAAAGACTATTAAAGACGTTAACAGAATTACACAGTAATGTTTGTTTGTTTGGGTAGTTAAAATACAATATGCTCTATGAGCCCTACTCGTTTTTGGGTGGTGATCACATCTATGAGATGAATATAGGTAGAAATCTCATCCCCACACATTTACCGAGGTGGGAGTTCAACTCCATCAGACTATATAAAGGATTCTAGATCTGTAGTCTAAGAAGTGATTGCCACTATCTTCTTGTTGCTGAAATGTTTTCATCTCTCTTTTCTGTGGCAGATTCCCATAGTGTTTGGTCTGCTCTCAGTTCTAAGGTTTTTAGTAAGCTTTTCATGGGTCTTGGGAGTGTTTTTGGTGCTTGACACCTTTTTAGGGTTAACATATCATGGAGTCAAAATATAGTGAATTGCTTACGATCAGTTCTATAAAAGATACTTGGTACCAATTTGCAGGATGTTAGGATGTTAGGATGTCAGACTCATAAGGTTAGACTCAGCATACACATATGTACGTGTTGGGTTTCCAACAGGCAAGCCAGACTGCCAGAAGTCATGAAGACTGCTGATTGTGAAACATTTGTAAGATATCTTAAATACACTGATATGGTGGATTTTTTTGTCATTTGAAAAAGATAAATGCTCAAGAGTAAAGGTTTTTAATAGGTTCTATGGGTTTATTAGGTTTCACTTGGAGACCTAAGCTTTTTATTCTTCTTCACTAATGATTTAAACACACTGCTACTTTTCTATATGTGTCACATTTAGATCATGTTTCGGGACGTGTATGAGAAAACCCGAAATGAGCAGAGATGTGCGGGTACCCTACCTTTCCGCGCTGTTTGATGACCCTCGGCCAGTTGCCCGGTGTGACCTTGCGCAGGCCGACCCTGACCTCTCCTGGCCGCACCTGTGTCTCACAGCGGTCAGGGTCGATGAGCTCAAAGAGAAGCAGGTCGAGCATGTACTCCACCCGCTCCACCACAGCCCTACAAGGAGAGAACATACACCGATAAACAGCCACTGAGCTCAAAGAGACGTAGGCTAAGCATGTACTCCACCCGCTCCACCACAGCCCTACAAGGAGAGAACATACACCGATAAACAGCCACTGAGCTCAAAGAGACGTAGGCTAAGCATGTACTCCACCCGCTCCACCACAGCCCTACAAGGAGAGAACATACACCGATAAACAGCCACTGAGCTCAAAGAGAAGCAGGTCGAGCATGTACTCCACCCGCTCCACCACAGCCCTACAAGGAGAAAACATACACCGATAAACAGCCACTGAGCTCAAAGAGAAGCAGGTCGAGCATGTACTCTACGCGCTCCACCACAGCCCTACAAGGAGAGAACATACACCGATAAACAGCCACTGAGCTCAAAGAGACGTAGGTTAAGCATGTACTCCACCCGCTCCACCACAGCCCTACAAGGAGAGAACATACACCGATAAACAGCCACTGAGCTCAAAGAGAAGCAGGTCGAGCATGTACTCCACCCGCTCCACAACAGCCCTACAAGGAGAGAACATACACCGATAAACAGCCACTGAGCTCAAAGAGAAGCAGGTCGAGCATGTACTCCACCCGCTCCACCACAGCCCTACAAGGAGAAAACATACACCGATAAACAGCCACTGAGCTCAAAGAGAAGCAGGTCGAGCATGTACTCTACGCGCTCCACCACAGCCCTACAAGGAGAGAACATACACCGATAAACAGCCACTGAGCTCAAAGAGACGTAGGCTAAGCATGTACTCCACCCGCTCCACCACAGCCCTACAAGGAGAGAACATACACCGATAAACAGCCACTGAGCTCAAAGAAACGGAGGCTAAGCATGTACTCCACCCGCTCCACCACAGCCCTACAAGGAGAGAACATACACCGATAAACAGCCACTGAGCTCAAAGAAACGGAGGCTAAGCATGTACTCCACCCGCTCCACCACAGCCCTACAAGGAGAGAACATACACCGATAAACAGCCACTGAGCTCAAAGAAACGTAGGCTAAACATGTACTCTATGCGCTCCACCACAGCCCTATGGGAATTGATAGCATTTCTTAATAAACAACACCTCAGCCACTTACAAGTTTTCTTAAATATCTGATTTAAATAGTGTGGTATTAATCAGGCTTGTAACTATATAGCAGGAATCAGATCAACATTCAGTTGTGTACCGCTACTGGACATTAATCTGCAGGTATATGACAATATTGTGTACCACTACTGAATGTCAATCTGCGGTTATATGACAATATTGTGTAACGCTACTGAATATTAATCTGTGGTTATATGACAATATCTATTGTGTACCGCTACTGAATGTTAATCTGCGGTTATATGACGATATCTATTGTGTACTGCTACTGAATATTAATCTGAAGTTATATGACGATATCTATTGTGTACTGCTACTGAATATTAATCTGAAGTTATATGACGATATCTATTGTGTACTGCTACTGAATGTTAATCTGCAGTTATATGACGATATCTATTGTGTACTGCTACTGAATGTTAATCTGCAGTTATATGACGATATCTATTGTGTACTGCTACTGAATGTTAATCTGAAGTTATATGACGATATCTATTGTGTACTGCTACTGAATGTTAATCTGCAGTTATATGACGATATCTATTGTGTACTGCTACTGAATATTAATCTGAAGTTATATGACGATATCTATTGTGTACTGCTACTGAATGTTAATCTGCAGTTATATGACGATATCTATTGTGTACTGCTACTGAATGTTAATCTGCAGTTATATGACGATATCTATTGTGTACTGCTACTGAATGTTAATCTGCGGTTACAGCTGGGACACTGACCGGAAGCGGAAGGACTGCTCCTTGATGTCAACGAGCAGATCGCCGCACGCATCCTTGACCTGGATGAGCAGCACCAGGTTCCAGCGGTCCTGGAACCAGTTCACCTGCGGGTGTGTCCTGCAAACAGAGAATACCACACCGAGCTGTATGAATATCTCGATATGATAGGAAAACTGTGGAGATAGTGACAAATTAGTAAACCCCTTTGTTTAGGATGTACATTTTAGGACACATTTAAAACTCAATAAAAGAGCTAAGTGTGCATTTTCAAATAGAAATATTGGCATTTTAAAGGCCAAGAGAGCAGGTGGCCACATTTAAGACTCAAAGAAGTAGCTTATGATAGGATTCATACATAAACAGCCCAACAAAATTTCAGCCCTTTTCCAGGCTTTTCCAGGAACACCACAATATGGAGGGAGGGACAGTCATATTTCTATTATTCCAAATGAACAAATTAGAACAACCCTCAAACTTGAAAAGTTGACTCATACTCCAAATAAACGGTTTTCAATTGTCCATGTGGACTTCTGTATTTAACAACTCTGCCTACGTTTCGAGACTTACGTCCCTTCCTCAGGGCATACAAAATACACAGTGAATGGTAGCAGAAGGAACACTCTTATTTATACTCAATTTTGTAACTTTCATGGAACACTACAACATATTTGGAAGGTAATACACTTTGAAATCTTCAATGTAACGTTCATTGTCTCTCTTAGAATTTGGTATGTACTGGAAATAGTTCATGTATAGCAGGTGAGTTTTCTTCTAGCCAGCAAGTAATTTTTTCATCCCTCCAGGCCTATGGTGGGTTGGTGGTCGGCCGGTCACTAGCACAGTAACCACAAAATTTTTTAAGTATTTCAAATACAAATATAGTTAAATTCAGTCACACAGGAGTAAGTCCTCCAAGAATCGTCTGATCCGTCGTAAGTGTTGCGGTGCCACCTCAACCACAATGGCTAGAATCCGAGCCAGGGCTATTTCAGCCTTATCTGGGTCGGTGGGTGGACTTGCCGTAACCGATTCATCACTCGAGTTCAAGGGGGTGATCGCAAGGAGTCCTTCTAGGAGTGCAATGTCACTCTTCTCGTTGAGAATACAATCCACAATATCATTATTGTCAGTAGGTGCTGTTAAGAATTGTGTGATATCCCAGTCATCTGTCTCCATGGGAATTTTTGGCTTAATTGGGTCAGTAGAGGTTATGATGGAATGTGTGACACTCACCAAGTCTGTGCTGCCATCACTTATTGGTTTGGTAATGTCTGCTTTCGTGTAAGTTGGACTGGGCGCCGGCGTAATATCCTCCGTGACAGGGCAATATAATAACAAATCTAGATCACTCACTGTGTCTATGTCCAATGTGGTGCCCACTGTCTCTGCAACCTGTTGCTTGAAGGACGTCACTAAGCCGGGGCTTAGGGGTTCATCACTACAGGGGGTGCCGGGTGTTGTAGGCATGTCATCCGATGTGGTAGGACCGGTGGATGCATCTACTGCGGTGTCGGCCCCCTCGGAAGTGGCCGGATGGCTTTGGGGGAGGCGGTCGACGGCCACGAACTGTCATCGGTGTCCGTTTCAGCTGTCAGGTCAACGTAAATATCCGCTGTAACTGAGGCTGCGACAGATGTCGGGTGACATTGCTTCACATGGCGCATCAAGTAGTGATTAGTCAAAAACTTCTTCCCACAGGCTGAGCAGAGGAATCTCAGGGCACTTCTGTTGTGATTCATAGTATAATGTTGCCGCATAGCACGTAATGTGGCAGACTTGCGGTTGCACACCTTACACAAATGGCTCATAGAGTGCTTCATGATAAACAAAGGCACATGCAGTGTCATGTAGGTCACAATCTACATAATTACGTTCAAACCCTGTGGTTGGTTTGATTCCAACAGGCGTATCCATGCCTCCTCCAATCGGAGGCGAGTATTCAGATTAGCGGTTCGATCCACACACAGAACCGTGACATCATCGATTGTGTGGTGCGGTCCGTGAAAGTGCTCTGGCACTGTCTTAAACAGTAATCGATCGCGAATATCCCTCAAATGTTGCGTGATACAGGTGTTCAATGCGGCGGATGTTTGTCCAACATATTGTTTCGAACATTGGCGGCATGTGATAACGTATACAACCTTCGATGACGCACAATTCCTGGAGATGGGGATCGATAAAACTCGGCCGCCTCTGCCTCTATTATTCCAGTGGAGGCCATCAGTGTACAAATGCAACTGCAGTAATTCATCAGCAAGGCACACCACTGAGTCAGTTCTGGAACCTGGTTTCATTCTCCCAGAAAATATGGTTTCCCTTCATCATTGCTGTCATCATTGAGGCTTATCATTTAATGGAAGATTTTAATCCTGGGTGCCAATGAATGACATTGCTCTCGACACATCTTTGTGTTATAGCCATTCATTTCTGGACATTTGTCATCAGAGATAATATCCTGAATAAGTGCAAGCCTTTATCAGTAGCTCTCTTCCATTATCAGTAGCTCTCTTATGTGATACATCCTGATGATATCGGATGTCTCATGAGAGAGAAGATATTTGGAGTTCTACAATTGGTGGCTTCCTTTGATATGCGAGATTATCAAAATCCTCCTCCTGTACTTCTGCAATTGGCTTAGCCAGTTCACTCTTCTTGAGGTGAAGAATGGTTTCAATTAGTGGGGCGTCATCTTTGTTGGTTTGTTGCATGATGATCATTGCCAACTAGTGTGTGGAGAGTTCTTGGTAATCTCAAGAGACAAAGACACATCCCATTATGCTATTTCAACTCCATACTCCCATAAAACCACATATCTGACAACAAGAGCAAGTGTGCATTTTCAAATAGAATAATTGGCCTTTAAAAGGCCAAATAAGCAGGTGGACGTATTTAAAACTCACTACAAGTAGCTTAACACATGTTTTAAATTGTTGACTGAAAATATTTGGATATTTTGATATCTTAATTCTAACAGGGAGGGAGGGAGGCAGGGAGGGACCTGCATTGATTGGCTATTTAAAGGCCTATTCCTCTGTGAACACAGTAGTTCATGGATCAGTGCACACATATATTTAGCTACCTGTAGGAGATTCAATTGCCAATCCCCTACAATGCCTACATACAAAACGATTTTGCCTCATGGATGAGTGCACACAGACCTGTCTGCATGCTGCCTGCCCATGTGCTCCAACAAAAACTGTGTTCCTATATACACCAATAAAGTAGGTCAAGCCAATATCTGGTGGTAAATGACATGAGATTTGGCAAAAATACATGAATAGCACAACAAATATACATTTCACCTTAATAATGACACCTTCAAGGGTGTAAGCAACTGTCAGTGCCACATATGGAGATGGTTAATGTTACACTAATGCTGAATGTAAATCAATATTGAGTAAACATGTGTTTGGGTATGCAATTGAATATCTCAGTAAATATAGAATCTACCTGGAAAATTCCACTTCCTAGCACCTACTGTTTTTTATTCTCTTTCTAATGAGGCATATTATATTATGATTGAACTAGTTTCACAGGTAGAAAAATGTCCATAAAGGACTTCTTAAAAATGGATCTGTGACTCAAAAGGTCCCCCCCCAAACTTAAATCTCTTATTTCTAAAAATCCATGTCAAAATACTAAATACAAAAACTGTAATATATTGCATGGTCATAAAACCTTCTGTCCAAAACAGAAAACATATTCCTATCTGTACTTATTGAGCTATAAAGAGCATAAATGTGGTCAGGTCATCTAGTGACTCTACAAGCTGGTGTACTACAGTAGGCTATAGCCATAACCTAAAGACCTATCGTCCACCCGCTAATAATTAATGTTTAGGGGCCATCCATAAAATATGTACACAAAAATTCCAAAGACTTTCACCCCCCCACCCCCACTCTGAATCTTGTATACAATAGAACAAAGAGGGAGCATATGCAATTTTACTAAGGCCGCTTGCTGAGTACGGACGTGTGAGAGTCGCGAGAGAAGAGAAAGATCCCAAAAACCAGTGAACTTGCTTATATTCACCACTTGCACGTAAGCGTGGCGCGGCGATCGCCGTGATAACGGGTTTCGCTGGTCTTATGTAACAGTGCCCCACACACCGAAAACCAGCTTGTCCATGCTAATCGAAAACGAGGCGTGCGACCTGGTGTGGCTTCACAGTGCAGTGGGTGCCTATGTAAAAAGGCTTAAATTCACAGACACAGCCTGTTTTTTTTCACAGTTTGTTTTTATATCACACCTCCTGATTCATAACACCTCAGTGGAGAGTCTTGACCTCTAGGACAAGGTGTGAAAGCACTTCACTAGGAGATATTATAGCTGCTAGACGCATTAAAGGGAATGTTTGAATATTGATATACATGTATCCCTTCAAATTGGTTCTTTAGGATGATGAAGGACTTACGATTTTTATCAAGAATCCAGGGTTATATTTACAAATTAGTAAAGTATTGATATCTAAAATTCTAATAAGTATTTGGTGTACAATCTCTATCTACTTTGGGTATTGGGTGAGAAGGATTCTGTACTGGAATTGGCAGAATCAGCAATCAACATATTTGGATTTTTTTAATCATAACTGCACAAAATATTTTGTTAAATATTTAACCGTTTATTGTGTCAATTTTGATATTATAAATGCTGTTGTTAGGAAATCTTTCCAAAATGCAATAATATCAGGAAATCCTTCCTGCTTTCACATGGATTTAATGAAAAATCTATCGTGATGACCTATAGAAATAAACATCCTATCTTCTTGAGCATTTCATGCCGATTAAAATTATACCAATATTAGCAGGTTGTGATAGATATTTCCTGAGCTAATTGACTAATAACGCATCAGTTAGTTGTCAGGAATTTTGGGAATTTTTCAGCAATTATTTAAGTTTTTAAAAGTGTCAGGGAAATTAACTGTCGTTGGGGAAATCTGGAATATCAAAGTCTATTCATAAAGAAATCTCCATCTCTGACACTCTTGAGAATCGTGTATGTTTCAGAAAATTATGTAGATCTGTACTAATTTTTATTCTTGAAACCAACAAGTAATACTCACTCTAATATAATGACTGCAAGTTCTGTGGCTAGGTTATCACAATATTTGATAGTGTTTTAAGTCTGATACAATGATAAACCTGTTACAGTAGAAAAATAAAATATATAAGGGAATAAATATTACACTTGTAAAATATTGCAATCTTTGACAATTTTGTTTCAAAGCCAGTATCAGAAAATCAACTTCTTTTAGTGCTCTTTTTGACTCCTTGTCATCTGCCATTATGCTCCATTATCTCAAGAAATATTTATCACAGACTGGCAATAAAGGTATCGTTTTAATCGTCTCCAAGTACCTAAGAAGATAGAATAATAATTTCCATAGGTCATCACGATAGATTTTTCATTAAATCACTGTAAAGACAGGCAGGTAACATGTTTTATTATTTTTTACCTTACAAATTCCGAAGTTCAACCCATCATGGGATTTCTTAGCCAAGGTATAGCTATATGATATGTATATCAACAAATAGACCATATTTCTAGCTTTCTAACAATGGTTTATTTATAAAGATCGGCCTGTTATTCCCAATGATAGAACAATTTCCATTTTCCGAGTTTGAAAAAAATAGTGTTTTGTAATATCAAACGCTCAGTAGCAAAGTCGCACGCCTCGTTCTGGTGTGACCCACTTGTCGGCAATTACAAGATGGCGCCAGTGTGAAGAGGGTCTATAGAGTCAAAAACTGCACAAACTGTAAGTAAAGATCTCAGCCTATCTTCCAGTGGTGTTTATATTACCGGATGGAAATGAACTTTTTGTGATTTTGTTGGATTTGTGATTCAAATAGTGAAGCAGTCTATAGCGACTAGTCAACTACCCATATTATCGCCCAGTGTCTCAAACAATGCTGAGTGCTGGTTCAGTGGCTAGGAAAAGATACTGGTCTAGTTCTCTGAGTCCTCAAACCTCTGTAAGCAAGCTACCTTTATTACGAAAAAACGTACATAAAAAGGCCAAAAGTGATCCCAATTTAATTGTGAATCTTGAACATATGTTAGAGGAAACGAAGATGGACGGTGATGGTGACCCCCCAATTCACATCCCGAGATACAGAAAAACGTACGTGAGACCAATGAGAAACCGGTTGTTATAGAAGACGATATGCCATAGGATGAGACTCCCATAGATCCGATCAATAAACTCTATAATGTGATTGCTGAACTTCCCACATGTAACTATATTAACGAAAAGTTAACCCAATTGGTAGTTGAAACTAAAATGCAAGTGCACTCCCTCAAGGAGGATATCGCCTCGTTGAAATTTGAGAACAGCGGAGTGTTTCAACGTATTGATACAAAACAAAAAGACCTTGACCTAAGGGTAACTTCTATTGAGAGTAAAATCGCAGTGATTCTCGGGAGCGGTGCTGACGTCACTAAGATACACTGCGTTGCTCGATTGTCTCGCTCTGCAGTTTATTTTCCCGAAAGCGGTGCAGTGCACTCTCGTACGCGCGAAGGGTTAAACAACTTTTCACTCCATTGCAACCAATGTTAAATCCACTGTATATCTCTGGTAATATCTCAGTAAATATACAACATAAGATACATCAAACAAAAAATGTCATATGGCTGAAGAACTGGGGAAGATGTTTGCTGGGTTTTTTTTTATCAATTCGTTTTGCAAAGATCGTTATATTTGGTCTTATTTCCAGCAATCTGCCGAAATTGCAATGACAGGCTGCTACAACTGTCAAAATAAAAACTTGCTCAAAAGTAAATAAATCTTTAAATTTAAGCATTCATACTTTTATCCTGCAAAGGTTTTTGATATATCTTGTTAGGAACACATCAAACTACCTTTAATTACACATATCTACCATGTACAGAGAGTTCAAACATCGATTTTCGTAACACTGGTCGAGCGATAATAACAGAAAGCTAGGGTGATCAAAACTGGCAATATCCTTTGCCCCTAGCGGTTGTGAAAGAAACTAAATGTTCCGCTCCCGAGAATAACTCGGAAGTTAGAGGAAGTAAGCAATCTGAAAAGTAACACTCCAAGCGCAGACCCAAGTCAATCATATGCAAATGTATCGAGTGGTCTGTCTGACAGGACTAAAAATTACTATTTCACGGCTAGAAATAGGAATATTGTGGTCTTAGGAGTGTCCGAAGAAGATGGTAATGATCTCCACGCTTTATTCAACGAATTCCTTAACGTTACTGGTATTGTTGTTCCCAAATGCGACGTGCTGAGAATTGAATGGCTAAAAAGATCATACAGAGCAGTTGAGCGTAGCGACAAACCGGCGCCTATCATGATTAGTTTAACGAATACACAGACGAGGCAATCACTGCTCAATGCGGCACCCAAGCTAAACCAACCCTACTTGGCCTATGTCTCACTCGCACCTGATGAACCTATTGACACACGTAGAAAGCATGGTCTGCTACGTATGGTTCGAGGATACCAACAGCGAATGAATGTCTCAACCAGAATAGAAGGAGACTGTTTGTTTGTGGGTAACCGAGTATTCACTCTAAATGAAGCTGATTCCATCCCTGATGAATTGTTGCCTAACGATTTCATTGTCTGTAGAGGGCCAAGGCAGCCCCGGGGTCCTTATCCATACAGACCAATCGCCAGATACACATGATAGCATTGTCTCAGATAATGAAGTTGTTGTAGAAATGATGGAAAGTGAAACTGTAGTGAAAAGGGAGGCTGTAAAGCAACCTGTGGTTCCATTAATACACGAAGAAAAGGCAAGCGAACATATTTGTGAAACCTGGTTAGGTATCTTCTTTGCTGGTAGCTCTGCTTATTTGAGCAACATGTTCTCCTGTGAGTTTGAAAGCCATATAAATGCAGGGAATGTCAATAGGTCGTTCACCTTGACCTCGGTAGAACAGGGGTACCAGTTTGCAAAAGCTCTATTTTGTAAGAATCAGGAGTTAGTAGGAAACATCTTTGAATCTAGCGATGCATTCGAATGTAAGCGAATAGGTCAAATGGTAACAGGTGACAACTTGAGTGACTGGATCAAAATAAGCCAGGATTGGTTACGTAAGCTAGCAATGGACAAATTTAGCCAGAACACTGACCTAAAGGAAAAGCTGGTCGCGACTGGCCAAGCAACTCTGATCGAAGCAACTCGAAACCTGTTTTGGGGAGCCGGCATTAGTTACGATCAAGCGACAGACGCAGCAAGCTATCCTGGTGCGAATGTCTTAGGAAAGATTCTGATAGGCGTAAGAGACGTATTGGCCGCCCAGTAAATGCTGTCAGGGAAGTATTTCTAAGTCATCATGAATACTCTCATAGTCATCCCGTATTGGAGGTGTGCAACAGTTGTTAAAGTCGGACCCACATGTTATTGATGTGCTAAGCTTGCCAGGTCCAACGTTGCGTGTTATGGCTGATCTTGCTTTCAACATGGCAGAATGTGTGAACAATGATCTGAGATTTGTTGTATTATGTGGTGGGATATGTAAAACAACCTGGCGTAACTCGACAACCGGAGAAATTGGTATAAAACAGCCAAATTTCTGGAAATTTGTTAGCTTCATGGAAAACATGCTTGACAAAGTTAGTTGGGGAATATAAAGTACCGTTGGAAATAACAAATTGGGTAAGCAACTCTCTGAATGGTCGTAGGCAATGTGTATATGTTAATGGGTGACTGTCGACTGCAATGGATGTGAGGTTTGGGGTGCCGCAGGGATCGGTCCTCGGACCGCTCCTATTCATCGCTTTTGTTAACGACATGTGCACGAATATTGTGAACTGTAACCATATACAGTACGCAGACGATCTGGTTTTGTATGCCAAACATAGAATACCGAATGTGGCCAAGGATCGTTTGCAGTTGGCGCTTGATAGTGTATGCGCATGGTGTGTGTCAAATGGAATGACGTTGAATGCAAAAACGACGCAGGCTGCATGGTACGCATCTCCTAGGTCAAAGGGAAGGTTACCCAGTTTGGACTTAAATTGTTCAAATAAAAAATTGGGGGAGGTACAGAAATATAAGTATTTGGGGGTCACCATGGATATGGACTTGAACTTTGCGGCACATTTGAGGGAAACAGTAAGGAGTGCCAACTCACAGATCTTTAAGCTGGGTAAACTCCGGTGCAATGTGAGCCAAGACGTGGCTCGGCGAATTTATCTCACAGTAACAAGGCCCATCCTAGAGTACTGCGGTTTCTTGTTTGACAGTGGGCGCAAAGTGGACGTAAATGCAGTGCAAATAACACAGAATCGGACATTGAGGGTGATTTCAGGACAAAGGATTCATAAACAAAGGGTTGAGGAGTTACATAGAAAGCTGGAAATTGATTATCTGGATGCAAGACGTAACATGCAGCTTCTGTCTATGATGTATAAGTGGTCGCAAGACGAAGGTAAAATTGATACAGGTACTCGCAGGACAAAGAGTGGCACAAAGGTTATTTTTAAACAAGGGAGAGTATATACAAGCCACTACCTGAGATCACCGTTCTACAGTGGACAAAAGTTATGGGATATGTTGGATGGGGGGGTACAGAAGGTCGGAAGTAAAAAATAATTCAAGAAATTGGTCAAGATGCAATAATCTGTCCAGGAATGGAAAAGATATTAGCTATGATGCGTGCCAAAGGAACTATTACATTGGGACTGTGATGTATTATACGGACAGGTATCGAGATCACGGAGCTCTCAACTCACTTAGCACATCTCTTCATTGACATCACCATACTCTCTTTCTAGTAGATCATGTGTCCACCGAAATGAATCTCTGTACTGACGCTGTTGTATGTACCCGTTAACGCACTTCCAGTGGAAGATCTGCCAAGATGGCAGAACTGGTCGAAATAAAAAAAAAAAAAAAAATCTTCAACATGAATATTATCCAAAACTGTCCAAAATCATTGCGCATGCAATTAGTGTTTGCATGTAAAACTGGAGCTAAATCTGACTCGATTCTCTCTTTGATTGACTTTAATAAGTGGCAGGCCGTAAGGTAGCGCACATTTGAAATACTCATGATTGTTGTAGACTCACTATTTTCTTTTTTTTTATTCAGTGAAAAATAGAGCAGTAATACAATCACCAGCAATTGGCGTTCTTCCTTGCATCAGCTACGTGTAGACAAAAACATAGACACACGGGTGAGACAATATCAATATCAAACATAAATATATGATTTCCAATGGTCATGTGACTCAAAGGGCTGCTTTGTTTGGTGCTGTTAGCATTTTAATTCTCGTCTATGTAGCTTAACAATTTATGCAAGACATACACATAATACAAAGACATTCACATAGGACATAGACAGGCGATGACGACCATGATTTTACACAAACTGTTCACAACAAACCATTTACATCTGTAAGACCTTTCCAGCCATAGACATATAAGCCTGGTCACGTGACTCTGGCGTTAGTTACATGTTCAAAGAGGTAAGTTGTCATATATACAGGAATCAAGTAGGAATCGCTTAACATTTGTGGTAAAACGTGAAGATCTTTTTTCATTTTGCAGTACAGCAGGTAGCTTATCCCATAGTAACATTCCCTGGAAAAAAGGGATATATTTAAATTTTTCTGTTCTTGGTCTCCTTGCAATTAGTTTTAACTTTGTTTCTGAGCGTGTACTTCTCCCAGTCTGCGGTATTAGATTATTTATATCCTGTGCCCACCAGTGCATTAGATTCAGAAGGTGTATAGCACGCCTATAATATAAGGGTCTAATCCTGCATTTTTCCTAAAACAGTGTAGTTGGATATTCCCTATTTCTGTGTACCTTTATTGCGCATCTGAGGCAATCATTCAACACCACTTGCAATTTTTTCCTTTCCGATTTAGTAATCATCAATTGATAGAAATCTGTATATTCAAACTTTGGAAGAATAATTTGCTTTACTATAGAGACTGCACAGTTTTCTGTCATAAGATATCTCATTTTGCGTAATTTGTACAGTTTTTGACGTATATCATATAATGTTTTTTGAAATTGCGATTTGAAACGCAATACAGTGTCGAGTGTGGTACCCAGATAGTTAAAGTTACTCACTAAGTCCAGTTTGTGTGTGCCAATAAAACAAGTTCTTGTTGGCGCTAAGTTAGTTCTACTTGAAAACCACATAAGTTTAGTTTTTACCCTATTCACTGTTAATGTTTGTTTGCAGAACCAACCATACATGGTGTCGAGATCTTCCTGCA
Organism: Alentia gelatinosa; assembly: GCA_950022655.1. NCBI lineage: Eukaryota > Metazoa > Annelida > Polychaeta > Phyllodocida > Polynoidae > Alentia > Alentia gelatinosa. The sequence goes on from OX465585.1 coordinate 66,197,161, forward strand.
TTCTCTGTCTTACTGATATCTCGTCAGGGCCACAGATAGTGAGCACCAAATCATCTGCATACATTATGGGTATTGTATGCTGGATTACATCATAAATGCCATTGACGAACAGAATGAAAAGTACAGGGCCCAAGACTGAGCCCTGGGGCACGCCAAAACTTACAGGGAGAAACTCTGAAATGTTCGAATTCGTTTTAGTTCTCTGTAGCCTATTTGTCAAATATGACTCAAACAAACGAATGGCATTACCGTCCAATCCGATTTCCCGGAAAGTGCTGAGCAATAGGGGGTGTGATACGGAGTCAAATGCTTTGGTTAGTTCCACAAACGAGCACAGAACATAATTTTTCTTGTCTAGGTTATCTGAAATTATATGCATTAAATGGAATATCGCCTGGGCAGTGGAGCGGTTCGGCATGAATCCATACTGATGCTTATGTATAATATTGTTATCTATTATATAGGTCATCAACTGCTTGTGTATTATTTTTTCTAAAATCTTTGATATGGTTGGAAGTACACATACAGGGCGCCAGTTTTTGAACTGAGTAAGATCGCCACTTTTTGGCAGCGGAGTAATCGTGCCATGTTTCAAGGTATCTGGAAATGAGCAGTTATCAATCATGTGATCAAACATGCCTCGTATAATCTAGGGTTGTCTTGTTAATATCTGTTTTAGTTAGCTGATTTTTACATACGGTATACCCGTTGCCTTGTCGTTATCTAAGTCTCTTTGACTATAGTCTTGTCAGTGCAATATTCTAGACTTAACATATGTCCATCTACTGCAATATTTTCGTTCAGGTGGCCTAGTTGCCTAACATTGTGCTCAGCGGCTAGTAACTCACCAACCTCAGCAAAGTATTTGTTGAGACCTTCATGATCATTAATACAGCTTATACTGTCACGATCCAAAATATCGGTATGTTAAACATACAGATTATATCCCTCGGCCTTATGGATCAAGCCGGCTGCGTGTCACGCCGCGTGAGGTAATCCCCCTTGGTTACGATCAATACGGGTTGCCCCCACGCGGCTGAGGCGCAGCATATAATCCTGATCTCGACATACTCGAGTCAGTCCGGTCAGAGAGCGCATTGTAACACCATCTGCAATAAAGCTTGTAACGGGACGAAGCCTTGGAGTCACTCATTTAGTTTACTAGTCACACAGATAGTAACACTGGTGGAGAACTCCTAAGACTTCCGGTACAAACATCTCCCGCAGGCGCGCAAAAATATCGCTAAAACACCATCATTTAGCACCCATGTCGGACACGCCAAACCTGCGACGGTCAGTCAGAAAAGAAAGACCAAGCACGTCTTCACAACAGCCGCCAGCCTCCAACGAAGACGATACCAAGCCGTCAGAGGCAACCAACACCTTCACAGCAGAATCCCGGCAGCCTGAAACTACCACCACTGAGGTAATATATCCGAAACTGCCGCCGCTCCACGGAGACGACACCGTGATTCTGCTGGACGAAACCCGGCCGGAAACCCCGACTGACCAACCAATACTCGGCTCTGACGCAGAAATGGCAGACACAGACAGCCTCCGTACCGAAATGGCGGATCAAAAGAGACTAATCGAGAGACTGTCTACAGAAAACGCCAAGCTGATGGCAGACCTCCGAAACGCCAGGTTTGTGAGTCAGACCATTCCAGCAACTTTGACCTCTAACATGAACATTCCGGCTCCACATATAGAGTCACCACACCCCCGGCCCGCACCCTATCATGGTGGACAAACGCACACCATGTACAAAGCACCAGAGCCGTTCTCTGGCCCAACCGCGTACAGATCGGCGCAGTCATTTGTGCGTGACTTCAGATTCTATTCTGATCACGCATATGCACACGCCTCGCCGTCGGACCGGGCCTGCGCTATGTACGGCTATCTGCATGGGAAGGCCGCGCATTGGTACTCTACCAACGTGATCGGGACCAGCTTAATCACCACCCCGACGCCGTGTTTCACCAGTTCTGTGAATACTTCGCAGAAGACGACAGCGAGACGGCGCAGGAGGCGTACAGGGAAAGACGCCAACAGGATGACGAGCCAGTGGCCAAATATATCGACGACATGGCTCTCCTCCTCACCACCTCCACCCTGTGCGAAACCGCTAAGCTTGACGTGATAATAAACGGATTGTCACCCTCTCTTGCTGGCATTGTGCGTCTGCACAAACCTAAGACTCTGCGCCAACTCACGGAGACGGTGCGCATCCAGCAGGAAATCATGAAGTGCAAGACGGCTGACATCTCAGCAGAGCTCAAACAGCTCACACTGAACTATGTCGGCAAACAGTCAAGCCAGCGGGACCGATCAGCCAGCAGAGACCGCTCGTACCAACGCGGTCAACAAAACCACCGAAGCTGTCACGACTCGAGGGGCAGGGATTCCTCCAGGCAGCGGTACCCGCCACGCAGTCGCGAACAGTCGCGCGACCGCGATCAACAGCGCTATCGCTCCTACAGGGAGTCCTCAAGAGACAGAAGGCCCCCCTCTAGAGATCGTCAACGCGACCAACGACCCGCCTCCCGTGACAGAGACGAGCGTCAATCCAGACCGCGATCCCGCGACTACAGTCGGCGCGACCACAGTCGCAGCAGTAGCCGTGACAATCAGCGTGATCGTCGCCCGGCCACACCCGGTGTGAGCTGGCACGACGAAAAATAGGACCGCCGTGGTCACTCTAAAAGCCCTGAGAGTGTCCGAACGACGAACCTTCAATCCATCAACCGCCCCACGACAACGCAGAACATGACCAACAACAATGACGACAAGGACTCCAATAGCCTACATCACATAACCAAAGACACTAAAAGTGCACACGAGCAACCGCCCGCCATCAACGCCGATGACTTCGGCACCAACCTAACAACATCCGACTCACCTTCAAAATCATACCCAACTCTCTCTCTAATAACGAGAGGAAAAGGTAAGTCTGAACGTTTATTGATACGCCTAATTAACGGTTGCATCAACATCGATTTCCCCCCAATAACTGTTCCAGCTCTAGTTGACACAGGAGCAACGGTCTCCTTCATTTCCAAAAAACTGCTTCACAGACTAAAACAAGCAGGTTACGTGAAAGCAACACAGAAGATACATGACAGAGTCATTCTGGCAGACAACAAAGTCTATCACATTCGGCAAGCAGCTTTAATCAGCTTCAAAATTCAAAACCACACATACACCTTCCATTTCAGGGTTCTACCTCAGCTAAGCAGACCGCTAATCCTGGGGATAGACTTTCTACGCTCAGCCAAAGCAACCATCAATTACTTAAAAAACACTGCCCCCAAAGAACACCCTATCAGATCACTATCAACACTAACCCTCCCTCCTCTCTCGGAAACGATTTGCTCAGCCAAAATCAACGCAGCTCAAAGTTTGAGCCACACTGTCGGCACAACTGAGAGCTACGTGCTGAACCCCAGAGCGCTAACTAAACACGCGTTAGTTGCGCCCGGACCATGCAATCGTGTCCCTGTGATTCTATTTAATCCCTCCAACAAACACGTCACGCTACCTAGAGGCTCAATGCTGGGTCTCTACACTATAGCGGACCCTGACGACTTTCAGTCTACTGCACACCGCTCAGTCTCTGAATCAGAGCCCCCAATCAATCTCCAAACACAACCAGACACACCAACACCTAACAAATTAAAATACACTCTGTCAAGTTCGCTTACCGACTCACAAAGGAAAGAGATAGCTTCAGTCCTTGAACAAAATAAGGACGCGTTTGTCTCAACAGACAGCGAGATCGGTTTAAAGACAGACTCAACAGCGACCATCGAGCTGAAGGAACATGCAAAAGCAGTTTCTAAACCTCAATACCGCACCACCCCGCAAAAACAAAAGTTCTTAGACGAACTCCTTAGACGCCAAGCAGAACAGGGCGTCATAGAGGAAGTTCACGACCCATCCGAATGGAATTCTCCCGTCTTTTTGGTGCAAAAACCTAATTCGCAAGATAAAAAAGGCGCAGAGAAATACCGCATAGTGGTCGACCTGAGAGAACTCAATTCTCAAATTACCACCCACTCCTATTCTTTCCCACGCGCAGATGATATTACGGAAACAGTCGGAAACTCTCAATCAAAATTTTTCTCCAAATTAGACATTTACAGTGCTTACCATCAAATACCACTAGACGCCTCATCTAGGCACCTCACCACGTTCTCCAGTTTTGGTAAACATTGGAGATTCAAAGTTCTACCGATGGGACTGTCTATCTCGGCAAAATTCTTTCAAAAATTGTGTAGACCAGCTGTTGCGCACCGTAAAATTCCGCTGCGCTGTAGCTTACGTTGACGATATAGCAGTCTACTCGTCAACTTGGTCACAACACCTCAAAGACCTGGATGAAGTATTGAAACTCTTCATCAAAGGAAACGTCAAACTTAGAAGCGAAAAATGCGAATTTGGAGCTTCTGAAATAGACTTTCTCGGATACAGAATATCTAGGGAGGGCCTGTCACCCTCACCAGAGAAGGTAGCCCCAATAGCCACCTACCCAGCACCGAAAACTGTATCCCAGGTTAGAGCATTTAATGGCCTCGCTAACTTTTATAAACGTTTCATCAAAAACTTCTCTATCATCATGCGCCCCCTATACGACCTAACCAAATCCTCGGTCAAATTCAAATGGACCGCTACACATCAGCTCGCGTTCGATACCATCAGAAAAGCAATTTGTGAAGAAGCAACGCTAAAATTCCCAAATTACGATAAACCCTTCACCATCTTCACAGACGCAAGCCTGACCGGCTGCGGTTGTGTGCTGACACAAGAAGACGCAGCAGGATTTTATCGTCCGATAGAATTCGCCGGTCGAGCATTCACGGTGACGGAAACCAGGTACAGTGAAACCCCTCTTAAGGGGACACCCTCCGTTCCGGGCCAAGTGTCCCCTTAAGCGGGGTGTCCCCTTAAGCGGGGTTTTCAGTCTGCCAATGGTTATACAATAGAGAATACATACATAAAGGAAGGAAACGATGGTTATTAGATTAAATGGTTTATTAATAACACAGGAAATAAATATAAATTATACGATATAAATGAATATAAATGAATATAAATGAATATAAATGAATATAAATGTACAAACAAAAAAAAACAACAACAAAAATAGAGGTGGAAGGTGGATATGCCTTCCTTGTGAAATTTGCTCCTTTTTATACCCCCAGTCAATGTCGCCCCCCCCCCCCCCCGGTAAAACTTCTGAGGGAAATCAGCAGTCCTATAAGGGACTCACCGTGAGCCGCCCAGAGCCGCGACGGCTCACTGAATACCGCACCTTCAAAGCCCCCAGCCCGCCCTGAACCGCTCACGGTTAACCTGTTAGCGGGCCTCTTACCTGACACCTTCAGTGGGTGCGAACCTCACTGGTACTGATATCCACTCACTGTGGCCCGCCCAGACCCGCTAGAGATGTGGTTATTAACATGAAAAAAACCCACTCCGGCCGCCCGGGCCTGCACGGGAATGCTCAGTATACTGCCACTTTATTGGGTATACTGAACTGTTAACTCACGAATAATGTCAACGAACCAATGATCTTGTGATAGACCCAATAAAGAAATTGATTTGAAAAAAAACAAAAAAACTGTCTGTCCCGTACAAACCGGCACCATAAACTTGGATTTTCAGTGTTTTTGATAGGATGTCCCTCCAAACTGTCCCTTTAAGCGGGGTTTTTAAGCATTTCTGTACCGAAAAACTGTCCCCTAAAGCGGGGTGTCCCCTAAAGCGGGGTGTCCCCTTAAGCGGGGTTAAAATAAACTCTTAATAGAGGGAAAAATTTCCGTTCCGAGCAAATTGTCCCCTGAAGCGGGGTGTCCCCTTAAGCGGGGTGTCCCGGAAGAGGGGTTTTACTGTACCATACAACGGACAGAGAATGCCTCAGCATCATTTACGCCATCAAAAAGTTCAAACACTACCTGGAAGATGCGAACTTCACGCTTTTCACAGATCACGCAGCACTTATAACTATATTCTCCCGTAAGGAAGCGACTCTGAACATGCGTAGAGCGCGATGGCTTGACACAGTCGTCATTTAACATGACGGTCAAATTCATCGCTGGTAAAGCAAACATACCCGCAGACGTCGTCAGTCGCATACCTTACCCCCCCTCCAATTCAGAACCTTCCCCGTCCATTCCCATAAACAAGGTGATATTACCAGAAAAACGTGTACGTTTCTCCAGCACAAGTATCACCCGCACCTTCAACCATGAGCGTCTTGAAAGAAATTAACAATCTTACTCACAGTTCTGCCGCTTTCCCCAAACCTCAGGCCAATATCCCTGGTGCGACCGTCCTTGTAGGTGATGTTGTTTGATCCATACAGGTAGTAGATCGCACAGTATTGTTCGCCGACTTGACGTTGATGGGCCATTACTCCAACAGTCTCCCTTGTAATCCTGTCAATACGTGCACCAGAGTAACTGAATACATGAAAGTCAGGCTGTCTGTAGTTACCCAGATGATGGGCTAGTCCTGCGGTTCTGGAATCACCTATTATAAGGTATTTTATAGTGGGTGCCTGCATTTTTACACTTCACTTCTGTGTCAGCCGTAGTTGGTATTGAAACTTTCACTGGTTGCTGCCGGCAGTTCATTAGTGCTAATTTATGCTTCGGTCTCTAGATCATGTGATCTGCGAGAGTTACAAGCCGTTGTAAACATAAACATTGACATGTGCTTACCTATGTAACACAAACATTGCCATGTGCTCATTTTTGTTCCCTACGGAACTCATTCCTGAGGTTCATTAGTAGATGGCCTAGACGATTTCTACAGTAGAAACAGCCCAGGTCGGATGTCCTCCCCACCACCCCAATCTTTGGTTCCTTCGATTAGTATGTACGGGTGTGTTCCTAGCAGTTCGTTTTTTAGATCCTCGTGTTGGCAGAATTTTGCCTTTAAGATATTGTTCATGACTTCTTCTTTCAGCTTGAGCCATTCTTCGGTTTGCTTACATGTGTCTCCAATCTTTTTTGCAGCTAATGCATTTTTCGTTTTCAAAATTTGTGGTATTAATTTCTGCCTAGAAGTATTTTTACATTTTTCGGACTGGAATGCTTGTTCAGAGGAGTTGTAAACCACACCATTGAATTGGACCACGGTAGAATAAAAGTTGCTTAGGAAGGCCTCGTGGCCTTTGAAGATGAGTCCTGCTTTCGTTTTTTTAACTCCGTTCCTGATTTCTTTGTGGGAACATGTTTGAGTTAAGTCAACAGAGTTATCCTGTATGGTTTTTAATTCCGGGAAGTTTTGTACTGTTTTGTCTATTTCCTGCGCACTGGTGTCATCCATTCCCTTCTCTACAGAGTCTCTGTCATTTTGGGCTGTAATATCTACTTGGTCGGTGTTTATTTCCATGTTGTTGATATCTTCTTTTTGGGACATCCAGTCAAATTTTGCTGTTGTTTGCGTTTTTTGGATGCTCTGCATAAACACAATACTATTATCTTGGATGGGTTTTTTCCATGGTTGGGGCGACCATGTTCTGTTTTTTTTTGTGGAATATGTGTGTCGGGAATGTTCGAGGTGTCTCTACCATTATACCAGACACTGTTGATACACACATCTTTGCCCTTTAGTATGGTGGTGTATCCTTGCTTCCTGCAGTGTATCGCTATTTGCCTGGCAGTAGATTTGGCTTTCCTTACTTCAGGCTCCTCGTCTGGATTTATGAAGATGGTGGTACATCCTTCTACCTTTCGTAAGTCTCTTTTCCTCGACAAGACTGTCGTGTTGACGGACTGTTGTGAAACAAACTAGAATCGGTGGATTCTGGTGAGTTGCTGATCTTCTTCGAATACGCTGGGCGTAGTTTATGTCAGTGAGTCTAAGATCCGGATGTATCTTCTGAAGAACAAAGAGTGCTGCATCATAGACATTTTCGTTCGGTCTCTCGTATAGCCACCACAATTGACTATGGCAGGCCGTAAGGCAGTGCACATATGAAATGTTCTTTTTTTTATATGTAATGTACCTGGTAACTCTTAAGCTCACAATAGCAACCGTAAGGAGCTCTGTGTATTTGTCTGACTGATTAATTATAAGTTGAACACTGACGTATTGGCCGCTGAGTATAATAGATTACTACTGTGGTGCAGTACTGTTTCATTGAAAATACTTTGAACATCTGACTCTGTAACTCGCAGACATTGTATCTCTATAATATTGCCATGTGGCTGGAGGACGCATATTGTTGGCCGTAAGGTAACTAGAGTACTCCTGAAATACGTTATAATACGCTATGTTATGTATCACATGTTATAAGTTATAATGCTATACTATCTGTGTACTCCTCTTCTCCTGATACTTGGAAACATTCTGTATTGTGTGGTCACCTGTTCTCAATTCAACCTACCTATTTAATTCAATTTCATTTAATTTTACTTAATTTAATCTTATTTAACTTAATTCAATTTACAACACTATTTTAAGTAAGGTCATGTTTATTGTTAAGATAAAAGAGAGAATTGTATCTAACTATAAACTCAGTGGCGCCACCGAACGGATACCACTCAAATCATCTAGCGCCACCTCGCTCATATGCATGTCAGAGCGTCACTCCACATCCAGTATTTTTGGAACGGACACTATCGACTATGCTGCGCTATGCCACTGTACTACGATGGCTAATATTATTTGCCATGGCCGTTTGTACCGTTTGTGGTTACAACTACGATGGGCGGACATTCCGTAAGGGAGGACCAAAATGTGTACTTTCCGGAGAAAAACGAGTCACAGCTTTAGATAAAATTACTGATGGCGGCGGTGCCACTGGCGGTGCCACCGGTGGCTCTAATGACGTTTCGGAAGATTCTGACCAATTGCCCCGTGAGGCAATTGCTTCAATCCGGAATGAGAACCTGGAGTGCAGACGAGAGGTACAAGCTTTGAAGGGCGAGGTATCCCATCTAACTAACTTGATGGCGGAAATTAAGGTTTTAGTTTTGGGCCTTCGTCCTTCATGTACTCAACAAGATGGCAGACAGATGGGTGACAGCTACACCGGCGGTCGGGACGACTAGTCAGGTCAGTTAGGGTAAAAAAAAGCCAGAACATTTATTTTTGTGACAGAAGCATGAAATTTGGTATGCAGGTAGGTAATTATATAAGGACAAAATTTCGTCCTGGGCACAAGCTGAAATATTGATGTAACACCTGTTTTTGGCCGTTTTTCAATATGGCCACCATGAACTATAGGCCATTATTGGAAAAGTCCACTTACTTTGTGTATGATAAAGACATCTACTATTGATTAAGACACCATTTAATGTGAATATTAGTGAAGATTTTAATATTTGTAGAAATTAGGTGGCAGCCATTTTGGATTTACTTCGAAATATCACCGATTATATGACAACAGTAGCTGGTATTGAAATCTCAACAACAGATGGTACCTATTATGTATTTTTGCACTGTTAAATAAACAGGCTGACTTTCAATAGCGCCCGATAGGAGCGACCTCCTTGCTGCAGGCAGCTTCAGAACCGGACGTAAGGTAACTTACGTTTTGATGATGATTTTCAACGCCTCACGAGGGATGGGGATATTTTTGTAGTCGTCCTTTGTTGTTCTGCATGGAGATATGATGAGCATGAATGTGTGAACGAAGATCAAATTCAATACAAAATACCAGAATCACCTTGAAGCGGGCGTGACTCAGATACCGGTGGGCGTCTGCCAAACATGTCACAGTGTACAAACCTACAGGCCAGGTCAGTGGCTACAGGACAAAGCTCAAGGACTAGTGCCCTAGGATATCAGGGAAGAAGCCACGCCATGATTCAAGTACACTAACTATTGTTAATGAATTTTTAGTTAGGATGAAAATAACATTAGAATTCATCTCTAGTGATTGTACATGATTTCCCCGTAAATAGCTCAGATGATTGGACTCTTACCGTGCGCTTTTCTCCTCACAGTCACTCTCCAAGACATCAGACGAGACAGAGCTTGTAGGTAACTGCTGGGAGATTTCAGGAAACTCTGAGTGCCGTCTGAGGGCGGAGAGTGAGTCGTAGAGTTCTGAGCATTTACACTGGGCGTCCCTGGTCAGCATGGGACAGCGACTCAACCTGCCGAGAAACACACAAAGTGAGGACGGAGAGACAGTCGTAGACAGCATGGGACAGCGACTCAACCTGCCGAGAAACACACAAAGTGAGGACGGAGAGACAGTCGTAGACAGCATGGGAGAGCGACTCAACCTGCCGAGAAACACACAAAATGAGGACGGAGAGACAGTCGTAGACAGCATGGGACAGCGACTCAACCTGCCGAGAAACACACAAAATGAGGACGGAGAGACAGTCGTAGACAGCATGGGACAGCGACTCAACCTGCCGAGAAACACACAAAATGAGGACGGAGAGACAGTCGTAGACAGCATGGGACAGCGACTCAACCTGCCGAGAAACACACAAAGTGAGGACGGAGAGACAGTCGTAGACAGCATGGGACAGCGACTCAACCTGCCGAGAAACACACAAAATGAGGACGGAGAGACAGTCGTAGACAGCATGGGAGAGCGACTCAACCTGCCGAGAAACACACAAAATACACAAAGTGAGGACGGAGAGACAGTCGTAGACAGCATGGGAGAGCGACTCAACCTGCCGAGAAACACACAAAATACACAAAGTGAGGACGGAGAGACAGTCGTAGACAGCATGGGACAGCGACTCAACCTGCCGAGAAACACACAAAATACACAAAGTGAGGACGGAGAGACAGTCGTAGACAGCATGGGACAGCGACTCAACCTGCCGAGAAACACACAAAATACACAAAGTGAGGACGGAGAGACAGTCGTAGACAGCATGGGACAGCGACTCAACCTGCCGAGAAACACACAAAATACACAAAGCGAAGGCGGAGAGACAGTCGTAGACAGCATGGGACAGCGACTCAACCTGCCGAGAAACACACAAAATACACAAAGTGAGGACGGAGAGACAGTCGTAGACAGCATGGGAGAGCGACTCAACCTGCCGAGAAACACACAAAATACACAAAGTCTGTTAAATGACGAAAACTATCAGTTCAACCTGCTTCCTCGTCACTTATCATTTTAATGTCAATCCGGGAAAGAAAAAGTGGAAATATCTATCTCGCCTTGAAGTGTGTGCTAAGAACTATTATAATTGTGAAGTACGAGCAGTCTCTATTTTCGCTCACGGCCATGATGTGCAGCCCTTATTTTCGCTCACGACCATCAAGAGCAGTCTCTACTCTCACTCACAGCCACCACGGCTGCTACAGTCGCCAGGCCCAGCCCGTTCTATGATCTTTTCTCGGATGAGTGTGAACCATGTCGATATGATAATGATATAAATGTTATGAGCTCCTCATAGTAAAGTTCTATGAACCTGACATGTTTGAAGGTGAAATGTACTTACGAGAAGAGCGTGTCGAGAATGTCATAGTCCAGCAGGCAGTCCTTGTTGATACGGCTGCCCTGGGCCAGGGCACACACGGCCAGCACGACTGGGTTGACGAGGTGAGGTCGCTCGTCTGCCACGCGCAGCTGGGCGCAGAGCACGGGGGCCGCCCAGCGCCTACTCTCCTCCTGCAACCTGCAAGAATATGCGACACCATCAACAAACAATGAACACACTACATCTTAATTCTGTGAGGCACGCGGACCGCCCAGCGCCTACTCTCCTCCTGCAACCTGCAAGAATATGCGACACCATCAACAAACAATGAACACACTACATCTTAATTCTGTGAGGCACGCGGACCGCCCAGCGCCTACTCTCCTCCTGCAACCTGCAAGAACACGCGACACCATCAACAAACAATGAACACACTACATCTTAATTCTGTGAGGCACGCGGACCGCCCAGCGCCTACTCTCCTCCTGCAACCTGCAAGAATATGCGACACCATCAACAAACAATGAACACACTACATCTTAATTCTGTGAGGCACGCGGACCGCCCAGCGCCTACTCTCCTCCTGCAACCTGCAAGAATATGCGACACCATCAACAAACAACGAACACACTACATCTTAATTCTGTGAGGCACGCGGACTGCCCAGCACCTACTCTCCTCCTGCAACCTGCAAGAACACGTGACACCATCAACAAACAACGAACACACTACATCTTAATTCTGTGAGGCACGCGGACCGCCCAGCACCTACTCTCCTCCTGCAACCTGCAAGAACACGCGACACCATCAACAAACAATGAACACACTACATCTTAATTCTGTGAGGCACGCGGACCGCCCAGCACCTACTCTCCTCCTGCAACCTGCAAGAACATGCGACACCATCAACAAACAACGAACACACTACATCTTAATTCTGTGAGGCACGCGGACCGCCCAGCACCTACTCTCCTCCTGCAACCTGCAAGAACATGCGACACCATCAACAAACAACGAACACACTACATCTTAATTCTGTGAGGCACGCGGACCGCCCAGCACCTACTCTCCTCCTGCAACCTGCAAGAACACGCGACACCATCAACAAACAACGAACACACTACATCTTAATTCCTTGAGGCACGCGGACCGCCCAGCACCTACTCTCCTCCTGCAACCTGCAAGAACACGTGACACCATCAACAAACAATGAACACACTACATCTTAATTCTGTGAGGCACACGGACCGCCCAGCACCTACTCTCCTCCTGCAACCTGCAAGAACACGCGACACCATCAACAAACAACGAACACACTACATCTTAATTCTGTGAGGCACGCGGACCGCCCAGCACCTACTCTCCTCCTGCAACCTGCAAGAATATGCGACACCATCAACAAACAATGAACACACTACATCTTAATTCTGTGAGGCACGCGGACCGCCCAGCGCCTACTCTCCTCCTGCAACCTGCAAGAATATGCGACACCATCAACAAACAATGAACACACTACATCTTAATTCTGTGAGGCACGCGGACCGCCCAGCGCCTACTCTTCTCCTGCAACCTGCAAGAACACGCGACACCATCAACAAACAACGAACACACTACATCTTAATTCTGTGAGGCTTTGATTCAACTTTAGGTTTATCCTCTTAAGATAATCTATAGCTAGAAGCAACATTTTCTTACATAGGCACGGTTAGAAAAGGATTTTTACTCTTTTGGCCATGTCAGTTACTCTGTGGGTCACATACCCTATAACCCACACAGAAAACCCGACCACCCAGCTTTCTTGAAGACTCACTTGAGGGGAATCAGCCACGTTGTCTGGTCCATCAGGCCCGTGAGGGTGATTGTGAGGGTGTGTATTTTTTTTTTTGTGAGTTATGTTTATTCTGGAGTTTGTTACTAGGGTAGGGTTACCCTATTTTCAGTAGGCTCTAGGGCCAAGATTGTGAATTTCTTCTTTCATTTGTATTCGACGAAAAAGCGTCAGTTATGGTATATACAATGATAGATATGGGTTATGTACAGGTGAGGTATGATATATACAGATGGTTGAAATGACATACTAATTTTTTTGGATAGTCAGTGTGGGTAGGGGGGTTTGCGGAAAAACATATAGTGGCTGTTTTAGGTTCATAGGTTCAGGTATCAGCTTAGTACTCATTTCTTAAGGCAAGGAGACTGCTTTTAGTTTTGGTTTTAAACTGGTCATAGGTATTTATTAGTCGGATATCGGCAGGAAGAGTGTTCCATGCTTTGGCTATTTTGTACTGTGCACTTGGTCTATACGGCATATAGCCTATGATCCATGGGCGCCGCCATGACGCCCCCCCGAGTAGGTGTTCTTCACTAAAGGAGGTGAAAAAGTAGGTGTTTTTCACTAAAGGAGGTGGAAAAGAAGTGAGTGATAACTGGGAAATGTCACAACTTTAGCCTTGCTCACATATTTATATAAAGTGTTCCATATGGAAAATATCATGTCTTGGGTTTAGTTATTATGTCATCCTACTTTGGGATGGGTGTAGAGAGTCAAGGGAACCATGGTAAAATATTGAAAGGCAGTTAAATTTTGTAAGAACAAAGAGCCAGAATACAGGTTTGTCCCCCGACCACCTAGTGACTGCTTCGTGAACTAACAATGGCTCTGTCCCCTATACGATTCGATCCTCATAGGTTTCTCTATAAGTACAGGGGCTGCCCCTAGTCTGGTATTTCTGGCCCTGTTATCTCTATTTTCACCGCAGGGACTCCTCTTGAAGCTATCAACTTCTTCCAACTCACTGACGTTAAGGGTAAGTTTTGGTATCTCACTGTTTTTCAGTTTTTGATAAGTCCCAAACTTCATTGTTTTTGATTTCGCTGTGTTGATTGTTAGTTTATTGTTTGTGCACCACTGACTTAGTTTAGATATGTCTTGTTGTTGTTTTTCAAAGGCAACCAAGTGGTTCTTGTCAGTTGTGTATATCGGTCGTAGGTCAGTGACGTACAGGCTGTTCTTCTTTTTGGGTATGGGTGTTACTTTTGCAGTTTTCCAGGATGCTGGGTATGTGCTTGTATTTATTGTTAGTTGATAAAGATGGGTTAACTGTTCGCTTTATACTGTAAGACTATCTTTCAGTACTCTACTTGAAAGGTGCTCCAGGGCTGAGGATTTATTAATATTTATATCTGCTATTAATTTCTTTTCATCTTCATTGATTTCTATTCTGTCAGCGGTCTGTGGATGCATCACCAGAGTATGAGGGTGAGTGTGAGGGTGAGTGTGGCTATGAGTGTGTAGGTTAGGGTGAGGGTGAGTATGGGTGTGAGGGGTGTGGGTGTGTGTGAGGGGTGAGTATGGGTGTGAGGGTGTGGGTGAGGGTGTGGGTGTGTGAGGGGTGAGGGTGTGTGTGAGGGGTGAGGGTGTGGGTGAGGGTGTGGGTGTGTGAGGGGTGAGGGTGTGTGTGAGGGTGTGGGTGTGTGAGGGGTGTGGGTGTGTGTGAGGGGTGAGGGTGTGTGTGAGGGGTGAGGGTGTGGGTGAGGGTGTGGGTGTGTGAGGGGTGAGGGTGTGTGTGAGGGGTGAGGGTGTGGGTGAGGGTGTGGGGTGAGTATGGGTGGGTGAGGGTGTGGGTGTGTGAGGGTGAGGGTGTGGGTGAGGGTGTGGGTGTGTGAGGGGTGAGGGTGTGTGTGAGGGGTGAGGGTGTGGGTGAGGGTGTGGGTGTGTGAGGGGTGTGGGTGTGTGTGAGGGGTGAGGGTGTGGGTGAGGGTGTGGGTGTGTGAGGGGTGTGGGTGTGTGTGAGGGGTGAGGATGTGTGTGAGGGGTGAGGGTGTGGGTGAGGGTGTGGGTGTGTGAGGGGTGAGGGTGTGTGTGAGGGGTGAGGGTGTGGGTGAGGGTGTGGGTGAGGGTGTGGGGTGAGTATGGGTGGGTGAGGGTGTGGGTGTGTGAGGGTGAGGGTGTGGGTGAGGGTGTGGGTGTGTGAGGGGTGAGGGTGAGGGTGTGGGTGAGGGTGTGGGTGTGTGAGGGTGTGGGTGAGGGGTGAGGGTGTGGGTGTGTGAGGGGTGAGGGTGTGGGTGAGGGGTGAGTATGTGTGGGTGAGGGTGTGGGTGTGTGAGGGGTGAGGGTGTGTGTGAGGGGTGAGGGTGTGGGTGAGGGTGTGGGTGTGTGAGGGGTGAGGGTGTGGGTGAGGGTGTGGGGTGAGTATGGGTGGGTGAGGGTGTGGGTGTGTGAGGGTGAGGGTGTGGGTGAGGGTGTGGGTGTGTGAGGGGTGAGGGTGAGGGTGTGGGTGAGGGTGTGGGTGTGTGAGGGTGTGGGTGAGGGGTGAGGGTGTGGGTGTGTGAGGGGTGAGGGTGTGGGTGAGGGTGTGGGTGTGTGAGGGGTGAGGGTGTGGGTGAGGGGTGAGTATGTGTGGGTGAGGGTGTGGGTGTGTGAGGGGTGAGGGTGTGTGTGAGGGGTGAGGGTGTGGGTGAGGGTGTGGGTGTGTGAGGGTGAGGGTGTGTGTGAGGGGTGAGGGTGTGGGTGTGTGAGGGGTGAGGGTGTGTGTGAGGGGTGAGGGTGTGGGTGTGTGAGGGGTGAGGGTGAGGGTGTGGGTGAGGGTGTGGGTGTGTGAGGGGTGAGGGGTGAGGGTGAGGGTGTGGGTGAGGGTGGGGGTGTGTGAGGGGTGAGGGTGTGGGTGAGGGTGTGGGTGTGTGTGAGGGGTGAGTATGGGTGTGTGAGGGGTGAGGGTGTGGGTGAGGGTGTGGGTGTGTGAGGGGTGAGGGTGTGGGTGAGGGTGTGGGTGTGTGTGAGGGGTGAGTATGGGTGTGTGAGGGGTGAGGGTGTGGGTGAGGGTGTGGGTGTGTGAGGGGTGAGGGTGTGTGTGAGGGGTGAGGGTGTGGGTGTGTGAGGGGTGAGGGTGTGGGTGAGGGTGAGGGTGAGTGCGTGAGGGTGAGCTATGCGGGTGAGGTGTTTCTGTTCGTGTGTTAGAGGGACGTCCTTTCACTCAGCTCTCTCGTGGTCAGAGAAGTGAAGGTTGACAAGGTGGCGCCTTACCTGACGTTGACGAAGAGAGACGTGAGGGCGTGCAGGGAGTTGGCCAGGTCGGTGTGGTCCTTACTCTGCTCCACCTGGTGGCACAGGGCGGCCACACATCCGCTCCTCAACACCAGCGGCCGGTGCCTGCACGTCATAAACAAGGCCAATACACCTCAAATTATACCACTCATTTAATAAAACATATATTGATACTCATATAAACATACACCATAGATGGAGATGGTAAAGATCCAGATGTGTAAATTCAATTTTAAGTTCAAATGAAACCCACCTTGGTAAAACGATATTACGAGGTTGTTGTATAGAGCAACAGAGATGTACCAGAAGTAGTTAACAGGCTAGAAATGCCTCTAGGTGATAGGTTATTATCTCCTGCCTTCTAGATATAAAATTAATGTCATACTTGATGAATATTTTACTGTACACTCCAGGAAAAGTGCAGTTACTATCACTTTTGGTAGCCATATTGGATTTGATGGCCATATTGAAAAAATTGAGCCATATTTAAGTCATTTCGCATGATTCTGCTGGACTTAGAAAGTAGGCACTTTAACATGATGATGTTTCTAAAGCATTATGGGTAATATTCACTTTAACAGGGCGATGTTTCTACAGTATTATGGGTTCCCTCAATTTTTCATTTATAAAGAAACTATGTGTAAAAGAAACTGAGTAAAAGAAGTAAATTGTACGTGAACTTTATGCGGCAGTGACACACAATAACAGCTGATGACAGACGATAGAGATATAATATGAAATGTACCTTTCTGTCAGAGCCACTGCCACCTCGCGTATAGCTATCAACGACTTCTTGATCGTCTGTAACAAAGCATATTCAAAGACAGCTTAAACACGAACAGTACCACCAACAATACCAGTTTCCCACTACCAAAACAAGACAAAACCGGACTCTCACTCATACAGGAGTATGAGGATCCAATCAGTATGAAGGATGATAATATCACCATCCGTGATGACGAACCCATGCAGGATCCGGTGGTCACAGAGGACAAGTCAGTTATACCCATCGGCTATAGCGCTGATCCTGGTGCTCTGAGATGCAGGATCCGGTGGTCACAGAGGACAAGACAGTTATACCCATCGGCTATAGCGCTGATCCTGGTGCTCTGAGATGCAGGATCCGGTGGTCACAGAGGACAAGTCAGTTATACCCATCGGCTATAGCGCTGATCCTGGTGCTCTGAGATGCAGGATCCGGTGGTCACAGAGGACAAGTCAGTTATACCCATCGGCTATAGCGCTGATCCTGGTGCTCTGAGATGCAGGATCCGGTGGTCACAGAGGACAAGACAGTTATACCCATCGGCTATAGCGCTGATCCTGGTGCTCTGAGATGCAGGATCCGGTGGTCACAGAGGACAAGTCAGTTATACCCATCGGCTATAGCGCTGATCCTGGTGCTCTGAGATGCAGGATCCGGTGGTCACAGAGGACAAGTCAGTTATACCCATCGGCTATAGCGCTGATCCTGGTGCTCTGAGATGCAGGATCCGGTGGTCACAGAGGACAAGACAGTTATACCCATCGGCTATAGCGCTGATCCTGGTGCTCTGAGATGCAGGATCCGGTGGTCACAGAGGACAAGTCAGTTATACCCATCGGCTATAGCGCTGATCCTGGTGCTCTGAGATGCAGGATCCGGTGGTCACAGAGGACAAGACAGTTATACCCATCGGCTATAGCGCTGATCCTGGTGCTCTGAGATGCAGGATCCGGTGGACACAGAGGACAAGTCAGTTATACCCATCGGCTATAGCGCTGATCCTGGTGCTCTGAGATGCAGGATCCGGTGGTCACAGAGGACAAGTCAGTTATACCCATCGGCTATAGCGCTGATCCTGGTGCTCTGAGATGCAGGATCCGGTGGTCACAGAGGACAAGACAGTTATACCCATCGGCTATAGCGCTGATCCTGGTGCTCTGAGATGCAGGATCCGGTGGTCACAGAGGACAAGACAGTTATACCCATCGGCTATAGCGCTGATCCTGGTGCTCTGAGATGCAGGATCCGGTGGTCACAGAGGACAAGACAGTTATACCCATCGGCTATAGCGCTGATCCTGGTGCTCTGAGATGCAGGATCCGGTGGACACAGAGGACAAGTCAGTTATACCCATCGGCTATAGCGCTGATCCTGGTGCTCTGAGATGCAGGATCCGGTGGTCACAGAGGACAAGTCAGTTATACCCATCGGCTATAGCGCTGATCCTGGTGCTCTGAGATGCAGGATCCGGTGGTCACAGAGGACAAGACAGTTATACCCATCGGCTATAGCGCTGATCCTGGTGCTCTGAGATGCAGGATCCGGTGGTCACAGAGGACAAGACAGTTATACCCATCGGCTATAGCGCTGATCCTGGTGCTCTGAGATGCAGGATCCGGTGGTCACAGAGGACAAGACAGTTATACCCATCGGCTATAGCGCTGATCCTGGTGCTCTGAGATGCAGGATCCGGTGGTCACAGAGGACAAGACAGTTATACCCATCGGCTATAGCGCTGATCCTGGTGCTCTGAGATGCAGGATCCGGTGGTCACAGAGGACAAGACAGTTATACCCATCGGCTATAGCGCTGATCCTGGTGCTCTGAGATGCAGGATCCGGTGGTCACAGAGGACAAGACAGTTATACCCATCGGCTATAGCGCTGATCCTGGTGCTCTGAGATGCAGGATCCGGTGGTCACAGAGGACAAGACAGTTATACCCATCGGCTATAGCGCTGATCCTGGTGCTCTGAGATGCAGGATCCGGTGGTCACAGAGGACAAGTCAGTTATACCCATCGGCTATAGCGCTGATCCTGGTGCTCTGAGATGCAGGATCCGGTGGTCACAGAGGACAAGACTATTCCATCTAGATCTGTCTTGATAAGTTCCTATTACCTAATGTCGTATCTAATATCACTATCAACAAATCAGTCAATTCACATATTATTCTCTACGAGTAACCACAAGGACATAATGTTATTGTGAACAGTATATTTACCTGACTATGTAAGAAAAGCTGACAATACTGCCGTACAGAGACTAGCAAATAGGCCTAATGTAGAAGTCATGGTAACTACAAAATCTACCACTTGGGCCTACCTGTCTCCACAAGTAGCATTTCCCAAGATGCATCATGATCATTTTTTTAATTATCTATCCCATAATAATATCGGAGAGAGTATATAAGTGGGCCCCCGGTCTATCTCAGTCAGTTAGCCATCAGCCCTGAAGAAGGCCACAAGGCCGAAACTAGTAGGCACCAGTTGCTACTCAATTCAAACAACCAACCATTCATGAAATGTAGGTTTAATTGAGGATATTTATTAAAAAGATGTCAAATTATTTCCTGACTCACTCATGGTTTGTGATCCCAACAACAAACATTTTGCTAATATCAACAAGAGCTAAGAGTTTGTTTCTATGTAAAGTAGGTCAAGCTAATATCTGGTAGTAAATGATATTGCAAATAATTTTACAAACCAATATCATTTGACTAGGTCTTGACTGATTCCTATAACAAAGTAATGAAAGATTTTGACTTCTTTTTATGTGTAAATATGCTGAATAAACCATCCTCTCATACACCTCATGCCTTCCCCCCCCCCCTTATGAGATTTGGCAAAAATACATGAATAGCACATCAAATATACATTTCACCTAAATAATGACACTTCCTAGAGTGTAAGCAACTGTCAGTGCCACTTATGGAGATGGTAAATGTTACACTAATGCTCACTGTAAATCAATATTGAGTAAACATCCCCCCCATTTATAACAAATACTTGAATATCAGAGCAAATGTAGAATCTACCTAGAAAATTCCACTTCCTAGCACCTACTGTTTTTTATTCTCTTTCAAATGAGGCATATCATATTCTGATTCAACCAGTTTAAGGGGTAGAAATATGTCCATAATGTCTTAAAAATGGACCTGTGACTACCAAAGTCCTCCCCAAACTGAAATCACTTTTTTTTCAAATCCATTCCAAAATACTAAATTTTAAAATCTGTGAGGCATTGTACCACCATAAAACCTTCTGTCCAAAACAGAAATCATATTCCTATCTGTACTTAGTGAGCTATAAAAAGCAAAAATATGGTCAGGTCACCTAGTGACTCTACAAGCATGGGTACTACAGTAGGCTATAGCCATAACCTAAAGACCAACCGTCCACCTGCTAATAAGAAACATAGAATTTTAATACATATATATATATATATAAATATGTTTTATTTTCCAAAGCGACTAAAGAAAGGACTACTAGTTCTACCAAGATTAGATTACACAACTGAACAGGCCCAGACAAACTGAGAGAGAGAAAGAGCAAGGAACCTGAGAAAACAGCAAACAAATGCACCATGAAGGCACCGCTACTGCCCTCCCGCCAACCTGCCCTCCCGCCAACCTGCCTACCCGCCAACCTGCCTACCCGCCAACCTGCCCTCCCACCAACCTGCCCACCCACCAACCTGCCCACCCACCAACCTGCCCTCCCGCCAACCTGCCCTCCCACCAACCTGCCTACCCGCCTACCTGCCTACCCGCCAACCTGCCCTCCCGCCAACCTGCCTACCCGCCAACCTGCCTACCCGCCAACCTGCCTACCCGCCAACCTGCCCTCCCCAACCTGCCCTCCCGCCAACCTGCCCTCCCGCCAACCTGCCTACCCGCCAACCTGCCCTCCCACCAACCTGCCCACCCACCAACCTGCCCTCCCACCAACCTGCCTACCCGCCTACCTGCCTACCCGCCAACCTGCCCTCCCACCAACCTGCCTACCCGCCAACCTGCCCTCCCGCCAACCTGCCCTCCCGCCAACCTGCCCTCCCGCCAACCTGCCTACCCGCCAACCTGCCTACCCGCCAACCTGCCCTCCCCAACCTGCCTACCCGCCAACCTGCCCTCCCACCAACCTGCCTACCCGCCAACCTGCCCTCCCACCAACCTGCCTACCCGCCAACCTGACCTCCCCAACCTGACCTCCCCAACCTGCCTACCCGCCAACCTGCCCTCCCACCAACCTGCCTACCCGCCAACCTGCCCTCCCACCAACCTGCCCTCCCCAACCTGACCTCCCCAACCTGCCCTCCCACCAACCTGCCTACCCACAAACCTGCCCTCCCACCAACCTGCCTACCCACCAACCTGCCATCTCCAACCTGCCTACCCGCCAACCTGCCATCCCCAACCTGCCTACCCGCCAACCTGCCCTCCCATCAACCTACCCACCCACCAACCTGCCCTCCCATCAACCTGCCTACCCGCCAACCTGCCCTCCCATCAACCTGCCATCTCCAACCTGCCTACCCGCCAACCTGCCCTCCCCAACCTGCCTACCCACCCACCAACCTGCCCTCCCCAACCTGCCTACCTGCCTACCCACCAACCTGCCCTCCCATCAACCTGTGCACCCACCAACCTGCCTATCCGCCAACCTGCCTACCTGCCAACCTGCCCTCCCCAACCTGCCTACCCGCCAACCTGCCCTCCCATCAACCTACCCACCCACCAACCTGCCCTCCCCAACCTGCCTACCTGCCAACCTGCCTACCCATCAAACTGAACCCTATACAAGATGGATTTCAAGGATTTCTCTCATATACACAAAATTTGATGACTTAATACCACATGTCAGAAGTTGAAAGGGATGATGAAAGAAAGTTTAAATATGGTTAAACGTCTTTTAGTCAAAAAAAGGTTTTAAAAGTCCTACAATGAGGACTGCTACAAAGACACCAGAAAACAGATGGGAATACACGTGGAGGATAGGTATATAATAAACCCGCGTACCTCAGCGGCAATTTGATAAAGAGATATTACTGCGTACCTCAGCGACAATTTGATAAAGAGATATAACTGTGTACCTCAGGGTCCTCGGTGTCCGTCCTGTATAAAAGGGACGCCAGCAAACGGAGTAATCCACGATTTACAAATTCCTCCCTTAACCTGAAATGCCATGTTTTAAAAGGTTAACACTGAAGGTCACCATTAATGTAAGAAAAGGTTTAATATATCTTTAAAAGCACAACCCTTTGGATGATTGGTGGATACGCCTTACAACTTAATCGATGCAAATACAAAATTGCAATGATGGGTGCAATAGGATTGCCAGATGAGGTTGTTTTGAGGGGAGGAGTTGTCTTATATATTAGAGGCTATTTTAGCTGGTTCGGCACAGTTAGAAAAACACATTATTCAACAGGGAACCAGAAGCTGATGAAATGACTGTTTAGCACTCTACTCGTAACGGCAGGCATGCACGTCTAGGGCAGAGTGTAGTCTCTGAGAGCGGGTCCTGCGATCCCTGAAGACGGCACACATGGGCTTACCGCTGTTGTTGGAGAAGCTCGGCGATGGTGGCGCTCACTATACGGTGCCCTTCAATGTTTGGCTGAAGGGTTAAAACAAAGCGGTTACTTGACTGACGACCAGCCCACATGCCACGTGCCAATGAAAATCAAAGATTTGCAATACAGTGGGACTGATCTTTAGGATTTTCTAAATCAACACATTTTTATTCTTTTGGCAGCCTTTATTGATTTTACAATCTTTTTCAGGACAAGTAGGTTCTTAGAATCCCATGTATCGTGTAACAAATAGAGAGGATTATTTCCGATCCTCACGACAGTGACAGAGTGACCTCATTTCAGTCGCATGCTCTCGCTGTACATTGGGTTGGTGAACAGATATCGTTGGTCTTTGTTCTCTTCTGACCAGGGTTCGTACACAGACAGCCCAATACAATTCCAGGCTTTTTCCAGTCTTTTCCAGGCTCTAATATTTCTTTTCCAGGCATATAACAATGTGAATCAATACCATCGTGCAAGTGAATGAAATATGAAGACAATAATCAAAACCATGCTATATTATTAGCAAAAAGGATTTTTGGGACTATGTAATCCACGTCACTGAAATTTCATCGGCAGTCAGGTATCATAGTCACGGAAAGCTAATAATGTCCAGAATTTCATAGATTAAAAAACTTTTACTATGCAAAACTAAATTTTCCAGGCTCTTCAAGGTTTTTTCAGGCCCAACGTGAGAATTCCAGGCTTTTCCAGGCCTGGAAAACCCCAAAGCATAATTGCATGCTTTTGCCGGTTTTCCAGGCTGTGTACGAACCCTGTCTGACGGCACACAGAGTGAGTAGTTACCCGGGCAAACATCCTACACAGTGCCGTCACTCCATCGTCCTGAAGAATGGCCTCAAACACCCTGCAAAGGCATGGAGAAGTTGGATCAATCTAAAATACAAATATCGATGAAATACTTATCGAATTCAGGTAAATATAATGTTCGCACGATTCTTATAAAAAAGTTAATCTACATATTATCAAAAGTGAAACTTTTCTCCCAAACGTTTGAGGTGCCTATTTCCCTTTTGAATTGAAACGACCACCATAGTAAGATTATAATTAGAATAAAAGGGTTAATGTTTCAGCGGGCAGTGATGTAAAGTTCATTTGGCGACCGTGATTCACTGCCCGCTACTTCTTTATGGACTACGATGGTGATTATGAGCCCTCACTCTTTATGAAGCAGCGTCCTCTCCTATCATCTAGTTCTACTACCCCTTGTTTATATGAACTACGCTCCGCCATGGACAATGGACAGAATGTCAATCATTTTCTCTGCAAATCAAATCACTGCTCGACTTGAGTATCGATGTATTGGTCAGTTACTTGTGAATTGTTCTTTGCTCATTTCTATTTTGTCGACTTGCCATAGTGTCATTGATCCCTGTTCCTCATGAAGGTCACTAACGAGCGGTCACTTACCGCGGGTGGAGTTTGGTGAGGAGCACGACGCATTTACAGATCAGGTCGACGATGTCCAGGTTACTCAGGTAGCCGAGGGCTTGGCACAAGGCGCCCACTGCACGCGACCTGCACAGGCCTTCAACACTGCAGCGACATCCACACCTCTCACTCATCACACAACCCTTACTTTACTTAGAGAATACAGTCATAGAAACGGAGGCGCTGCCATCAGATCAAAAGAAGAACTATTTTTCATGTGAAATTTGCCGTCTCAGTTAATGTAGAAGAAAATTGAATTAGACAGGAGTATGCGGGATAATACAGGCCTTAAATAGGGGGAGTATGCGGGATAATACAGGCCTTAAATAGGGGGAGTATGCGGGTTAATACAGACCTTAAATAGGGGGAGTATGCGGGATAATACAGGCCTTAAATAGGGGGAGTATGCAGGATAATACAGGCCTTAAATAGGGGGAGTATGCGGGATAATACAGGCCTTAAATAGAGGGAGTATGTGGGATAAGACAGGCCTTAAATAGAGGGAGTATGTGGGATAAGACAGGCCTTAAATAGAGGGAGTATGTGGGATAAGACAGGCCTTAAATAGAGGGAGTATGTGGGATAAGACAGGCCTTAAATAAGGGGAGTATGTGGGATAAGACAGGCCTTAAATAGAGGGAGTATGTGGGATAAGACAGGCCTTAAATAGAGGGAGTATGTGGGATAAGACAGGCCTTAAATAGAGGGAGTATGTGGGATAAGACAGGCCTTAAATAGAGGGAGTATGCGGGATAATACAGGCCTTAAATAGAGGGAGTATGTGGGATAAGACAGGCCTTAAATAAGGGGAGTATGTGGGAAAAGACAGGCCTTAAATAGAGGGAGTATGTGGGATAAGACAGGCCTTAAATAGAGGGAGTATGTGGGATAAGACAGGCCTTAAATAGAGGGAGTATGTGGGATAAGACAGGCCTTAAATAGAAGGAGCGGGAGGCATAGTAGCTGCAAGTGGCTGCGGCGGGGGTCATGTCATGGTCACCACAACTTTGGGATGTCAAAATTCTCTTACATTTCCCAAGGGTTTTTTTTCAAGAATGTTATTCCTACCAGCTCCTTCTTTTTCTCATTCTGAGAGTATGCTATGTCAAGACTGGTATCTTATTTTGGGGAAAAGGTTCTTAGATCTTGTTGTGGATCAAATATAATCCACATACACGTGGACATATTGCTAATTGAAGGATTATGGGTGGGCCGGAGAAACTTGGACAATACTTACTCATCTTGATTGGCCCTTATGATTCGCTGAATTTGGTCGACCAGAGAAACCTTTTTAGCATGGTCCTGTTGAATAGAAAAGTCATATCTCTGTTGTAGATGGAGGCCGTCTCTTTATACAAGTAGCGTGTCCTGTCCTGCTGAATGCTTTCAGCAGAACGACGCAGACACAAGTACTTCCTGAATACTTGATAACACCACACACAGATGAAAGTTGGGACAGACCAAAATATCGGAAATTAAAAACTTAAAAAAAAAGAACCATTTTTGATACTTCCACATTTTGGAAGAGAATGGCCATGAATCAATATAGGTTCTAATTTTTCTTGATATCATATAGCACTATAATACTATCATACAGCACTATAAGTAGGGGTTTAGAGGAAGCTGCAAGATGAGGGTATCCGAGTCGACTACACACCTTTGTGAGGACCAGTTCAGTGCACAGATCCGGCATCTGACCATACGCCGCTTGGAAACTCGGATCCACAGCTGGCATCTCCGCCTGAAAGAGAAGAAGCATCAAATTACAAAGATGTCTCAAACTTAACATTCCCACTTTGTGCAGATTCAGTTACATTTGACAGGGACACGGCAATTGACATAACCAACAGCATCAATAGAAGCTTTCATTCACTGTGCGAAAACCACCATTTTATTCATAATCATATAGACGCTATCGCAGAAGTGCATGTATCAGCTGAATATTGACTTGTTTTCATATATATATGCCCATATTTCAAGCCAGCATACGAGGCGTATACAAGACCGTTTCCTCTTGAATACAGACACGGCTTGGCTGTATTTCACACCAGGCGTATACAAGAGGAAATATCCTCTGCGCAACATGTCTACGCCGGTCATATACATGTTATATATGTTTGGTGTATATTTATACTGATAAAAAAAAAGAAGAAGAATTGCGACCCCCTGATGTATCACAAGGCTTATAACAGGAGAAGTCCTTGTCCCACCCGGCTCCTGTGTCTCCGGCCTAATCGCCCCCTACAACTTGTGGGGGGCAGACTCACCGAGTGAGTGAGTGTAGGGAGTGGGAGCAGGAGCAGGCCCGGGGGCGGGTCGTGAGTGAGGACTTCAGTGTTGCGGGGGCCGGGCGGGGGCCGGGCGGGGAGCCGGGCGGGGAGCCGGGCGGGGAGCCGGGCGGGGGACGGGCGGGGGCCGGGCGGGGACCGGGCGGGGACCGGGCGGGGGCCGGGCGGGGGCCGGGCGGGGGCCGGGCGGGGGCCGGGCGGGGAGCCGGGCGGGGAGCCGGGCGGGGAGCCGGGCGGGGGACGGGCGGGGGCCGGGCGGGGACCGGGCGGGGACCGGGCGGGGGCCGGGCGGGGGCCGGGCGGGGGCCGGGCGGGGGCCGGGCGGGGGCCGGGCGGGGAGCCGGGCGGGGAGCCGGGCGGGGGACGGGCGGGGAGCCGGGCGGGGAGCCGGGCGGGGGCCGGGCGGGGGACGGGCGGGGACCGGGCGGGGAGCCGGGCGGGGGCCGGGCGGGGGACGGGCGGGGACCGGGCGGGGAGCCGGGCGGGGGACGGGCGGGGGCCGGGCGGGGACCGGGCGGGGGCCGGGCGGGGACCGGGCGGCAGGGTCAATGAGGGAGGCCGCCACGTTCACACAGAGTGTTTAGGGAGGAGTAGGACTTCTCCAGCTATAAGCACCACTGAGACCACCTATACCTCTACCAACACAAACGGGCAGCTGGTGCGGGGGATGCGGGGGCGGCTGGGTTAGGTGGGTTTAGATGGGGGTTAGGCGGGGGATAAGCAGGGGATAGATGATTTCAGGAGTCAACAATAAGCTTGAACAGGCCCAATATATCCAGACCTAGACTGACCACACATAGAAATAGTATTTTCAAAGTAAAATCTATTTAAAAATTGTTTAAAAAAAAAGGCATATACATGATGGAAAAAATGTCAACTTGTATATGCAAAATGATAGCTATATACACTGGGCATATATATATATATATATGTAAAATAGTGGTTTTTCGTGCAGTGATGGGTACAGTGACAGCCAGCCGACAACAGCCACCACAACCAGCCCACATGAGCTGCCAACAGATGGGAATGATGTGCAATACCTGCTTGGTCGTAAGACACTCTCCTCCCAGATCTGTTGCTGCACAAGCACTTGGTTATCTCTGCCTGAACCCAGTGACATCATACGCTGGTTCCCTGGGTATCCCCTAACGACAGGGGGACCAGGTAGCATTTCAGATTCAAAACCAGGCAACTGTCAAAAGTTATGAAACTCTAACATCTAACTACTCATCTATTATGAATTGGGAATAAAGGAATTGTTTAATGAGCTTTATCGACAATCCAGCTGTTTCTTTTTCAGCTCTAAACCACTTTACGATCTGAATACACATGTCTGGTTTGAAATAAAAAATAACATAAATGAGTGCATATCATGTAACATAGAAATATATTCATTTCTAATTACAAGTAGAACACAGAATACCCTTAAAAGCGCTCAGAATTTTGGGTATTTGAAAAACTGTAGGATGGGACAGATTAGCGATGTCCCGGAGGCCTCTCAGAACCCCTTAGCGATGTCCCGGAGGCCTCTCAGAACACCTTAGCGATGTCCCGGAGGCCTCTCAGAACACCTTAGCAATGTCCCGGAGGCCTCTCACAACACCTTAGCGATGTCCCGGAGGCCTCTCACAACACCTTAGCGATGTCCCGGAGGCCTCTCACAACACCTTAGCGGTGTCCCGGAGGCCTCTCACAACACCTTAGCGGTGTCCCGGAGGCCTCTCACAACACCTTAGCGATGTCCCGGAGGCCTCTCACAACACCTTAGCGGTGTCCCGGAGGCCTCTCACAACACCTTAGCGATGTCCCGGAGGCCTCTCACAACACCTTAGCGGTGTCCCGGAGGCCTCTCACAACACCTTAGCGATGTCCCGGAGGCCTCTCACAACACCTTAGCGATGTCCCGGAGGCCTCTCACAACACCTTAGCGATGTCCCGGAGGCCTCTCACAACACCTTAGCGATGTCCCGGAGGCCTCTCACAACACCTTAGCGATGTCCCGGAGGCCTCTCACAACACCTTAGCGATGTCCCGGAGGCCTCTCACAACACCTTAGCGATGTCCCGGAGGCCTCTCACAACACCTTAGCGGTGTCCCGGAGGCCTCTCACAACACCTTAGCGATGTCCCGGAGGCCTCTCACAACACCTTAGCGGTGTCCCGGAGGCCTCTCACAACACCTTAGTGATGTCCCAGAGGCCTCTCACAACACCTTAGCGATGTCCCGGAGGCCTCTCACAACACCTTAGCGGTGTCCCGGAGGCCTCTCACAACACCTTAGCGATGTCCTGGAGGCCTCTCACAACACCTTAGCGGAATGTAGCTGATTCTTGACCAATACAAGATGCTCACCTTGATCATGCCCGGTAAGGGCAGCGCGTGGCCCTGTGCGACCAGCTCCTGGGCAATATCCACGTCAAATTCTGAGTTGCTGTCAAACAGGCGAACTGCATACTTGGTGAGGCCAATGTTGAGGGCCTCTTCAGTTGCAACAACCTAAAAAAGTCACCATGTCAATCTTTTACAGAGTAAACAAGAGGCTGATACAACCTAAAAACACCGTGTCATAATCTACAGAGGCTGCCTACATCACATACTCACATTCTGAGACTTATCTGTGAATGTTGAAGATTGACTCACTTACAGTAGGATAAAATACATATTGCCAGGAACAGAGTATCATTTATAGTTTGTTTGATTTAACTTGCCTGATTCTCATTAAGGAGATTGTAAACTTAGTACCTCTGCCTGTAGTGGTTTTGACGTGTCGCCACAGTCGCTGACCAGGCACCACAAAGGATCTCCAACCTCTTCACCCCACTCCTCACCTGAAAAGTATCAAAACGTCTTTCAGACAATAGAACTCATAAATGCTTTGTGAGTTTAAAATGATGGGTTCAAAGAATGTGCGTAGATAGTGCAGAAGGAAAGAGGAAAACGAGAACATACGAGATCGACAACAGTTTAATAAAGAAATGGGCATGAAAAGGTACATTTGTAGGCAGGGCATATAGGTAGATAACTAGTAATATATATGTACTTTTATGCTACCCCTAATAAAAATCTCCATAGGTTTAACATTGAGTAAGTGTATTCTACTGGGCGTTGAATAAAGTATTATTATGCACTGAGGTGAATGAATGAATTAACCAATCAGTGACCAGATGGGAACTACTATGAAAAAAAGGTTGGGTTGCACTCAAAGCGCCCATTCAAATTTGAGCTTACATGTTACAGAATATAACAAGTGATTTATGAAAGCGGACCTTGCACGGGGGCGATGTGCGGGAGCCGGCACTCGATGGCCTGGAGTGGCCAGTGAGTGAAGACGGTGGGGAGAGGCTGAACCTGGTCCAGGGCCACGTACTCCGACTCGCCGGTGTCGAGGAAGAAGACGTCGCACTGATCGCCAGTCACCGCCTGCAGCTTAGCGCGGTACCACCTGCCGCGCCAACAGAGTAGAGTTGTCAGGAGAAAACTCACATGATGAGCATGGGAACCAATCCGTGTTTATAAACACAATTAAAAGGACTTGTGATGATTGTTTTAAAAAGTTACATGAGGAAGTTTGTTCTTGATGCGGGAGGCGCCTAGAACTATTCGGAGGTTCAACTCTCCATAACAAAGTGCCGATAGATGATTAAAGGAATTTGGGTGTCTTATTTGACCACTGGGAATTTAATGACGTAATATTCCAACACCAGTGATAATAGGACACCTCAACCACCAGTCATTATCAGACATTATTCTGAAAGGAATAATTGTGTCGCTTTATCTTCAATAGGGAAGACCAGTTAAGTGAATCACAGGCTTGTGGTGTTTGTGTTTTATGCATAGAGACGGTGTATTTTCTGCGGTGTTGTTGTTTTATAAATAGAGACTTAGTAGAAACCGAACTCGAGTTAGACTTGACAATGTTTATGCCACGACGGGAAGGTCATGTATTACTACACGAGGCGTAGCTGAGTGTAGTGAGGAGCAGACCTGACCAGAGTGGCATAGACATTGACAAGTCTAACTCGAGTTCGGTTTCGTATTTATCCTACCCCATCTATGCTTTTGTATTACTGTTAAAAAGATAAATATTGAGTCAACGACCAACAGAACTTTTTTCATAGTAGCTGACATCCTGCTCTCTGATTGGTCAATAATGTTATTACTCTAGTGGCATAAAAAACACTTTATGTCACGGCCTGCCACATAAAACTTGCCTATGTTAAGTCTATGGCGGTTTTTTATTAGGGGTAGGATAAGGTGTATTTTCTGCGGTGATTGTGTTTTATAAATAGAGACGGTGTATTTTCTGCTGTGTTCGTGTTTTATGAATGGAGACGGGTGTATTTTCTGCTGTGTTTGTGTTTTTGGAGAAGGTGTATTTTATGCGGTGTTCGTGATTTATGAATAGAGACGGTGTATTTTCTGCGGTGATTGTGTTTTATAAATAGAGACGGTGTATTTTATGCTGTGTTTGTGTTTTATGAATGGAGACGGTGTATTTTCTGCTGTGTTTGTGTTTTTGGAGAAGGCGTATTTTATGCGGTGTTCGTGATTCATGAATAGAGACGGTGTATTTTCTGCGGTGATTGTGTTTTATAAATAGAGACGGTGTATTTTCTGCTGTGTTCGTGTTTTATGAATGGAGACGGGTGTATTTTCTGCTGTGTTTGTGTTTTTGGAGAAGGTGTATTTTATGCGGTGTTCGTGATTTATGAATAGAGACGGTGTATTTTCTGCGGTGATTGTGTTTTATAAATAGAGACGGTGTATTTTCTGCTGTGTTCGTGTTTTATGAATGGAGACGGGTGTATTTTCTGCTGTGTTTGTGTTTTTGGAGAAGGTGTATTTTATGCGGTGTTCGTGATTTATGAATAGAGACGGTGTATTTTCTGCGGTGATTGTGTTTTATAAATAGAGACGGTGTATTTTATGCTGTGTTTGTGTTTTATGAATGGAGACGGTGTATTTTCTGCTGTGTTTGTGTTTTTGGAGAAGGCGTATTTTATGCGGTGTTCGTGATTCATGAATAGATACGGTGTATTTGCTGCAGTGATTGTGTTTTATGGATAGAGACGGTGTATTTTCTGCAGTGTTTGTGTTTTATGAATAGAGTTGCTCACACTCGGCCCTCCTCGTCCTCGTCTTGTGGGGATGTGGCCAGGACGAGTGAACCCGCTTTTAGAAGCGCCGTGGCCTCCGCACTGGGCCTGTTCACCTTCACGTAATCCTTGATCTCATCGTGCACCTGTTCCAGCCTAGTGTAAACCAAATCCAGAAATGAACAGGAAATTATATTAGGCAGTACTATTCATGACTGGGAGGGCACACCTTACGCAATGTGATTCAGTCAAATAAAAATCCTCCTCCCTCATGGAAAAGTTTTAAAAATGGTTTTGTGTGGTTATCCATCTTTACTAGTTTAAAAAAAGATCTGGAAGAGGGAGTGGACCTTGGATATATTAAAAAAAACAGGGTCCCTATGGAAATACTGGGGGGGGTCACACCCCTCCGCCTATAAAATATTTATGATACTGTGTCCTGACCTGCTGACCTGAAATGCCCATAACCAGCCCTTACTTGGTAATTGACCCGTTTTGGAGAACTCGACCCGCAAAGTAGACCTGTTTGTCTGAATAGATGTTTTAGATGAACAAGAGCTAAGAGTGCATTTTAAAATAGAAATATTGGCCTTTAAAGACCAAATTAGCAGGTGGACGCATTTAAAACTCTATACAAGGTCCACCAATAATTAATTACTATGAGATCAAGGAAGCCCCCCAGGAGTTGGAAGGAATTGGAGGTATAGGGGAGGGGGAAAGAGAGGTGTTGGGTTACCATAGGAGAAACTTGTACAAGTTTTGTGCATATCTTACAAGTCTTTGATTACTGGGCCTGTCAGGTGTTTGGGGAAGTTCATAAAGTAAATAGTTAGACGTGGCGTATCTGGAAGTATGTCCGATCCCACCGCAAAGTTCATAAAGTAGTTTGTCTTTTTTAAATCAATGTCAAAATACTAAATAATAAAACTAGGATATTGCATTTCCATAAAACTTGTCCAGAAAAAAAGAAATCATATACCTATCTGTACTTAGTCATGGCTCCATCTAGTGTTAGTTTGACATACTACAGGCTCCATGTTCAAAGTGAGGCTGAGCTGCAACCAGATACTTAGTGTTCTTACAAGAGCTAAGAGTGCATTTTAAAATAGAAATATTGGCCTTTAAAGACCAATTTAAAACTCAATACAAGGGCCACCAATAATCAATTACTATGAGATCAAGGAAGCCCCCCAGGAGTTGGCAGAAATTGGAGATATAGGGGAGGAGGAAAGGGAGGTATTGGGTTACCATAGGAGAAACTTAACTCCAGTGGAAGATCTGTCCCCTCGGACAGAACTGGCTGAATACAATAAAAACAAAACAAAACAAAACTTACACAAGTTTTGTGCATATCTTACAATTCTTTGATTACTGGGCCTGTCAGGTATTTGGGGAAGTTCATAATAGTTTGTCTTTTTTAAATCTGTGTCAAAATACTAAACAAGAGCTAAGTGTGCATTGTCATATAGAAATATTGAGGGAGGGAGGGAAGGAGGGAGGGAGGGAGGGAGGGAGGGAGGGAGGGAGGGAGGGAGGGGAGGGAGGGAGGGGAGGGAGGGAGGGAGGGAGGGAGGGAGGGAGGGAGGGAGGGAGGGAAGGCATCCATGAATAGGGAAGGGCCTGCATTGATTGTATATTTAAACCCCTACTCCTCTGTGAACTCAGCAGGTCATGGCTCAATGCACACTTATATATTTAGCTCCCTGTAGGGGATTTGAATTGGCATTCAGCAATTCTCTGAGTAGATGGGTCACTGTACAGAAAAACGTACTTTGGGTAATTTCTCTACCTTTCTACATTCTACAGAAGCTCATAGTACTTCTATTTATCTGACAGAGTTATATTTAGTATTTATGGACAGAGAACATTATTATGTAACAGAAAATGTATATTATTAGGGTTCTCTTTCCCACACCTTCAGCTTTTGAGACATTGAATCCTGAAAAACATGTAAATTTAATGATTTTTAAGAAATATAAAATAAAATTTAGAGAAATATACCAACAACTTACCTCTATCACTTAATACCAACCAAATAAATCAATATAATCACATATACAGATATTTTAGGTTATAATATTACAAATTTCAACTGTTTCAAGTTATTTACTAAGTCCCTAGGGCCTTATTTAAGAAAACACTTTTTAGTAAGGAACGTTCGGTATGTGGATTTTATACCTGTATAAAAAGGATCATCCTATATTTCTCTATGAGTTAACTAACTGCAAATTTTACTATGGGAAGTAAAGAATGGTTAGAATAAATCCTGAAAAAATTGGCCACCTGCTACAAAATCTGACTTCTGCATTCAGTTCCCAGTATGGTGCATCAGATTTTATACTCTTTTGATACCGAACGTTCCTAAATGCTTAAAAGCTTAACTCCAAATTTGGCTTGAAATAAGCCCAATTGTATTCATTCCATGGTGCCAAATCAATATTTATACTCCCATGAGAGACTTCATATTTTCCATGGTGTTGGGTAATACACTTGGCTATAGTAAGAGCATTTCTTTAGGAATGGAAAATTAAATTCACTTCTGTTTTGAACAATTTTAAAGAATAACTGTGTCTCATACCGAACGATCCCTAAAAAATTAAGGTATTTTTCAAAGTTGTGCCAAAACTGAACCAATGATAGCGAATGAGTATAATTGTATTTTTCTTATAGGTAAATAGATGTATTTTAACATGAGATAGGATTTGGCCAACAAATAGAATTTTTTTTTTTTCTGTTCTGAAGCTGCAAAAGTACGTTTTTCTTTACAGTGACCCAGATAGGGAACGTTTTCAGATAGCTTCATGGTGATAGCTTCATGGATGAGTGCACACAGACCTGCCTGCATGCTCCCTAGCCATGTGGGGGACAAACCTTTGTTTCTATATACAGCAATAAAGTAGGTCAAGCCAATATCTGGTGGTAAATGATATTGCAAATAATTTTACAAACCAATATCATTTGACTGGGTCTTGACTGATTCCCACAACAAAGTTATGAACCATTTTGACTTCTATTTGTGTGTGAATATCCTGAATAAACCATCCACTCATACACCTGCTGCCTCTCCCCCCCCCCCCCTCAAGTTATGAGATTTAGAAAAAATACATGAATAGCACATCAAATATGTATTTTACCTAAATAATGACACTTCCTAGGGTGTAAGCAACTGTTAGTGCCACTTATGGAGATGGTAAATGTTACACTAATGCTCACTGTAAATGAATATTGAGTAAACATCCCCCCCACTTATAACAAATACTTGAATATCTCAGCAAATATAGAATCTACCTAGAAAATTCCACTTCCTAGCACCTACTGTTTTTTATTCTCTTTCAAATGAGGCATATTATGTTATGATTGAACCAGTTTTACAGGAGTTCTTAAAAATGGACCTGTGACTCATAAGGTCCCCCCCAACTAAAATCTCTTTTTTACTGAAAATCCATGTCAAAATACTAAATACTAAAACTGTAATATATTGTATGGCCATAAAACCTTCTGTCCAAAACAGAAACTATATTCCTATCTCTACTTAGTGAGCTATAAAAAGCAAAAATGTGGTCAGGTCATCTAGTGACTCTACAAGCATGTGTACTACAGTAGGCTATAGCCATAACCTAAAGACCAACTGTCCACCTGCTAATAATTCCAGTTCAGGAGGGGGCTAGGGTTTGGGCTATTTCTACACCAAGATGACATCCTCACAACCCGTCTTTGTTAAACTTACTGACAGGTTCATCTCACAACCCGTCTTTGTTAAACTTACTGACAGGTTCATCTCACAACCCGTCTTTGTTAAACTTACTGACAGGTTCATCTCACAACCCGTCTTTGTTAAACTTACTGACAGGTTCATCTCACAACCCGTCTTTGTTAAACTTACTGACAGGTTCATCTCACAACCCGTCTTTGTTAAACTTACTGTGTCAGGTTTTTTGTCAGCCTGGCGTAGAAGAGACCCGGATGCAGCACTGCAGTGACCTCTACCGGCGGCAGGTCGAGGCCCTTCTCGGGGAAGGTGGCAGTTTTCAGGGCGGTCGGGAGGCCATGGATACTGAAAACAAGGACAACTCGTGTAACTCTCTTAAAGCCAGACACCGTGTGTCAAGTGTGTCTATAGAGGACCCATATATTCTCACTGCCAAAGTACAGCGTGAGATGAATCTCAACCAGAGAACAAAGTATTTGACCAAGATTTTAGCACGTGAAGAGCACCTTACATAGATGCAGTACTATGAGAAAACAGGGTTACGGAGCCTGTATGGGTGGCCTTTCGAGGTAATTTGTTGAAAAAATACGGCGCAACGCCGCAGGCAGGAGGGCTGTATTTTTCCATCAAATTACTGAGAACGGTCACTGTACCGGCTAAGTCACTACGTTTTCTTGTTACTATATACCTCCTACTTGTTTAAAACGCCGTTTTATTAACTATACAAAGCCTATGCCATTCACTACGGCCCGCTATCACGGCGGGCGCGAATATTGTTTCAGGGATGCCAGTTGGGATAAGAAAAAAAACATTGAAATACTAGACATTACATACTTACACCCAAAACATCAAGAGAGAGAGTGGATGTGTTTACGAGTGTGTCAAGTGCGTGCAGCCCCTATTATCGCTCATTGTCACTAAGATGAAAATTCATAGTGAATTCAACTATAACAAACACCAGCAGCTTCTGAAGATATTGATAACAAAGTATTTGGATAATTACCGACATTTTTCAGCTGAAACTAAAGATAGTGAGTTGTCACATCTCTGAAGTTCCCCTGTCTGCTAAGATGGCGGCCTCCACAACAAGTAGCACATGGACTGATGGCAGCAGTAAATTATTTAAAAAAAAAAGACTCTATTTCATCTATTTTTATCAGGAAAAAGTGAACGGTGTATTAATTAGAATCTTTACAAATATTTTACACATACATAGGGATTGAGTTAGGCCTACAATTGAATAAAACTTGTCACTGAATTTTGACCAATCACAGCCATTGTCTGTTTTCAATCCATGGTTGTCCCTTGTACTGCTGCACAATGAAAATGCCAACGGTGTGAGGCTGAGGGTATGTGGGGGATACTCAGTGAGTGGGGGATCAAAATGTGGGAGGAACACTTACTCGATGGTGAATGTGGGAGGGACACTTACTCGATGGTGAATGTGGGAGGGACACTTACTCGATGGTGAATGTGGGAGGGACACTTACTCGTACGCCAGATGGGGAACGGACTTGAGACTCAGCACATCGGGAAGGTTCACTCTGTCTTTGCACGCCGTGTACAAAAGTTGCATGTGCTGTTGGGAAAAGGAAGTACAATTAGGAGCTTGGCCACAGGGTAAAAAGTACAGTGGATGTTGTTTGTTTGGGTAGTTCAAAGTTCAATTTGTTCAGTTAGACTTGAACAGTGGATGTTTCTGCAATTGTCTCATAATATCAAATCGAAGTATAGTGCTATGATTGTAGATCGTCAATCATAACTTAAAGGAGGAGTAATGACCGGAATCCTTCTGCAGTGGTTTATTGTATAGGTCTGCTCCAGTCAGGAGCTTACAGCGAACTGCCTGCACACTATGTGTACAGGCTTGGTGTACCGGGGGGGGGGGGGGGGGGGGGGGGGGAGGTTGGTGTGCCGGGGGAGGGCCCACATGAACACAGGCTCTTGGACAATTTGGCACTATACACACTGGGGCAAACATGAAAGTAATGGCAACACAATAGATACTGTCTTTTTTTCTGGCTCTTTCTAAAAGATGACGATCAGGTAAAGTGCCAGAATGCTTCTTTTACCATAGTAAAACTTTAGAATACGTGGCAAGAACACTTCATCACACAGCCGATCCATAGTAAAACTTAGTACGACTTGCAAAAACTAATAGGGAATGTCCCGTGAGGGGTATACTACAGATGGGATGGTGTTCACGTTTTATGTCGTCTGGTATTTGTCCGTATTCACAATATTACGAGAGGTTTGCCCTGTGTGGCCTTATTCTCCAAGTAGTTGACACGAAGTAATATCCGAGCAATGCGTGGATAGAGCCTAGCGTCAACTACGTATATATTGTACTTATTGTCCAGCTTCAACTTGATATGAAGTGCATCACCTGGTTACTGCGCTACACCATTCACAATGATTAGAAACTTGACGGAGGTGCCGTCTATCGTTAATGTTAAGTAGTTCCTAATGTGCTTGTCATGTGGCAGCTTTTATCTGCACTCTCCTTGAGGATTATAACTGTAGCGAGCTAGAGACTCAATACGTTAATCATGACAGGCTAGTATTGTGTGGATAATGAGACAGGTTTATAAGGACAGGTTAGTATTGTGTGGATAATGAGACGGGTTTATAAGGACAGGTTGGTATTGAGAGGATAATGAGACGGGTTTATAAGGACAGGTTGGTATTGAGAGGATAATGAGACGGGTTTATATGGACAGGTTGGTATTGACTGGATAATGAGACAGGTTTATAAGGACAGGTTAGTATTGTGTGGATAATTAGACAGGTTTATAAGGACAGGTTAGTATTGTGTAGATAATGAGACGGGTTTATAAGGACAGGTTGGTATTGAGAGGATAATTAGACAGGTTTATATGGACAGGTTGGTATTGTGTGGATAATGAGACAGGTTTATAAGGACAGGTTAGTATTGTGTGGATAATGAGACGGGTTTATAAGGACAGGTTGGTATTGAGAGGATAATTAGACAGGTTTATATGGACAGGTTGGTATTGAGTGAATAATGAGAGGATAATGAGACGGGTTTATATGGACAGGTTGGTATTGAGTGGATAATGAGAGGATAATGAGACGGGTTTATATGGACAGGTTGGTATTGAGAGGATAATTAGACAGGTTTATAAGGACAGGTTAGTATTGAGTGGATAATGAGACGGGTTTAATGGACAAGTTGGTATTGAGTGGATAATTAGACAGGTTTATATGGACAGGTTGGTATTGAGTGGATAATGAGAGGATAATGAGACGGGTTTATATGGACAGGTTGGTATTGAGTGGATAATGAGACAGGTTTATAAGGACAGGTTAGTATTGTGTGGATAATGAGACGGGTTTATAAGGACAGGTTGGTATTGAGAGGATAATTAGACAGGTTTATATGGACAGGTTGGTATTGAGTGGATAATGAGACGGGTTTAATGGACAGGTTGGTATTGAGTGGATAATTAGACAGGTTTATATGGACAGGTTGGTATTGAGTGAATAATGAGACAGGTTTATAAGGACAGGTTAGTATTGTGTGGATAATGAGACGGGTTTAATGGACAGGTTGGTATTGAGTGGATAATTAGACAGGTTTATATGGACAGGTTGGTATTGACTGAATAATGAGAGGATAATGAGACGGGTTTATATGGACAGGTTGGTATTGAGTGGATAATGAGAGGATAATGAGACGGGTTTATATGGACAGGTTGGTATTGAGAGGATAATTAGACAGGTTTATAAGGACAGGTTAGTATTGAGTGGATAATGAGACGGGTTTAATGGACAGGTTGGTATTGAGTGGATAATTAGACAGGTTTATATGGACAGGTTGGTATTGAGTGAATAATGAGACAGGTTTATAAGGACAGGTTAGTATTGTGTGGATAATTAGACAGGTATATAAGGACAGGTTGGTATTGAGTGGATAATGAGACGGGTTTAATGCACAGGTTGGTATTGAGTGAATAATTAGACTGAGTAGACTCTAACCTGTGGGTTCAGCACGGCCAACTCGTTGTAGAGCAGAGAGTGGCGGATGACAACACTGTGAGTGACTGTTCCCAGGGACGTGAGCAGCTCCCTCTTCACGAGCGGGTCCAGCCACAACGTGTTCCCCAATCTGCAGAGACAATCCTCGTGTAATTATATCGAGGTACAAGCTATAAGACCAGATGGGAATTTGAATCCTGTGACATAGCATTGAGAATAAACTGGGTGCATCCTAAGAGGAAGGTGCTCTGGATAGTGGTCGAGGCCCGGATGTTTGGACTGCCAACCTCTACGTTTGAACCATCCCATCTTTTTTAGCCCTGACCCCGGAGAAAGTATAAAAGCAGCCTAAGCACGCCTCACTCACTCTTCACCCAGCCACCAGTCATCACATCTCCAAGACTGATAAGCATTGTTACCACTACAGCAGGTCTGGAACACCATCTAACTCTCGCTATACAAGAGCAGCGGCCCATACTCAGGACAGGACTTCTCCAGGATCTTGGCTGATTCTGGATTGACGACTGCTTCCACTATATCCCAACTCACTTACTCGATGTCAAATGTGGGAGGAACACATTATCATTATCCACAAGCTAACAAGACAATGAGCATTAACTGCAAGTAGTATCAAGAGGACTGATAGACTGTGAGTACTGCTGTGTACATGAAGGAAGCAGCGGAGAAGAACTATTCGCCCATCCAGCTGCTCACTGTAGACCTGATCGTTTAAATACATGACCCACGCTAGAACTATTTGTCCATCCAGCTGCTCGCTGTAGACCTGATCGTTTAAATACATGACCCACGTTAGAACTATTTGTCCATCCAGCTGCTCGCTGTAGACCTGATCGTTTAAATACATGACTCACGCTAGAACTATTGGCCCATCCAGCTGCTCGCTGTAGACCTGATCGTTTAAATACATGACCCACGTTAGAACTATTTGTCCATCCAGCTGCTCGCTGTAGACCTGATCGTTTAAATACATGACCCACGTTAGAACTATTTGTCCATCCAGCTGCTCGCTGTAGACCTGATCGTTTAAATACATGACCCACGTTAGAACTATTTGTCCATCCAGCTGCTCACTGTAGACCTGATCGTTTAAATACATGACCCACGTTAGAACTATTCGCCCATCCAGCTGCTCACTGTAGACCTGATCGTTTAAATACATGACCCACGTTAGAACTATTCGCCCATCCAGCTGCTCGCTGTAGACCTGATCGTTTAAATACATGACCCACGTTAGAACTATTTGTCCATCCAGCTGCTCGCTGTAGACCTGATCGTTTAAATACATGACCCCAGTAGAACTATTTGTCCATCCAGCTGCTCACTGTAGACCTGATCGTTTAAATACATGACCCACGTTAGAACTATTCGCCCATCCAGCTGCTCGCTGTAGACCTGATCGTTTAAATACATGACCCACGTTAGAACTATTTGTCCATCCAGCTGCTTGCTGTAGACCTGATCGTTTAAATACATGACCCATGTTAGAACTATTCGCCCATCCAGCTGCTCGCTGTAGACCTGATCGTTTAAATACATGACTCACGCTAGAACTACTCGCCCATCCAGCTGCTCGCTGTAGACCTGATCGTACACCAGGTCTGTGGCATAGTTTGTCCACTCGGAGTCATCATCGATGGGTTTGATGCCGCACACATACACCTCAACAGCCTGCAAAACAAGTCACAAAGTCTCAAACACTTCTCTTTTCTGTTGAACCAGAGAATTTCAACAAGTCTATTTTATATCATCTTTATGACTGAGGACAGAATACCCCCAAACTCAGACTAAACACTGGTGAGGCGGCAAAACGGTCATGCCGCCCCTAATGGTCTACTGTAATAAGTTCAGGTCTTCCTCAGTGCAACAATACATAGAGCCAGGTGTCTGTACTCAATAAAAAGTTTACATTCAAGTGTTTAAACTAGTTCAACTAGTTTTTAGTGGGGTTTTTCAAAGACTCCATCTCCATCTGCCATCGTTCCATTCCCAACATCATCATG
Source organism: Alentia gelatinosa (assembly GCA_950022655.1). Lineage (NCBI taxonomy): Eukaryota > Metazoa > Annelida > Polychaeta > Phyllodocida > Polynoidae > Alentia > Alentia gelatinosa. The sequence goes on from OX465585.1 coordinate 66,238,518, forward strand.
AACCTTATCATCATTATCAAACAGCACAATGTTCATTTTACAAAGCGTTTCCTTGAATTGTCCTGAAACAGAATCGCCAAGTGGACTTCTGGTGGTTGTAGATGCTGATGAACAGAAGGCGGCTGAGGACATGAAAGCCCTCACTGGACGTGGCACTCACCTGGAAAGGCACTTTCAGGAAGGTGTTGTGCAGAAGCAGAAGTTCTGATGCATTCACCCAAAGGAGGTCTCCCACATCCACCATCCGAACCTAGAAGGTGTGTAATCGGTGTTCAGTCACTACATTCAGGTTCACCTCCAGTTACCAGTAGACGACATTATCATACACCCACCAATGTTAGGTGGGGTCACCAGGAAAATGTGTTTACCATGAGACAGAGGAATTTCATGTGAATCTATCTGGATATTGCCATAGGATCGACATGAACAATGACAAAGATCTGACACAGACACAGGAGCTGGTGCTGACACCTGGTGTTAACCACCTCAAGTAACACTTCACAATAAAAACCACGTGCTTTGGTGGCCTTAGGAAATTCTTCAAATTCAGAACATAAAGGAACATTTAAACCGTGAATGATATATATCTATTCTGATCGTCACATTCAGTGGGCGACGATCTGGCCACCTTCCTGCTGAGGGCTCACCCTAGACCTGCTCAAGTCTCTGATTATGGACATCATCACCAAATAAGACTACTTTTCAACACTTGGACCTTACCTTTGCCCTTGATAGGGCCAGGTATCAAACTTGTATCCTAGTGAGGAAGGGCATTTGGAGGGGTCGGGGTAGGAGACAGGGACTGAGGCCAGTTTAGGTTCACCCTCACAGATTACTGAAGGGCAGGTGGAGGGGCCGGGGTAGGAGACAGGGACTGAGGCCAGTTTAGGTTCACCCTCACAGATTACTGAAGGGCAGGTGGAGGGGTCGGGGTAGGAGACAGGGACTGAGGCCAGTTTAGGTTCACCCTCACAGATTACTGAAGGGCAGGTGGAGGGGTCGGGGTAGGAGACAGGGACTGAGGCCAGTTTAGGTTCACCCTCACAGATTACTGAAGGGCAGGTGGAGGGGCCGGGGTAGGAGACAGGGACTGAGGCCAGTTTAGGTTCACCCTCACAGATTACTGAAGGGCAGGTGGAGGGGCCGGGGTAGGAGACAGGGACTGAGGCCAGTTTAGGTTCACCCTCACAGATTACTGAAGGGCAGGTGGAGGGGCCGGGGTAGGAGACAGGGACTGAGGCCAGTTTAGGTTCACCCTCACAGATTACTGAAGGGCAGGTGGAGGGGTCGGGGTAGGAGACAGGGACTGAGGCCAGTTTAGGTTCACCCTCACAGATTACTGAAGGGCAGGTGGAGGGGTCGGGGTAGGAGACAGGGACTGAGGCCAGTTTAGGTTCACCCTCACAGATTACTGAAGGGCAGGTGGAGGGGTCGGGGTAGGAGACAGGGACTGAGGCCAGTTTAGGTTCACCCTCACAGATTACTGAAGGGCAGGTGGAGGGGCCGGGGTAGGAGACAGGGACTGAGGCCAGTTTAGGTTCACCCTCACAGATTACTGAAGGGCAGGTGGAGGGGCCGGGGTAGGAGACAGGGACTGAGGCCAGTTTAGGTTCACCCTCACAGATTACTGAAGGGCAGGTGGAGGGGCCGGGGTAGGAGACAGGGACTGAGGCCAGTTTAGGTTCACCCTCACAGATTACTGAAGGGCAGGTGGAGGGGTCGGGGTAGGAGACAGGGACTGAGGCCAGTTTAGGTTCACCCTCACAGAATTTTATGTATCAAAAAAAGTGAATTTCTATGGACAAATCATTGCACTGCTATATTTTCCTTTTCTGCAGTCACTTTTACTAAGTCATATTTTACCTACCTGTACTCGTTCGATGATTTTTGTGTTGTACTTGTGTACAATCTGCAAGACCTTCACCCTATCAAAAGAAAAGAAAAAAGGCGATTTTTTACCTACCTATTATAAAACGTGTAAATTCTGATAACATCCGCTTGGAGATGCTCCCGCACATAGAGACAAAGTGAGCCAAACTTAGGCTTGGAGACTGAAGAGCCACGAGAGTGAGATTCTCGTACAGTACCTAACTGAATCCTGCTATTTTTTTTTTTCTCTCTCCACAGATGTACTTCTATTCTTATGATTTGTTTTTAACTGTACTGAAAACATAATTTTGAACTGTAGTTTTCCAATCTCCTTTCCTTGAGAGAATGCAATGAGATCGCATTTCGCTGGTAGTCGGTAGAATCGATGTCACATGAAATGATGGTTGGGAACTAAATGATAGTTCCAGGTATTAATAGTAGTGGGTGTCACTAAGCCACTAAGTGGGTGGGGAGCCACAGAGTAGAGAGAAGCCACGACGAAGTCGTAGCCCTTTCAAAACTCCGCTGATACCCCTCCCCCACCCACCACCACTCCAGCCATCAGTCTAATTATTTTAAACATTTTAAACATCCGGCTCCGTGGAGCAGTCAGCTGAGTGACCGACAAGGGATGCTGGTGTGGCAAGTTCAAGTCCCGTATTGGCCGTTCGACTTTTCATTTTCTTTATTTTTCCCCCTAACTCGGACTCGACGAAGTCGCTAGTATTAGTTTATATTCTGTTGATTATTTGACAAGGGTGAGTTTGTTTTATGTGTCATGTTCACGTAGTGACAGAATCCTCACACAATACTCTGTGGTAGCTCAGCGTGTATCGTAAGTTAAGAGTACGCGCCATCAATCGTTTAGTATCAAGTTGAGATTGCCTCACCTGTTATAAGTATGCTGAAGGTCCTTCAGTACATAGAGCTCTCCCTCAATAGGATACCCTGGAACGGTCAAATGAAGCAGACGTTTAGGCAATCATTATCAAATATGATTAGATATGATATGTCAGCAGCCTTGGTTGTGTACAAAGAAATGATACTTTGACCACCTGAAACTACTTTATTTGACTATTTAGTACTATTCTAATAGAGACTACAGTGTATGAATACCTCATTTCTGTGTGAATGTGTAGTGGGAAGCTTACCACACTGCACTCTGTTGTCTTCCATGCTGTAATGCATGTGCATGACGAAGGTGAAGTTGGTAAAGTTTGCACGTAGGTCTGTCACCTCGCCACATGACTCGTGCTCCAACAACCTGACCCAAAGTCGCGTCGCATCCTCCACACTGGTCACCAGCACCTGCACACAGGACACAACACTCAATTACGGGTAAGTCACTCATGGCAGGTCACTTGTGGCAGGTCACTTGCAGCAAGGTCACTTGCAGCAAGGTCACTCGCAGCAAGGTCACTCGCAGCAAGGTCACTCGCAGCAAGGTCACTCGCAGCAAGGTCACTCACAAGGTCACTCATGGCCTGGCCACTCGTGGCAATTTCACTCGTGGCCTGGTCACTAAATTAAACTGATTTATGTTTTAGACAGAGCCTGAACAAGTGTAAGGAACTATTAAATATGTTACAATTGGCATTGAAAAGGATTCAAACTCGGAATTTGCCAAATTCCAGAAATGCAATTACTCGGTCGGAAACAATTCTTCAGATTTTGACCAGATCGCTTGGTATGATGGTACTCTTTTGGGAGACTCTTGCATTTGGCATTCAACCAAAAGGTGTTTTTTTTAGCAAAGAACTTTATTTCTTTCGTTTGTTTTAGATTTTTTGTTACATAAGTTTGCATAAGTGAACAGCATGCAAAATGTTTCTGCCTCATGGTGATCCTTCATGGATGAGTGCACACAGACCTCTCTGACTACAAAAGTACCCCCCCCCCCAAATTGAATTCACCATTTTTTTTTTAAATCCATGCCAAAATACTAAATATCAAAACTGCAAGGCATTTTACAACCATAAAGCCTTCTTTCCAAAACAGAAATCATATACCTATCTGTTTCATCTTGTTTCATTGGTAATTTATAAATCAGTAATAAGGCAACAACTAAATACTGCTCAAGTAGAAATTGACGCGCTACAGAAACTACAAAATAGAGCGCTATGAATTGGACAATGTCAAAGGGTGCGACGCCAAAGGGTAATGGAGTTACATAGGAAATTGAATGTGGATTACTTAGATGCGTGTAGGAACATGCAGTTACTGAGTGTAATTTTCAAGTAATCTAAGAATGCTACTCTAGTGGATAATACATTCGGCCAAACTCGAAGTTCCAGTAAGGTTAAATTTAAGACATGTCGAAGAAATTGCAACCGCTATTTCAAGTCACCCATGTATAGAGTTACTGTACTGTGGAACCAGCTTGACTCAAATACTCAACTATTGGACAGTAAATATGCTTTAAAAATGAAGTGAATATACGAAACAAGATTAAACCGCTACACATCATCAACTATCATCATCCTCATCAACTATCATCAACTATCATCATCATCATCATCCTCATCAACTATCATTGACATTGTCCAACTATCATCATCATCAACTGTACATCATCATCAACTATCATCATCAACTGTACATCATCAACTATCATCATCATCAACTATCCTCATCATCAACTATCACCAACTATCCTCATCAACTATCCTTGGCATATCGCTTGGGTCGCTATGAACCCTAGTTCCTGTATTACCTTTTGTTAGAAATTACGTATAGTTAATGCTCCATATCTAGATGTACCTGGGCATAACTGGCGTTTGCTGTATACCTACAGTGGAAGAGTCTGTACTTGGTGAGCTATATAAAGCAAAAATGTGGTCATGTCGCCTAGTGACTCTACAAGCAGTGTACCACAGTAGGCTATAGCCATAACCTAAAGACCAACTGTCCACGTGCTAATAATGTTGACCAGGGAAATCAGAGAAAAGAGACAGATGGTATAAAGTTTAGTTAGGCTGGTAGGTGCTTCTTTGGGCTAGGAGTCTGGTATAAGTCTTGAAGTTGTTTTATCATATTCCTCGTATCCGTACTCAATGTAGGGGAGTACCTGAGTTATATAAATCAGTATGGCCCGTTCAGTGTTTGACTTTCCTTCAACAGCAGGTACCTCCTGTGTAGGCGGTGCCTGAAATGGCTCTTGTAGGATCGGGTTAGAGTCCAGAAGGCTGACATATGCATCCGCCAGCAGCAAAGCCTTCTCCCTCATCTCTGGTCATTTTCGGCCACTGTTTGAGGTTGAATATCTTGTTCAAACATGGGTGCGTTTGCCGGCCTAGGAAGGTGGTCGGGCTTTTCCTGGACTGGTCTTGGCGGGCGGTACAACATGTGAGAGCACTGCACCTGATGACCTTGTCTGACACCTCACGGCCGGTCTTAGGCAGCGTCACACGACCTCCTCTGTCTCCTAACCACCGGCCACCTGTCTGCACTCAGATGCATCTTCAGAACCAGCAGGAGTGTGAAACGTCGTCTGACGCCACTTGGTCGTCAGTGCTGCAGCAGTTGGAGGGGAGCAGCATGCTTCTTCTCCCCTCGTCCATGTAAACATCATTAGTCCTCTGAACTGGCCATTTGTAACAGTGAGAGGCCTTGGACTGTCGGACTCGGTTTTGAATCATCGCCAGCTCCTCCTCCTTGTCTTTTCAGGCCTGGGCTGAGCCCGTTGCCCGATCCGCTGCTCGTCCGCCACGTCGTCAGCAGCTTGACTTGGTAAGATCCAGGTCAAAACCAAAACTTCTTTGGGGTTGCTGCGGGTATGAGCCTTCCCTGTGGTCCAATCATAAGAGAGGACACATAGAACAACAACCAATGAGAACCTGGGACTTATCTCTGACTGACACTGGCTTTGGGGGGAAAATCAAAGCAGGAGAACACTTGTGATCGTGATCCTTTGAGGAGTTCTGTTGAGTGGTTTTACTGTGAGTGGGTCCACAGGATCTGTAATTCAGGATTGGTTTGGGTTGGTTGATCTAACGTACTATAATAACAATTAAGGACAAGGTGTGACCTACCTTCACGTTGATTAAGGATAAGGGGTGACCTACCTTCACGTTGATTAAGGATAAGGGGTGACCTACCTTCACGTTGATTAAGGATAAGGTGGGACCTACCTTCACATTGATTAAGGATAAGGTGTGACCTACCTTCACGTTGATTAAGGATAAGGGGTGACCTACCTTCACGTTGATTAAGGATAAGGTGGGACCTACCTTCACATTGATTAAGGATAAGGTGTGACCTACCTTCACGTTGATTAAGGATAAGGTGTGACCTACCTTCACGTTGATTAAGGATAAGGTGGGACCTACCTTCACGTTGATTAAGGATAAGGGGTGACCTACCTTCACGTTGATTAAGGATAAGGTGGGACCTACCTTCACATTGATTAAGGATAAGGTGTGACCTACCTTCACGTTGATTAAGGATAAGGTGTGACCTACCTTCACGTTGATTAAGGATAAGGGGTGACCTACCTTCACGTTGATTAAGGATAAGGTGTGACCTACCTTCACGTTGATTAAGGATAAGGGGTGACCTACCTTCACGTTGATTAAGGATAAGGTGTGACCTACCTTCACGTTGATTAAGGATAAGGTGGGACCTCCCTTCACGTTGATTAAGGATAAGGGGTGACCTACCTTCACGTTGATTAAGGATAAGGTGTGACCTACCTTCACATTGATTAAGGATAAGGTGGGACCTACCTTCAAGTTGATTAAGGATAAGGGGTGACCTACCTTCACGTTGATTAAGGATAAGGGGTGACCTACCTTCACGTTGATTAAGGATAAGGGGTGACCTACCTTCACGTTGATTAAGGATAAGGGGTGACCTACCTTCACGTTGATTAAGGATAAGGTGGGACCTACCTTCACATTGATTAAGGATAAGGTGGGACCTACCTTCACGTTGATTAAGGATAAGGTGTGACCTACCTTCACGTTGCCGCTGCACGGCAGGGGTTGGTGAAGCTTGTTTAGGCCCGGAGTGTCAAGATTTTCCTGTAGGCTGTGTCGAGCCTTACAGCTATGTTCTGTACTGGAATTGACAACATATACATTGTCAGACACAGGTATGCCGGCAACAGACACACAAACATAGACACACCACAGACGACATACACATATCAGGTTTGTACTATTATTCATTACTACCTCATCTTATGTAATGAGATTATCAACTGTCTTTTCATTTTTTACCCAGCATTGTCAATGCTGGAATCGTATTTAACTATAGGCTCTTATCACTTAATGGGTCATGGGTTTCACTGGAGCACTTTAACAGGCACACATACCTGCACCGCCCGTAGGCTTTGAAGGCCTAACTCAGCTTACATACCTGCACCGTCCGTAGGCTTTGAAGGCCTAACTCAGCTTACATACCTGCACCGCCCGTAGGCTTTGAAGGCCTAACTCAGCTTACATACCTGCACCGCCCGTAGGCTTTGAAGGCCTAACTCAGCTTACATACCTGCACTGCCCATAGGCTTTGAAGGCCCGGCACAGCTCGGCACACTTGTCCATCTCTTTAGAGGTCAGAAGTTGGTCAGCAAGCAGACGCAGTGAGTCGGGAATGGCCTGGTCCGAGTTCTGCAGGTCCTTAATAACGAGGCTGATGTAAGGTTTCCACTCCGTCGTCACCAGTAAAATACAAGTAGCACCTTTGGTTTCCTATTAGAAAATAAATAAGACATGAAGTCAACATTCCTTCACGGTACTAGCGGGAAAGCAGGATACGGAGATCCTAAGACCTTAGCAGATACGCAGGCTGGAGAAATGTGATCTCAGGACTATACGATTATAACCTGTCCCCCAGCTAGTCAATTTTAGCCAAATTCAAGTAAATATAAATTTTGCGATTGCCTTCAAACTCCAAAGTCAAGATTGAGTATAAAACTAGCAAAAGTTTTTTGTGTAAATAAAATAAATTTCCAATGTAAATCGGGTAAACGTATAACGGAGCACCTAGCCTATTGGTTGGCCGATTTATAAATTATAAAGTTGCGCAAGCAGTGTTAGGCAGTAAAAAGGTACCATCTGGAAGCAACTCAGCAATGTTAGTGCTGCACGTGGAGCAATACTACCTCTCTCACAGGCGGTGGAAGCCTTATTGTGCCTGGAGTAAGAGCGGTTTGCAAGGTTTGTGTGTGGACTGACTGCTCCCCGATTCTAAAGATTACCGACTATCTACAGACTGCTGCTAACTGGAGGAAGGCACGGAGTAGTATAAGCCATCATCGATACTGACAAACGGAGTAAAGTTAACTCAGCAACAATGCTGGATGTGAGTTATGAAACGTGACTTTATTCAACATATGATCTAGACTCGACAACGAATTAGTGGTTTACGTGTTGCAGGCCTGCCACTGCCCTTTTGATGAAATATAGGGCTCCATATGGGGCTGGGAAAGTGAAAATATAGGGCTAATATAGGGAAAATATGGGGCTGATGCTGAAAATATAGTCCTTTTAAACCAGAGTATTGTCCTCACCCCTTATGTGGGGTTAAAGTAAAACAAGGATTAATAGTTGGCATGGCATTGCCATGATTTCGGTTTCCACGCACTCCACGTCTGGTCTCGGCACCCGCTGCGGTTCAATGAATAACTACGAGGGAGGGAGGGAGGGAGGGAGGGAGGGAGGGAGGGAGGGAGGGAGGGAGGGAGGGAGGGAGGGAGGGAGGGAGGGAGGGAGGGAGGGAGGGAGGGAGGGAGGGAGGGAGGGGGGGAGGGAGGTGGAAGCCTGTTGCAATATATATAAATACACTGAACTGCAAAGGGTGCCTATACAATATATAAAAATACACTACTGACCCGGGTGCGGACCACATCTGACCAGAGCGGGTCCCACCCGCTAGTAGCTATCATTGAACCGCAACGGGTCAACTACGCTGGTTCCCTGGTCATCCGCTAGGGGGCACGGCAGAATTGTTAGGTAGCCAGCGGCGTACACAGGCGGAACCCAGCCAACGGGTCAACCGAGTCTTGACCAATACAAAAATAGACTATATATTGCAAGGGGCTTCCACCTCTCTCCCTCCCTCCCTCCCTCCCTAGCGGGTAGGTATTCATTGAACCGCAACGGGTGTGCTGGTGACCTATTTGACCTAGGCCCTGTTTCATAAGCAGCGCTTGTAATAATGTACAGGGTTCGTACATAGACAGCTCAATAAAATTCCAGGCTTTTTCCAGGCATTTCCAGCCTCTAATATTGTTTTTTCCAGGCACATCTGGTCACTGTTTTTAAAACCATGTCTGATTCATCACCAAATTTAGTCTTCCTTACTACCTAGGGGTTTTATGCAAAATTATGAAACAGGGCCCTGATTCAATCCAACGTGTCTGGTATCGGCGCCCGCGGGACCCACCCGCTAGGGAGGGAGGGAGGGAGGGAGGGAGGGAGGGAGGGAGGTGGAAGCCTGTTGCAATATACATAAATACACTGAACCACAACGGGTGCCTATACAATATATAAAAATACACTGCTGTCACCGCCCGCGCCCGGTATCGGCGGTATCGAAGCTCTAATTATTCAGAATACATTACTGTAATGTATTATAATGTAAGCCGCAAAAACCGTTCCCTGTCTCCCCTAATATATTTCGGTCTTGACCTATAGGTCAAACCGAAATAATAAAAACTTCTGTTCCAAGCAAAGTGTCCCTTTAAGCAGAGTGTGACCTTAAGTGAGGTGTTCCAGAAGCAGGGTTTTACTGTATGTCACCTAAAATGACTCTAAATGCCAAGCTCTCTGGGGTGCTTTGCCTTCCGGACCAGATACAAATGTGTAAAAGCCAAGTCCCTCTAAGGGGTTTGCCTTAAGAACCCCCACTAATCTTGCTAGGTAGTCTTAGGTATGTACTCCACCCCCCCCCCCAAATTCCTGAGAACAGCTTGTATAATCTATAAAATTCAAGTGCTTCCAGGGTTTTGCCCCTTGGACCCCCAAATGTGTTTTGCCACTGGACCCCTAAGAATCTTCCAAGTCTCAGGTGTGTTAATTTCTTTACCCAAAACATAAACTAGGGTTCAGCTCTTTTAAGTCAGGGATGTCAGTCAGGTCATGAAAAAGGATAGAGAATATTATTTTCATGAGGAATTTGCTGCCTCAGAGAGACTGAGAAAATATGGAAAATACATCATTATTGGTCCTGGAATACAGCTGGGGTTATGGGGTGGTTTGAACCACTGTTCATTGGTGTGAATGAGGCCAAATTTCTTTCCCTCTTTCTTTTACACAAGAAAAATTAATTCCATTAACTGAAATTGAATACAAGGATTTCCTTGGAAAATAGGAAAATTGCCATCTCTGATAAGTATAAAATCCAAATTTATGATCCCATCGGTTGTGTAAAGAAGTATCCTTGCCTCATATCTATGACCAAATTTATGATCCCAGGGGCTTTGCCCCCTTGACCCTCATGAGGGCTCTACTGCTGGACCCTTGGTAATATTCTCAGATAACATAAGGGGTGTCACTCCACTCCTGGAAATAAATCCCTGGATACAGCTTGTGTAATCTTTAATGTCCAAGTTCTCTCAGGGACTACCAAGTGCTCTCAGTAGGGGCTATACCACTAGACCCCTGGCAATTTTCCCAGGAAGTGGCAGGTACATATCTCCCACTCCCTAAAACAAAAACCCAGGGGACAGTTTGTATAATCTATCTAATCCAAATGTTTCTAGGGCTTTGCCATCCGGACCCCAGTGGAGCTATCCTGCTCAATGCCTGCAAATCCCAGATAAGCTAAGGTGTGCAACCCCCCCCCCCCCCCTCCTTCCCTGGAAAAATATCCTGGGTACAGCTTTACAAATCAAAGTGATCATGGGGGTTATGCCTTCTGAATCCCCTGGAGGGGCTTTGCTGCTAGACCTCTGGCACTATTCCCAGATGTCTTAAGATATGTAACCCCCTCCCTGAAACAAAATCCTAGGGACAGCTTGTAAAATGTTTACAATCCAAGTTCTTCTAGGACTTTCACCCCCTGGACCCTCTGGAGGGGCTTTGCTGCTAGAACCCTAGCAATTTTTCCAGGTAGCCCAAGATGTGTAACCCCCATCCCTGAAACAAAATATTGGACACAGATTGTACATAATCTAGGTTCTTCTGAGGGCTTTGCCCCCTGGACCCCCATGAGTGGCTTTGCTACTAGACCCCTGGCAATATTCACAGATAGTCTATGATGTGTAACCCCCATCCCTGAAACTAAATCCTGTGGACAGCTTCTATGACTTATAAAATCCAAATCTTTCCAGGGGCTTCATCCCCTGCACACCCAGGAGGGGCTTTACTGATAGACCGCTGGCAATATTCCCAGACTACTTAAGAGGTGTACCCCCTGTCCCTGTATACAGACCATATAATGCATATTATTCAAGTTCTTCTGGGGGCTTTGCCCCCTGGACCCCCTAGAAGGGGCTTTGCAACTAGACTCCTGCAAGTATTCACTTACAACTGAAGATTTGTAACCCCCCTCCAAAGAAAATCCTAAGAACTGCTTGTATGATCTATAAAATCCAAATGTCTCCACAGGCTTTGCCCCTTGGACACCCAGAGGGGGCTTTGCTGCCAGACCCGTCAATATTCCCAGATAGCCTAAGATGTGTAGGCCTAACCACTGGAATCAAAACAAAATCCTGGGTACAGCATGTATAATCTATAACATTCTAATTCTTTCAGGGGCTTTGCCCCCTGGACCCTCCAGGAGGATCTCTACTGCTGGATCCCTGGGAACATTCCCCCTGAAAGTGAGTCCTGGATACAGCTTATATAATCTATGAAATCCAAGTGTGTCTGGGGCTTAGCCCCGGTACCCCCCTGGAGGGGTTTTTAGCTGGACCCCTAACAATCTTTAGAGATGTGCCCCTGTCCCCCAGAAAAAATCCTGGGTATGGCCCTTACAATTAACTAGAGATGTTGTCCATGTTTATACATTTTTAGATAGGTATGATTGTAGTTAAGTCTGCAATGTCAGTCAGAATTTTTTTATTTAGTATGAGGATTATTTGCCCTGAAGTGAGGGATAGGAGTGTATCACAAAAATTGTAATGCAAGATTTCTGCACCACATGATAATTCAATTTTTTTTAAATGATAATTTCAAAATATAGGGCATATAGGGCAAAATTGCAAAAATATAGGTATATAGGGCAAGCTAAAAAATATGGGGAAATATGGGGAAATATGGGGCCAGTGGCAGGCCTGGTGTTGGGACTCGTTGTTTATTACTGACAAACTTCGAAGACAACTGGTTTGTTAACAGAAGTTATAAAAAAGTGTTATATAATGGAACTGGTTCAGAACCTATGTACGGTTAAAACGATGTGCTTATAACTTCACCCCAGGTGTTGGAAATTATTGGAGACTAAAATGTTCGGATGGTTATGCCTCGAGTAGAATGTGCAGATACTGTGCATCATCGACTCTTCACAGTGGGCGAAGCTCTACCCCTCTGTCATGATAGGCTCGGGTTTGAAAAGAAATGAACTTTTCTGTCAACAGGAGCTAAGTGTGCATTATCAAATAGAAATATTGGCCTTTAGAACTCAATACAGTTCAAAGGTCTGCCAGTAATTAACAAGAGCTCAGTGTGCATAGTCAAATAGAATCATTGGCCTTTAAAAGACCAAATAAGCAGGTGGACGGATTTAAAACTAGCTTAACACATGTTTAAAATTGTTGAATGAAAATATTTTGATATCTTAATTCTAATGAATGAATGAATGAATGAATGAATGAATGAATGAATGGAGGGAGGGAGGGAGGGAGGGAGGGAGGGAGGGAGGGAGGGAGGGAGGGAGGAGGGAGGGAGGGAGGGAGGGAGGGAGGGAGGGAGGGAGGGAGGGAGGGAGGGAGGGAGGGAGGGAAGGCATCCATGAATAGGGAAGGGCCTGCATTGATTGGATATTTATATGCACACATATATATATAAAACCTATCTATATATAAAACGTTTGCTTCATAATGATCATTCATGGATGAGTGCACACAGACCTGTCTGCATGCTCCCTAGCCATGTGGGGGACACAACTTTGTTTCTATGTAAAGTAGGTCAAGCTAATATCTGGTAGTAAATGATATTGCAAATAATTTTACAAACCAATATCATTTGACTAGGTCTTGACTGATTCCTACAACAAAGTTATGAACCATTTTGACTTCTGTTTATGTGTAAATATGCTGAATAAACCATCCTCCCATACACCTCATGCCTTCCCCCCTCCTATTATGAGATTTGGCAAAAATACATGAATAGCACATCAAATATACATTTCACCTTAATAATGACACTTTCTAGGGTGTAAGCAACTGTCAGTGCCACAAATGGAGATGGTAAATGTTACACTAATGCTGAATGTAAATCAATATTGAGTAAACATGTGTGTGGGTATGCACATTTCACCATAACCCCCCCCCCCCCCCCCCCCCAATTTCAACAAATACCTGAATATCTCAGTAAATATAGAATCTACCTGGAAAATTCCACTTCCTAGCACCTACTGTTTTTTATTCTCTTTCTAATGAGGCATATTATATTATGATTGAACTAGTTTTACAGGTAGAAATATGTCCATAAAGGAGTTCTTACAAATGGATCTGTGAGTCAATGGTTCCCCCCAAACTTAAATCTCTTATTTCTAAAAATCCATGTCAAAATACTAAATACTAAAATTGTAATATACTGTATGGTCATAAAACCTTGTCCAAAACAGAAAACATAATCCTATCTCTACTTAGTGAGCTATAGAAAGCAAAAATGTGGTCAGGTTGCCTAGTGACTCTACAAGCATGTGTACTACAGTAGGCTATAGCCATAACCTTAAGACCAACTGTCCACCTGCTAATAACCTATAGACTATTGAAGAAACTCTAGGATAGGTAATCAACATAAAATCTAATACAAGGATTAAAAGTAGGCATGGCATTGCCATGATTTCGGTTTCAACAAGTAATGTATACATGTTTTAAGAAATAAAAGGGAGGGAGGGAGGGAGGGAGGGAGGGAGGGAGGGAGGGAGGGAGGGAGGGAGGGAGGGGGGGGGGGAGGGAGGGAGGGGGGGAGGGAGGGGGGGAGGGAGGGGGGGGAGGGAGGGGGGGAGGGAGGGGGGGAGGGAGGGGGGGAGGGAGGGAGGGAGGGAGTCGGAAGCCTGTTGCAATATATAAAAATACACTACTGTCGACGGGTGCGGACCACATCTGACCAGAGCAAACCCCACCCGCTAGTAGGTATTCATTGAACCGCAACGGGTGCGTTGGTGACCTATTTGACCTGATTCCATCCAACGCTTCTGGTATCAGCGCCCGCACCCGGTGTCTAGAGCTTTCAGATTGAGGGAGGGAGGGAGGTGGAAGCTTGTTGCAATATATAAAAATACACTACTGTCGCCGGGTGCGTAGCACATCTGGCCAGATCGAGACACATCCGCTCGTAGGTATTCATTGAACCGCAATGGGTGCCTACACAATATATAAAAATACACTACTGTCGCCGAGTGCGGACCCGGTATCGAAGGTTTCGAGGGTCTAATTATTCAGAATATATTACTGTAATGTATTATAATGTAAGCCGCAAAAACTGTTCCCCGTCTCCCCTAATATATTTCGGTCTTGACCTACAGGTCAAACCGGAATTATAAGCAGTATTAAACAACTAAACATTGACAAATAGAAAAGCGAGCGATCTTTCCAAATCTATAGATGTAAGTCAAAATTGAGATTAAAGGACATACAAAGGTACAGTGTGCCTATATTATGAATCGTAGGATCCGCCTTTAACTCTTCCCCTGTACAGTTTGTTTGGGAGGCTTAACACTGAGTTTGTTCAGTTAGATTTGTACATAGTGTCTGGACTGACCTCGTTTGGCTGCTGCAGGGGACGCTTAAAGTTATTGTACATGCACCACAGACGGGGTCCGAAGTATTCCTTGCGGAGCGGGGGGTCGTAGTGGATGGCCATCTCGGCATCCCGCTGCCACTGCTCAGTCAGCATCGTGTCCGTTAGAACTGTCAAACAGCAGTGTCAGAAACAGTGTCGTCATTCAACCCCGAATAAAGAAAGACCACCGTCTTGACATTGACTAGGTTTGATGGGACATGGCATAGAAGGATTTTTATATAACTATTCATGTGATCTAAATTTCATAAAGACAGAGTAGGATAAATACTAAACGACTTTCGGTGAGAATCAGTTTGGATTTAAGCAACTCTGCTCATACTGCAGCTTCTGCCTTCGCTCGGCTACCACCTCACAAAGATCACTACATAAAGTGACACTAGGGGCATTTGTACTAAGTATCCGCCAGTTGCCACAATGTGATAAAATGTTATCTGCATCTGCATTGGCTGTGGTTCTTATCTTGTATACAGTTAAATAGCATCATTATTCTTACTTCTTATGATAAATCTGTACAATAAAATGTACCTCTGTACAATACACAATACTTCTACAATACTTCTTGAGCAAATATCATGTCTTGAAAATTACCTTATGGAAAATTGATGGAAGTTCTTTTATTGATGGAAGATTTCACTGTAAAATTGTGATGGAGTAAACAACTGTGAAGTGGTTAAAAATGAAGAGAAAAAAACTTCCTCATTGAAACAACGTAGAATATGTACAAAACTCCTCAAAAGATGCTTTGTGAGCATGAAAATTTGTACGTGTTTTTACTGCACTTATTTAGGGTGGAGTTTTGACCGAGTGTGAGCAGCGGGCTGATTTTCATGTACTTATTCGGGGTGGAGTACTCACCGAGTATAGGTGGCGACCCCGGGCTGTAGGGCGAGGCCCACTCCTGACGGGCAGCGTCCTGAGCAGTCAGAGGCAGGTCCTCATGGCAGAGGATTGCATAGACGCTGAAGCCTGTCAGTGACTGGAACAGGCGAAAAGGTGATTATAACAACAATATGTGTAGAGACATGTTTTACAGATTTACAGTACTGAATTTTCTTTGTTTTATAATTACTACTTTTATTCTTTTTGTCCAATTGAAACCACACATGCCACGTCTTTCGTTCTACGTGTGACTGTGATTTCTATGTAATAACAAGCGATGGTAAAATCAGAATTGCATCAGTTGCCTCTTGAAGTTACCGTATTTTAATGCTCTGCCTTTTTGATTTAAACAAAATTGAAACTCTAGGAAGAGTGTCATCTGTTCATGGTGTATTGTTGACACCTTTTGACTGGTACAGAGTTTGGTAAACAAGTCCTTTTAGCCATGCGTGTTCGAGATGAAGATGGAATTGATAACAAGACAGAATACAACTACAAGAGCTAAATGTGCATTTAGAAAATAGAAATATTGGTCTTTAAAGACCAAATTAGCAGGTGGACGCATTTAAAGCTCAATAAGGTTCAAAGGTCTACCAGTAATTAATTAGTATGATAACAAGGAAGCCCCCAGGCCAGGAGGGAGGGGAGGGGAGGGGAGGGGAGGGGCGGGGAGGGGAGGGGAGGGGAGGGGAGGGGAGGGGAGGGGAGGGGAGGGGAGGGGAGGGGAGGGGAGGGGAGGGGAGGGGAGGGGAGGGGAGGGGAGGGGAGGGGAGGGGAGGGGAGGGGAGGGGAGGGGAGGGGAGGGAGGGAGGAATAGGGAAGGGCCTGCATTGATTGGATATTTTAAGCCCTACTCTTCTGTGAACTCAGCAGGTCATGGATCAATGCACACATATATTTAGCTACCTGAGGGCAATTTCGTTTGGCAATCAACAATTCTCTGAGTACATAGGAAACGTTTTCAGATAGCTTCATGGTGATAGCTTCATGGATGAGTGCACACAGACCTGCCTGCATGCTCCCTAGCCATGTGGGGGACAAAACTTTGTTTCTATATACACCAATAAAGTAGGTCAAGCCAATATCTGGTGGTAAATGATATTACAAATAATTTTACAAACCAATATCATTTGACTGGGTCTTGACTGATTCCTACAACAAAGTTATGAACCATTTTGACTTCTATTTGTGTGTAAATATCCTGAATAAACCATCCACTCGTACACCTGCTGCCTCCCCCCTCACATTGTCAGATTTAGAAGAAATACATGAATAGCACATCAAATATGTATTTTACCTAAATAATGACACTTCCTAGTGTGTAAGCAACTGTCAGTGCCACAAATGGAGATGGTATATGTTACACTAATGCTCACTATAAATCAATATTGAGTAAACATCTGTTTGAGCATGCCCATTTCACTGAAAATCCCCCCCACTTTCAACAAATACTTGAATATCTCTGTAAATATAGAATCTACTTAGAAAATTCCACTTCCTAGCACCTACTGTTTTTTATTCTCTTTCAAATTAGGCATATCATTTTATGATTCAACCAGTTTAAGGGGTAGAAATATGTCCATAAAGGAGTTCTTAAAAATGGACCTGTGACTACCAAAGTCCCCCCCCCCCAAACTGAATTCAGTTTTTTTTCAAATCCATTCCAAAATACTAAATTTTAAAAACTGTGAGGCATTACACCACCATAAAACCTTCTTTCCAAAACAGAAATCATATTCCTATCTGTACTTAGTGAGCTATAAAAAGCAAAAATATGGTGAGGTCACCTAATGACTTAACAAGCATGTGTACTACAGTAGGCTATAGCCATAACCTAAAGACCAACCGTCCACCTGCTAATAAGAGAAAACGTAGTTAGTGAGCCAGTAACAATTGCCATTAGAGGTATTTTGTCACATAAAATATATTCCCGACGTTAGAGGTGGAGGCACATATTTCATGGGACCGGCACAGACATACTTTGGATATTTGTCAGTCAGTTGTTTGCCCATTCAGACATCAGGAAAATAGATATTCAAATTGGGGTTTTTATACAAAACATAAAACACATAAACCTAAGGGATGAGGTTCGCATCACATGATTGTGAAGCTCATCCATGAGACTTACTTCGTGCACAGCGGTGGCGGTCAGGGGTGAGTCAGTGTAGATGACGGTCTTCTTCAGGTTGGAACACTCCAAGAGTCCCGAGAGTTGGCTGAGTCTTTGATCTGCACGAACTACGTGAACGATCTGCGGAGAGTTAACAGTTATGTTATCATATTAGACGATTGGCATCAGCACCATATATAGCTAAAAAGGACCTATTAGCCATAAAAAAAAACCCAGCAGCCATGATTTTCTTTTGACAATGACAATTTCTAAGGACCATTGTCATCTACATCTGGAACAGGATATTTACCGACTACCATTGATCAGGACTCTGCACTGTACTACTTTATGTAATGTACTATTTTATGTAATAAATGTTGCTATATATATAAAAGGAAGGAGGGTCAGATCTTATGTTTCATCCCTCATTTTCTATTTGACATTTACGTCTTACTCTGAGGTCAGTGCTCCTTTCATAGGCGAAGAAGATTCTGATGAAACAACTTTCGTCTGTGTATATAGAACTTATATAGAAGAAAGTTATTGATTATGGTTATTTTTGTTCTAGTGAGGATAATGAGCAAGCGAAAAAGTCCTAAAAGTCCAGTGTCTTAACCACTGAACTACCTCCCCATCCCGGCCAGGTGCCTGTGGCATGGGCATAGGTCCAGGGTGTACAGAGAAGATTGCATGCAACAACTTGTATCAACTGCATAGGTTTAAATTCTTGGGAGACTTGTATATAGAAATGTAAAAATCTTGATGGTTTACACCCTCACATGTTCTGCATATCTCTCGAACAGTAATGTCCTGTCCCCCGTAACTGTGAAACTTTGTAATATGCGATTATATAGTGTTGACTGTAGCAAACCTTAAAGGAAAATGAGGACGGAAAACTATGTGCACCTTTTATGGAAATAAAAACGGCTACCCCCGACCATCATTCCTGTTGGGAGTAAAGGCTAGGTATTGAGTGGGAATTCCTGTAGAGTTCAGCTTTGTGAGATTTGTGTCTATTCATGCAGAGTTTTTGGTGCTGCGCATTACCTTTTTGACTTGGCCGTAGAGCGCGGCTTCAGCCATGGAGGCGATGACGACAGTGGGGTCTGCGAGGTGTGCGGCGGTGAAGGCAGCCATAGTGGGCGTCCAGTGTTTCCCCATCAGCACCAGCTGACTGGGCGCTGACCGCTCCGTCTGTGTCACCAGGCAGTCCTCGTACCTGGTGGCGATCTCCTCCACCTGCAACACGCAGAGCAAGCACATCACCACGAGCAACACACGCAGCACACACATTACCACGAGCAACACGCGCAGCATGCACATTACGATGAGCAACACACGCAGCACACACATTACGATGAGCAACACACGCAGCACGCACATTACCACGAGTAACACGTGCAGCACACACATTACCACGAGCAACACACGCAGCACACACATTACCACGAGCAACACACGCAGCATGCACATCACCATGAGCAACACACGCAGCACACACATTACCACGAGCAACACGCGCAGCATGCACATTACCATGAGCAACACGCGCAGCATGCACATTACCACGAGCAACACGCGCAGCATGCACATTACCACGAGCAACACGCGCAGCATGCACATTACCACGAGCAACACGCGCAGCATGCACATTAACACGAGCAACACGCGCAGCACACACATTACCACGAGCAACACACGCAGCATGCACATCACCATGAGCAACACACGCAGCACACACATTACCACGAGCAACACGCGCAGCATGCACATTACCATGAGCAACACGCGCAGCATGCACATTACCACGAGCAACACGCGCAGCATGCACATTACCACGAGCAACACGCGCAGCATGCACATTAACACGAGCAACACGCGCAGCACGCACATTACCACGAGCAGCATGCACATTACCACGAGCAACACGCGCAGCATGCACATCACCATGAGCAACACACGCAGCACACACATTACCACGAGCAACACACACAGCATGCACATCACCATGAGCAACACACGCAGCACACACATTACCACGAGCAACACACGCAGCACACACATTACCACGAGCAACACGCGCAGCATGCACATTAACACGAGCAACACGCGCAGCATGCACATTAACACGAGCAACACACGCAGCATGCACATTACCACGAGCAACACACGCAGCATGCAAATCACCATGAGCAACACACGCAGCACACACATTAACCAGGCAGCATGAGTATTAACACAAGCAGCATGAGCAGCACGCACAACATGAGCAGCACAATCATTAAGACAAGCAACATGCACAGCACGTGCATTAAGATGAGCAGCACGCGCGTTACCATGAGCAGCATGGACAACATGTGCAGCATGCACATCAACACAAGCAGCACATGCATTAACATGAGCAACACATGCAACATGCGCAGCTCACACAACACACAACACACACAGGATACCTGCTCGCCAATATTCAATACAGGGCGTGGGGGTTAGCTGAAAAGCTGACAAGATGGTCACCCATTTTTTTTAGAATAATACAGTGTTCTGTAAATATATATTTTACCAAAGATATTCCACTTCATGTATTAGTGCATTCTTCCAAATAAGCCATATTGTGTTATCACAGAGATCGGTAAACCAATTTCTGGTTAGAAATATGTCCTGGATGGCCTGACCTCTGATATAGCAGAGAAAGGTGGCTGTACACCACACCACATAGACATGGTATGAGAAGACTGGTCTTTGATACAGCAATATATCTACCACTGCTGGGGATGAAGGGGATAGGTAGCTGCAGTGTGACTCGACCCACTTATCTGGACTGTCCGGGTGTTCCCAGGGACCTGCAATACTATGCGGATCGTGCCGCTATCCTGGGGCATGAGAAAGTATTTCCCAAGGTAAGTTAGCATCCATAGTTTCTATGTAAAAATATCTCTAGGTTTTAGCACAGTGATGAGAAAGTCTAACAAATGGGGAAACAGCAGGAAATTCAATTTTGTTTTACCTCATCTTCCTGGTATCGAAGAAGTTTGTCACCGTCATCAAGCACCTGCAATAAATCAAGTCTCTGTCACCAAACGGCTGTATCACTATGTTGTTAGTATTTACTTTCATGCAGGCAGAATTCTCTCATTTTCAGACATGGAAAATCAAGATTTTGAAAATATTCCCATCATGCCAGGCCTTAATGAGCTATTTAACTGACAATTCCAAGACAGTTCCTTAATAGAACAGTTAAAGTAATACCTACCTACTCTACATGCTATTTAACCCAAACCCTAACCCTAGAATTCCTGGTGGCCAGAATTGGAACTATAGCCCTGGCGGGTTACACAGAAATTAACGCTCCACCCGCGAAACCACACTGCGCTGTTCCGGTTTATGGTCCCGCAAAACCTGTCTCTGCAATGATGGACTCTTTACAATCTTAGGATTTTAAGATGTTCCCTCCGCGCCTTTTCACGGGTCTACCGCGATGTAGTACTACCCAAGATAGAATATAGTTCCTAGCGTTATGGTCTGTATTTGACACAATCCCAGTGATATTTGTGAATCTCTTTCATGATCATTTAAAGTATTCTAGTGCTAACTTTTTCAGTAATTTTGGAAATGATATAATTTGGTTATAAGAGTTTTACTTTTCGAAGTAAACATTCAACTGTCACCTTGATGGATAATTCATAAGATTTCTTGGCTGGTTCCCCCTGCTGCTAAGAGCTAGCAGGCAGGTAGTACCGCCCGGGTGAAGGGCTGGCAGAGGTTGACCGCTGGTATTGGAGTGAATCATCGGAAGTCATGGACAGACCCGGGAACCAGCTAAAATTTCAAAACATCAACGGACATCGCGATAGTTCCGATGTGTTTAGCACAAGCAATAAACTTCATCTGAGTATTAAATTGATACAATTCAATTAGAAGATATAGATATAACTAATGATATCTTATTATAGCTGGAATAATTTTCGAAAACGATTTTTGGTGACTTTGACAGGTGCTTGAGCGATAATAGGGGCGGCAGGCGCTTGACAATTAGTTTTGACAGTGTTTCTTGGTCAGAGATCGACTGTCAGTATGTGTAATATATTCCAAAACCAAGGCATGTATACAAAACTTCATTTTCATATTAGATCTGTTCTAATATATCTAGTTACAGAGTGCATTTTCCATTATTTGTGGTTCCTTCTCAGACTGGCAACCCATTCGCCATGTTGTTTGTTTTCAATCTGATGGCTTCCACTCCACTCACTTGACAAACCAGTGCAGACAGTCCAGTCATAAAGTGTCAGTATGGTTTGAATGTTCAACAACATATACAGGGATATAATATTTCATTTCCATATCATATTTGGTTCAATTCATTAACTGACTGTATCATTTCGCCTGTTTTCAGTTCTCTCGTATGTCTCCACCCATCTTGTTTTGTTTTGATTCTGATACATACAGTGCGCATGCACGCGGTGGTCAGAATCTGTCCACCGATCGGGCTCTCCCTGCGGTCTAATTCCGCCGTGCCCCCTAGCGGATGACCGGGGAACCAGCGTATAAGATTTCTTGCTTCTTATTCCTACTGAATATAAAACTATTCTATGCCACACAGAGTGGTGTAAAACTATGCCACCTTCATTATGACTGATATTTCTAGTGTTGTCACTCTTTTAAATTTGTTCGACCAGTTTGAGTCTGAAGTAACAGTTAGGCCTCCTCCATGACCTAGAAACGGTGACCTAGATCTTCATGACTGTAGGTCCTGTCATTCTGGCTGTCATGACCTGGCACTGCATCCAGAAAGGTAGTATAGTCCCTCAGACACGTTTATGAATGACAATACCATGTTTGGTTACTATAGACATGATATGGAAACCATTGATGTGTATACAACACAAATAATATATGAAGTCTCTTCAGACACTTCTGATAGTGTTTACAAACATCTACACGTGTGACTGTAGCTGGTACCCGACTGTGTAGACTGTACACGGGTACAGCGAAACGACCTAGATAGCCACCAGAAAGTAGTTTCTACCCAGAGGCCTGTAATAGCAGCGACGAGTTTCCAAAGGTTGCTCTAGCGGTGCAGTGTGCCGCGAAACGCACTCAAGCAGAGCCGAGGCGATGAGATCGTAGAACAAACACGGCGCTCGCCCGCGTTACCTATCCATACTATAGAGGTCCGTGGGAAGACCATTCATAGAGACACATATTACTGGAGTGGAAAAGTTTCTGTTTGTAAATATAAACTTATAAGCAGACACACACATTTATATTTAGACAATTATGAACAGCTTTCCAGAGGTGTTGACAAATACATGGCCCAAGAAAGTTCCATTGCATTGTTTTACTACTATGGATGGTCAATATTCACATAATACAAATCTGCTGGTACATGCATTATTACTATTTTACACCTGGATATAACTCACCAAATGACAGAGGCGTTTTATCTCTACGATGGAGCGGTTGAGCATGCGGAGGAGGCACTTCGGGGTGGCAATGAGCAGCTGGCAGCCGTTGATGAGATGCACCTCCTGACTGTGCTCCGACCCAGCGCCGTGAAGCTTGATGACCCGCAGACTCAGGTCCCGACCCATCAACACCCTCACCTGCTGAAACACGAGGTGCACGCGCCGCCACGACGAACACAGCACCAGCGCCAGCGGCTGTCACAGACAAGCATTTACCACGTTACACAAATATGACAGACACACATTTACCCTGTTACATGAATATCACTCTCCCAGCAGATATCCTGCGCTCTCCTGCGGCCCCTTGTAACTCTGCCCCAACCTGCCTTTTTGGGCTCAAATCTGGCCCATACGCCAGTTTTTGAAATATCCTAAATTCTGAGAGCTTTTGGGTGTATTTTGTGTTCCAGTTGTAAATAGAGATGAACATATCTATATGGTAATTAAAATACTCCGCGAAAGATCTGGGAGGAGAGTGTATGACTGTCACAGACACGTATTTAACAAGTTACACAAATATCAGACAAGCATTTACCCCGTTACATGAATATCAGAGACAAGCATTTCACTACTCCGTTTCTCTGTCACTCTTATCCACACTGGTTTCTTAATAAGGTCCATTACTTCTCTGTCTTGTTACTTCCATGTGCCGCATACCCTTCTGTAGGTCATTGACAGTTTCAGGCCGTTCTTAAGTCCCTTTGATCTTACAACCTGGCCCCAATATTGCCAAAATAAGTATCAATATATTGAAGAGTTTCCTATGCATTAAACATAGCTAGATTTTCAACTTCATCCAATCGAGTAGGTACGTCATCAAGCAACCACCCTGTAAGGCTAGCTGGGAAGTTGAATTTGCTGCAATTAATAGTATGAATACAAGACAGCTACCATCACTCGAAAGTCAAATGTTCCTCAAAATTCCCGTAAATTCACTCAGTAAAACGATTAGGGAGCCGTTTAATAATCTAGGATCTTACATGAAGACCCTCTTCTGTACCTCGCACAAGAGTTATCGTTTTATAATACTTAAGATTGTTTGCTAAGATAGTATTAGCCCTCCAAAAGGTTGTAAATAAGTTTTGAAAAAAGTTGACCCACATCGTCTCTCGGTCTCTGGCATACAGAAAAGGGCCAACATGTAGGATCCTAGATTGTAAAACGGGTCCCGGGTCATGGTATCTCGTTTCCTCTGCCGCAGTAAACACACTAACGTTCTGATCTGGTCACCGTACCTCATGTCCTCCGCAGTAAACACACTAACGTTCTGATCTGGTCACCGTACCTCATGTCCTCCGCAGTAAACACACTAACGTTCTGATCTGGTCACCGTACCTCATGTCCTCCGCAGTAAACACACTAACGTTCTGATCTGGTCACCGTACCTCATGTCCTCCGCAGTAAACACACTAACGTTCTGATCTGGTCACCGTACCTCATGTCCTCCGCAGTAAACACACTAACGTTCTGATCTGGTCACCGTACCTCATGTCCTCCACAGTAAACACACTAACGTTCTGATCTGGTCACCGTACCTCATGTCCTCCGCAGTAAACACATTTACTGAAGAAAAACTAGAACTTCCCCCTAGAATTAACCTCTGATTCAATTTTTTTAAATCAGTCTTTAGTTTTATTCTATTTGATGTAATTAAAAGTATACTCGTCATTTCCGATGTCTTCTTGTATGGCCGTCCCTACAAGATGAATAACCTGGACTAATTCCTTTTCAAGCACCAGAGGTGATAACAGTTGGTTTAACCGTGTCACACCTACCCCGACTCCGCATGGCACTCCGGTGTAGACGCTCTTCTGCAGGAGCTGCGCGATGAGCGGCACGAGGTACGCCATGGAGGTCCCGCCCTGCTTGACGCCGCCCGGGCTGGGGGCGGGGCGGTAGGAGCTGGCCACGCCCACCACGTTACGGAGGCGAAGTAACGCGGGCCAGCAGAAACTCTGCAGGTTGGTGGGCATGATGTCCAGTCGGTCAATCACCTGGCAGACAAGGGGTGGTTAGTGTGGGTTTTTTGTGACATGGTTTATGGTCGAATTGAAATGTAAGTAAACACTATGATTTATGGCCATATTAAAATATAAGTAAACACTATATGGTTTATGGCCATATTGAATGTAGGTTTGTTTGTTTGGGTAGTTTAAAGTCCAATTTGTTCAATTAGACCTAAACCAAAATTAAGTAAACACTACCCTTGTACGAAATATACCAACTTACAAGTATTTCAAAAGTATAACAAAAAAGCTGCTAATTGAAACAATACCACAATTATTCTAACATCTACATACCTGATTTTTCTGTCATACTGTACTGTACTACGTGAGTTTGATGTGATACTTATCTGTACCATTTAGTAATATTTACACATT
Source organism: Alentia gelatinosa (assembly GCA_950022655.1). Taxonomy (NCBI): domain Eukaryota; kingdom Metazoa; phylum Annelida; class Polychaeta; order Phyllodocida; family Polynoidae; genus Alentia; species Alentia gelatinosa. Next base: position 66,264,133 of record OX465585.1, read on the forward strand.
GGCCCATCCACGTTTATACTTTGTGAGGCCTGGCAATGAAACAAGATGCCATGATAGCAACTGATGCCGTGGCCCTTTGTTGATATCACGAATATATTCTTATGAACCTAGACATCTGTATCTATTTCTATGTCAATAAAGAAATTTTCTAAAAAAAAAGAAGGTTCATGGCCATATCAAATGCTGGTAGACCTTACATGGTTCATGGTCGTGTCAAACAACATCTTGGTGTTTTGCATGAAGGTGGGCAACACTTCGCCATCGAGTAGAACGCCCAGGTCATCACTGGTTGGCATGTCCTGGTCGCTGTAAAATGTGAGTAGTTCCGTGTCCGAGCCGCAACCCTCGTTCAACGCGTGTTCACTGCAGCAACAATCGGCAACAATCAGCAACAAGGTATCCATCAGCAAAGACTGGAATAGTCAACATTCTGGTGATGTAGCATTAATAGATGCAAGATAACCCCAAGATGAAACTTCAGATATTTGTTGGTCACTAATTAGTAGAAATGTCCCTAGATGAGAGTCGATTTGGATTCATGCAACAAGGCCCACACACAGTGATCTTCGTGACGCTATAGCCAAGTCAAGATAGAAGCTGTACGGGCCAAGTTGCTGAAATCCATTTTATGCCACACATCAAATAGAGTCACTAAATGTTATGCCTATGGCGTTTTTTATTAGGGGTAGGATAATAAGCAGTACTGAGGAGAAATATAAAAGTATACTTACTTTTTTTCTTTCCTATAGCCCGTTATATTGAGTGAAGAATAGTCATATCTCTCTGGACTGAAAATTACAATTCACAAGTTTAGGAATGTAGATAAATATGGTCATATGTTTAAAACATGTCGTATATCTTATCTTTGTGTGGGCATGTTAAGAAAACCTTACAATCTTGGCGATCAGTGGTAAATACACCTAAAATTCCCCAGTTAGTGATAAATCATGAAACTTTGTACAATAATTCTTCAGCCTAGTGACAGAGAACAGTCACACCCTCACTGATAACACCCGGCCTCTCTACTGATACCAGGTAGACGGAGAACAGTCACACCCTCACTGATAACACGCGGCCTCTCTACCGATACCAGGTAGACGGAGAACAGTCAGACCCTCACTGATAACACGCGGCCTCTCTACCGATACCAGGTAGACGGAGAACAGTCACACCCTCACTGATAACACGCGGCCTCTCTACTGATACCAGGTAGACGGAGAGAACAGTCATACCTTCACTGATAACACGCGGCTTCTCTACCGATACCAGGTAGACGGAGAACAGTCAGACCCTCACTGATAACACGCGGCCTCTCTACTGATACCAGGTAGACAGAGAACAGTCAGACCCTCACTGATAACACGCGGCCTCTCTACCGATACCAGGTAGACGGAGAACAGTCAGACCCTCACTGATAACACGCGGCCTCTCTACTGATACCAGGTAGACAGAGAACAGTCAGACCCTCACTGATAACACGCAGCCTCTCTACCGATACCAGGTAGACGGAGAACAGTCACACCCTCACTGATAACATGCGGCCTCTCTACTAGCTTCTGGCTTAGCGTCGCTGATGATTGCGGGGCATCCAAACTTGTGGAATATTGTCTATTTATACAATTCTTGATGCAGTTCTATAAATATCTGAATATGTTTAGAATGCTGTGCTAGACTACTTTGGGTCAACTTTTTTCTTTGTTTGGGTAGTTTAACGTCCAATTTATTCAATTAGACTTACATTGGTTTAATCTGTACGTAACAATAGGAGCATAAAAATGTACCTCATATCTCCAGAATAAGTTTGTTTCATATAGCTAACATCAGACAGCTGCGTCTCCGAATCACCTCCACTGCTTCGCTTTGGTTGCCTCTCAACTTCTGGTTGAACATTGCTGAAAAGAACAAGAACTAAGTGTGCATTGTGAAATAGAAATATTGGCTTTTAAAGGCCAAATTAGCAGGTGCACGCTTTTAAAACTCAATTCAAGGTCTGCTGATAATTAATTACTATGATAAAAAGGAAGCCCCACCAGGATTTGGCAGGAATTGGAGGTATAGGGGAGGGGGGAAAAGGAGGTGTCTGGTTAACATAGGAGAAACTTACACAAGTTTTGTGCACATATCTTATGAGTCTTTGAGTACTGGGCCTGTCAGGTGTATGGGGAAGTTCATAAAGTAGTTTGAGGTCCATATTCAAAGACTTGAGCAAGTCCAGGGAGAAACCAGACCCTGCCAAGGAGTTCTTAACCTGTGACTAAAAAGAGTCCCCCCCAACTGAAATGACTTTTCTTAAAAAAATCCCTGTCAAAATACTAAACAAGGATAAAAAGGTTGATATGGCATTGCCATATTTTTGGTTGTACAAAGTTTTCACACTGCACCGCTAGAGCAACCTTCAGAAACTCGTCGCTGCTATCACAGGCCTCTGGGTAGGAACTACTTATTGGTGGATATCTAGGTCGTTGATTCGCACGTGTAGCTGTTTATAAACAATATCGGAACTGGCTGAAGAGACTTTATATGATGGTTGTGTTGTATGCATATCTCTGGTTTCAATATCATGTCTGTAGCAAGCAAACATGGTATTGTCTTTCGTAAATATGTCTGAGCAACCAGAGTGCCTCTCTCAGTGAGGCCCATGGTAATGACAGCCAGAATGACAGGACCTAGAGTGATGGAGATCTAGGTCAACCGTTTCTAGGTCATGGTGGAAACCTAACTGTCAATTCAAACTCAAACTGGTCTGACAAATCTCAAAGTGTGACAACACTAGAACTATCAAGCATAAGCAAGATACCATTATATTACATCTTTCTGAGTGGCATACAATATTTTTATATTCAGTAGAAACAAGAAGAGAGAGATGATATGACTCAGCCATCAATGACTTGACAAGATGACAGTTGCATGTAAACTTCAAAACCTAAAAATTGTATCATCTAATAATATAATTTCCAAATTCATCAAGAGGTTGCCACTATAATACCTTAAAGGAATTATTGATGTCATTTATAAATTTCACTGGGAAAAATGCTAGATACACTAGATATACCAGGAACTATATTCTATCCTGAGTAGTACTACATCGCGGTAGTCCCGAAAAAAGGCGCGGAGGGAACATCTTAAAATCCTAAGATAGTAAAGAGTCTATCATTGCAGAGACAGGTTTTGCGGAGCGATAAACCGGAGCGGCGCAGTGTGCAAAGTTTTGTATAAATAGTTGAAGAAGTCCTAAAAATATAACTTTTTAAATCAGTCCACACAAGATAAAAGTAATATCAAATCTATCAATACCCCATATCATATCATATTATATCAGCCTTACAATAGTCTTACAAATTTTGCATCAGTCTTACTGCAGTCTTGCAACAGTCTTACAAGTCTTGCAACAGTCTTGTACCAGTCTTAAAACAGTCTTGCAAGTCTTGCAACAGTCCTACTGCAGTCTTGCAAAAGTCTTGTTTCAGTCTTGCAACAATCTTGCAACGGTCTTACAAAAGTCTTGCGACAGTCTTGCAGCAGTCTGACAACAGTCTAGCAACAGCCTTAAAACAGTCTTACAACAGTTTCAAAAGTTGTGTAAAATCAGACTTACAACAGTCTTGCAACAGTCTTAGAACAGTCTTGCAACAGTTGTGTGCCAGTCTTACAATATGGCGCTATCTGGTGTGAGTTGACCATACTACAAGCTCTGTGCTTAAAGTGAGGCTGAGCTTCAACCAGATACTCAGTGTTCTTTGAGGATATAGGTATAAGGCATGTGACAATATGCTTGGAGAGTGATATGAACCATAGAGTCCTCTGGGGGAATATGACTGTATTACGATTCAAAGATGGCTGATACCCCCAATGCTATGAAATTAGGCAAAAATACATGAATCTCAATCCAAAGACTAGTTTAACCTAAATAATGACACTTCCTATGGTGTAGGAAACTGTCAGGGCCACTTATGGAGATGTTACACTAATGCTGAATGTAAATCAATATTGAGGAAACATCTGTTTGTGTATTCCCATTTCACACCAAATCCCCGCCACCCCCCACCTTTAACAAATACTTGAATATCTCAGAAAATATAGAATCTACTTAGAAAAAACTTCTTAGCACATACTGTCTTTTATTCTCCTTCAAATGAGGCATATTATATTATGATTCAACCAGTTTAAGGGATAGAAATATGTCCATAAAGGAGTTCTTAAGAATTGACCTGTGACTACAAAAGTCCCCACAAATTGAATTCACTTTTTTTTTAAATCCATGCCAAAACATTAAATATTAAAACTGTAAGTCATTGTACCACCATAAAACCTTCTTTCCAAAATAGAAATCATATTCTTCTCTGTATTTAGTGAGCTATAAAAAGCAAAAATGTGGTCAAGTCGCCTAGTAATTTCTACAAGCAGTGTACTACAGTAGGCTATAGCCATAACCTAACGACCAACCGTCCACCTGCTAATAACAAAGTACAATGTGGATGGTGAGGCGCAATTACAGTAAATAATGCTGTAGCTACTTCTCGAAGAACGTTTGGTAAAGAAAGTTGAAATATGCAACTTCTATGTTCGCTTCTCTCCCTGAAGTATGCTATTCACCCAAAATCTGTACTCGTTTCAACACATTATCTCAACCCTGGTATTTAACCCCCATAGACTTCATATTGGGGACGTGTACTCAACACCCATGGAGTATCTAGAAAATATACTTAATGGGGGAATTTGTCACAAATCTATGTATCACCAGTCTATGTATCATCTAAAACGCACATAGTGTAAGGGGCATCCCCATCACTCTCCTACCAGATCCTTGGGCCTGAACTGGCAGTATAGGATATCTAAATATCACTATGCGAGTAGGTATATGTGTAGTTCTGCACTATATGGGGTACTCTTCAAAGAAAATCATTTAAGAGAGATTATCACTCACTATCAGTTCTATATTCCACAGAATTTTGTTTACATGTTCAATAGGCATTCCTCTGATATGGTAATGCTTAAATAACTCTATTCCCACATGACATATTTTAAGCCAATCCGATGTCAGTATTCAAATTTGCCCTTATCTGTAGAAGCATTTCCCACAGGGATCCTACCATCCTACAGATCTAGGTTGGATCCATAGGGACTCTAACTGAGCGTGCTGGGGGTAGCTGAATTCAGAATTTTGAAAGATTATAGAACAAGTTTATCTACGATTTAGATTTTGGGGAACCTGGAGTCTACAATGTTCTCAAAACTCTTGAAATATTCATCTCTTTGAGACTAAAATGAAAATCCTACATGTAGGCAAAATCCTACAAACTGGCATCCCTGTGAGGGGTGAGATAAATTCAGAAACCTATGAAAGTTTACAGTCAGAGCTCCATCTCATTTGAATCGCCAAGTAATTCACACTGTCAATTACTATTCAAAATCGATGGTATATGCGCTCTGACTGTAAACTTCCACAAGTTTCCTCTAAAGAGTTCATCAAGCAAGTGATATAAGAACCATAAACAAGTTGACAAACAGGGAGCCGTGCTTACCTGCGCCGTGCCACCTCTTCAGTATCACTACACCTCATGGAGTTGGTCTTGTGGGTCGCACAGTCTGGGAGTCTTGATGCTGGAGTAGATTGTGAATCTGACCTCCTACCACCGGCAGCGGGCACCAGCACAGCACTTACTGCAGGTGGCGTCAGCGAGTCGGAGGCAGACCCGCTGTGCTGCCAGCTTGACTGTCTGCTGCCTGTCTGTGCACATTTCGGCAGGCGTGACTGCAGCTTAGAGTCGCAATCCTTGCCTCCTCCATGAGTGGTCCGTGTAACTGGGGGAGGTCGAACCAAGTCAATATCATTCAGCTTTGGAATGGGGATGACTTCTGAGGATGGGACTGTGTCGTGGCGTGCTTTCATTGTCCCTGCCATGGACGATGCCCCAGAAGTGACCGCTGCTTGAGGGGAGAGCTCCGTCCGAGTGGCGGTCAAATAGGGTTCGCTGGTCAGTTGAGCCATCAGGCGATCCGGTGTCGAGGGGACCGCACCTGTAGACTGACTGACTTGTCGAGCCATCAGGCAATCCGGTGTCGAGGGGACCGCACCTGTAGACTGACTGACTTGTCGAGCCATCAGGCAATCCGGTGTCGAGGGGACCGCACCTGTAGACTGACTGACTTGTCGAGCCATCAGGCAATCCGGTGTCGAGGGGACCGCACCTGTAGACTGACTGACTTGTCGAGCCATCAGGCGATCCGGTGTCGAGGGGACCGCACCTGCAGTCTGACTGACTTGTTTTCTGGCCGTAGGTTGTGCATATCCTGGTTGAGAAGAAGTGAAGCAGTGAGAGGAAGAGCTCTGCCGTGATTGCCCATCATCACCAGTTTTATCAGCAGGGCTGCGATTGACCTGGTTCAGCGCAGCTAAAAGTGCCATCCGGCCCTGGCCCCGTCCGAGCGGTGCCGACACCGCATCAGCCGCCTCCTTCCTCAGGGGAGACTTGAGTGGTTTGATGCCTGGTAACTGCAGGCTGCGCTGCTCTGTTGGTGCGTCTCCGTGTAGCTTCAGCTTGGCTGTAGTTTGTGCAACACCCGGACCTGGGCCAGGCGGAGAGGACACGGTGTTGGCTGCGAGTGCCATGAGACCTCGACCCATACTTCTTACATGGGACGGAGCGGAGGTCACAGGCGGGTTCAGTGACTGCGTGATACCACAACGGTCTCGTGGAACGGCCTCCAGGGCGGCCCCAGGTCTATCCCCACTCTGCAGAAGGAAAGTCTCCCTTCTCAATCCTCCTTCGTCAGATGAGCTTTCTAAAGAATGAGGCACAATAAATCATTATTTGACTTTCAGAGCATTTTGCTGCCATGCAATCAAGGTTAGAAGAAAGACGCAATGTAAGTCTAGAAGGAAAACTGACGGGACGGAGACTGACAGCACAATGTGTTGATGGATGTCAGTCGTTTGTACAGAAATCAGTTATCACGACCTCTTCGTCCATGACCCAGACATGTGAACTTCAGAAAAAGGTACCACTCGAGCTCCCTAAACCTAACTGCTATTTCTAAATATCTACAAATTTAGGTTGATGGGCAGGTTGGTGGGTGGTCAGGTTGGTGGGTGGGCAGGTTGGTGGGTGGTCAGGTTGGTGGGTGGGCAGGTTGGCGGGTGGGCAGGTTGGTGGGTGGGCAGGTTGATGGGAGGGCAGGTTGCTGGGTAGGCAGGTTGGCGGGTAGGCAGGTTGGTGGGAGGGCAGCTTGGTGGGTGGGCAGGTTGCCGGGAGGGCAGGTTGGCGGATAGGCAGGTTGGTGGGTGGACAGGTTGGTGGGTGGGCAGGTTGATGGGAGGGCAGGTTGATGGGAGGGCAGGTTGGTGGGTGGGCAGGTTGATGGGAGGGCAGGTTGGCGGGTAGGCAGGTTGGTGGGTGGGCAGGTTGATGGGAGGGCAGGTTGGTGGGTGGGCAGGTTGATGGGCAGGTTGGTGGGTGGGCAGGTTGGCGGGAGGGCAGGTTGGCAGATAGGCAGGTTGGTGGGTGGACAGGTTGATGGGAGGGCAGGTTGGTGGGTGGGCAGGTTGATGGGCAGGTTGGTGGGTGGGCAGGTTGATGGGAGGGCAGGTTGGTGGGTGGGCAGGTTGATGGGAGGGCAGGTTGGTGGGTGGGCAGGTTGATGGGAGGGCAGGTTGGTGGGTGGGCAGGTTGATGGGCAGGTTGGTGGGTGGGCAGGTTGGTGTGTAAGCAGGTTGTAATGTTATGTACCAAGCCCTTCTGCATTTTATCAATATAATCTTGTTAAATGTTTTGAGTGTGATAAACATTTAAGAGATCCTGTTGGCTGCATTGACACGCTGTGTGACCCGCCCAATAGGAGAGAGCCAGAGCAGCGCCCACCCTCCACTGGACCTGGTCAAACCCTGGTGCAGTGAGGAGAGCGGGCAGAGGGTTGCTGGCTGGTAACAGAGATACTAGGTGTCGGCCTGTATCCTGTATCTACCTACCGCTCTAATAGAGGACTCAGAGGGTTGCTGGCTGGTAACAGAGATACTAGGTGTTGGCCTGTGTCCTATATTTCCCTACCACTCTGTTGCCACTTCTGGAGACAGAAGTGGCAATGAATCTGTGCACAGGGCAGTGACCAAATACTGGTAAAAACATGAAAACTCTAATGTTCTAGGAAGTGCCAGACATCCATACCTGGGGTGTGGTGTTGCTGTGTGTCGTAGGCGTACTTCTGCCGGACCAGTTCATCGTTGAGGCACACCTTGTCTGCACCGACGTAGAGGCGGACATGCATTTTATGCGAGCCCTGTACATGCATGACTTCAGCCTCTGGGAAGGAGCCACCTAGGAAATTCAGGGATGTAAATCATGATTAGAAAAAACAATACAACGAATAAAATGTAGAGCAACAACTGACTGTGCGGGGCGGGAAGTAGAACGTGCTGGGAGCTGTGGCGGGCTGGCTGTGGCCAGGTTCTGCCGGTGTTCGGCTCAGCTATGTCTGTGTGTGGCCGAAATGTAAATAGGGATAGGGTTAAGGGAAAATTTTCTGTTCGTTTTCTTCCCCAGGGAGGACCAAATTTGAAGCCGGGATAATATACATGTACTTCTAAATATAGCATTCCTCAACAGTTGTAATGAGTCACTTGAGTTGGGAAGATTTAAAACGGATCGAGTTCTGAAAATGGGTCAACTTCTTTACAGGTCGAGTTTGTTACGGGTTGAGTTCTCCAGTATTCAAGTTTTGCAGGTGGTTTGTTGTCTAGTTGCAGTGGCGTCAGAATAGGGGGGGGGGGGGGTGAGAATAGGGGTCGACTCCCCCCCCCCCACCCCCCCCCCCCCACACACACACACACTTTTTGGCCAGCCTAAAAGAGTCAGCAGCTTCAGATTTTACTCATACAAGTGTAAAAACTGTCTTGAATTTTCAGCATAAAAAAATGTCCAGGTCTAAGTTTTTAGACCGCATCAATGGCTAAACCTTGACCTTTCAGAGTGGAAAAATGTCTGGCTCTGGTGAGTAGTAATAGCTAGGCCTTCACTTTCCATCACAGAAAAAATGTCAGTCTGACGATTTTAGCAGGTGACGATGCCTCGACTTTTCACTGTGAAAAAATGTTGAAGTCTGACCTTTTAGCGTGTAATGATGGCTAAGCCTCGACTTTTCAACATGGAAAAATGTCCAAGTCTGACTTTTCACCATAGAAAAGTGTCAAAGTCTGGCTTTTTAACGTGCAATGATGGCTAAGCCTTGACTTTTCACCAAGAAATAATTAGGCAATTTTTCAGTCCGCCCCCCCCCCCCTACTTTTACATCTTCTGACGCCCCTGAGTTGTCTTCTTCTGTTTGAGGAACTGTATCCGGGAAGGTGTTATCTGAGGTGAGTGTAATCTTGAAGAACCTGGCGAACATGTTGGCATCCAATTAGCTTTCCTGAGAATAGATTGGTAAGTCCCTCAGGGTGGCTTTAGACACAGCTGTTAACGTGTTAAATGGGCTTTGAACACTTGTGTGTTTGAACCTCCTTCTGTCCTGGTTGTTGTGATCCATCTGACAGCAGTGTCTTTTGTTGGTGCTTGCCTCGAGTGATCCAAAAGGCTGTGACAGACGCGGCTGCATGCTGGGACAACATGCTGGGACACTGAAAGACGTTTTGAATTTCATAGAATCCCTACGATGCTGGGGTTTTTTCATCGTAGTGCATCGCTGTTGGTCTTTGAGCTTGACTAAAATCCCTGACTAATCAACAGTCGCCGGCTCTGGCCTTCCTAAACTTTCAGAATAGATCGTATCTAAACCACTGATTGATTCTGCTACCCTATGGAACAATTACATACGTCGGTTCGATTCGTTTTCGGTAAATGTTTAGCCGGATGACTATTTATAGGACCCTAATAACACAAAACTAGATTGTCAACTTTAACAAGAGCTAAGTGTGCATTTTCAAATAGAATAATTGGCCTTTAAAAGGCCAAATAAGCAGGTGGACGCATTTAAAACTCACTAAAAGTAGCTTAACATATGCAGGCCTGCCACTGCCCTTTTGATGAAATATAGGGCTCCATATAGGGCTGGGAAAGTGAAAATATAGGGCTAATATAGGGAAAATATGGGGCTGATGCTGAAAATATAGTTCTTTTAAACCAGAGTATTGTAACAATCGGGGGCATACCCAGGGGCCAGGGGGGGGGGGGGGCACAGGGGGCTCCTCACCCCTTATGTGGGGTTAAAGTAAAATAAAAACTTCTGTTCCAAGCAAAGTGTCACTTTAAGCAGAGTGTGACCTTAAGTGAGGTGTCCCAGAAGCAGGGTTTTACTGTATGTCACCTAAAATGACTCTAAATGCCAAGCTCTCTGGGGTGCTTTGCCTTCCGGACCAGATACAAATGTGTAAAAGCCAAGTCCTTCTAAGGGGTTTGCCTTAAGAACCCCCACTCATCTTGCTAGGTAGTCTTAGGTATGTACTCCACCCCCCCCCCCCAAATTCCTGAGAACAGCTTGTATAATCTATAAAATTCAAGTGCTTCCAGGGTTTTGCCCCTTGGACCCCCAAATGTGTTTTGCCACTGGACCCCTAAGAATCTTCCAAGGTAGTCTCAGGTGTGTAAATTTCTTTCCCCAAAACATAAACTAGGGTTCAGCTCTTTTAAGTCAGGGATGTCAGTCGGGTCATGAAAAAGGATAGAGAATATTATTTTCATGAGGAATTTGCTGCCTCAGAGAGACTAAGAAAATATGGAAAATACATCATTATTGGTCCTGGAATACAGCTGGGGTTATGGGGAGGTTTACACCACTGTTCATTGGTGTGAATGAGGCCAAATTTCTTTCCCTCTTTCTTTTACACAAGAAAAATTAATTCCATTAACTGAAATTGAATACAAGGATTTCCTTGGAAAATAGGAAAATTGCCATCTCTGATAAGTATAAAATCCAAATTTATGATCCCATCGGTTGTGTAAAGAAGTATCCTTGCCTCATATCTATGACCAAATTTATGATCCCAGGGGCTTTGCCCCCTTGACCCTCATGAGGGCTCTACTGCTGGACCCTTGGTAATATTCTCAGATAACATAAGGGGTGTCACTCCACTCCTGGAAATAAATCCCTGAATACAGCTTGTGTAATCTTTAATGTCCAAGTTCTCTCAGGGACTACCAAGTGCCCTCAGTAGGGGCTATACCACTAGACCCCTGGCAATTTTCCCAGGAAGTGGCAAGTACATATCTCCCACTCCCTAAAACAAAAACCCAGGGGACAGTTTGTATAATCTATCTAATCCAAATGTTTCTAGGGCTTTGCCATCCGGACCCCAGTGGAGCTATCCTGCTCAATGCCTGCAAATCCCAGATAAGCTAAGGTGTGCAACCCCCCCCCCCCCCCCCTCCTTCCCTGGAAAAATATCCTGGGTACAGCTTTACAAATCAAAGTGATCATGGGGGTTATGCCTTCTGAACCCCCTGGAGGGGCTTTGCTGCTAGACCTCTGGCACTATTCCCAGATGTCTTAAGATATGTAACCCCCTCCCTGAAACAAAATCCTAGGGACAGCTTGTAAAATGTTTACAATCCAAGTTCTTCTAGGACTTTCACCCCCTGGACCCTCTGGAGGGGCTTTGCTGCTAGAACCCTAGCAATTTTTCCAGGTAGCCCAAGATGTGTAACCCCCATCCCTGAAACAAAATATTGGACACAGATTGTACATAATCTAAGTTCTTCTGAGGGCTTTGCCCCCTGGACCCCCATGAGTGGCTTTGCTACTAGACCCCTGGCAATATTCACAGATAGTCTATGATGTGTAACCCCCATCCCTGAAACTAAATCCAGTGGACAGCTTCTATGACTTATAAAATCCAAATCTTTCCAGGGGCTTCATCCCCTGCACACCCAGGAGGGGCTTTACTGATAGACTGCTGGCAATATTCCCAGACTACTTAAGAGGTGTAGCCCCTGTCCCTGTATACAGACCATATAATGCATATTATTCAAGTTCTTCTGGGGGCTTTGCCCCCTGGACCCCCTAGAAGGGGCTTTGCAACTAGACTCCTGCAAGTATTCACATACAACTGAAGATTTGTAACCCCCCTCCAAAGAAAATCCTAAGAACTGCTTGTATGATCTATAAAATCCAAATGTCTTCACAGGCTTTGCCCCTTGGACACCCAGAGGGGGCTTTGCTGCCAGACCCGTCAATATTCCCAGATAGCCTAAGATGTGTAGGCCTAACCACTGGAATCAAAACAAAATCCTGGGTACAGCATGTATAATCTATAACATTCTAATTCTTTCAGGGGCTTTGCCCCTGGACCCTCCAGGAGGATCTCTACTGCTGGATCCCTGGCAACCTTCCCCCTGAAAGTGAGTCCTGGATACAGCTTATATAATCTATGAAATCCAAGTGTGTCTGGGGCTTAGCCCCGGTACCCCCCTGGAGGGGTTTTTAGCTGGACCCCTACCAATCTTTAGAGATGTGCCCCTGTCCCCTAGAAAAAATCTTGGGTATGGCCCTTACAATTAACTAGAGATGTTGTCCATGTTTATACATTTTTAGATAGGTATGATTGTAGTTAAGTCTGCAATGTCAGTCAGAATTTTTTTATTTAGTATGAGGATTATTTGCCCTGAAGTGAGGGATAGGAGTGTATCACAAAAATTATAATTATTATAGTTGCAAAGCCCCTTATTAAGATTTCTGCACCACATGATAATTCATTTTTTTTTAAATGATAATTTCAAAATATAGGGCATATAGGGCAAAATTGCAAAAATATAGGTAAATATAGGGCAAGCTAAAAAATATGGGGAAATATGGGGAAATATGGGAAATATGGGGCCAGTGGCAGGCCTGCATATGTTTAAAATTGGTGACTGAAAATATTTTGATATTGTAATTCTAACAAAGGGAGGGAGGGAGGGGAGGGAGGGAGGGAGGGAGGGAGGGAGGGAGGGAGGGAGGGAGGGAGGGAGGGAGGGAGGGAGGGAGGGAGGGAGGGAGGGAGAGAGGGAGGGAGGGAGGGAGGGAGGGAGGGAGGGAGGGAGGGAGGGAGGGAGGGAGGGAGGGAGGGAGGGAGGGAGGGAGAGGGAGGGAATCCATGAATAGGGAAGGACCTGCATTGATTGGCTATTCAAAGGCATATTCCTCTGTCAACACTTAGTTCATGGATCAGTGCACACCTATCTTTAGCTTTACCTGTAGGGGATTCAATTGCCAATCCCCTACAATGCCTACATACAAAACGATTTTGCCTCATGGATGAGTGCACACAGACCTGTCTGCATGCTGCCTGCCCATGTGGTCCAACAAAAACTTTGTTCCTATATACACCAATAAAGTAGGTCAAGCCAATATCTGGTGGTAAATGACATTACAAATGATTTTACAAAACAATATCATTTGACTGGGTCTTGACTGATTCCTAAAACAAAGTTATGAACCATTTTGACCTCTGTTTGTGTGTTAATATGTTGAATGAAATATCTTCTCGTACACCTACTGCCCCCCCCCCCCCCCATTATGAGATTTGGCAAAAATACATGAATAGCACAACAAATATACATTTCACCTTAATAATGACACTTCCTAGTGTGTAAGCAACTGTCAGTGCCACATATGGAGATGGTAAATGTTACACTAATGCTGAATGTAAATCAATATTGAGTAAACATGTGTGTGGGTATGCACATTTCACCATAAACCCCCCCCAATTTCAACAAATACCTGAATATCTCAGTAAATATAGAATCTACCTGGAAAATTCCACTTCCTAGCACCTACTGTTTTTTTATTCTCTTTCTAGTTAGGCATATTATATTATGATTGAACTAGTTTTACAGGTAGAAATATGTCCATAAAGGAGTTCTTAAAAATGGATCTGTGACTCAAAAGGTCCCCCCCAAACTTAAATCTCTTATTTCTAAAAATCCATGTCAAAATACTAAATACTAAAACTGTAATATATTGTATGGTCATAAAACCTTCTGTCCAAAACAGAAAACATATTCCTATCTCTACTTAGTGAGCTATAAAAAGCAAAAATGTGGTCAGGTCACTTAGTGACTTTACAAGCAGTTGTACTACAGTAGGCTATAGCCATAACCTAAAGACCATAGCAACACCTAAGCCTATTGCACATGAAACGTGTTTTGATTAACAGAAATGTAACAATTTGTACATATTGACGTCATAGCTGCTACAAGTATTATACCCTCTCACTTAAATGTATAAAAGAATAATTGGTTATGTTTGAGTCAGACAACTGGAATCACTCTAATTTCAGCTCCATGGTTTGAAATATACAAGAAAAACGTGGAAGTGACGTAAGTGTAATATAGAAAAGTGTCACTAGGCAACAGCCGTTACCTTACCACAGATCTTATATAGAGTGTAGTCACTAGGCAACAGCCGTTACCTAACCACAGATCTTATATGGTGTGTAGTCACGAGGCAACAGCCGTTACCTAACCACAGATCTTGTATAGAGTGTAGTCACTAGGCAACAGCCGTTACCTAACCACAGATCTTATATAGAGTGTAGTCACTAGGCAACAGCCGTTACCTAACCACAGATCTTATATAGAGTGTAGTCACTAGGCAACAGCCATTACCTAACCACAGATCTTATATAGTGTGTAGTTACTAGGCAACAGCCGTTACCTAACCACAGATCTTATATAGTGTAGTCACTAGGCAACAGCCGTTACCTAACCACAGATCATATATAGTGTGTAGTCACTAGGCAACAGCCGTTACCTAACCACAGATCTTATAGAGTGTAGTCACTAGGCAACAGCCGTTACCTTACCACAGATCTTATATAGAGTGTAGTTACTAGGCAACAGCCGTTACCTAACCACAGATCTTATATAGAGTGTAGTCACTAGGCAACAGCCATTACCTAACCACAGATCTTATTCTCGTTAGTTTACTAAACTCTAACCCCTCGTTTGGAACAGGTTTTGTAAACTCGAACACGCCCCTTTATCTTGGCACACTAGCTCAGTTTTCCCTAATAATTATATGAAAATCTACTTTTCCGTATACTCTCAGGAAATTGTCAATATGCCTTTATGAAACCAATCATGTCTCAAATAACAAATTAGCTCTTGTGACCAAGTGTTACTGTTTATGTGATGGAAGTTATCGGATTTTAGCTTATACTAACCTTTTAACTGCTTCATGATGTACTTTGTTGCTATGACATCCCACTGCTGTGCAGGTCTGCTGGAAAAACACAGGCACATTTAACAGGCGTAATGCTAGTCGTTTCCCATAAGCAATGATATCGTAAACAGTCGTAAACTTATATTGTAAATAATGCCTCAAGGCATCATCCGGTCTACACAAGGGAAATGCTTTTTTCCTTTTTTCTTAATTTGCATAAAAAGAAGTACAATTAATGGCTTCTGCCATGGCAGGTGTTCTGTTTCTTCTACAAACGGTGGAGGTTCTTGACGGAAAAATGCCTCGTCAATTACAAGAATATTCAGTATGTACAAAGAGTATATGAGGTCACGATTGAGTCGGAGCAAGTACAAAATAAAGATTCAATTTAAATTTACAGTGATGTCAGTTAGGGTCAGGGAAAAAAGTGGAAAATTTTTTATGTGGATTTTTCTGCCTCAGAGAGACCTGGTAAACTTGGATAATATGTCCTTGTCGGCCATGGCATGGGCACGAGGGTCTGTGGGGAGGGTCACACCACTGTTTTATTGGCGTAAATGAGGATACATCAATATCATATTTGTTTGACACAAGGAAAAGCAATTACGTATACTGAATATGAAAAGGTGGATTTCCACGGAAAAATGGAAAACTGACATCTCTGTATTTAGGGCCGAAAATAAAGAGCTTGGTCCTTTTTACTTTAATTTGCATTTTGCTTGCAGAACACCCTAACTATCTTGGTGTATACTAAATTATGACAGACTTGGTCAAACGCCTTACTGACATCAACAAAATTACAAGAGGCTAAATGTCCTCGACCCCCATCCATGTATAGTGTCCCTCTGTTATTTATCAGAAGGCTTCGGATCTAAGAGCTGCTGATCATCAAGATGTGTGGTGATGGCTTGGTGCAGTTGCCCGGCAGCTGGACGCCGGTCAGTGACCTGCTCCCCGCGCCCACGCTGAGGGACGCCACATTGCCCGGCAGCTGGACGCCGGTTAGTGACCTGCTCCCCGCGCCCACGCTGAGGGACGCCACATTGCCCGGCAGCTGGACGCCGGTTAGTGACCTGCTCCCCGCGCCCACGCTGAGGGATGCCACATTGCCCGGCAGCTGGACGCCGGTCAGTGACCTGCTCCCCGCGCCCACGCTGAGGGACGCCACATTGCCCGGCAGCTGGACGCCGGTTAGTGACCTGCTCCCCGCGCCCACGCTGAGGGACGCCACATTGCCCGGCAGCTTGACGCCGGTCGGTGACCTGCTCCCCGCGCCCACGCTGAGGGACGCCACATTGCCCGGCAGCTGGACGCCGGTCGGTGACCTGCTCCCCGCGCCCACGCTGAGGGATGCCACATTGCCCGGCAGCTGGACGCCGGTCAGTGACCTGCTCCCCGCGCCCACGCTGAGGGACGCCACATTGCCCGGCAGCTGGACGCCGGTTAGTGACCTGCTCCCCGCGCCCACGCTGAGGGACGCCACATTGCCCGGCAGCTGGACGCCGGTCGGTGACCTGCTCCCCCATCCACACTGAGGGATGCCACATTGCCCGGCAGCTGGACGCCGGTCGGTGACCTGCTCCCCGCGCCCACGCTGAGGGACGCCACATTGCCCGGCAGCTGGACGCCGGTCGGTGACCTGCTCCCCGCGCCCACGCTGAGGGATGCCACATTGCCCGGCAGCTGGACGCCGGTCAGTGACCTGCTCCCCGCGCCCACGCTGAGGGACGCCACATCGCCATTTCCGAGGGAACATACTATGAGTTACAGAGTTTGGGAATAAATGTCTTAGTTGGTCTTCTTTGACACTGGACTATCTTGAGAGTCTCCTTCCCCGTGTACACTCCATGCTGCCTGAGACGAGGAATCGCCCAGAGTGACGAAGTAGTTGTTTATAAAGTCAGGAACGTCGCTGGGGTTTACCATCTTTGATTTTCTTTATCATAGAGTTTTGGTTGACGTGACATCGTTTCTCGGATCATACAGCTTTTTTTATATTCTGCCAAAACATTTTAGTTTTATATAACGACTCTTCTATTTGCGAGTTCCAATAATTCTTTTTAACGCACACGATTTCTAGGTTCATGTTCTTCCTAAGCATCTTTATTCTATTAAGTAATGCTTGCGTTCCCATTTGTTTGTATAAATTCAATTGCTCCTTTCTTTCGACGATTAAATCCTGATTATAATCAGTAATCCAGCATGATTTCGTTCTGTTAAAAAGTAGGGTTCTAACAGGACATTTCTTATTCAGACATTCTTTGATTACAGGAACGATTAGATCCCACTGAGTGTTGGGGTCGGTCTGTTTATAGAAATGCGTACATGGTTATTCCGGTGAGCGTAATGGTTATACGGTGATCATGGAGATCTTTTATACAATACTTTCTAAAACCTCTCCCGCTGAAGGTTGTGTATAATTTTGGTGGTTTTATTCTTATTCTACGATCTAGAATTGCCAGATGGTCACTTATGATCGCTTATGAGATGCTTGTTTGTTAACGAAGATTTAGAATATCATCTAGACAAGATTTACTCACAGGTCTTGTAATGTCGGTAATAATATTATCTAACAGATTATCTCTACAGATATCATGTAGGGGCATTGACTCTTTCGAATTCCGAATATGGCTGTTTAGGTTTTCATCGCCTAGGATCCATTTTTCTTGGTTCCTAAACTGCAGAAGATTTAGCACTAATTGCAAATTTATAAAAATTCAATCAAGGATGTATCTGGAGGTTTATAGAAAAATATGACTTGCATTTTCTTTTTCATTGTTTTTTCCAGTCGGATGATGATGAAGTTGTGATTCGGTGAAGAGTAAGAGACGGTGTGATCCATGGTACAGGACAGCGACCAGGAGACCGGAATAGAACAGCGAACACCACCACCTCTATCTTCCCTGAATCCCTCAAGGCATTATCCAATCTACGCTGGGGAATACTTCAAGGCATTATCCAGTCTATGCTAGGGAATTCTTCAAGGTATTATCCAATCTACGCTGGGGAATACTTCAAGGTATTATCCAGTCTATGCTAGGGAATTCTTCAAGGTATTATCCAATCTACGCTGGGGAATTCTTCAAGGTATTATCCATTCTATGCTGGGGAATACTTCAAGGTATTATCCAATCTACGCTGGGGAATTCTTCAAGGTATTATCCATTCTATGCTGGGGAATACTTCAAGGTATTATCCAATCTACGCTGGGGAATTCTTCAAGGTATTATCCAATCTACGCTGGGGAATTCTTCAAGGTATTATCCAATCTACGCTGGGGAATACTTCAAGGTATTATCCAGTCTATGCTGGGGAATACTTCAAGGTATTATAGAGAAACAGGCTTACTGTCTCCGTACGGATAAAATACGCGGTAAAATCGGCGATCAGATGAACCGATGCCGGAGGCAGAGGTTTATCTGGTCGCCGATTTTACCAAGTATTTTATCTGTACGGAGACAGTCAGCCTGTTTCTCTATTATTATATACCTTAAAATATCGAATTTTTAACTTTGCTACTGGGGGAATATTTGGATTTTGCCGGCGTACATGCCCCGTACGCCACATACATACCCCGTACGTCACCTAGGTGTCGTACGGGTATAAATACGACATGGGTAGGAGCGGGCAGTATGTGTAGGATATACTACCACAGGTATATAATAATATCCAGTCTATGCTGGGGAATACTTCAAGGTATTATCCAGTCTATGCTAGGGAATTCTTCAAGGTATTATCCAATCTACGCTGGGGAATTCTTCAAGGTATTATCCAGTCTATGCTGGGGAATACTTCAAGGTATTATCCATTCTATGCTGGGGAATTCTTCAAGGTATTATCCATTCTATGCTGGGGAATACTTCAATGCATTATCCAGTGAACGCTGGCGAATGCTTTAAGGCATTAAAGCATGTTGGGGAATACTTCAAGGTATTATACAGTAAGTCCTCATTAGAACAAAGTTTTATAAAAAAAGAAATTACTTTGTTATAACCGACTTTCGTTACATCCGAGTTTTAACGGCCTTAAAACATTATAGCCTGTAATAGGCCTTACAAAATAGCATAGTAAGTCTATTACAAACAAAAAATCTAACAAAAGTCTATTTTAGAAAATCAAAATGAAAACCTGGGTTTCAGATCCATAATTATTCATATCTATAAAATTTTCTAACTCATATTTAGCAAATTCATCTCTTCACTTAGTAAAAATTACTTTGTTTGAAACAAATCAAAGTGGTTGCTGAGTATGTAATATCTATCATTCCATAGCTAAAGTAATGATTTGCCCACCGGAATACGGTTTTCACATGTATGTATATACCTATGGCTGAACGTACCAATGCCGCAGGCAGAGGGACATATTTATGGCATCAAAAGGCCTGTATGATTTTATGACAGTATCACAGTGCTGGGTATGTAGTATCTAGACCTGTATGATTTTATGACAGTATCACAGCGGTTGCTGGGTATATAATATCTAGGCCTGTATGCTTTTATGACAGTATCACAGCGGTCGCTGGGTATATAATATCTAGGCCTGTATGATCTTATAGCAGTATCACAGCGGTTGCTGGGTATATAATATCTAGGCCTGTATGATTTTATGACAGTATCACAGCGGTTGCTGGGTATATAATATCTAGGCCTGTATGATTTTATGACAGTATCACAGCGGTCGCTGGGTATATAATATCTAGGCCTGTATGATCTTATAGCAGTATCACAGCGGTTGCTGGGTATATAATATCTACGCCTGTATGATCGTATAACAGTATCACAGCGGTCGCTGGGTATATAATATCTAGGCCTGTATGATTGTATAACAGTATCACAGTGGTTGCTGGGTATATAATATCTAGGTCTGTATAGATTAATTCTGGCGTCTGAATGCTACTCTACCGATTTAGTTACTCAGACAGGTAATAATACTGGAGGCGTTCATTCATTGACTATAGGTTTCTAGGAATATAACTGCTAGACGATTTCACTCAGCTTCGCTTCGTGAATCACTTCGGGGTCAAACTCGGTGGAGTTCAGACAACGTTATTTTCATCTCATGAGTTCCAGCTTTTATCTCACCCCAGATACATGATGAGGAGCATCATTAACTTTAAGAGCTTCTTTGTTAACAAGCTTCGAGTCATTTGTAGAGGCCCACGGTGTACATTTTCATAAAATGTTCCTCACATACGACACAGATCCTACATCAATTTGAGATCATTGAACACCCTAACTGCAGGTTTGAGAGGGATACTTACTGTTTGGAGACGGTCATGTCGACTGTGGTCTGCATTGACAGCGGTTTGATGCCGGCCAGTGCGAAGCGCTTGGCCTGGAAGACGACTCTGGTGAACTGCGGTGGAGCTTCCTTCATCCAGTCCTGATTGAACTCCTCCTGTGTCCCCTCGTCCAGCAGGAAACATCTAGGACAGCGTCAATAGACCAGCTCTTTATACCTCTACAGTAAACTACTCCGCTCCTTTATCACGTCTAGGACAGCGTCAATAGACCAGCTCTTTATACCTCTACAGTAAACTACTCCGCTCCTTTATCACGTCTAGGACAGCGTCAATAGACCAGCTCTTTATACCTCTACAGTAAACTACTCCGCTCCTTTATAACGTCTAGGACAGCGTCAATAGACCAGCTCTTTATACCTCTACAGTAAACTACTCCGCTCCTTTATCACGTCTAGGACAGCGTCAATAGACCAGCTCTTTATACCTCTACAGTAAACTACTCCGCTCCTTTATCACGTCTAGGACAGCGTCAATAGACCAGCTCTTTATACCTCTACAGTAAACTACTCCGCTCCTTTATCACGTCTAGGACAGTGTCAATAGACCAGCTCTTTATACCTCTACAGTAAACTACTCCGCTCCTTTATCACGTCTAGGACAGCGTCAATAGACCAGCTCTTTATACCTCTACAGTAAACTACTCCGCTCCTTTATAACGTCTAGGACTCAATAAAATTCAGGCACACCGACCTGGTCCGGACATACTGAGTCGACAACACCCGTCATTTATGTGTATATTTTTATCTGATTAATTTCAACGTTGTAACTTCATAATATTTTTTTACAAATATGCATTCACACCCAACGCTAAAGGCGCGTCAGATTCTGGTAAGTGATATTTTTAAACAGCCAATCAGATCGGTCCATTCAAATAGGATCGTTGTGGTATTTCAAACTGGTCAGTATGTCATATTACTTACCAGTGTGAAATATGAATTTACAATATACTGCGTAGAGGTTAGTAATCATAGGGCTGGCGTATACAGAGGTATAACAAGAGGCTCAGGAAATTAACTTTACACAATATCTACAGGTTGTATGTCCACACTAAAGACTCTGATGATAATCCTTGGAGATTAGGAAGATAGGTGGAGAGTTTGGAAAAAAAGGAATATATTCCTTTTAGACTCACGAAATTAATCTTGAATTTCCTATCCGTTCGTCGACTCTCACTCGGTGCCACCTTCTGTCCTGGTTACGACGAGCGATACAAACCTGCAGCACATGAATATTAGACGATTGACCTGTATCATACGCTACACATCATAAGCAGATTCTGAGGTCAGACAAATCTGTTTCATTACTATATACCCATGCCTTATATACCGCACCGTTTCGCCATATAACCTAAGAATACTGTACGGAACTACGGGAAAATATGGAACACTGTTCCGTACAGTCATTAAAAACATTAGTTAGCATACTAGTTAATAGCCAAATTAAGTATTTATTCTATTGATTTTGGGTATATAATAAATATAAAACGGCCCATCATGCTTGTACAAGTTATAAACTCGATGCCAATTTTGTTTGGTTTGTTAGGTTTGTACGAAACTCGCTCCATACAAAGGAGAGATGAACTAACACTCACATATTTTAGAAAGGTTTACCGTAGATACGTAAGCGAGACTCGTCTTAGTCAACCACCCGAAAATTCCAGAAAACTGAGATCATCAGGCAAATCACTTTTCCACCTGCCGAAAGTAAGAACTGAGCACGCCAAACGTTCCCCCTTATTCCTAGGGCAGAAAATGTGGAATGCTCAACCCGAAATTCTAAAACTCTCAGAGACTAAGAGCATCTTCAAAAGGAGATTACGGTCTCTTAATTTTATTCCTAAGCAATAATATAATCGCTAGTGTTATGAATTTTAGTAACAACACTCTTACAATCACCGATTAAGTTATGGCATGGCAATGTAGGTATGGACTTGTATTACATTGTATAATTATGTTACTTCACTTTTCACCCCTGTTCACCCTTATTTTCTACATCTCATCCAAATATATAAGCTATATGCGATGTCTTATCGATCTTAATTTAATATAATGTGACCTATTGTATACCCAGAAAGCACCACACACGAACGTGCGAGGAACGTGCTTTAATGTACAGCATGGACAGGTCGTTTTATATAACTAATGTATGTGAAATCTGTACAACTGAAACTTATGGACTCAGGTCACTGTCCCTGTGTTAATGATGTCATGTCTTGCATATTGTAAAATCAGTTTCAATTTTAGATGTATACTTTGCACAATGTTAGATCCAACGTGGTAGGGAAATGAGACAAGTCTAGGTTACTAAAGACCATGTTTAGGCGAAATAAATTTTCTCTTCTCCTAAAAGACTAATATTTCAAAACTTAAAAAAGGGTTTTACCTGATTGTGAACTGGATTACTGACTGGTATCTTCTGCGTGGAAAAATCATTGAAATAGTTATTTATTTCTTGCTGTAGTTGTTGATTCTCGATGACTCTGTCAGTTGTATTTTCTCCTTTCACTTCCCTGGCCCAAATGCAGCCTGGGTGTTCAATCTGAAAAGAGAGTAGACATCGATCTATGATAGCAGTAACTCCACCATCTCCGACACCTCCTTCTAGGATAGCGGTAACTTCACCATCTCCTACACCTCCTTCTATGATAGCAATAACTCCACCATCTCCGACACCTCCTTCTATGATAGCAATAACTTCACCGTCTCCGACACGTCCTTCTACGATAGCGGTAACTTCACCGTCTCCTACACCTCCTTCTATGATAGCGGTAACTTCACCATCTCCTACACCTCCTTCTATGATAGCAATAACTCCACCATCTCCGACACCTCCTTCTATGATAGCAATAACTTCACCGTCTCCGACACGTCCTTCTACGATAGCGGTAACTTCACCGTCTCCTACACCTCCTTCTATGATAGCGGTAACTTCACCGTCTCCTACACCTCCTTCTACGATAGCGGTAACTTCACTGTCTCCTACACCTCCTTCTATGATAGCGGTAACTTCACCGTCTCCGACACGTCCTTCTATGATAGCGGTAACTCCACCATCTCCGACACGTCCTTCTAGGATAGCGGTAACTTCACCGTCTCCTACACCTCCTTCTATGATAGCGGTAACTTCACCGTCTCCGACACCTCCTTCTATGATAGCGGTAACTTCACCGTCTCCTACACCTCCTTCTATGATAGCGGTAACTTCACCGTCTCCGACACCTCCTTCTATGATAGCAGTTTGGGCAGTTCACCCCCCCCCCCCCCCCCTGCACCTCCTCGCAGGACGCTGCACGGTGACTTGGCCCTCAGTGGGGCACCTCAGGCCCCGCCCCACCCTATCTCCATCACCTATCTCCCGCATCACCATAGGCCCGTCCCCCCGCCTCCCGTCCCCTCCGCAGGGAGATAGTACTGCGTAGTAATCAGTTGTGAGAGTGCCTATGCCAGGAATAATAAATTATATGGGAAAATTTTATCTTTAACTAGGGAGTATTTCTTTTTTTGTGTGTGTGTGGCTGAATGGGGATGGATAGTGGGTCTCTGATACCCTAGGGTACTCCATAGAGTCCCTATGCTCACAAGAACCTTAATTCTCCTTCATACTTAACCCTATCGCGCCCGGTACCCGCGGCATGGCTACAGTCATGGAGCCGGGTACTAGTGCCAATGTATGCCGCTAGAGGCCGGGTACATAAAAATTTGGTTTTTGGATCACGTGACATGACACGTGATAATTATTATTATTTTTCATATCACTTAGAAAAATCAAATATGATGTTATCTCTACATTCTCCGAAAGTTTCAAATTTATGAAGTCATTATTTTCAATTTTATTAAAAAAACGTATATTTAGTAAATGATGCCTCAAGGCATCACCCGGCCAGCACCGGTTGATGCCTTGAGGCATCATCCGGCCAGCCCTGGTTGATGCCTCAAGGCATCATCCGGCTTGAATGGGTTAACCAAGGTAAGTAATCGGATAATTACCTATTCTTACTCGCACTAGGGACTAGTTTCTTCGTATCCCTAGTGCATCTGGGAGATCTTTAAAGTCAAATAAGATAAATGGGTTTTTTATGCACATTGTTAAACAACCATATTTGAAGTAGTTTTTTGTACTTCTTTTGTACATAAATGTTATATAAAGTAAGTTGTGTTTTGGTCTCTCACAGACCTAAGTAACCTAATCATATAGTTGAAAACATATATATATATAAAAATCTGAATGTTTTTTGGTATTTCGGTAGGCATACCGGAAATTGAACACATACAATGGGGTTATAAAAAAGGTTAACCTTATTTTTCCTGCTAATTCACTTTATTGCAAATGTTTCCGTTTTTTTTCCCCCGAAATAAAACTTTTATCAGCGGAAAAAATATCACTTATAACTAAGAGTATCATCTTAAATGTAAAAACAATTAAGAGCACCAATACCAATACCTTCTTAAATTCATTTGGAAAATAAAAGGTTTAACTGTGAGTATTCACAATTTACTCAGGGAATTCTTTATCACAGGTGGAGAAAAAACGACAATTAAGACAGTTTTTTCCCTTATAAATATAAACATAATACTTGACTTTTTTTGTGTGTGTGGCTGAATGGGGTTGGAGAGTGGGTCTTCACAATTTACTCAGTGAGTCGACAATAACAGAAATGGGAAATCTAATAATCACGTTAGATTTTCTAACATAGCGGAACCAACTGTCATCAATTTCTTTTGTTCAATTGGCTTCTTGTAGTGGCGGGCCATGTTTTTTTCATTTTTTTCAATTGTTTTTTTGTAGCAGGGTGTTGGTGTCGACAGTTCCAGCACCTCTTGTTGAGTGGGCTGAGTACTTCTTTGTGTTTACTTCTGACAATCTTAGGATATTTATTACATATTTCGAAATTGTATCTCTATGCACAGGAAAATGAGGTTGTCTATATGAAAGTATAAGCTGCTGATGTTTTCTGAAGTCTTTTGTCCTCTCAATATACGATTTCAATGTTCTAATCATACAGAGTCTTTTGTTTTTGTCGAACGGGTCGAGGGTTACAGGCTGTAGTGCTTGACCCGTTCGAGCCGTTTTCATAACCTTAGTCAGGATGAATCTAGCTTGGTTTGTATCCGTAAAGGATAATTTATCGAGGGATAGAGCAGGTACTGCTTGTCCTCTCTGTCCCGAAATCAGGAGGAATAGGACCACTAATTTATGAGTGAGTTGCTCAAGAGATAGATCTTTTATTTTTCTCCAATTTTGCAAAAATTTTATTTCTTCTCCTACATCCCAAAATTTGTAGTACTTGGGATGTGGGGGATTTCTCTGGTAGGCTGTTCTTACTGCCCTACATACCCAGATATCTCTATCGCAATCATCCTCCTGCACTAGTTTTCTTTCTAGAGCAGTGAAATAAGAAGACCTATTCCTAGAGGGAAACTTTTTTGTTGCGATTTCGGGAGAGAGAGGTGTTTTATCTTTCTGCCGATCGCTTTGGTGTGTTTTGCCTGGTTTACCAGAGGGGCATACCAGGTTGCCGTTGGCCAATTTGGTGTTATCATGATGAATCTTTGTGGTTTGTCCTTTGGCACCCTCCGTAGAACTCATAGCACGAGATTGCAAGGTGGAAATGCATAGGTGTTAAGATCTTTCCAGGAAATGGAAAATGCATCTGGCTTCCAAGATTTGTTGTTGCGAAATGATGCAAAGATATCTATTTCGGGATTTCCAAATTGTTTTGCGACTTTTTGGAATAATGAATCTGATAGATAGCATTCTAAATTGTTTTTTCCAATTCTTTTGGGGCAGGTGATAAAATGTTTTTATCTCTGCCCTAAAAAAATTTACAGGTACACGGACATAATGCCTCGTCTCAACCCACCATTCTAAAGTGTCTTTAAAAACTCTTGAGGCTTCATCTGCCAGGCAATTGAATTTTCTGGGCAGGTAGGACCCAACGATTCGGCCCATGTCCATATTTTTTCCGCGATTTTGTCGCATGGGGGCGATTTTACTCCTCCCATCTTTGACACTTAGCACAGTATTGTTGTGATATCAGTTTGGACATGGTTTTGTTTTGGCATTGAAAAAACTCGTTAGACCTAAATAAATCGCTTGTAGCTCTAGCACATTTATATGGTCAATTTCTTTTTCCTCCCATCTACCACCAATGGATATTCCCTTGTGGTGGGCGCCCCAGCCTTCTAGGCCTGTGTCTGTGGAGATCGCTATCGTCTGAGCGAATTTTTCGGTCAGTCTAGCGGATGTGGTTTAACTACCATTCCAGATCTGCGATTCCCTGTTCTGAAATCACCATTTTAGCGTCAAATTCACCTTTGCTCTTAATGAGGGAAAAACGTTTTTGTCTTTTTCCAAGCGTTTGATATGAGCTAGCCCATAGTCAATGCCCGGGGAGTATGCTATCATTAGCCCTATTATTCCTGCTACTTCTCGAATTGTTGGCGAGTTCATTTGCGAAATTTTAGTTGCCATTTTTACGAATTTAGATCTCTTTTCATCATTAAGCGTTAGGTTCATTTCTATTGAATCAAAGTTAAATCCCAGGAAATATAACTTTGTGGATGGAATCACTACAGATTTTTCTGGGTGAATAACAAACCCAAGTTTATCTAGGGTTTGTGCCAGTTGTTTTACCAACTCTGCATTTTTCCGAGTCTCGGCCATCACAAACGAATAATCAATGTATCCAAAACATTGTATTCTCTTTTTTCTTAGATTTCCAAAGATAGGTGTCTGAATCTAAGTGAAAATTCTAGGCACGCATGCGAGCCCATTGGGCAAAACTGTGAATTGATAAAGGGTATCATTCCAGAAAAAACAGAGAAATTTCTGGTGATGCTTACATATACTGATCGAATAGTAAGCATCTTTCAGGTCAATTGATGCCATGAAGTAATTTTCTTGGAGCATCTCTATGGCGGTGTTAAGCGATGGCATTTTAAAATGTTGGTATTCTACATATTTATTGAGTTTCTGTTAAGTCTAGTATGATTCTGATTTTTCCTCCCGGTTTTGGCCGGGTGAAAATATTTGAAACCCACTGATCTGCTGAAAAATCGTCTTTTTCAATGAAATTTTTTTCATTTCTGAATCTATCTTTTGTTTTTCAGAACAAGAGAATCTGTATGGTTTTGGTATAGATTTTTGTTTCGGATTACTCAAAAAAGGGATTTTTACTCCTTTTACTGCATTGAACACCCACAAATCATTTTTCCACAAATTAACATGATTTTTTGTCTGACCTGCTACAGAGTTCTCTGGTATCTTTGTCTCAAGAACCTCTACTTTTTCTTTTGGCTCTGCTGTTGTTGTTGCTGTTGTTGTTGAGGACGGTTCTGCCGGTAGCCGTAGCCGTACTGTAGCGGGCCGTTTGTGTACCACGGGCGAGGGTTCGACTGGTACTGGTTGTACTGTTGCGGTCTCAGGAAACGTTGGCTGTAATGCTGTCGACGAAACCCCATTTGGTTTTGTCTGCGTGGTGATTTTGGTTGTGGTTTCTTCACTTTTTCCGTTTTTTCCGGTTTAGCGAAGATCCTCTTCAATCTTTTTCCGCTTCTTTTATGGACTCGTGCACAATTCCCCCGAAGAGGAAATTGGAATCGATTTTCGATGTTATGACCATGTCTGCCGTGACCTTTGCGAGCTTTGTTCAGAATGATTCCCTACGTCTCCGGACAATTGCCGTGTTTGCATAAAATAGTTGCCGGATTGCGTCCACTGTTGACGCTGAAGCCTGGTTTAGTTCTGGATCATCTTGTCCTTTTTCGAACGCTAGCTCAATAAACAGAGTTAATGAGGTTATGGCAGCCATCATCGCCTGTGTGGCGAAAACCAACTGCTGATCTGACTTCTTTATGGAAGTATTGACTTCTTTACTAGCCTTCAAGCTTTCCTCCATCACGGGAACAGTCATATTCTTCACGTTTTCCGGCAGGGGGTGCTTGTCTATCAAGTCCTTCCCCGCCCTCATGTTTGATCTAGAATTAAGGAAAGAGTCAATCATCTTAGCTAATTCCGGGTGCAATGGTGGTGAGGCAGCTTTTTTATTGTCCACGGCGGTGGCCGTAATGGCAGCCGAGGTAATCAGGCCCAGCTTTGCGTTGGCAAAGAGTGGCAATTCTTTGTCTTCTTTTTCTGTTTTTTTCCCGAAGAAACGATCGATTCCGGTATAGTTGTCGGAGTTCCAACAGATCCCTTTTCTGATGCTAGAAATAAATCTAGGTCTTCACAGTGGGGATTTGGCAGTGCGTAGTCCGGTTCAGTTGAAAGGGGGTAGTTCCATACCGTGTGGGTGTTAGCGGCCGCGTCACCCTGGTCGCCATTTTGTTCACTTGGCGTGGGTTGGTATGCAAAGCGACTTAAGTCTGGAATTATCAGATTTTCCGGATAAACACAGTCCAATGTTACTGTTGAAGTTGTTTTTTTACGCTTTCTTTGCTGTCTGCGTCTCCTAAGGGATTCGAGCTACTCCTCATCCGGGGGTGAGTTGGACTCCGAGTCTGGTGGGTTCTCTTTGTTTAGATCGTCCAACATTTTGTATTTATGCATTTGTGCTCACTGAACTTGCATGTCGGAGTTATCTGGTTGCAAGATTTTGTTAATTATCCTTGACTGTTCCTCTAGAGTCCTAGCTGTCATATTGAATAGCTGTGGTTGTAGTATCCACTATTCAGTAGTCCAGCGGTACAATACTTGTAGGTTGAAACATGAGCAAGGATGTTGGTAACTGCAAAATATAGCAAAATGCTCTAATTAGAAAGTATCAATTAACTAAATTGCAACCAAACATCCTTAATTAATTAAATTCATTAAGATGATTAAGAAAAAATTGGTAATTACCTGGGCTCTCTTTGTCTGCACGTCTGTCCACTCCGGGTATTCGCGCGTGACTGATTTCTACGCGGTACTATCTCCCAGATGCACTAGGGATATGAAGGAAGTAGTCCCTAGCACAAGTAAGAACTCATAGTAGAAGTAAAAATGGACTGTTTTGTTATCAAAATAGAAAAGTACAAAAAGCCCCTTTTTGTGATATCTGCCATATGTCAAAGCACTGTAATGGGGCAGAAAATGGAGAATAAAGGCTTGCTTGGAAATGATGCAATATGTCTATACTGTAATTTCAGAGAATGTTTTTCCTTTAGGGTTAGAGTAACAAATGGTTACTTAAACTAATTAGACATGCAGCACAAGTCAATCTATAGGATATTTTAGCAAAACACTTTTAGAATTCGGATCCTAATATGCCCTCCTGGCCTATAGCGGTACTGTTATTTGCACCCAGACTGCACTCTTTGTACTCGACTTGCAAACTTTGACACCCAAACTGCACGCTTTGAACAAATAACGCAATCTGATTGGCCGAAAAGTCAGGGTACTCACATCAGCAGAAAATTCAGAAATGGCACCACGTCGTGAGTTGTAAAACATTTGATAACCCCCTGTACTGAGTAAGAATGCACAATGCGTAGATATCGAGGTATCTAACGTGAGGAATTCCAGTGATACAGGTCAGATAGCTTAAATACGCAAAAAAAATTGATATCAACAAGTTCACACAACGTGCCAGTCTGATAGATTGTTCAGAACTCGCTGTTTATCAGAGACAACTCACAACGCCTGTATTGTCATCATAAAGTGGGATTCACACGGAGAGACTCATGTACTTGAGATTGGTGTACTTTACACCGATAATTTTCCCTTTGTCCAATAATCTCAGAGCAGAATCCTGAAATTGAGCTTTCCCAGTCTAGGGAAAATGGCGGATCTGATTCACACGGAAGGAAAGACTTGGTACATAGTCTCAGACAAGCTCACATTTAAAAGGCACATAGATTTATCTCTAGCTTGCAGCTTTTTCCTGTGTGAATGCGTTCCCTGAGACTCAAGTACCTAGTCCTGAAGCAGGCGAGGGGAAGTTTGTTTTGGAGTACATACAATGTTTTATTATTGATTCTAGAGCTCCTGAATCTTCTGATTTAATATCTACTTCGTGCCAGTTTCTACATGCTCAGCATTTTGAGATAAAAGGGTTTTAAATAAAAAATATGAAAAAAAAAAAAATTATTAAATAAATATATTTATTTTAACTAAACTTCATTGCAAATCATATTTTATGAGTTTTTCTCAAAAGGAATCCCATATTTGATAAACAAAATGCCATATGGGAAGATTGATAGTATATTTGACCTTGAAACATCAGATTAAGGTCAAATTAGGGTCAATTTTGTCTTTTCATGAAAAACTAAAATGTATGAGATGAAATGCAATAGGTATGGAGAACAGAATACTTCTACATCATTCCTTAAAATATAGACTTCTTACATTTCATACAAGAGCCTTTGTAACGATTTTAAGGTCCAGAAAAAGGTCAAAGAAGTTAAGACCATCAGGACAGAGTTGATAGCAAAATATGAATTACCTGTTAAACTTTGACTTAGTGAGAAATCCTACATCCCTACATCCTACATCCCCATATCTCTACATTCATATATCCCTACATCCATACATCCATATGTCCCTACATCCTACATCACTACATCCTATATCCCTACATCCTACATCCCTACATCCTTACATTCCCACATCCCTACATCCATACATTCATACATCCCGGTAATATGTGACTTGGCAAAAAGAGGGGGCTCGAGGCAAAGGCTAGATCATTTTTGGATGTAGGGATGTAGGATATAGGGATGTAGGGATATATGGATGTAGGGATATATGGATGTAGGGATATAGGAATGCAGATATGCTTGTTGAAAAGTATAAGACCACAATTGCCTGTACTACCACTAAAGAGAGCCCAGGTGGAAGAATGACAATCCTGTAGAACCTGGTGTATAGATATATAGGCCATCTCCCTAATAAATTTGATAAAAAAAACCTCTATTGTTTTAGACTTATTTGACCTGTCCTTTCATCTAGCAGTCTATGAACCTCCTTTGTGGCTCAAATAGGCCCCTGTCTTTGCCTTACAACAAAAGTTATCTAATAACATTTGTCAATATTCTTACTAATACCAAATCATTTTGGATATATACTAAAACAGTAGTACATTTTTCTGACAATATTCAACTTTAGAGCATTCAAGTCGATGGTTCTTTCTCAGTGCTGCTTCTTAACCATGTAGTAACTTTTTAATGCCCTCTAAGGGCAGAGTTTCTTTATCCTTTAATTGTAGCAACACTGAATTGTTAAGGCCTGTCCTTCCTTAGTCTGTATACTTATACTAAGGAAGGACAGGCCTTTATTATATATTGTATACAAAGACCCTATTGAAATGGTATGGGGACTCAGTAAACCATGAACCATTGGGGCCAACAAGGAAGGAACCACTCACCCTTCCTACAAAAACTCTTCAATCTCATCTCCTCAACTTCTCCTACTCCGTAGGGCTTCTCAATCAATCTCTTATTTCTAAATTTTAGGTTATTATGGACCTCTAAAAGTTATCTCATACTTCTACTCGTACTCAATAGATTTTATGTCCATACCCATGTGTGAAATATTGTCGTTAAGCTACAAGGATTTTGTTTAAATTTCGTTAGGCATTATAGAGGCTAGGACTGAGTGCAGTTGTGTATGTGTACATGTATTAGTCAGCATCATTTGGAAATAAGTAGGCATGTTAGAATTGTATAAAGTTTATGGATATGTAGGGTTTCATAAGGTAATCGTAGTATATATCATAAACGCTACCGGATAGTCAAAAAGGGCAGTCACCGGATAACGGATAGTAACAGGAGGGTATGCGTCCCCAGCGAAGCTAATTATGTGACGTCAGTGGACGTGGGCACATGGGGCAAGAGCCAATGAGAGAAAAAGACACTCCAACCCCTAACCCTGGTAGACTAACGTGTCCTGAGGCGATTGGCCAATGAGATAAAAACAGAGACTGAGAAATGTGGGGTTTGAGAGGATTCAGAGAGATCCTGGACGAGAGACTGACCGACAAGGGTAGGAGAGAAGAGAGCACACGCTGAGAGACGACTGACCAGGAGGTGCCGACATGTGGATCGTGGCAAAGTAATCTGAAACTTGATAAGACACTGCACCAACGATTTGGCAGGTCTCCCTTTTGCCTAGGCTGTGTTGTCTACACTGCACGACGGTCGTCTCAGCTCTCTCTTGCGTCTCTCTGTGTGTCAACCCGCATCAACTTATGAGTAATCACCTAATTCACTTTTGTGTCACCAGCCGCTGACGAAAAGCCATTGCTCTGTTGTTTCAACAATTGTTAGAATTTGTCCAGTAGCCATCTGAGTTTCACTGCCCATTGTGTAATTGCCTCATCATATGTGTTTAGCTCTTTGTCGTCTGAGAACCATTCTGTGAGGATTTCTGTGTTTCCGTTCTTAGTTCAGTTTTACAGCACTCAAGTCCTAGGGGATATGACCATGTGCGATTCCCGAGAATAAAACCTCTCTAAACATTGCTCCCAAACTTTGTTCAAAGTCATGATTTAAAGTTGAGATTTTAAAAGGGATTTATGACCATCACATTCATAGATATTTTAACACATGCTTTGTGTTGGTCATTGTATAATACCTGTCAGTTACCATAACTGTGGTATACAGAGTCAAATCTGTGGTATATGGCCTCAAAGCCATAGTATATGGCTGGTAGGATTCACAAAGTAAAATCTACATTGAAACAATCATTATGATTAATTAATTTAAGTTTATGAAATAATTATAATAACACTATAGTTAATTAATTTGCTCTTAGATATTATCAGCACTGAGTTATGTGCTTAATAAGCCTAGAACAGCTAAATAATCATAGATTTGGCAAGAGTGTGCCATAGGCACAATTTTTCCTTATTTTTCTTAGAATTAAATTAGTTTTTATTTTCAAATAGTTATAACTCAAAATGCTGAGCTCTTACAAACTGGCACAAAGCAGATTCGGAATCAGAAGATTCAGGAACTCTACAAACAATCATAAAACGTCGTATGTACTACCAAACACACCTGACCCTTCAGACTGGCTCTGACCTCAGGACTAACCTATGTTCAGGGTACATAGTCTCTAGCACAGGGCATTCATCCCGTGTGAACCCGTGAAAGGCACACAACTGAGACTAGGGGACCCTCCTTATCAGCAAGAGGTACGCCAGTCTTAGTCCCAGTCCCCAAAAATTTTTTAACAGGTTTAAAATCCAAATCACTTGTGATTATGTACCTTGGAAGGGAAAATTGAGTCCGACGATTTTCCCTGCTGTCCCTCAGTCTCAGGGAATTGAGACTTAGGGGTGTCACACGAGGAGACTATGTACCAGCAAATAATCTCAGGAAAATTGTCTCAGACAAACCCTGCATAAGGTACATGAGTCTCTCCGTGTGAATCCCACTTTACTATGGTTTCACATATCACTGAGAACGCCGAAAACATCGAAGAGGACCCAGCCGAGTTTCCCAGTTTTTCATGACACCTAATAGCGTAGAATGGAAATTCCACACTAATAAGCAAGTAAATTCATCCAGATCTGTTTAACTATATTAATATCAGGCTTTGGATTTCAGGGGTAGTGTTTGTTAGAATGATGCTATAATGAGATGGAACCTCTACATACTTTGGTGATCTCAAGCCAGAGCCGGTCTCCCCTTTGGACGGTCGTCATGTCGGCGGTTCTTGAGCACCTGTAGCAAACATACAGAGACTATAAAATAACTCGAGATTCTGAATACCCTAAATGGGAAGCAGCATCAATTATTTACAATTAGAACAAGTAACGTTTTTAGAAACCCTGAACACAAAGAATGTCCACACAACTTCAGACAACCAGAATCTCGTTCGGATTCAAAGAGTGAATTTTCATAGATCTTGCTTGTGTTAGTGGGAACTTAAGACATTGTAAACGCGCCTATTTCGTTTGGGGAGCTTTTACGTGGAAAGAAGAGCAGTCCATGAGAGCGGCCTTTATAGATCTGTGTAAGCGCATTACAGCTAGAGAGACCGTCAGGGACCGTCAGAGATCGTCAGGGACCGTCAGAGATCGTCAGGGACCGTCAGAGATCGTCAGGGACCGTCAGAGATCGTCAGGGACCGTCAGGCTGTCAGTGACGGTCAGAGATTTGCATAATTATTTCATCGATGTCATTGATTCAGAAAGAATTGATCTATACATATGGAACTTCCATATAATGTAGGTATAGCATATTTATGAGTTCAAGTGAAATAAAAAACAGTATAATCAAGGACCACGTTTCATATCCCATGACAAAGGCATGTAATTGTTACATTCGCCTGCTGAACCCTGTCATGGGTGGTAAGTATGCGGCACTAATACTCAGTGAGTGTAGGTGTGCAGCAGGCACCCAGCATGATTAACTGTTAAAGACGGCTAAAACAGTGACCTGGGAAGAGTTAAGACATTCAAGAATTATTCTGAAGGGTCTAGCTAAGCACAAATGTCCTTTTCCAAAGATGAATTTTAGAAAGTAAATGTTTGAATCCTCAGTAGAATGCTTTAACTTGCTTCTCAAAAGGAATGTATTAACTCTGTAAGTATGATATATTTTAATTTTCCAACTCTAAAAAATAATTGAACAAATTAATTCTTTTGCACTTGTTAATCGGAAACATTATGCAGGGATATGTCATATTTAAAAGGTTACAATAAGGATCAATGTGCCCAAATTAGCAGGTGGACAAGGTCCACCAATAATTAAGTTTTGTGCATATCTTACAAGTCTTTGATTACTGGGCCTGTCAGGTGTTTGGGGAAGTTCATAAAGTAGTTTGTCTTTTTTAAATCCATGTCAAAATACTAAATAATAAGACTATAGGATATTGCATTGCCATAAAACTTGTCAAGAAAAAAGAAATCATATACCTATCTGTACTTAGTTATGGCTCCATCTAGTATTAATTTGACATATTAGAGGCTCCATGTTCAAAGTGAGGCTGAGCTTCAACGAGATACTTAGTGTTCTTATAAGGATATAGGTATAGGGCATGTGCCAATATGCTTGGAGAGTGATAGGAATGACAAGAGTCCTCTGGGGGAACATGACTGCACTACAATTCAAAGATGGCTGATACCCCCCATGCTATGAAATTAGGCAAAAATACATGAATATCATGCCAAATACAAGTTCAACCTAAATAATAACACTTCCTAGAGACTAAGCAACTGTCAGTGCCACTTATGGAGATGGTAAATGTTACACCAATGGTCCCTGTTAATCAATATTGAGTAAACTTCTGTTTAAGTATGTCCATTCCAACCAAAATCCCTCCCACTTTCAACAAATACTTGAATATCACAGTAAATATAGAATCTACCTAGAAAATTCCACATCCTAGCACCTACTGTTTTTTTATTGTCTTTCAAATGAGGCATATTATATTATGATTGAACCAGTTTAAGGGGTAGAGTATGTGCATCAAGGAGTTCTTAAAAATGGACCTGTGACTACAATAGTCCCCCCAAAACTGAATTCACTATTTTTTTAAATCCATACCAAAATACTAAATATTAAAACTGTAAGGCATTGTACCACCATAAAACCTTCTTTCCAAAACAGAAATTATATTCCTATCTGTACTTAGTTAGCTATAAAAGGCAAAAATGTGGTCAGGTCATCTAGTGACTTTACAAGCATGTGTACTACAGTAGGCTATAGCCATAACCTAAAGACCAACCATCCACCTGCTAATAAATAGATTACAATACTAACTCCTGACAAAGATAATCAAATTTATGAAAATGTCGAGTTTTTAATCGATTACTAGCGACTTCGTCGAGCCCGAAAAAATATAGAAAAGTGAAATAACAGACTGCCGATAGCGGGGTTCGAACTCCCGACGTTCGCATCCATAGCCGAAGACTCTGCTGACTGCTCCACAAAGATAGATGCTGTATTGGAGTCAAATACTTAGGCTATTGGTGGGTGGGGGAATCAGTGGAGTTACGAAAGGGGTACCAGCGAAATCTTTCGATCCTCATTGGTTTCTCACGAGAAAAGTAGATGAGAAAACTACAATATTAAACTTTGATTTCGGAATGGCTCGAAATGAATCATAAGAGAAGAAGGTTGTCTGGGTATAGTCCGACAAAAAAGAAGAAAAGGTTCGAGTTTTTCACTGCACGAGAATCTCACTCTCGTGGGTCTTCACTCTCCACCCCTAGGTCTGGTTCACTATGTCTCTATGTACGGGAGCAACTTCAAGCGGATTCAACGGAATTCTACCGTTTTAGATATAGTAGGTAACTAATCGATAATCACACATTCAAACTTGCTAGGGGGCACTGAACTAGAATTTCTAATCCACAGGTGGCATCACATTGTAGTATTTTGTTAACTAGATTTATCATTTATAATCATAAATGAGTCTGATGGCCGATTATGATAACTACATCTTGCGATCCCACATGTGACTCTAAATATCATTCATCATTTTCTATAAATACCCTTATACCAGTTTGAGAAAGCATACCATTTGCCTGTTTGACAACAACCCTCTGGTTTAGACGTAACAACACTCAACTAGGATACAAACTTTTATGATAATCACCATTTTCTTACTTTCGTCTTGTCCACTTCCCTTCACTTTTTGGTTTTCTCATTCTTTTTCTTATTTGATTACATTTTGCCTTCACTTTCTTCTGCAGTTTCAAATATAGTTTCAGTGACACCAGGTCTAAAAATAGACTTTGAATATATGTTCCTAATGTTCCCTATATCTGATACTCATGTTAAGGGAAGAATGAGACAACTCCAGCACTATAGTGACCAGCATGTTAGGTCATCATATCTTTGTATTTGGAACAGGTAATGATGTTGGATCTTTTGCTTGTCCAGCCATCTGTTACAATCTTTCTGATATTACTCAGCTCAAATTCCCCATGTCAATTCTCTGAAATTGGGTAAAGACAGTCCTTTTCACCTCATCTATACTCTCATTGAATATTGATTCCAGAAGAATGGACTCAAATGAACTTTTCAGTTTTTTCTTGTCAACCATTGAGTGTGTTCATTCCTCTTTGAGGTCGGGGTACTTTGAATGAGCTCTGGGACAACTGTCATCAAGTTGCACCTTTTTCAGTGCAACATCTGTCCCAGAGCTTGTAAGGTCATTCATGAACGGACCAAATCTTACCAGTGTACTCAGCAGGCTGGTGAGTCAACGAAAGCGTGCGAAATCTATGTGAGATGTCAGCATACTGTGATTTTGGTGAGAAACAGGATGAGCACATATGTGAAAAACCCACCAGTGGTATGCTGGACTGAGAAATGTCAGAAAAGCTTTAACTGGAACAAGATGACCTCTCACTCACCACTGCAGTCACTAGAGCATGCCACTTAGAGTTGGTGAAAAGTAAAAACATGCCAGCCGCAGATGTTAGCTTCGTCAAAAAGGATGCTAGTAAAGGTAGACACCACCACAAGTTGGGCAAGCAGTCATCTAAACATATGAAGGAGAGACGTAGAGGTTGACTTCTCCCTACCGCTATCACGACCACAATGTAGAAGCAGTCATCTAAACGCCATGAAAAGTCAAGCCAAGGTCAAGATTCAAAACAGTCAGGCTTGAAGCCTAAATGTGATCAGTGTGGCTGCATCCATAGATCATCAAACATGATGCAGTTTTACCAATGAGGAATGCCATTGGTAAAACTTGTCAAAATTGCAAGAAAGTTGGACACTTTGCCTTGGTCTGAAGAAGCAAAGTACAGGAAGTCAGCAAGTGCATGTAGGCGTGATCTATTTTTCGGTACTGTCGCTTGTGACGACAGTAACCCAGCATGGAAAGTCAGTCTAGACATAGTTGGTAATAATTGGGTTACCTTCAAGATTGACTCTGGGGTAGATGTGTCAGTTATGTCTTACACTGATTATCTGTGCCTGAAGCCGAGGCCCAAGCTGAAGGATGTCACTACAAATCTGTCCAGTCCAGATGGTCCGTTGAGACTGTAAAAGGCAGTTCATCACCACAACCAAGTTCAAGGGTACAAAATATAATTTTCTTATCCTAGTCATTGAAAATGATGTTGAGTGTCTCCTTGGTCGTGGAGTCGCTACGCAGATGGGACTCATCAGGGACATTGACTCGGTTGAAGGCATCGATCGACTGAAGACAGATCCAGTCAGGATTCTGCTTCATGAAGGTGCTGAACCTGTCGCACTTACTGTCACTCGTAGGATACCATGTCATCTAATGGGCAAAGTAAAGGAGGAGCTCAATCGTCTTGTCAAGTCTGGTATCATTCAGGAAATCACCAAGCCAATCCCCTGGTGTGCCCCAATGCTGCCAATCTTGTTGAACGCAAATGTCAGTTGCAAGAGATTTGTCTTACATACACTAGATGAGCTGACGTCAAGACTTGCAGGAGCAATAATGTTCTCATCCCTGAATGCTGCCAGTGGTTTCTACCAGATTCCACTTGATGACGAAAGTCAAGAACTAACAACTTTCATCACACCCTTCAGCAGATGCTGCTTCCATTGCCTAACATTCAGTATTTCCTCAACACTCGAGATCTTTATGAGGATCTTTATGGACGACATCTTGGTGTATGGGAAGGATGCTATAGAACATGATGATAAATTTGCATAAGTCTTGGATAGACTAAAGCCTATCGGCTTGAAACTCAACAAGGAGAAATGTTCATTCAGACATTCGGAACTGAAGTTCCTCATCGTATCTCTAGTGATGGTATATTTGCAGACAATGACAAGGTCGCCGCTATTCAGAACATGCCTGTTCCAACATCTGTTACCCAACTACAACAGATATAATAAGAAAACTGTATTCCTGTGGGCGAATTTTTATTTTACTGAACCCCTGTCCCCGGCT
Source organism: Alentia gelatinosa (assembly GCA_950022655.1). Classification (NCBI taxonomy): domain Eukaryota; kingdom Metazoa; phylum Annelida; class Polychaeta; order Phyllodocida; family Polynoidae; genus Alentia; species Alentia gelatinosa. The sequence goes on from OX465585.1 coordinate 66,303,371, forward strand.
GTTATAACCGAGGTCGTAGACCGAGGTTTTAACGACCGGAGGACAGGGGTGAGGTAAAATTCAAATTCAAACACAGGTATACGGTTTTCTTATTATTATATATACACCCTTTAAATACTGGGAACAGATGGCTAACTCAGTGGCGTAGTGGTTAGTGTGTCTGTTTTTGGATCTGAGGGTCGGGTGTTCGAACCCCGGTCGTAACCATTTTTTTTTCAGTTCATTTTTTAAATAAAAAGAAAAACGCCAATATAGAGAGAATCAATACGAAATATATAATCTAAAAAACACTAAGCTGAATTATATTAGTTTTGTATGTAAACAATGTGTCCTTCCCTGTTTGTTTACATGTTGATGCTTTGTTTACATTTTCACTGGCCGAGTCCAGGCCGAGTCTGACACTGTGAGTGCGAAAGTGACTGGCACTGTGGCAGTGACAGGCTTAATTATGGACATTATTGTAATTATTTCGAGGTAAAACTAATTCAATATTTTTTCTAACTTACTTTGTACCGATTCTCTCAATATAATAGCGTTTTTCTCCTTATTCAAAAAGAAAACCAACAAAAAAAATTGTCAGAGAAGCCACTGAAGGGGTTCGAACACCCAACATACAGATTACGAGATATTTGCCATAACCACTACGCCAAAAACTCAGACGGTACTAGTGCTTCAAATCTCTATAGAGTTTCTTTTGATGATATTCATGTTTTTTTCTTTGGTACTTCGAGGTAATTTCGTAATTCACTTGTGTATTTTGCTTTTCGATCCTGAACATGCCTCCATTCACGTTAACTTGCCGATCAATATACCAATAATCGAATCGATGCACTCCGTCCGCCATTTTGTTTTTGCCTGTGAGTAGCCTACCTACTGCGCATGCGATGTAATACACTCACACTGTGAACGTATGCTAAAATACGCTCCACCCTTGCCGAATTATATGATTGTTATATGCCTATCAGCGGGTAGTATAGACGTCTCATACGCTCATAGGTATATAATAATAGGCATGGTTCACTACCCTGGGTCATATGTTCCAGAGCAACATGTGATCACAAGACCACTAAATGACCTGCTGAAGTCCGATAGCATATGGTGTTGGGATACACACCAAAAGCAGACTTTTGAGGAGATAAAGTCTCGCATCTCATCAACGCCAATAATAGCCAACTATGATGTCACCAAGCCGACATTTGTGAGTACAGACGCTAATTCATACAGACTGGGAGGTGTCCTTCTAGAGGTACAGAATCATCAGATGATACCTATTGCTTACTGTTCCAGGACGTTGACATCAGCCGAGCAAAGATACACTCAAATTGAAAAGAAGTGCCTTGCAAACATCTAGGCTTATGAGAAGTTCAACCATTATCTGTGTGGCTTGGAGAGGTTCTGTATATTTACAAATCACAAGCCGCTAGTTCCCCCTATCAAAGATAAGGACTTGGACATTGTTTGGACTTGCTTCTTATGAGATCGATGAGATACAACGCCACTGCTAAACATGTACCAGGGAAGGAAATTTATGTGCCTGATGCATTTTCCTGGAGTCCAGTCAGTCAGGATACAAGTACAACTGCAGCTGATCTACAGACCTGCATGTTAAACCCATTGAGAGCACCTTTCCTGCCTCTTCAGAGAAGAAAAGTGACATAAAGTGAGCCAGCCAAGAGGATCCAGCCCTAAAGGCTGCTGCCATGTACACCCTGACAGGACGGCCTAGATACATCAAAGATGTACCCGACCACCTGAATAGTATATACTCCCACCAAAATCTCCTATCTGTTGTTGATGGACTGTTGGTTTACTTCAGCAGGATTGTAGTGCCTGAGTCTATGAGGGCTGAGATCCTGGAACATATCCATGAAGGACACCAAAAGAAGTGGTCAGTGACGATGGTCCTCAGTTTGTTGCCTCAACTTTTAAGGAATTTGCCAAACAGTACAACTTCAGCCACATTACAGTTAGTCCCCACCTGCTGTATGCCAATGGAGAAGCTGAACGTGCTGTTTGTTTGTTTGATTGTTTGTTTAGTTTTACCTCTCGGTAGGCTGGTTACGTCCTTTTGAGACTGACTCATTGGTTGACCTATCTGGTTCTTGAAAGGTATATTAACTCAACTTTGGTCTTCTTGTAGCAGTGCCACCCTATGCCCGTTTTATAGTGCTGCCTCACTGAAGGGCTGTGCCGCAGACCATTGACACAGCACTCCGCCGGTCACATTATACTGACAACGGCAAACCAGTCGCTGCAACATACCAATCGGGTCAGCTCCCTGTAATTGGCTACAGGTCAAGCCGGTTGACAGTTTTCGCCAACCTCCCGTAACATGCTGTTCAGACAACTGAGCACCTGTTGGACCAGGCAGATCCATGGTTAGCTCTGCACATGTACCGTGATACACCAATTGTTGCAACTGGGTGTAGTCCATCCCAGTTGATGATGGGACTTCATCTCAGGACAACTCTTCCAGTATTGCCATCAACTCTAGAGCCACGATGGCCTGAATGAGAGACTGTTCTTGAAAAGGATCAAGCTGTGAAAGCAGCTTATGCCAAGAACTACAATGATCACCATTACATGGTGTGAGAGCATTCCCACCCTTGCCAATAGGCCAGATGGTCACCATCAACACAGACGCTGAAAAGGGCTGTTCACAGCATGGTACAGTGAAAGCAGCTGATGACATGCCACGATCATACATTGTGCAGACACCTTCTGGTGTGAAACGTAGGAATTGTTGCCATCTGCAGCCTACACCAGCAATGCCTATACCTGATATGAAACCTCAAGATGTTCTCCGTGAACCAGAACCTGTCCCTGATATTTCAGTGACTGAGGCTGTTTCTGAAACCCAAAGGGAATACTCCAGAGACTGTCAAATTACAGGCTCCAACCCAGATAGTCTACAAAAGTTACATGCAAACTAATAAGGCTTATTGAAAATTGCTGAACTTGTTAGATTGTCTTACTATATGTTCTGTATAGACCCCTTTCATGTGACGTCATGCATACATTAACAGCGATGCGCATGCATACAGAGGTCAGAACATACTGTCAACAATACTGTGTGACTGCCTGTATTATGTTAACTTCCGATTTTGAAGGGCAAAACCATTATAATTTCAGGGAAAAAAGTCAATGATACTGAAAGTATCATATGAGTAACTTGGTGATTCATAGATTCCAGCTACACTGGATGATTTAGAGCATTTTACTGCCTGTTTTGCACCATGTATCATCATGGACTGTTGAGGGCCTAAACATGCATGGTGCTGTAGGCGAAACAAAGAATGAAACTTGCTCCATCAAAGGGAAAAGACCCTGCTAAAGTATGAATTTTCATGGAGAGGGTATTGAAAAGTCAAGTGCACTAAATATTTGCCAGTAATAATGCCAACCCAACCATACACAACCCATGTACACACAGTTGGTGAGTGGCAACCATCCGGGTGACCACCCCTGAGTATACCTCCATGTGCTGCATACACAGGGCAGGGACACAGGGTGCACCCCTGGTCAAGCCTAGTGAAGTGGCAGCGGTGGTCAGATTGCAGAGGCAGGAGGCAGGCAGCAGCAGACGACATACACTAAGGGATGACACACAGGCGTGTGTGCATGGTATCATCATGGACTGCTACATTAACCTGAACATATCACAGCATCGACTTTTCTGATCGGTGTATTTAAGTTATCAAAATAAAGCTACTTAAGTCTACATTCTGGCACTCTATTTTTTTCTGGGGAAATATCTAAGTGTCTTGACAACTTTAAAGTGAGGTATGAGCTGCTCCCATAGACTTTTGCCTGCGACCTAGTTTTTCTCAACGCGATGTGCACCTGCACCTAACTAAGTCGGGGTTTGCATACCAACACTGAAAGGGGTCTATGCATATATCTTTGACAACCATTTTCCTTTCTGGATTATGAGAGACTTTTAAAGTGTTATTTCTATGAGTAATACTCAAGTGTCCTTTTGTTTCAGAAATCACAAAGACTTTGCTACAGAGAAAGGACTGTCATATACAACATAGCCTGTGGTTTATTCATTATAAACTATCTAGTTACATATATCTTTTATATATCAAAAAGTCAAATAACCAGTATTGTTCCCAACTTGCCAAAGACTTTACAGTATTTTCTATATCTCAAAAGGGGGGGGGGGGGGGGGGGGAGATGTCATTGTATTGTTCTGTTTGTGTTGTGAGACCTAAAGCTATGTTGTGAAACCGAAACTAGGGGAATACACACACTGCATTCTACAGCATCAAGGTGTCTGTCTTCTTCCTTCCTCACTCCCACAAATAAGACAAAATAAAGCAACTCAACATACTCTAGTATTTAATATGTTTGGGTTGTAAACCAGACATAACTAATAATCAACCGCAACTCCAACTTGTCAAGGTAAAATATTGTGATGGTTCACAGCCCTAAGGTATTATACTCTAAGTCGTGCAACCATGTTGGGGACTGAAAACTAGTTATTTTTTACTTGATATACCCGGTACACAATTTTTCATAACTTAGACTGTACAAAATATATACAGGTTTGCAAAAGGTACTTTAATATTAATTAACCAAAGATTATGGGCTGTATTGTCATATATATCCTCAAATTATTTAGATAATTTATCTGTTTTAATATTTGACGCATTTTCTCAGAAATCATGTTAAAAGTTGGGTAAAATGTTTGACTTCTAGAATATATGAAGATTCCATAGAATTCCATATGGAACTAAAATCAAAACCCAGTTTAATCAAGTAGAGATTTCCTTTATAATCATTTTGATCAGTCATCTTTTGTTGTACTCACAGTAGAAATTAAAATGGACTGTTTTGTTATCATAATTGAAAAGTATCAAAAAGCCCCTTTTTGTGATATCTGTCATATATCAAAGCATTGTCATGGTACTGGTAGGCAGAAAATGGAGAAGAAGGCTTGCTTGGAAATGATGTAATGTTTTTATATCGTAATTTCAGAGAATGCTTTTCCTTTAGATATCATTTACAAACAAATGCATACTTAAACTAATTAGATATGCAGCATGAGTCAATCTATAAGGTTTTTTTAGGAAAACACTATTTGAATCCAGATCTCACCAAAGACAAGTCCCTAATAATAAAAATAATATGCTTTCCTGACCTAGACCTAGGTCCAACTCTGTGTGGTTCGATGCAGTTCGTGCCAAGACAGTGAGAATGTAACAGTCTCCACGTGACAGTGTTTTCTTCACAACTTGCGCTGGCCAAGAAAAATAAGTTCTAATATCACAACTTGCCTATTATCGCTCATACGCAAGCTCTAGATCTCCGATGTTAATGTTTATATAATCGACAACTGACATACAAACATTTTACGGCCAGTCAAATGGGTAAGTAGTCCCCGAGACATTGCACCTACCTTCACCGACTGTCTCTTCACCGCAAAGCGTTCAGTTGATGGCCAGATGCTGATGTAAATCTCAGATCAAATCATCCCGAACCCTGACCACACTGCGCAGCTCCGGTTTCTCGCTTCGGTTTTCCCTGGCATTGCTCGAGCGATGCAGTTTGAACTCTGACGGAAACGACAACTTGCCACTTTCCAAGCAGAGATTCGGCGCTTTCCTTATTGATCTGCTGGGAGAGTGACGTCCTAGTGGACGAGCGGAGAACTACAATGCTTCCCCGCTCGTCCGCTAGAGGGCTCGACGGTCGCAGTCCTACAGATAGTTTGGCTGGTGCCCGCTTGTGTACGCCCCTGGCTACCTAACAGGCAGGTAGTAGTCATTAGCTGGAGAGCTGGCAGTGGTTGAAGGCTGGGACCCGTTTCAATAGTCTGTAGGACGTCCGTTATTGGGTTTAGTGACACAATAGAGGTACTTCGCGTTGCAATAGTTAAGGGACAACCGTTTGTGGGACATAGGGTAAGAGACAGCCGCAAATAGTGGCTTGTACCATTTCAGAAGTGGCTGTCCGGTCACTAAATGGGTCACTATAGTGTCTATAATAGCGAGAGGGTATACCCTCTTGTTTTTGATGTCACAAACACATAACTTTACTTACCATAGGAATAAAGATATGAAACTTTAACCCCAGTTAGGGACACATACAACTTATAAACATGGCAAATATGAATGAGATCGTCGCATGCAATCCAGAGATATTCACATTTGAATTTTGTCATAGAAAATGCTGCTCTGGTGGCCAGTGTAAAATTACTCAAGCGCAGTCGATAATTTATGCTGTGACCTCACCTTCACAGCACTTGTTCCCGGTTGCACTATCACCATCCATTGTCAGGACCAGGGAGTAATGTCACAATGTCGCCAATAGTGAACGGACACACCACCCCAATAGTGACATGCCCTTTGAAACGAGAATTAAATTTTGTCACTATTCCTGTCACTATTCCTGTCACTAGTCGTGTCACTAAGTGGCTTAGTGACACATTCTATTGAAACGGGTCCCAGGTTTTGGAGTCAATGATCGGAAGTGGCTAACATTCTCGGGAGCGGCGCCGACGTCACGCAACGTAGTAACGGGTTCGCCCGGCCGCAAAAACTGACCCTGCGCCGCTCGGTTTTATAGCTTTGCAGTTTGCTTTCCCGAAAGCGGTGCAGTGCACTCTATTACGTTCGAAGGGTTAAACAACTTTCGACCCCATAGCAACCAATGTTAAATTCACTATATTTCTCTGGTAATATCTCAGTAAATATCCAACATAGAGACATGAAACAAAAAATGGAATGGAGGTGAAGAGTAGGGGAAGGTGTTTGGTGGTTTTTTTGGAATCAATTTGTTTAGCAAAGATTGTTTTATTTGGTCTTTTCTCCAGTAATCTGCCGAAAAACGGATAACAGGCTGCTACAACTGTCAAAATAAAAACTTACTAAAAAGTAAATAAATATGTAGATTCAAGCCTTCATACTTCTATCCTACAAAGTTTATTGATATATCTTGTTAGAAACACATCAAACTACCTTGTAATACTCATATTAATCATGTACAGTGAGATCAAACATCGACTTGCGTTACGACGGTCGAGCGATAATACCAGAAAGCTAGGGTGCTCGAAAATTGCAAAACCCTTTGCCTCGTTCTGATATGAACGTTCCGCTCCCGAGAATACCCGGGAACCAGCTAAATTTTCAAAGTGCCAACGGACATCGCGATAGTTCCGATTTGGTTATCACAAGCAATTAAACTCAAGGGGCTATCAAACTGATAAAATTGAATAAGAAGAGAGAAATATAATTAATGCTATCAAATCATAGCTTTAAATATTGATCAAAAACGAACTTTGATGACTTTGACATGTGCTTGAGCGATAATAGGGGCCGCAGTCACTTGACAATTGTAATTATGATAGTGTTTCCTGCTCAGAGATCGACTGTTAGTATGTGTAATATATTCCAAAACCAAGGCAGGTTTACAAAACTTCATTTCCATATTAGATCTATTCTAATATATTTAGTTCAAGTGTGCAGTTTTGATTACTTGTGGTGCCTACTCATATTTACACCACAATCGCCATGTTGTTTTTTTGAACCTGTTGGCTTCCACTTCACTCACTTGTCAAACCAGTGCATACAGACCAGTGGAAAGTGTCAGTATGGTTTGGATATTTAACAACAAAGACAGTGGTATTATACAACCTTTTACCATTTTGGTTTTTATATTTGCAGTGAGTTATCCCCTTGCATTTGGTTGTATCGAACGCCCACAATACATGTGCCATCTTGATTGTTATGATTCTGATGCCTACAGTGCGCATGCACACGGTGGTCAGAATCTGTCCACCGATCGGGCTGTCCCTGCGGTCTAATTCCGCCGTGCCCCCTAGCGGATGACTGAGGAACCAGCGTAACAGATAGTCCGTCCACGCTCCGCGCCGTCTTCGGGTTACCAGTTTGAGAGCGCCCTGCCCCTAGCGACAACGGGACGAACTACAGTCTATCCTACAGAGAGTCAAAGAACTCGGATACATGTACATGTATGTATAATTCGCTGAGAGAGTCAAAGAACTCACATATACATATGTATAGTTCTTTGGGAGAGTCAACACACTCCTATATAGTTCTCTGAAAGAGTACAGACACAGAATGTTCTTCTCTGAGGAGAGATTTGGACTGGAGTTTGTGCCAATAGTCTGGCTGCGAGATGAATAAACCTTGCTTTAGAGTCCAGACAAGGTTTTTTCTATGGTTATTTATTTCCAGAATCTTCTGATTTCAAATCTGCTGCGTGCAACGCTGGAATATTTGGGCAACTAAGATTATGAGCGTTTGTTAAAAAAGAAAAAAGGTAAAAATATAATTTTTTAATCAATTAATAAATATAGTTAAAATCAAATTGTTTTCATTGCTTAAAAAAATCTATCAATTTTTAGCAAAGTCATACATTCAGTGTAGTTGATATTTGTTTTGATTTTTTAGTAAGTTTTTTCTGTGCCATGACCTATTTAAATTCAATAATTAGGTCATAGTCATAGAATTACATATAATAGCAGGCACTTTTTTTTTAGAAATAAATGATTTACCTTGGTGACTGATGCTATTTTGTCATACCAAATTAAAGGTCAATATGTCTTTTATACCTTGTCAAAATTTCTTTTAATTCAAACCATTATCTTTTCATCTATTGAATTTTGCATATAAATATCAATGATGCCTCCACTGTTAGGTTTACACCATCACTCCGACCGTCCCTCTTGTAAAGCTTCTGGGCTTAGATTAATAAAAGACAAGTAGATTCATCTTCTTATTAACTGTTGTATTCAAGCATGACCAGATTTCACTTCCTGTAACTGGGCTGTAACTGGTAGCAGTCCCAGACAACTTTTACATATCTTAGTTTCAAGAAACGCCACAAGGGCAATGTGCATATATAACACTACATCTCCCTTTATAAGAGAGTTATCGTTTAGATAATACTGTTTCTCAAAGTTTTTCATATATGAGATAACTACTATGATATACCAGTACCTCTATAAGTCCCTTACAAGTCAATATGTATATGAAATGATATGATCAAATGTTCTTTGGTAACTTTAAATGCTTTCTAACTTATAAAGTATAAGTAATATTATAAGTAATCTGAAAGAGAAGAGTCATTAGTATTCTTCTATCAGTCTTTTAGGAGTAGATCTCTGTCGCTTATATCTTCTCGGTTCCGGATCAGGTACGCTAGTGGTGGCACGTTGATCAGGAGTTGGTGGAGTGACCACTGGATGGACATCAGTGATCTCCACAGGTTGTGGATGAGTAATGGTTGGTGTAACCACTGTTGTAGTTGTGGCTGGATCACTCTGGTGAACTGGTGGTATATTGGGACCAGGGCCTAGGTTTCTGGTCATCTGTTGATTCCGTCTCACTAGTCCATTTGGTGATGATATGATATATGACCTAGGGTTTTGTGCTTTGTCAACAACCCTTCCTTCCACTTTCAGGTCTGGAAGCCATGCTCTGTCTCCAGGCGATAATTCATTGGCTTCAGTGACTACAATCATAATTGATACACATTTGTTTCCTATAGTCTCTCTCTCTCTCTCTTCCTGACAAGATCGGCGTCAGGTGTGCAGGGTCTCAGTTCACCTGGGTGAATTGGAACTCTAGTATTCAACTTACGCCAATGTTGAGCTGGGCTGGCAAAAATACATTTTGCAGTGGTGTATTCCTGTATGAGAGAAGGCCAAAGTATTCATCGTCTGTCTTGTTCAAGATTGCCTTCATGGTTTAACATTTGCTCTACCTCACCTGGGGATATCTTGGAGATGATGTAAGGTGTATTTCAGATGATGATGTAAGCTGTATTTCACAAGTGGACCAGATATGTAACGTCTAGCTTCTTGCCATCCATGTTCTACATGGTGTATGACAACACTCAGTGTACTTCTCAATGACTGTGTCATAGTTATTAGGGTCCTCTTCTGGGATAGGTGGTTGTCGATCTATGGGGGTTATCAGTTTGGGGCTTGAAAACAAAACAGTCAAATATGTCCAGCCCTTCAACCTCTATGTGGTGGAGTAATAAACCAATTTTCCTGTCACCCTCCTCTGCATTGGAGCATGTGGCCCTAAGGTAGATTTCAAATTTTCTTTTCCATAGGATCCAAGAATGAGATGGGGTACCCCTTTCTACTTTTAGGATTTCAGGTGGTTTTACTGAAGCAGTAGCCATTTTCTTCAATATGTACTGACAGGCCTAGGCACTAGATCTACAGCATTCATATAAAGTCAATGTTTATGATACTTCAGGATAAAGTTTCGCAATCAGTGTTCACAGTAATGTCAGTAGTAGGCTAGACTAGGCTAGTTGATGGGCCTAGTTTGATCCAAACTTATTAGAAATCAGTGCCTACTCACAGAAAGTCCCAGAGCATCTTTGAGTGTCGCACATCAAACCTGGCAGATTTCATTACAGTCTCCCTAGTCTTCACTTTAGGGACATGGATAACAGACATCTTCAATTCTGACACCATCTTGTAAAGCTTCTGGGCTTAGATTAATAAAAGACAAATAGATTCATCTTCTTATTAACTTTTGTATTCAAGCATGACCAGATTTCACTTCCTGTAACCTGGCTGTCACTGGTAGCAGTCCCAGACAACCTTTACATAACTTAGTTACAAGAAATGCCACCAGGGCAGTGTACGCATGTAACACTACAGTCCCAGCAATGAATATTGGGCGAATCATAAGTCAACTTGGTACCTTTATGGCATTTTTATGGTTTTTGCCCACTATACCCAAAATATCACGTCGCCTTAAGGTGTGCTGCATCGAGTTGAGACTGTCGTATATCAACGCAGTCCTGTAGGGGTCTGGTCCGCATGCTGCCGGGGCTCTGCTGTTAAGGAGGAACATGGTCCTTTCCCCCCATTCCTCCACGGCAGCTTCCCGACAGCTTCCTCAATGTATAAAAGTGCTCTCCACGAGGCTTCCTCAGTGTGTTCCAGTACGTTTGTCAGAGAACACCTCATCTCGCCTTCACCTCAACTCGCCTCTACACCTCACCATGGTATTCACCGACATTGAAGTGGTGTTTGTTTGTATCATCATAGCACTCATAGCTTCTCTTATCAGAAAGTGGAAGTGCAGAGCTGAGGAATCCCGCAGCCTAATTGAATTCCAGGAAGCACCGCAGCAGAAAATGCAGTATCTGGGTTTGCAATTGGTTATCTGTATCCACACACCAATCATATGGACAATTTGCCACTATGCTGAGTCAGGAGCTGTTTGTTGGAGATAAAGCCAGCTTCCACAACTACCTTTGAATTGAGCCTGACCTTTTTGATGAGATACTGGACTATATTGAGCATGCCATCGAAAGAATGGATACCAAATATCTGACAGCTGGTCTTTAATTGTCTGTCACTCAGGCACCTGCCCTCTGGTGACAGTTATGCATCGTTGGCATACAACTTTTGGTGCAGCAAATCGTCAATCAGCAACATTGTCACACAGGTATGCAGAGCCATCGCTGAGTACTTCAAGGAAAAAGCATTTGCTGTTCCTCGCAAACCAAAAGACTGGATAGCCCTTGAAAAGGACTCTGAGGAACGTTGAAACGTGCCACATGCTGTTGGTGCACTGAATGGAAAGCATGCCGCCATCATGAAATCCTGGCACACTGCTTCCCTATTCTACAACCATAAGACATTCTTCAGCATTCCCCTTCTGGCCCTAGTTGATGCACAGTATTGGTTCACAAGGATTGAAGTTGGTGGTATAGGGCACATGTCTGACGCCCAGATCTTCAATGAATCAGAACTGGCTGAAATGATGGAGGAGGGCACAATAGGCATGCTGCCTCCATGTCCTCTCCCAAACACTGACAGCAAGAGAAAGGTGCCTTATTTCATCATGTGTGACGATGCCTTTGCCCTGAGGAGCTGGATGATGAAGCCCTATGGGAGAAGGGGCTTGACAAAGCAACAATGCATCTACAACTACCACATCTCCCGTGGCAGGCTGGTTGTGGAGAACGCTTTGGGTATCCTTGCCAAATGCTTCTGCTGCTTCCTTGGTACATTGGAGCAGAAACCAGAAACAGTGTAGGATATGATAGAGGCAGCTGTAGTTCTCCACAACCTCCTGCAGATCTGGAACCCAACACTGAGAGTCGGCGAGGTGGACCACAAAGATATGAACCATGATCTAGTTCCCAGCCAGTGGAGGTAAGAGGCATGCTGGGCTGATGTCGTACAACCTACCACCATGCGCAACAGAGACACTATGACAGCAAAGGAGCAGTGTGAGTACCTTGAGAGGTTCTTTAATTCACCGGCAGGTACGGTGGAGTGGCAGGAGAGGATGGTATAACATATTGTTATGATTGTCACTACTGTATATAAGTTATATTGGTGATGGTTTTGCGCCAATGAATGAGCACCTGGAGCATACTGCTTGTACACAAAGTTTCTCTTATCATGTCAAATGGAAGAACTGGAATTCTCCAGAATTTGTCAATGAAGCAAATAAAAAAACACATATATATATCACTTTGATCACAAGGTAAACAAGGCACAACAAGAATGCAATAAATAATAAAGGTTGTAGTAGAAGCCTTAATGCGCTTCTGCTTCTTGGACTAGGTAGAGAGTGGTGAGATGTGTGGTTGAGGGCTGCTCGATGCGGAATGAAGACCTCTCCGCCATGCCGTCTTATATATACCAAACGTGGATGCAAGTCGACGGGAAGGAATTTAACTCTCAACTCAACCTACCAGGCCTTAGGTGGACGTGGACATCAAACAAAAGTTGCTGTAAGTCGTCTTAAGTTGACTGGCTCCATTACCCCCTGGCGCGTGCATTGGCCATGATGAACATGACACAACGTAAGTCGTTGGGCTTCCCATCAGGACTGGACGCAAGTCAACCGCCTCTGTGAGAAGTTCACAACTGAAGCCCGGCGATTCCGACCACCGAGCCTGTTGACTTAAATTGAGTTACGCTCTGTGGCAGAAGCCCCGTCCACATGAGGCAAACCCCAATGGTCGTAAACCACGGGGGCTGCCTGGACTGTCGTGGCAGATTTTTTGACAGTCAGAAACTTTCCCCGCCAATGCCTCGACAGTAAAGTCAACTTACGATTTGTAATGCCGACGACCTAAGGGGAACTCCAAAGTAGCCATTGAGATACAGCGATGGCATGTTGGGGCTGTAGGGACTGTCAGGGTGATGGTGTAAACCTAGCATTAGATGCCTGAAGGCATCTTCTTGCCGTAGCCAGGGGAACGCCTGAAGGCATCATGCTGCAGTTAAAAGGTTTTGTGGAGACCTGATTTCCTGTCAGATTTACTTTCCTCTTTCTATACTGGGACCGTAACCTGGGACAACAACGTAAACAAACACCGAACCACTATGCCGCCCCCACTGCCAGCACTCGCTGCCAGCACTAAGCATAACAGAAGCTCTAGTTCGACATCGCCTGCATCCAGTATCAGTCCTGATCAAAAGAAACAAAAATCGATACTTGACTATTCTAAGACCTTATCTAAAACTAATAAACTTACCTGCACAGAGACAGAATCAGAACACAGGGAATCCGATTTGACTATGACGTCAACAAATCTCAGGACAGCCCTGAGTACACCTGATCTGAGAGGCACTGATGGGGGCTCGGGTGTAACAGGGCCCATTAAACAACCATCAAACCTAGAACTGGGAGCTAAGCTAAATGAAATATTGTCCTTAATAGCAACACAAACAACATCAGTCAATACAAGACTTGATAACCTGGACGGTACACTCAAACACCAGGGGAAGATAACCGAAAACTTGTCTCAGGCTTTCTCGAAACTCACTGTATCTGTAAACGAAAACACAAATAAAATACAGAATGTGGATAAAAGGATAGATGATTACCGAAAGGAAATACTAGACGACTTAACGAATCTCAGATCGATAGTAGAGAAGCAACAGGTCACTATCACAAGCTTACAGGAGGAGCTCAAATCACCGAATAGATCGAATCATTTGGGGAATGTAACTGATTCCGGGAAATCCTACGCTGAAGCGGTGAGTAAGTTCAGTTCACTGAAACACTGCACTGAAAATCCGGCACGTAATATAGTGATCTACGGGATTCCTACCGGCCCAGAAACGGGTCTTTGGCAGATAGTAGATATGTTGTGTACTGACATTGAAGTGAAATTTGGTCAAGACGACTTTCTTAATGTACGATGGCTAGAGCCCAGGAACCCCCGACTTAACAACAAATTGCCGATATCTCTTTTGCTGGCTTGCAGCAATGATGCGATTAAACTAGCCTTGTTAAAAAACAAATGGAAGTTAAAGAATATCCCTAATGCCGGTAAAGTCTGGTTATCTGAAGATGAACCCCGTGACACTAGGATTGCCAAGTCTAGACTAAGGAAGGCATACAAGACGGCACAAATGCTGGGAGTACATAGTGTTCTCCTCACAAACGAGAAACTTAAACTTGAGGGAAAAATGTTTGACTTAAAAAATCACACTGAAATCTCCATGAGATTTTGCCCAAGCTTTGTACCATATAAAAAGGTCGGAAGGGGGCAGAGAGTAGGACACGAAAGAGAGAACCCAGGAGGTTTCAAAAAGGGAGTCTGGAGTACGGTATCCAGGAACCAAACAAATGGAACTGGAGGAGAAGTATCTAGCTCAACTATCACACGAACGAGCGACATAGAAGAAACTGAAGAGATGGAGATTGAAGAGCGTGACGACATGAATACGCAGGAACAAATCAGAACAACAAAAAGTGGAATTACCTATTCCGGCGCCAGCGCTTATTTGAGTAACTGGTATAGGTGCGGAATTTCACACAGTTTCAATCATATGGAGGAGGAAGAAATGGAATTTAAAACAGTTGAACATGCCTTCATTTTTTTAAATTTTTTTTTTATTGGACGTAATTCAACGGCGTGGTTGGTTTTCAATTACAATCCCATTTACATTTTCCATGGGTTCTGGTCAGTGTCGTTCACAAGTCAATATGTTGATACAGAACAAGTGTGATGAAGGATGATAAGAAATACAGTAAATGAGCGGGCAGGAAATGTCTATCACAGTTGAGGAACTGAGGTTTTCGGTTAAGAGGTTGTTTTCTACATTTTTATGGGTATGGTAAGTCCTACAGGTTCAAACTTAGATTTGGAAGTGTTCGAATGTATTTCTTGAAAGAAGCTTTTCCTCTAGTAGTCTTGGCTTCTTCAGGGAGGGCGTTCCACAGATGACAACCTCTGTAACCTGGGCATCGTTTATAAAACTCGGTATTTGGTCTTCTCATTTTAAACAATAATTTATGCCGAGACCATAACACTGGTCGCTCATCTACTACTGCATTTTCTTCGGGTAATTCTTCATTACCATATTCATTCACATATACTCTTCTCATATACGTGAGGAGTAACTCATCTCGCCTACGTCGGAGAGTAATTGTTTTAGTTTTTTCGTGAAGTTGTTCGACAGTGTTCACCAGGGCATGATCATCTAAGATTATCCTAAGGCCTCGGTTCTGGAGCCGCTGGAACTTGTTACTCCAGATTTTATTAGCTCCATCAATCATTAAGCAGGCATAATCAAACAAAGGTAATATCGCTTGCTTGTAGACCTTGAGTGCAATACTTTGTGACATACAGTGACGATTTCTATGTAAAATAAACAATTTATGAGACACTTTCTTAATTACATTTCTACAATGTTTTTCCAAGGACATAGCTGAGTCAAGATGTACACCTAAGTATTGGTATGAGTTGACTGAGTCCAACTTCATAAGATTTATAAACAGCGAGTTGTTTTCATTTGAGAGATTAAGTCTTTTATTTTTTGGTAAGAACCAACAATATTTAGTTTTCTTCACATTTATAGTCAGTGCATTAACCATACACCATTCACTAAATCTATCTAACGCTGACTGTAGTTGTTCCTGTACCTTTTTCACATCTTTATTAGAGCTAAAAATTACCATGTCGTCTGCATATAATAAGCTACTCGTGTTTTCCAATAATTCCATCACATCATTAATATAAAAGATGAATAGTAAAGGCCCCAGAACCGAGCCCTGAGGCACACCAAAAGATATATCTTCCCAGCTTGATGTTTTGTTACCAAAACTGAGCCGTTGTTTTCGTTTATCAAGATACGATGTTAACCAGTCAAAAACGTTTTTTGGCAAGTCAAGCTGATATAGTTTTTTCAATAATCTACCGTGATGAACACTGTCGAACGCTTTCTTCAAGTCGATGAAAACTGCGCATGCGAACTCTTTGTTATCTCTAGCCAAGTTCATGTATGCTAAGTTGCGGGAGCTGAGTTTTCCGGCAAAAGCAGAGAATATACTGGACCTGGATGACCCTAGACAAGTAAAAAGGATTGGAGACTCAGTTAGGGTACCTAGTGATCACTAATGGCATGAGGACTGTGAAACCATTATGGAAACACTGCTGGTAATGAAATTCAAGCAAAATGAGGAACTTCTAGAGAGATTACTTAGGACGCGTGAAGAAACACTCATAGAAGTGACGAGTAGTAAATACTGGGGAGGGGGATACCCTTTCGGGGCCCCCCAGTACAAGTCAGGTGATCAGCTGAGAGGTCAGAACCGTCACGGTAGGTTACTTATGTCAGTCCGTGATTATCTCAGGCACAAGAATCAGCTGGTAGTGGACGGTGTGGATGATTGATTGTTCTGTAGCTTGGTCACGGACCCCCTGACCGAAATAAAACTGAAATTTCCAGACGTCACCTACATTCTATCACCTATTTATGGCTTGAATCTCTTTGCTTTCAACCATCGGTGGGAATTGAGGAGACTAAAGGATCGGGAAGCGCTTTTCTCCGCTAAACAATGCAACTGTAGAGTTGTGTTTGGAACATCAGCCAATACTCGGCCAATGAGAAAAGACAGGATTAGCAAAGACCCAATGTAAGACTACTTAGATGAAGCAGTGCATGGTATCAATGCCGATGTAGCCCACTATAACTTGGTAAACGGGGTCACAACGCCCAGAGTGGACTATGTGTTTCATTTCACTAAACAGAACCAGAGTAAGTACAGTAGGAGTGGAAAAGGTCCTCTAAAATATCTCACCAGATACCATCTACTGCATGACGGATGTCACCCTTCGGATTTCATAGTGCCACAGATTGCTGCATATTATGTGTGAGTGATTAAGAAGCATTTTGGTATTGACTGAACGAACCACCAGCGGTCTCAGATACGGGACTTGCTTTGGAGGGTGTGTTTCCTGATTTCTGTGACATCGAACATATATAATAATGCCTACAGTATAGTTAAAATGAAATGGTAATGGTGATTGGACTGAATGTAGGCATAGATTGATAACACGCTTGTATCTCCTGATTTTGGACAGTCACTTGATTAGATGGAAATCGACTCAACATACTCCATGTGTTAGGTTTTGCTGGAAGTTATATATGTCTGATAGATATAATTTGTGATTAAGGATAATCTCAGTATTGATCGAATGTGTCACCTGCGGTCTCAGATGCGGGACTTGCTTTTCGGTGGTAGTTCGCTTTTTTCGCTCTTTTTTTCGCTTTGATGACTCACTCGTGTCTCCGTCTCTGAGTTAGTGTAAACAGATGACTGTATCACATTGTTGTTGGATACCTTGGTTGGGAACGTTTATTGAAGTGAACTGTGTAATGATAATACGCTTGTATCTCCTGAGTTCGGATAAGTAATCAATATGAGAAGAGGAAGAGACCTAGTCGCAAATAAGATTGCACGATGTGGGAACAAACATATTAGGTAGTTGAAGTCACTTAAATGAACATTGAATTGGACTATAGCCATCTCAGAAACGGGACAGCACTGGGTGTAGTCGAATTGGATATTGTAGGACATCAACATCGCTTCATGGATATTGAACCCGACCCTGACCCTAGCCGTCTCAGAAACAGGACAGCACCTAGGTACAGCAAAAGAGGAATGCAAAGAGGGACGTGAATATAACTAAAAAACTGAACTCACCCTTGTGGTCATAAAGACGGACTACAATTTCTGGCAAAGTTAAGATATATATACCAGTTGGTTAATAGTGTTTCTTAAATGTTGAACTCCTGTATGTATGTTAGACACATAGATTTCCGGATAGGAATTTGTGTTTATTCATGCAAAAATCACATACATTGAATATAACCTATAATTTATAGCCTCCTTGTAAGTTGTTTATATGTGTTCCATGTAGTGGTAAGCATCGCATAAACTGGGCAATCTATATTGATACATGAGGTGCAGGGAGAGTTGTGTGCGTTAAGTGACTGACTGTTTGCTCAGTCAAGGTGTAGGTAATTAAGGCAATTAAATTGTTATTGATAGGTAATTTGGCTATGGTCCACGATAATGCATTGCATCATAAGAATATGTATTTAAAATGCATAGATTTGATTATGTGATGTCAATATGGACTTAGTAATATCAATGAATTTGTGCTTACTTTATGACGTTACGCAAATGCCAAACTAGGTGGGCTAAGAGTTAAGAAATATGAACTACAAATGGGATATAGTCTTATCTATATTTCATTAAGTTTTTCAAATATAGTAAGTAACCATGCTTCAAATCGCACCCCGTTTGATTCAATGTATTTTTCATTGTAGTAATTTCATTCTAATAGGTGTCTGGATAACTGAAGGCCTTAGTACAAGGCGTTGAGCTATACCGGGCACATTCTGTTCATTTTTGCGCTATATGCAAACTTGAATTTGTATCTCTTTTTCATCAATATATTCGTTTGAAAACATATTGTATTCGCTTATTCTTCATATGTAATCATCATGACTACAAGTGTAGAAGATTTTGTTTTATTGAAGGGTATGTGCATTACTCAACTTAATTGCCAAAGCCTCTACAAGAAATTAGATGAGATCAAATTGGTTTTTGCTAGATCAGATGTGGCCACCTTCAGTGAGACATGGTTTAATAGTAATTATTCAGATAATATGGTCAGGTGGGAGGGACGAACCTTATTTAGACTAGATAGAGAAGATAGGATTGGTGTAGGAGTTGCATGCTACGTTAAAGATGATGTAGCCAGGTGCACTTCGATACTTAATAACTATAGTACTATATCAAAGGATCGCAAATGCTTATCTATTGAAATTGATAAACCTTTCAATAAGCCTATTGTTATAACCACTATATATTTCACTCATGAAGGGAATTTGGCGGATGCCTTGGAGTATCTAAATAACATGATGTTAGATGAGAAGTTAAAGAATCATGAATTCTGGTTTATAGGAGATATAATCGTGGAGCTGTAATGGTAACTATATATAATGGATAAAGGATAAACAATTGACTACATATTGGCGTAATTAATATTTATTTCAGCAGAAATGATAACTGCTTAGTAAAAAAGAGAAAAAAAAAAAATTTGAAAATTAGAAACATCTAGTCCGTTCAACTGCTAGAGTGTTTGTGAATCTCCCAGGCTCTGGCGCTTGTGACCAGTGTCCAATCCACTGTGTATTGAAGTCGTCCTCGTTTCTGCCGGTTGCCCCTTGAGCGTCTCGGTCGTTTCGCCCAGTCACTTT
Source organism: Alentia gelatinosa (assembly GCA_950022655.1). Taxonomy (NCBI): domain Eukaryota; kingdom Metazoa; phylum Annelida; class Polychaeta; order Phyllodocida; family Polynoidae; genus Alentia; species Alentia gelatinosa. Next base: position 66,322,899 of record OX465585.1, read on the forward strand.
CACCTCCGACATCGTTGTTAATTTAGCCATAGCTTTGACTAAATTCTGCACCTCCGACTGTAGACTTGTTACTTGGTTCTGCATGCGTTCGTTGTTCGCTTGCATCGAAGTATACCAATCTGGAAGACTTTGTTGTCCTTTGTGGCCTTTATCAAGTTCACTTGGATGAGGTGCCGGCGTAGTTGAACGTCCGCCATTTTGTGTGCTTCCTTCTTCACGTCTCACAAATTCGTCTTCTTCAGCGATTTTTTGTTGAATGTCAGACAAACGGCACAAAGGACACCCGTCCCGATGGCAGCAAGCATCCTATTCGCGATAACAAGTATCACACTTTCTCATTTTTGAGAAAAAACCATACTTCGCAAAAATTGAAAATTAGAAGCATCTAGTCCGTTCAACTGCTAGAGTGTTTGTGAATCTCCAAGGCTCTGGCGCTTGTGACCAGGGCCCTGTTTTTTAGTCACGACATTTGTTAGTGTCGCAGGCCTACGATCGCACAGTCGATCTACGACCTTTTTGGACGACAAAAGATGGCCGGCGTACTATAGACGGTGTCGTAGTGCGCCACGGACGATCGCCGCGAAAAGTGTCTCAAGTATAGAACTGTCTTAGGTTCTGTAAAACCTCACTGTGCGTATATAGAGAATTTCCTGTGCTTCCCATACGAATTAAGCAATGAAATTTTAACACAAGTAAGGCATACATATCACCTATAATCGTACCAAATATGAAGGAAATCGGACTCACCGTCCTAAAGATATCGGCGTTTGAATTTGAAATATCGGGCTATCGATCGGATGTCGTACAAGCACTCTCGTAGCAGAAGCAGAATCTCTGCTGGGAGAGTGAAGTAAGCGCAGTCGTGGGGGAAGTACACTGGCCTCCAGAGCAGGTGATTGCTATGACGAAATTCAAAGGCCGATATCTTCAAAACCGTGCGGCCGTTTTTCTCCATATTTGGTACGATTATAGGTTATATGTCTATCTTACTCGTGTTAAAATTGCATCGCTTAATTCCAACGGTAAGTGAAGTTGCGCATTCGGTACGACATGTCCAGAGTGGTCTTAGATATCCGACACTTATGGCGACACTTTCCGGTCCATTGGCCACCGAGTGTCGTGACTATAGCACACCTTTTACCTCCCTATGTGTCGTATCTACAGCAAGTGTCGCAGCCACCCTTAGATCGTAGCTCTCTAGCACACCGACAGCAAATATGTGTTGTAAGTTACGAATATCGTGACTAAAAAACAGGGCCCAGTGTCCTATCCAACCTGGCGGAGGCGCCACCTGCTAGTGACGCTTGTAGTGGCATCTGGTGTTGGAGTCGTGACATCTCACTTTTTATATTCAAATAAAGGAGGTCCTTTATATGACACATTAATGTTAATTTACTCCAAACAAAAGGGAAGGAACAGGACTTGATTTTTGATTTTTGTAAGGATAATTTGATGAAAAGACTTATAAACAAATGCACATGACCAAATAAGTTTGGAGGGACGTGTATAGATGTTTTGACAAACTCACTATTAGTGGATAAATCAGGAGTTCTGGAGTACTTTTTTTTTTTTTATTCAGTAGAACATAAAGACATGCGTAATCGCCTATTGGCGTTCTTCCATACATATGCCGAAACTTACATAGGACAGGACAAAACAATACAGGAAACAGAACAATACAGTATCATTCATACATGCTCTTCCTTAGATAATGCTTATAGTATTACAGTATCATACAGTACATTTCCAAATTAATTCATATTAGCTGTATTCAATCTTTCTAAAATCCATTGTCTCACATACTCAGCTTCAGCAGGATCAATAGGTCATTTCACAGTAAACACCGTCTCAATTTACTGATCATATGGTCAGTGAAAAAAAGCTAAATTTTATCTCAATATATTAATAGGTTTTTAGTAAATTTGCTCATGCGTTGATCAGTTGATCAAGTCACATGCCCTTTCAACAACTCTTCTTTAATCCTAGCTTTAAATAAATCTCCTCTCGGAAGCTCTTGTATACTATCTTGTATATCTAGACGACTCCACAATATATTACCTTGATACAAAAGGGATTTCACATACCTATTTACATTTGGTTTCTTAATCTTAAGTCTAATTTTACCTGCGGTGCGAGTTATATTGTAGGGGTCAACTAAGCAGTTTTCTTTATCCTCACTCCACCATTTAATAATGGACATCAAGTGTGTAGTTCTTCTGAACTCTAGTTTCCTAATCGTACACTCCCGACATATGTCTTCGACACTCTTCTCCCTAGGGTCCCTGATATTTAATACAATTCGGAGACTTGTATTCATTAGAGTCTGTAGTTTATCTTGCTGTTGTTTAGTTAACATGTATTTAAGCATGTGTTTCACAAGTTTTAATGTCGCTCCTTTGTTTACAAGATGTCTTATTTTCCTTAGGCGATGTAGTTTGTGATTAAAGTCCCGAACTATCTTATTATAGTGTAAATTGAAGCTTAATCTATTGTCGAAAATTACACCCAAGTAAGTGTAGTGGTCAACTGTTTTGAGAAGATGATCAGCCATTTTTATACTTTGCATTTAGTTAATGTTTCGTACGTTACTAACCCACATTATTTTTGACTTTTGATGATTAACCATTAAATTATTTTTATTCACCCATGCATCTAAATTAAATAGATCTTCTTCCATCTTTGCTACCAAGTCCCTCTGTTCCTTCCCATGTATAATCAGAACTAAATCATCCGCATATAAGAGTGCTTTGGAATGAGTAATAGAGATTAATAATCGTTAATAAAAGTTATAAACATTTATGGGCCAATAACTGATCCCTGTGGAACTCCAGATACCATCTTTAACCGATCGGACACTTTCCCATTGATCTTCGTTTGATGTGTTCGTTTGCGTAAATAGGTAGATAATAAGTCTACTAAGTCTTTTCCAAACTCTAGCACCTTGAGTTTTCCAATCAAAAGTGAGTGGCTAACACTATCGAAGGCCTTACGTAGGTCTATAAAGCAAATTACCAGACTCTCTTTGTTATCCAGATGGAATAGTATGTGATTGGTTAGTGTGAAGACAATTGATGATGATAATGTCATTCAGATTTAGATGTTCTAGCATTTTCATATGAATAAACTTTTCAATTAGTTTTGAAAAAACTGGAAGAACTGTTATCGGTCGCCAATTTTTAAAGTCCCCAAGTTCTCCTCCTTTTAGTATAGGCGTGATAATCCCATTCGCTAAGCTTGCGGAGAAGACCTTATCTTTAATAACCGACATGGTGATGTTAATCAAAAGTTCAGGATACGGAAGTATCAGGCGTTTAATGATCTTACTTTTTATACCCTTGATTCCCGAGCTCTTATCACCATCTAGTTTCCTTATAAATCGTAGGGCTGTTTCCCTGTCCATCATTAGGTTCTCGTAATCAAATTTGTGATTAATTTTATTTGTCACCAATACTTCATTTACCATTGTATCGGGTACATAATCCGGGTTTAGACCGGCTGTATTAGAATAGGTGTTCATCTTGTTCTTCAGTTTCATGTCATCCTCGCTATCTTCCTCTGTTTCCGGATACCTAGTGTTGATATCTGTATCACCCAGCCAACACGTATTGAGATGTCTCCAGAAGCGTTTCGGATTATTAATGTTTTCATCAAATTTTCTCTAGTTCCGTATATAGATAGTTCTCGAAATGTATGTATGGGTCCGGACCATGTTGTCGATTGTCATAACCATTATCTATTTCGTCAAGTTTTTCTTTAGTCAGGTGTTGGATTTGTCTAAAAGTCAGTTTTTTCTTAGTTATTTCTAAGTCCCCCATAACCCAGACTTCAAAGTTTGTAAGCCTTTCATCATTTATAATTTAATCTAGAAAATCATAACATTGAAATGGGTCATCGCCCGGAGGCCTATACACCGAAACGATCAGTAGTTTTTTCCAATTAGGTATCACACAGTACAAGTTAGACATTCTATTACCTCAGAGGTTACAGTATAATCAGCGATTAATGCGGTATACGCTAAATATTTGTTGTTAACATACAGGGCAACGCCCCCCCCCCCCCCCAATTTTGTGTATCCGATCCTTCCTTATAATTGACATGTTGGTCAGGTTCACATGATTGTCCAGGTATCTGTCAGTGAGCCATGTCTCGGTAATTGTTAGAAAATATAGTTTATCAAAAAATATGTTAAATTCTTCAATTTTACTGTATAGGCTTCTGACGTTAGCAGTCACAAAGCTCAACCCTTTGCTATTTTGAAGCTCCAGTGGATCAATATATTCACACATTTTAAAAGATTTTCAAAGTTTTGTTACTCCATTGTCTAAGTATAACTCCCAATGTATAACATAGCATACAATCATACCAACAAAAACACAGAACACAACACATATGTGCAACAACACTCCTATCGTTCATACATGAACAACGGGAGAGCCCGAGTGGATTTAACGTCACCACTAGTGGCATGGTTTTTTTTGTGGTTTTTTTCACAACTTTCTTTATTTGCATTTCCAAATGATGTTATAACATTGACAGTTTCCATCTTACAATATATAATAAAGAGGGTACGCTGATCAGCGAGATATCACTGGTTTCCGTCAGCTCCCTATTATGAAATTCACAGTACATTGTCAGTAGTTAAACATAGTTCATGTGTGTATTTCTAGACTATAAGTCTCAGGTGCGCCTCTTATACAGCTAGACAATAAACATAAATAGATAAACATGGTGAAACACGAGGCTGCTACCACGACTATCGAGCAAGTGATCTGATCCTGGTGCTCTGGGCGCGAGGTTGGAATGAATATTAAATCGTTTCTTGTACAAAGCTAGACCCTTATTGGCCAGTTTGGTCAGCTGACCTTTTTCCGGATTTTTCATTGGCTGTACTTGCAGACAAAGAGAGGAGGGAATGTCTCTGATCCAATGAAAACCTCCCTACTAGCCTGTGTATGGGATCCCCATGTCGGTGGCTCCCCCTATACACAGTGGTCGTCCCATTATAGGAGTCCTGGTGGACTTTACTGGAACTATAGGTTGGTTTGATCTGCCCATCCTCTAGTGAGAACTCGCAGAACTATGCTCTGTATCTCTAAAGAAAGGTAAAGAAGAATTTTTCTTCCTTCCCCTCTTGCTTGATAGTTTCGACCATCTTGTCTCATCAGGTGATTGTAGCTTCCCCTATGGGTCTTTTTCTTTCTTTTGGTGTCTATTTTTACACTCGAGTTTTTTTTTTTTCCCCTCGAATTACTCTTAATAAAAGTTACCCACTCCTTTTGGATCAGATCACTTGTTAGTCGTGTTTGGGTAGTATGATCATTGGGTATATTCATGGTATATTTTTCCCACTCTATTAATATGCACTTGGTATAGTATATATTACTAAATGACAGATTTGTTTTTCCATCTTTCTGTGTGGAAAAATTTGTTGACGTGGCATTGAAGTATCGTACTACCCATACTTGCTGTCCATGGTATTCATACCTTTTGGAGCCTGACTTTTCAGTCGGTGTATCCAATTGTACTCTATTTTATCCCGGAGTCTGCCAGCCTGTTTGCTGTCGGGATGTCTATGTATGAAATCTAGTACATAGACTTGGACATCTTCAACCCCTTTGTGGTCTGGTTGGTTGAAGTGTCTAGGTACATCACTGGCCCCTGAGTTCTTAGTGATCAATCTCAGATGCTCGTACATTCTCTCTTTGATTTTTCTTTTGGTTTGTCCCACGTATTAGGAGCCTCATTGTTTGCATTCCAAACAATAGATTACATTTGATGAATTGCAACTCACATTCATTTTGCATCTATGTTTGCTGCCCTTCGTGTTGGACTTGATTTTTTCTTTATTTACCAGTCTGTCACAATACCCACACTTTTTCTTCTTACAAGTGTTCTCGTGGGTTCTTTTTTGTTTTGGTGCTTCGGTATTAAATACCGTTCTAGCTCGTACAAGATGGTCTTTTAGGTTTTTCGGCCTTTTGTATCCCTTTATCAGTTTGCTGTTGTACAGTTTCTTGGTGGCAATTGACTTTCCTAGAATTTCCCAGTTTCTTTCAACTATAGTGGGTAGGATGTTCGCCCCCTTTCTGTACGTGCTGATCAGGAAAACCTCATTATCCCTTTTCTCTATTTGAGATTTGGCTTTCAAGGTTTCCTTTCTTTCTATCTTATCAACCCTCTCTTTGCACTCTTCTAGGAGTTTTCTAGGGTATCCCCTATTTCTGAAATCCTCTAGCTTTTGTTGTGCATATCGTTCATAGTCCACTTCTCTCGAGCATATTCTTTTTACTCTCAGTATCTGTGAGTACGGTATGCTTCTTTTTTGTGAGGGAGGGTGGGCAGACTCAAACCTTAGGTATGTATTCTCATCCGTTGGTTTGTTATACAGACTAGTGTAAAGTCTCCCTCCTTCTCCCTTTCGTATCCTTTATATAGGAATCGATTTTGGGGACCTCTGGTTTCAAAAACTGGTCTACAAATTTCGAGATTTTTTCTGTAGCGCAGCTATTTGCAGAGACCACAAGTCTCCCTGGTGGCGGTAATGTTCCCTTGTGTATTTTCGGTAGAAAATATACCTGGGGAGCTCTCGGTTCAGGTGTGGAGAGAGCCTCTCCACATTCACCCGTTATTTCTCTATTTTGTACCATACTCTGTATGACCCCATCTAAATTATTTCCACACAGAAAGATGGAAAGACAAATCCGTCATTTAGTAATATATACTATACCAAGTGCATATTAATAGAGTGGGGAAAATATACCATAAATAGATAAACATACAGTCAAAAAGGAATTCCATCAACCAATACCAAGAAAATTGAAATTTACTCTTAAGAGAGTTTAGGGGCCTAGTAGATCTTTTTAAAGACATTTTAAATACCCCGCTTACCAAGATGAAGCAACATTGCGGCGCAGTGAGGATACAGCACTCTCATATAAGTGATCAATACTTTCCACTGCAAAACAATACTAAAAGTCAGATTATCAAATTATTTTAAACTCATACCATGATCTTGTGATCATATATTATCATATATCAGCTAGATAGTTCAGGGCTCTATCCTGGATACATGAGTCTGAGTTCATATACCTTAGTGGGTAGGTCATGCGTGTTTACCCTGTCGCACATTCTTTTGGATGGCTTGATGTAGCAGTTCACCGATCGAGTGTAGTGTAGACAGAGTAGGGTGGGTCCCATCATACAGCTTACAGTCGAGTGGGAAGATTTCGCCTATTCACATGAATGACTCTAGCGGTGTAGGGGGTCATTACATTGTTATTGCGATTCATGTCCGAGATGATCTCGTTTATGCCCTTGATACATATGTTCAGTTTGTTTTGATCGTGGTGCCATAACCCGTACTGTCGGTTTGCAGCTCCTAGGTCAACACCATACACAGATGAGAAAACAACTTTACAGCTTGGGTCCATCGCCAGTAGTCCAAGGTTCAAGTCATACAAGTTTTCCGTGACATTCTCCACGAGGTTTGACACCGTGCCCTCACGGAGGTTGATCTCGTAGGGGTTATTGGTTTTCCTTGTTAGGTTATTTATACCCGCGTGGATATAAACGGCTGCATACCTGTCATTGTTATTGATAGATCGTCGCAGCTCACGTACTCCAATGGTTGTCAGCCTTATCAAGCACATCTTGCAGGCCTCTCCCACGTGAGTCACACAGAATCAGGTAGTGAGGGATAAGATTGTTCATGTTTGCTTCTTGGGCGGGTTTTGCTAGTCTCGGTAAATGAGCCTCCAAAAAATAAACAGATATTGTTTCAAATGCCTGGTTGCTTACCGCCAGCGAGTCCGCGCATGTGCTGACCTGTTTAACTGGTGTCCTACATTAATACGTTAATGAGTCAGAGACCTACTATTTACCAGCGGTGTCTGCATTCTCCACCTGGTGTGTCGATTCCGAAGTATTACTGACGACTTGCTTTGGCGCCTTATTTTCCTTTTCCTTAATGGCTTGTGTTTGCAGTTCCCGTCGCAATTCAGCTCTCAGATCAACTAGCATTTTTCCAAGGGTATTTTTTCCCGTATAGGTATTGTTGTCATACAAGTCGGAGCCTATTTCTGCTCCTCCTCCCCAGAATTTGTCACGGGTTCCCTCTACAAGCAATTTTGGATGTGTTTCTTGTCACGTCGATGCTCGTCCGCACCTCATGCGTGCTGAGTTGCTTCCCCCACTGAAACCGCTCTGGTCACACAGTGGGGTGAGGCTCCGTAACAAAACAACTCTAGTGACAACGTGTGGTTGAAGCTGAGAGGAGAGAGGATCTGCCTTATGCCGGCAGGCGCTTTATTTTATAACAAGAGTACATTTAGACGTCACAACGGACGAGTACGTCACATACCCACATACCATTTCTTATACAGTCAATTACAGCTGCGGTAACTGTTTCCAAACATGGTTACATTTTTCCCAATTGGTCACTAGCGGTCACATGTAGGGACAAGACGCTCCCCCAAATATGGATACGTCTTTCCCGTCTAGGGACCTCTATCCCATTTTAAGAAGAAACCGCAAAGATGTTTGTGCGTTCCTCCAAGAGGATTCTGACATGTCCCGCCACGTGCAACCTTCTTGAGGTAAAACCTCTATATACATAGTCTGTACAGAAAGGAAATATATTAGCTTAGAAAAGATAATAATTTTAGGGAAGATAATAGTTTTAGGGAAGATAGTAGCTTAGTATTTCTCCCTTTTTATGCACCATAGGTATTTCTCCCTTCTATTCACCACAACTTAAAACCTTATTTCCTACATAAGAAAGATTTAGTATAATTACGGTTTTCTTTAACATATTGATGCATGCGTATACGTTCATCTGAGGAGCGTGAGAAAGCCGGACATGCGAGCAAGGTTCTCACAAACAAGTTGACATGAGTAACGACTTGTTGAGACTAGAGGTGGATACAATACGGATGTGCACGTAGGCACAATCACGCGGAGACAGTAAACTTCCAGAAAACACATCTCTTTCTCACCAGCGACTTTCGCCTCTCCTTTTAAATATAATATATGTCCTCCTTGTTTGACCATGTTTAGGAGTCGTGTATATAAGAGGAAATCAAATATGTATATATAATATAACCCTCGGCAATATGCTCATGAAAATATAATGTGAGCAGCATCAGAACTTTGTGGCGCGACCAGTTACGCGTGGTATTTCCCAGGTGCAGACTAGTCCTGGAGATGGAAGGTCTCCCAGGCTCCTCCCCCGATAGGAGAGATGAATCCGCATAACCAAAGGGATTTGATATCACCAAATATGCCTTTAAACAAGTTTCTCAGAAGAAAAGAAGGTCTAATAAAAGTGTAACACTCAATGGCAATGATGTTGAGCGAATCACTGAAGATGGCCATACGTGACATGGCCGTACGTGACATTGGCCCTCCCTACCTTAAAATAATCAGCAGCCTTTGCCAGGTTGGTGATGATTTAGAACCCTAGGTCAACTGGAAGAATGGCAGAATACTTCCAGATGGAGGTAGACATCAGGAAGTATGACATGATATCTGGACAGCAGTTGCCATCTAAGCGATCTGGACGACAATTTTATGGTCAGAAATCACACGGACCGAAGTCGCATGAACTGAAGTCGCTAGGCAAGTGATCTGGACGATAAATGGCCCTGTCTGATCTGTGCAGAACCTTTTTGGGAAGACTTCGGCTACCCAATGGAACCAGTCTTCAAGTCCCTGAAGAAGATATTGAAGGAATGCTGCCAAGGAGGAGAGAAACGTGTGTGTATGTGTGTGGGTGTGTATAGCATATTTTATTGTATTTTTGGCACCCAAGAAAAACAGTCCCACTTTGAACCAATTACTTGCCGATCCAGACGAAGACCAGAGCGGTACAACTGGACGGCAAGTACCACTTAGAACCTTTACCAGCTAGAGTTTTCCCTGGACGGACTCTCCAATATGTCTCATGACCAGAGCCACCTTAAATCAGAGAAGATTTAGAGGATGTACTCCGTTTTCCTTACTGAGGATCAAGTTTGCATTCTTCCTTTAGTTTGACAGTTACTTTTACTATGGCGGCCGCCTTATGTTTAACACGTTCGTTGGCTTGTTTTACTAACTATTGGACAATATGATCTAGAGAATACTGTCATTAGAGACATTAAAAATGTCTTTGCTATTCTAAAGAGAGAACATGACCAAAAGTGGCCATGTGTTGACTGTCAAGCCATATTGGAAGTGAAGGAAATGGAACTGCAAATCAACCAGCCAGTAATGGACTGAGCAGAAGGGTTGGAGCCCACATGATTCCGCATATAGACCGGAAACGGGTATGGAGTTTCCTTCATGTCCTCAAAATAGGTTAGCCCCAATTCTCCACGTGACCGGAGGGAGTGGGTGGTAGTTTTATTGCCGCATGGGGGGGAATCCCCAAGAGGTCACGGCACCTGTATTGGTTCATGGCTGTTCCCCAATTTACTAGGTCAGTCTCAACCTTCCCGTTACCCTTCAGTATCGTCCCGCAAAACTTGCATGTTGCCCATCGTCGCACCATCTGGTCGAGAGTCTTCCAGAAGCACTGTTGGTGCACGAGGGCGCCGCAGCAGGTCATTCGCGCTCCCATTCTGATATCCCACCTATCTTTGTATTCAATATAAGTAAGATCCTGCAAGCATACACAACATAGCCCGGTTTTCTGTTGTAGAAGGAAAGCCTTCTTCCTAGCACCGTGTCGTAGTACCCTTCTGATTCCTGCCTTGGAAAATTCCCCACGTTTCTCATCATAGATTCTTGGGAAAAGATTTTGCCGTTTAGCACCTGTGCAGTTAATCAGAGCCTCTATGATTGACTCCCCTCAACCTGCTACGTTTGAGGGATAATAATTTAATACTTCGCCCAAGAAATGGTGTGCCTCTTCGGGTTCTAGAGTAAATGCGATTTCGACTAACAAGTGGTAGAGCTCATCGCAGCCAAAGAAATTGCAAAACTCCATGTATGCGTTACCGGAGCTTTTCTTCACCGACTGCCACAGTGCTCGTGCCAACGCATATATATTATTATAGTCAGCAAAAGCCTTAAACACCTTCATATATTCAGCACATGAGAATATAGGTGGTAGAGTGATGGTCGTTATGCCCATTTCACCATCATAATACCACAAAGCATGAAAATACCTGCTATACCGACCCAATTTCTCATACTCAAGTTCTTGAAAAATAAACTCGGCTGAGATAGCCATTTTGAATCAATTTTCACTTTTCTTGATTCACACCTGTCCCGTCCTGCCCCCATGGATAGTGGCCTCCGATACACGAAGTCGAGCAGCTTCTGCAACGTCCCCACTCCAGGAGCTTTGACTCGGTTAACAAACGCCCCGAAAGGAGAAGGAATCGTTGGGCGCCACTGTTCTTACGTTGCTGACGGTGGCCTTAGGTACACGAAGTCGAGAAACGTCCACAACGTCCCTACCCCAGGAGCTTTGACTCGGGTAACAAACGCCCCGAAAGGAGAAGGAATCGTTGAGCGCCATCTTTCTCCGTTACCCAGGTTCTCCAATCTCTTTTACTCTACTGTCTTGGCGACAGGAACGCGGACTATTTATTACAACAACCTTTTGTCTTTTTGACAACACAACAAATCACCCCATGGACTATTCCATTTGGTATTGTTCATAGGATTATTGACTTTCAGATCAGTAACCTCGCAATTTACTAGAAAGAGGAAGACCCAAAAAGACTGAAATACCAGCGTCGTGTAATAACATCACGAGAATCGTCTACCCATTAGACGTTCTGAAACTATTGTTTTCATTGCCATGAAAAGTTGTCATTGTTTCTTTTTTTATAGAGTACTCCTCAAAGTCTTTGAAGAAGTTCCCAGTGTCCTTGTTAGGAAAAGTACAGCACAATTAAATCACATCTATAACACAGTATGTCCACATGAACTTGAAGAGGTTCATATATTTCCTTCAGTCAGACGGTGAAATCTGTCCTAGTTCCACCTTGCCTGACCGATCACATGAGGCGTCACCATAGTCCGTTGCGAGAGGATCGCCCGGTTCTTACTTTGAGGTCATCACACATTATTAGTCTGTGGGTATGTCCAGCACCAAGATTCACAGATTACACAGAGTATCAAGGTCATTGTGTTAGAATAAGTACCCAGTGTCATAATCGTTCAATTTGTTCAATTAATTTTTACCTAGTAATGATTACATTATCTTTTTTATTTTGACAGCGAGAGTAAGGTTATCACTCGTGGGCCTTTTTATTTTGAAACGAGAGTAAGGTTATCACTCGTGGGCCTTTTTATTTTGTTTACGAGAGTAAGGTTATCACTCGTGGGCCTTTTTATTTTGTTTTCTACCCTAGCTTAAACTCAATACCAGACTGGTTATTCTCCAAATCAAGGGTTTCGTGCCCTTTTTAGAGAAGTTCAAGGTTGGTGCATACATGTAGCAGTAACAAGGAACCTCTGGTTATGGAGAGTGCTAGCAAGTCAATATGTCGGCCGAATGATGTTGGGCGTGTGGTAATCATCACGAAACCCCAAGCGTTATATAGTCAATTAAGAATAAAAATAGAAATAAAAAAAAACTTTTTGCAATGGTATGAATCCGAGAACATCACGACTCGTCTTCTGTCAACCCCATGACAGTTGTACCACAAGTTGTACCACCAGTTGTATCAGAGTCTGTTCCTATTGTGTGGACCGAAGGGAGGAATGGTTTTAATCGTGTCGTCCGTGTTTTTCACACACCCCGTCCGAGCGTGGTTCCGTCAGATACCCTCGTTTTCACACACTCCGTCCGAGCATGGTTCCGTCAGATACCCTCGTTTTCACATACTCCGTCCGAGCATGGTTCCGTCAGATACCCTCGTTTTCACACACTCCGTCCGAGCATGGTTCCGTCAGATACCCTCGTTTTCACATACTCCGTCCGAGCATGGTTCCGTCAGATACCCTCGTTTTCACACACTCTGTCCGAGCATGGTTCCGTCGGATGCAGCTTAGTTCAGCACCTCAAAGTAGAACACCAAGGGTGTGAAAAACAGTCATTTTAGTCTTTGCACAAGACATCAGGACAGTAGTCAGGAAGGATCGCAGAAATAGGTGTTAATTTTGAGCTTTTTGATCATGCCTTCATTCCCTTTTTATCTCGATGGGCTAGGACTGCGGGAACGACTAATTACGTCATCCTCATTTCCCTCGTCTGGCACGTCCACCTGAATCATAGCCTCACAGGTTCGAGCACTGTACCCCACCTCAGGAAGAACTTTTTCCCTCTTACTCCTCTCTATACCATAACATTTCTTATTCTTACAGCACAGTAAAAACCCTTGCTTCTTAATCTTTTCTCTAATCTTATAACCTCTTTTTGTAAGATACAGAAATACTACAAATCCCACTATTATTGCCAGGGCTACTATAAGCCAAAACCACCAGGCTCTACTTGCTACGTTAGCCTGTAGTTTTTATTCTCGATACTATTCTGCTGCGAGGGGGGGCTTCAAGGGCATTGAAGGAGGGAAAATTTAGCTCAGATATGCCGCTAGTCTGCCAAACTTTATGTATTCTTATTGGGTACCGGGAAAAATTCAACCAGGACAAGTCCACGGGCTGTGGAGGTGGGACGGTTATGTTGTGGGAAAAACGAGTAAGGGGCAGGCCTCGAAGATTCCAGAAATCGGTGTCAAGTCCGCATCGCTGGCCTACTTGGATAACATAACTCCCGGCAGTTAATTTTCCAGTAACTGGGCTTTCGTGAGGACATGCATAGTGGTAATTTGTGTCTTCTGTTTCTACAATGTATCTATTTAGGGGAGTTGAGACTACTCTAGATGGTGGCGGTCGCCCATTGTAGAGTGTTACCGGACACTTGGCCTGTTGTTCCGCGTCTCCATTTATCAACCCATGTAAACACGGTTGTTGCCGTCTATCATACTTCACCCCGGATTTACATGCTCGCGGGTCTGGACCATAACATTCATACGAGAAATACAGATCTTCAGTTGTCAAATCTAGAACAAACGGTTGTGGCTGGTGGATTTTTATACATTTCTTCCCTTCACACACTGCCATGGTGTTTATAGTGTATAAACGCTGCTCGTGGGACCCGAATAAAGGTGCCTGCAGGACACAAATGGACTGAGAGTCGACAACCATTATCTTTTCCACCCGGACATAAGCATAATAAGCCAGGGTATTAACTTGCAGGCCGTTATCTTTTGAAGAGAGTATTTTCTCCATTAATGGCACAGGCACCACCTGATCAGAAACAACTTGCGCCTCGCAGGCAACTCGCACGCTAGAGGCCTTGGCTACCGCTGCTTCGTAACTAGTTAGATGTTCATCAATTAAATCCATCACAACTGTGAATCCTAGCACTACCCCGTTATATTCAACAATAGGTTCCATATGGCTCAGGCGTATTATACTTCCCTCTTGCATGTCTTGCCGCCTTATTATCGAGTTTACAGTATGGGCTAACTTCTCTTCCTGCACTCCCAAAAGCTTTGGCCACTAGTCCTATTTGTGTATCTACTACACCCTCAATTTCCTCCGCCAACGCCAAATCCGCCGCCTGCAGGGCTTCAATATCGGCCTCAGTGGCTGTCCCAAATAAGAATGAAGAAATCTCGCCAACTATATTTAAAAGTCCCCTTTTTCGTCGACTGACATGCCTTATCCGCGTCCGGATGACGGCAAGTCTTCTCAACAAATTCTCGGTGAAAGCCAGTGCATCTGTGTTAGGGTGGTAGTGGTTATACCGGGCCTGTTTCTCTCGTATGCGATGTTCCAGGCTGTCACACATTTGTAGCCATTTCACATCCAGTGAATGGTCAGCCGATAGGTATACGTATACCTGAGCATAAGAGCTTATCTCTCTCACCTCCTCTTCGTGAGATATAATCGCCCCAGTTTCTATTTTGGCTATTTCCTGTCCGCTGGATAGCGCCAGGCACCTGAAATAAGATGAGGACTCAGTTAGTACAGAGTCTCACCGTTTCCAGCCAGGAATTCCAATCAATTTCAAAGGAATTAGGACACCCCATGCTCCTACTTGAGTAAGTGTTAACAGCAGCTGCTGCTGGTGTAAGGACTGTGGACAGATGGGGATTTGGGATTACGGGAACCGGGTTAGCTTCAGCAGGCGGAAGCTTTGATTCCTTACTCGTTGGGGCAGGCACTGGATCTACCTCCTCATACGACTTTGCTTCAGGAATGACACGAGCATTCCGTTGATTAACTCGAACGACGCGTCCCGTTTCGAGTTCCTCTACGCGGAGGCCTCCTTCATGATTGGAGATCACCCGGTAGCCGGGCTGCCATTTAGGCTGGCCCTTCCGGGGAAAGAGGGCGCGCACCGTGACAAAGGCCCCAACTGGTAGGCGTTTAGCCCGGCCCGGCTCTTTTGTCTTATAGGCGGCTCTCGTTTCCAGGCGGAATTCATGCAATAGGCTCTGTGCTAGCCGTATTGCCTGTAACCTTTCACCCTCCTCAGGGTTACCTGTAGAAGTTCGGGGCAGGCGCGCTTTCCTGCCATACACTGATTGGTACGGACTGATGCCGGCGGGACCAGCCGTAATTCTATACGCATATAGCGCCTCGGACAGGTACCTTGTCCATTGTCTCCCCCTGTCAGTTTCAAAAGCAACCTCTGGATTGTTCCATTGAATCGCTCTACCATCCCATTGGACTGGGGATGATACGGCAAAGTCTTACGGTGTTGGACACCATTATTCCTCATCCATTCCTCAAAATGGGTCTCCGTGAATTCCCCTCCATTATCAGTCACTACGACTGCAGGGAGTCCATATCTAGCTACCACCTCACGTGAGAAGGCTTCCCACACGGTAGCAGATTTCTTTGATGCTATTGGTATTGCTTCTACCCAGCCAGTAAGATGATCAATACATGTTAACAGGTACTGTCGACCTCGTTGATCTCTAGGGAAGGGTCCCACCAGGTCCATTCCCCATGTGTGGAAAGAACACGGGGGCGTAGGCATCTGTCCCCTTGGGGCAGCAGCATTTGCCGGTGTGAGGGTGTTACATAACACACAGCTACTTATATACTCCCTAATGGTTTTCCGCATTCCCGGCCAAAGGTAATTCTCTTGTACCCTCTTTAAGGTCTTTTCTGGAGCCGAATGCCCTATTTCCCCGTGACAACGGTCAATCACTGTCTTCCTATACTGCTGGGGTAACATCAATCGAGGATAAACACCCCCATTTTTAAATGGTTCTGCCAGGCTGTACAGAATTCCCTGATATACTTCATATCGGGTTTCGTCTGTCCCTTGTTCAGCCTCAGTGAACCCGTCTTGGAACTGTTCTTTCTGGAGCCTCCTCAAAGTCAGAGGATCAATACTGTCAGTGTTCCAGACATCCGGGGTCTCTGACGCCCAGGTCTCCTCCCCGCCTTGGTCATTAACTGGGGCTACACTTGCTATTCTGGACAGCATATCTGCTCGGACATTTGGCTTTCCCTTGTGATACATAATTGGGGCGGCATACTCGGATATCTGGATTGACCACCTTTGGAGCTTGGTATTCCTGATTTCTGATTGGAAAAGGCACCTTAAGGGCTTATGATCCGTGTGGATTTCAAAGCGGGCACCCCCTCCCAGGTACGGGTGTAACTTCTTAAGGGCATACACAATGGCATAGGCTTCTTTTTCTATGATAGGCCACAATTGCTGCCTTTCAGACAATTTGTGCGAGACATAATGTATGACCCGTTCTACCCCTTTATCATCTTTTTGGACAAGGATAGCACCAATGCATCGATCAGACGCATCGGTGTATAAGATGTAGGGCTTGTCGACGTCGGTGTGTGCTAAGACTGGTGCTTTGGTCAAAGCAGCCTTCAGCTGGTCGAAGGATTTTTGATGTTCTTCACCCCATATGAACTCGTTCTTTGGTTTCGTCAACTCCGTCAGTGGCACCGCCAGGGTCGCAAATCCCGGAATGCACTGACGATAGTATCCGGCCATACCAAGGAAACTTCGTACTGCCGTTCTATCTTTTGGCGGTTCCATATCCCGTATGGCCTCTATTTTCGATTCATGGGGTCGTATGCCCTCAGCATCAACCACATACCCGAGCAATTCTATTTGGGTCTTGTAGAAGCTACACTTCGATGGTTTTACCTGCAGACCTGCCTCTCTCAACCTGTCAAGGACCTTTCTCAGATGTTCTACATGTTCTTTCTCGTTCTTGCTATAGATGACAATGTCATCTATGAATACCATGCAGCAGCGCCCGATGAGTCCGGACAACACTTTAGTCATGGCTCGTTGGAACTGAGCCGGGGCGTTCTTTAAACCAAACGCCATTCTGGTGAACTCAAAAAGTCCGAGATGACAGGTAAAAGCCGTCTTCTCAATAGAGGCAGGGTCCATAGGCATCTGCCAGTACCCGGACTTAAGGTCTAGGGTGGAGAAAACCGTGGCCCCCTCTAGTGTGTCAAAGATATCTTGAATGTAAGGCAGCGGATAGGCATCACCTTTTGTCATTGCATTTATTTTACGGTAGTCTACGCAAAACCGAGTACCGCCGTCCTTTTTCGGGACCAGGGTGATGGGAGACGCCCAGGGGGACGTACTCGGTCTTATCACCCCGTCAGCTAGCATTTCTTGTACGCATTGTTCTACCTTTTCTCTTTTGTCCAATGGCATTCTATAGGGGTTCTGATGAATAGGGCCGCTGTCACCCGTGTCAATCACTGCTGGTGGCAGTGATCGAGCAACTCGGACCAGCTTCTCTTTTTCACTGAACACATCCCGATACATCGTTAAGACGTCATTAACGAGGGAACTGCTCGACATTGGAACTTGGGATACTGACATCACAGGACCACAATACTGTGATGGATTAGTTACAAGTGGATATACTTTCTCTCCTAATCTCATTACATTTTGTACAAAATCGATTACACATGCCCGGCGGCACAGATTGGACCCGATCAACAAATCAACTCCCCCTGCTTTATCGCACACTAAAACTTCTGTTGGGAATCCCCCTATATTGACGGTACAGGTACCCTTTACAGTCAGGGTGTGTCCGGTTATACTCCGCACCATTGGCGGTTCTTCTAAGGGAATAAACTGTGGTAAGCGAGTATACAGTTGAGCGGTTATAAGAGTATGTGTACTACCAGTGTCTATCAGGGCTGTCACCTGTATTCCTTCTACATCGAGTCGTACCCTAGGTCGTACGGCTCCCTCTGCGCCACAACAGCTGGCCAAGGGGTGAGGACTGAGGGCTTAACTAGTTTCCCTGGTTGGCTGGGGTAGCCACAGGCGTAGGAAAACTACCCTTATCTTTGCAATCATACCTCCAGTGTCGTCCCCCACAAAAGCAAGGACGAGTCGGGGGCCGAGCCCGACACCCTTCTACGACATGCCCGCTCTGGCGGCACCGCAGGCAGACATCCTCCGCCACTTCTTGCGGTCTAGACCCGTTAGAAGAGTCTTTGGGTCCCGGACCATTCTTACAATCGTTCGCAAAATGACCTATCCTATTACACCGGAAACATTTATCCTGTGGGGTGGCTGTACGTGGTTTCTTTTTTCTGAGATTCATATTGGGTTCAGGTTTCTTTTGAGTGCTTTGCACCACTAACACTTGCTTCATTTTGTCTCTCATTTCTTGTTGGGACCGATTGGCAGAAGCCACCTCCTGCCTCAGTTCTTCTACTACACCCCGCAAGAGGGCGGTCTCACTAACTTCCTCCTCAAGTGAATGGACTTTCCCGCTGTCTCTTGGTTTAAGATAATCCTCCCGCTGGCTGTACGCTATAACCTGCTTTATTGCTACCCGGAGGGAGACAGGCTGGCGCGCCGCAATCCTACATGCCACGGCCCTGTCCTCCATCCCGCTAAGGAGATCTCTTACAAGCTCAGACTGGTCCTGGGGTAGGCTTGCGTAGCCCTCATTGAAAAGAGTTTCAAATGCGGAGACATAAGCACGGATAGACTCTCCAGATCTCTGAGCTAAGCTCCTTAATTTATCTCTCTGGGCTTGTCGGAAATCTGCCGACACATAGGCATGGGCTAGGGCGTTTTTTATCATAGGCCAGGTATTTTCAGGGCCAGCCACCAAACGCCTCAGGGTAAACCCCAAGGGATCGGAAGCGGTAAGAGTCGCTACTTTTAGGCGTATGCCTTCCGGCACTCTGTCTAACTCTCTCAGCCACGCTAGGGTTTTTGCCGGGTTGGTTCCCTCACACCTACCAACATCACGGGAGTAACGTCCCAAGGAATGATTATCAGCTACGGCCGCCAATATCTTAGTAAACTGCTCTATCTCGTCATTTCCTTTGCCCTTATCTGACTCTTCTTCATCGTCCTCATTTTCCGTATCCTCATCTACATCAGTGAGATACGTATACCTCATCCTTACCTCTTCTTTCTTTTTATTCATTTTCTCTTTTTCTGTACCACCCCCTGCAGCGCCAGAAAAGAAATTAAAAGCACTACTAGGCCCGGCTTGAGCAGACTCTGCGGTCCTTTCGCTGCTTTGCTCCTTAGCCTCGGACCGAGAAGCGGAGGTTTCCTCCTTATCCATCATTCCCAGTCGTTGCTTACTTCGTTGGTGGGTGTCTGTCTGCAAACCTACATTCCGTAAAACCTTACTACATGGGGATGTGGTGGTAGTGGTAGCGGAGATGGAAGTGGTAGAAGAGATGGAAGGGGCGGAGCGGGGCAGGGGGGTTTTCTGTCTAGTGTCATATTTATGCCTTGGTGTATCAACCATTTAGGTATAGGGTCTCCCCGTTCTATTTAAAGAGGGTTTAAAGGTACCAACTTAAGTTTTCATGCCACATTCTAAGTACAATGTCCGAACCTGTTACTACCATGCAAACAGATGTACCTCTACTCACCAAACCAGACACAGGGTCGTCGCAGCCAGCCGCTCGAGGTTCTGAGGTTTCCATATTCTAGGCAGACAGTTGATCTTGTCGATGTCGACACTCTCCCGTGGGCAGGGCCGCGAAGAGTTGTCCCTTTCCATCGTCCCGGGTCCACCTTTCTTTACATACAACTGGGATAGAGCGCCATTTGTCAGTTCTACTCTCCCGAGCAGAACCAGAATACGAGGATATAGCAGTCAGCTCTGGATGCGTGGTAAAATGGGTATATACCAGAGATCCCCGTGGTTGCTGCCTCCTCACATGTCCATCACGTTTGTCACTTCATAATATGTATCACGTCGGGGTCACCATTTGTCACGTCGATGCTCGTCCGCACCTCATGCGTGCTGAGTTGCTTCCCCCACTGAAACCGCTCTGGTCACACAGTGGGGTGAGGCTCCGTAACAATACAACTCTAGTGACAACGTGTGGTTGAAGCTGAGAGGAGAGAGGATCTGCCTTATGCCGGCCGGCGCTTTATTTTATAACAAGAGTACATTTAGACGTCACAACGGACGAGTACGTCACATACCCACATACCATTTCTTATACAGTCAATTACAGCCGCGGTAACTGTTTCCAAACATGGTTACATTTCTCCCAATTGGTCACTAGCGGTCACATGTAGGGACAAGACGCTCCCCCAAATATGGATACGTCTTTCCCGTCTAGGGACCTCTATCCCATTTTAAGAAGAAACCGCAAAGATGTTTGTGCGTTCCTCCAAGAGGATTCTGACATGTCCCGCCACGTGCAACCTTCTTGAGGTAAAACCTCTATATACATAGTCTGTACAGAAAGGAAATATATTAGCTTAGAAAAGATAATAATTTTAGGGAAGATAATAGTTTTAGGGAAGATAGTAGCTTAGTATTTCTCCCTTTTTATGCACCATAGGTATTTCTCCCTTCTATTCACCACAACTTAAAACCTTATTTCCTACATAAGAAAGATTTAGTATAATTACATATTGATGCATGCGTATACGTTCATCTGAGGAGCGTGAGAAAGCCGGACATGCGAGCAAGGTTCTCACAAACAAGTTGACATGAGTAACGACTTGTTGAGACTAGAGGTGGATACAATACGGATGTGCACGTAGGCACAATCACGCGGAGACAGTAAACTTCCAGAAAACACATCTCTTTCTCACCAGCGACTTTCGCCTCTCCTTTTAAATATAATATATGTCCTCCCCGTTTGACCATGTTTAGGAGTCGTGTATATAAGAGGAAATCAAATATGTATATATAATATAACCCTCGGCAATATGCTCATGAAAATATAATGTGAGCAGCATCAGAACTTTGTGGCGCGACCAGTTACGCATGGTATTTCCCAGGTGCAGACTAGTCCTGGAGATGGAAGGTCTCCCAGGCTCCTCCCCCGATAGGAGAGATGAATCCGCATAACCAAAGGGATTTGATATCACCAAATATGCCTTTAAACAAGTTTCTCAGAAGGAAAGAAGGTCTAATAAAAGTGTAACACTCAATGGCAATGATGTTGAGCGAATCACTGAAGATGGCCATACGTGACATGGCCGTACGTGACATTTCTACCAGCTGCTTGGCTAATTGGCTATCCAGGGCAAATTTCGAGGCTAAAGTGAATTTCATTATTTCTTCTCTAGCGTTTGTCCACTTTGGTAATGTTTCACATCGATCGCCAACTCTTTTTGCCTCGAGTGCTGTTGTGGTTTTCATGATTTCTGTGATTAGATCCGGCTTGTGGTTCACTCTACACTTTTCAGCTTGGAAGCATTGTTCAGAGTTTCGGTAGTATACTCCGTTGTGGTTGAATCCACATGGATAGAAGTTGCTTAAGAAACTTTCATGCCCTCTGAAAATCAGTCCACTTTTACACTCACAGATTTTCCTCTGTTCGGCCTTTTTTTCCAGTGTCGCCGGTTTTGCTGCTTCGCCCCCTTCGGCACTTGCTTCACGGTTCACAGCCTGTTCAGTCTGCATAGGGATATCATTGGGTAAGTCAGTGTTACTATTACTTTCATTTGGTTGTGTGTTGGAATCTTCTGATTCCTTCTTGTTGTCCTCAGGTTTCCCATGTTCCTTTGATACATTTTCTGGTTCAGCCACGGAACAATATTTACTGGTATTTGGTCCATGTATTTACGGTTATACCAGGTATTGTTAATACAGCATTCCTCGCCACGAAGGCGTGTGGACATGCCTTGATTTCTAGCGAAAATGACAATAGCTCTAGTTCTACTCCGTGCCTGTCGGGTTTCGGGCGTCTCGTCCGGGTTAATGAAAATCCTTCCAAATCCCTCTACTTTCCTTAGGTCACGTTTGGCTCTTAGTATTTGATCATGCATACGTACACTAGTCAGGCATACTAACAGCGGTGGGTGTTCACCCGTGTTCATACTCTTATTCGTATTTACCTGTAGATTTTGCAGTTTTTCATCTGGGGGGTGTTGCATAAACCGGGAACGAACGCTAAAACCATAACGAAAATGTATAACGAACGTTAGTGATGCATAAAGAACGAATTGTAATGTCATATACCAACAACGAACGTTAATCTTCAAAACGCCAAAAATTGAGGTGCATAAAAACCTTTCGTTGTTTTATCGTACGTTGTGGTTTCGTTCGTTAACTTTCGTATGTCGTGTTGCATAAGGACAAATCGACCCGCAAATATTTATCGTTCGTTAATTCGGAAATTCGTGAGACAATTCGTGTTGCATTTAAACAATTTTACCCTTCCCAAAGTGAACCAAAGCGGCAACAAAGAACGATAACCACGGACAAGTCAGGAGTTGTCGTAGTTTGAAATTTTTTCAAAGAACCGCCCAAAACTTACCTGTACCAGCCCCCCCCCCCCCCCCCCCCAGCCCCCCTGCCTCCCTGCCTCCCTGCCTCCCTGCCTCCCTGCCTCCCTGCCTCCCTGCCTCCTTTCCTCCCTGTCTCCCTGCCTGCCTGCCAGCCTGCTTGCCTGCCTCCATGCCACTCCATGTCTCCCTCTCTGCTTCTTAGAGGGAAGGAGGCTGCCTGCCTGCCTGCCTGCATGCATGCCTACCTTACTGCCATCCTGCCTGCCTGCCTGCCTGCATGCATGCATGCCTAACTGACTGCCACCCTGCCTGCCTGCCTGCCTGCCTACCTGACTGCCACCCTGCCTGCCTGCCTGCATGCATGCCTACCTGACTGCCATCCTGCCTGCCTGCCTGCCTGCCTGCATGCCTACCTGACTACCACCCTGCCTGCCAGGCTGCCTGCCTGCCTGCATGCCTACCTGACTGCCACCCTGCCCGCCTGCCTGCATGCCTACCTGACTGCCAACCTGCCTGCATGCATGCCTGCATGCCTACCTGACTGTCACCCTGCCTGCCTGCCTGCCTACATACCTACCTGACTGCCATCCTGCTTCCCTCCCTGCCTGCATGCCTACCTGACTGCCACCGTGCCTGCCTGCCTGCATGCCTACCTGCCTGCCACCCTGCCTGCCTGCCTGCAGGCTTGCCTACCTGCCTGCCTGCCTGCCTGCCTGCATGCCTACCTGACTGCCACCGTACCTGCCTGCCTGCCTGCATGCCTACCTGACTGCCACCCTGCCTGCCTGCCTGCCTGCCTGCATGCCTACCTGATCGCCACCCTGCCTGCCTGCCTGCCTGCCTGCATGCCTACCTGCCTCCCTGCCTGCCTGCATGCCTACCTGACTGCCACCCTGCCTGCCTGCCTGCCTGCCTGCCTGCATGCCTACCTGATCGCCACCCTGCCTGCCTGCCTGCCTGCCTGTCTGCCTGCCTGCATGCCTGCATGCCTGCCTGCATGCCTGCCTGCATGCCTACCTGACTGCCTCCCTGCCTGCCTGACTGCCTCCCTGCCTGCCTGCCTGCCTGCCTCCATGCCTGACTCCATGTCTTCCTGTCTGCCTCTTAGAGGGGATCGAACCGGGCCCGGGGATCCAACCGGGCCCGGGGATCCAACCGGGCCCGGGGATCGACCTGACCGACCCGTTAACTGACCCATCCGCTGACCTACCCACCTGACCACCCTGCAATCAACCAACCGGGCCGGGCCGGGACGGGCCGGGATCAAACCGGACCGGGATCAAACCGGTCCGGCAGTACCCGGGATCAAACTGGGCCGGGATCAAACCGGGCCCGGGATCAAACCGGGCCCGGGATCAAACCGGGCCCGGGTGCGTCCAAACCGGGCCCGGGATCAAACCGGGCCCGGGATCAAATCGGGCCCGGGATCAAACCGGGCCCGGGTGCGGCCGGGCCCGGGTGCGGCCGGGCCCGTGACCAAACCGGGCCCTGACCAAACCGGGCCCGGGATCAAACCGGGCCCGGGATCAAACCGGGCCCGGGATCAAACCGGGCCCGGGCCAAACCGGGCCGGAATCAAACCGGGCCCGTGACCAAACCGGGCCCGGGATCAAACCGGGCCCGGGATCAACCCGGGCCCGGCCCAAACCGGGGTGCGGCCGGGCCCGTGACCAAACCGGGCCCGTGACCAAACCGGGCCCGGGATCAAACCGGGCCCGGGATCAAATCGGGCCCGGGATCAAACCGGGTGCGGCCCGGGATCAAACCGGGTGCGGCCCGGGATCAAACCGGGTGCGGCCGGGCCCGGGTGCGGCCGGGCCCGGGTGCGGCCGGGCCTGTGACCAAACCGGGCCAAACCGGGCCGGAATCAAACCGGGCCCGGGATCAAACCGGGCCCGGGATCAACCCGGGCCTGGCCCAAACCGGGCCGGGATCAAACCGGGCCCGGGCCAAACCGGATCAAACCGGGCCCGGGTGCGGCCGGGCCCGGGTGCGGCCGGGCCCGGGTGCGGCCGGGCCTGTGACCAAACCGGGCCAAACCGGGCCGGAATCAAACCGGGCCCGTGACCAAACCGGGCCTGGGATCAAACCGGGCCCGGGATCAACCCGGGCCCGGGCCAAACTGGGCCGGAATCAAACCGGGCCCGGGCTAAACCGGATCAAACCGGGCCCGGGTGCGGCCGGGCCCGGGTGCGGTATATCGATGTATATTATAGGTGACCTACTATAATCACAATTTGCGACTAACCACCTAGCATTCTTGAGTAATTGCACATAAGTCGCGAGGGTTTCCCTTGCTGACGAAATATACGACACAGGTATATCCTGTCATTATATCATATATCTATCTCCAATATATCTATATATCATGTATATATATGTCAACAGATAGGCCTACTTCTTAGCTTTCTAACGAAGTTTTGTTTATGAAAATCGCCTTGTTATTAATGACACTACAGCAATTTCCCTTTTTAAAGTTAGAATTGTTAGAATGGGACATCTCATGACGTCATTAGGGGATTTTCGCGGGATTTCCCGGGATTCCCCGGGGTCAAACGGGTACCTTGCCTACTTTTCCTTTTATCGTTCGTTGTTACTTTCGTTGTATCAACAGACGAACGATAACACAACGACGTGTTTGTGCAACACGATGAAAAAAGTTACGTTATATTTTCGTTGTACTATCGTTCTTCACCAAAATTTACATGGTTTATCGTTCCCGGTTTATGCAACACCCCCCTGGCATAGTGATATGTTCCTGCAATTTCGTAATACGAGTGTGGCCTTGATCCAGGCCGTGGCTTAGTTTCTCAGTAAGCTCTTTATTCATTTCACGCGAAGTAATTTCCCATTTTTTCAGCTTTTCATCACGCTCTTGAATCACTACCTGTAATGCTTTCGTCTGACCGAGAATCTCCTCATGTCTGTTTGAGCTATGACGTTGTTTGATTTCAATACTCCTTTCTATGTTTTTCACCATCTCGAATTTCCCTTCTGTCCGTTTTTGAGTATTGTTTAGCTTCATCCAATGTGTTTGTCATTAGCTGTAAACTACCATTCATGTTGTCACTCATTGTGTCTAATCTTCCTGTTACAGACGTGAAGAAATCAGACAACGCACTTTGGGGGACTGTCAGTAGGTCAGTGGAAAGTGGAAAGTGTCGCCAACTATGTCGTAGGGCTAAGACAATTTTAGACATGTCATACCAAACGCGAAACTTCACTTCCCGTAGGAATCAAGCGATGAAATTTGAACACGAGTAAGGTATACATATAACCTATAATCGTATCAAATATGAAGAAAATCGACCGCACCGTTATGAAGTTATCGGCGTTTGAATTTCGTCATAACAAATGCTGCTCTGGTGGCCAGTGTATCCTTACCATCACGTGATCTAATTTATGCGGCGACCTTGACATCGACTGCGCTTATAAGCTGGTTCCTGGGGTATCCGCTAGGGGGCTCGGCGGAGATATAGCCAGTACACTGGCCACCAGAGCATACGTTTGCTACGCATGAGAGTGCGTGTACGATATCCGATTGATAGCTCAATGTTTCATATTCAAACCCCGATATATTCAGAACAACACGGCCTTTCTTCTTCATATTTGGTACGATTATAGGTTATATGTATCCCTTACTCGTCTTAAAATTTCATCGCTTAATTCCGTCGGGAAGTGGATAAATATCTATAGACGCACAGTGAGGTTTTATAGAACCTAAGACAGTTCTATACTTGTCGTGACGGCCGACACTTTGAGCTCCGATCGTGGGCGGCAGGCTACGACACCGTCTATAGCACGGCGGCCATTTTGTATCACCAAAAAGTTTCTTGGCTTCAAGCTACGATCTTAGGCCATCGTGGATCCACGATATCGTGACTAAAAAACAGGGCCCAGGTATGCCAGTTGTTTATTTTCTGTCGTTTGTCTCCTGTGAACGCTTGTTTTCTTATGAAAACCCTGTTCAATTTTTCCAGATACCTTTAGACATCTGATCGTCCCTCTTTTCCAACAGCTATACAAACATTTTCTAATTTTTCCGGTTATTCCTAACTGCGCCGCATTTACACGTGCGTACTAGTTAGCCATTTGATTATTTATGACCTTTGTTAGTGACCATCTCCCTATCTTTGTAACCAGAAACAGGAAGAAACTGAAATCCCATAAAATCGAAGTGACAGGGCGAACCTATGGGAATCATCGAGTAGAAAATTTATGTGAATGGCTAGATTTTGTAGACTGGAACGAGTATTGGGAGTTGGACGACCCAAACGAGCTATGGAAATTTTTAATTGGTATATTGAATGAATACTTGGACTTCTACTGTCCGATTAAAACCTGGACTATGAAAGAGAAAAACTGTATATGGATGACAGATGATATTAGAACACTGATTCATGAACGAGATAACAAGCTTACCGAGTTGTATAAATACTGTGTAAAAAGCAACCTAGATCGCGCCCGTGTGTTGAAAAGGGAAGTAAGGAATGCCATTAATGTTTCTAAGTCTGAGTATATAAGCGATAAATTAGACGAAAACTTTGATAATCCCAAGCATTTTTGGTTTGAATTAAATAAGATACTAAATCCCCGTCATGCACATTCAGCCCCGACTTTCTTGGATAAAGACTCTGGTGTAGAGATTGGCACCTCAGAAGCGCCAAATTACCTAAACGAGTTTTTTACTGGAATAGGCGAAACGTTGGCAGATGATATGGCTATAGATATACCAGGACTCGTACCGAATCGGGACTTTACACACATGGACCACTTTATTACTGATCCGGAACTTACGCCTCATTGGATTATTGTTGATAAAGAAAAATTTCAGAATTGGTAAACGCTATAAATACTGGGAAGTCATCTGGTTTGGATAAAGTATGATCGTCCGTGCTGAAAGAGTTTATGTTTCTGATAATTGAACAACTTGAGTATCTATACCAACGCACATTTGATTCAGGGGTTTTCCCAGACGACTGGAAGGTTGCAAATGTAACACCCTTGCAAAAACCTGGCAATAAACGAGATCCAAATAACTGGCGCCCGATATCGTTGCTTCCAGTTCCCGCGAAGATAGTGGAGCAAATTATGCACAGTTACCTCACAATTATTCTTGAACAAAACGACCTACTCACCCCAAGTCAGTATGGTTATAGGAAGAAAAAAGGGACTATAGACGCGATATATGAGGTTGTGAATAGTTTATATTTATCTAGAGATAATAAAGAGATTACCGAAGCAATTTATATAGATTTCAGAAAGGCCTTAGACAGTGTGCATCATGCTATACTCCTTAGGAAGTTACATAAATTAGGAATGCCAGAGGAATATGATAGGTGGTTTAGGTCATATTTCACAGGTAGAAAACAGAGAGTTTGATTCTCAAACTCAGTATCAGAATGGTCAGAGATTGGTTATGGAGTACCTCAGGGGTCCGTGTTAGGGCCCCTGTTGTTTATTTACTTCATTAATGATGTGTCTGAAGTTTTCGGGGAGGTAAAGTATACAGCATATGCAGATGATATCGTATTATACCATTCACATAGGGATGCAGCTAATGTAGTACAGGTTCTGCAGAGCACGATGGATAGATTTAAAAAATGGAGTGTAAAAAACATCCTTACAGTAAATAGGAAAAAAACAAAAATTGTTGGTTTGGACCACAAAATAAATTGGCAAGAATGATGTTAGAGTGCATATAGATCACCATATACTAGATCAAGTCACTAGTTATCCTTATCTGGGGGTAATAGTAGATTCCACTTTAAATTTTGAAAAACAAGTGAGGTCTTTAATAAAGAAACTGAACCAAAAACTTTTCAGTTTCGGAAAGCATAAATCAATGATGTCACGACAGGTAGCAACTAAGTTTTATAAGCAAGCGTCCTACCAACAATAGACTAAAGTGCAGTTTTTTCAGGGGGGCAAGTAGGAATATGTTGACAAAATTGCAACGAATGCAGAACAGGTTTTTAAGAGTATGTTGAGAGACTTTGCCAGGGTGCACACTGTCGAGGCACTCCATCGTCTCACTGGGGTGGCCACTTTGGACAGAAGACGCGACGAGCTTCTTATTGGCTATATGCGTAGGGAGTATATTAGGCAAGAAGAGTACAGACTAGACCAAACAAATGTAGAAGACCGAAGTATGAATGGAACGAGAGAAAGGGGAAGAAACTTAAGATCAAACAGTAAGTATCTTTTTAAGAAAAGACGACCTAAAAGTGAATTTTATAAGAAGTCCCCAAAGTATAGAGGGGAAAATTTGTGGAACGCACTGGATGAAGGGTTAAAAGAAATTGATGGAAAGTCTGCATTTAAAAAAGCAATCAAACAAGCGAAAACACTAAGAACAAAGGTGCGCTGAAAAGGATTGGTCTGAGTTCTCAGATTACATGTCGAGGCAGAGGTATAAAGAGTGAGAATGCACTGTGGTTAGGTAGTTGATTAAGAATTCATAATTTCATCTCATCTCATATATTCATATGTAAAATCATTAAACTAAAGGAATTGTAAGATCCCATGGATCAGAATGGTCAACAACTAGCTAGAGTAATGCTGATGTTATTTAAGTAAATATGTACATGAGAGTTGTAATGTACTGCCAAAAGGCATTTGACTGCAAGCCGTAATGTAAAACCGTCTGTATAGATGAATTATGTGCTGAATAAACAAAAAAAACAAACATTTGCTGATATATTAAGTGGAATTCACATGGAGCGACTCATGTACCTCCAGGAGGGTATGTTTGAGACGATTTCCCTGAGATTATTTACTGGCACATAGTTTTGTATAGTTGACACCAGAATGTCAGGTGACGGTAGGAACCCCCAGAGTTTCAGAGAAAACAGACTCTTGAAACGTCACCTGAAGGTCAGACTACAGATGGCGCCACTGTGAAATGGCTGTGAACACATTGCATCACGAGCATCGCGAACATCGCGAACATCGCGAGCGGCGCAGTTCATGCAGCCCGCGCGGAGCGGCGCAGTGACTGGCTGGCAGGTGCGCGGCGCAGGACTGTACAGGACAGAAGGCGCAGACGGTGACACGCGCCGGAACCGTGTGTGGCCTGCAGTGTGCTCCCGGACGGGCGAGGACGCGCAACGAACGGCCCGGGCCGCCGCCTTCCCCGCCTCGTCAGCCCGCCGCCTTCCCCGCCTCGTCAGCCCGCCGCCTTCCCCGCCTCGTCAGCCCGCCGCCTTCCCCGCCCCGCGCAGCCCGTGTCGGCGACATGGCGCAGGCGGGCGCCGGGCCCCGCGACGAGCCCTGCACCAACTTCCTGCGCCAGTTCCGAGATAAAGACACGCGCCAGCTCAAGAAGTTCACGGCCACGCAGTTCATGGAGGTGTGGAACCATTACGACAACGACGGTAGGTGTTACTCTCAGCCATCGGGCCTCTGTAGACTCTGTCCAAATGTGGACTCTGTCCAAATACTGCCCGCTCCTCGGGGCGCAGTCATGATAATGTTCGCCACGCTTTGAATTCAATACGTCGCACTAACGACGTTTAACGTGGCTTGCGAGATCTCCGTGATGGTGAAAAGACAAACAAACATGGCGCTGATCGTCGAATCAGACGCCCATGACGACGAACGGAAATGACGGTCAAACAAACATTCAGCGTCGTCCATGCTCAATGAGGACAATTCTCAACGAGGAGAACCCATCTGACGATGTTTCAATCAACGCTAGTCACCATTGGTTAATTGGTTTTTTCCTCATTCAGAAAACAGTAACGACAACATTAATCGGCGTTTTATGGGCGAACACTGGACGTCGGTAGTCGACACGCTTTGGACGCCCCGCTTGGTTTTCCGGAGCTGACATTCTCAAACTCGCGGCGAACTGCGTAACAAACAATGACAAAAAGCATATGTTGCCTATCGTGAATCAAAATATAAACTCGCGAACTCGCTATCTATTGGTGTTAATTGCAAGTTCCTACGTCAATTATTGACAAAGTTCTGACGTAAATTAAAAACCTGAAAACCGACGTGTGCTGGCTACGTTGGCTGGTTCCCCCTGCTGCTAAAGGTATGTCTCCGCCTGGCTACGAAGCGGGGCGTCCAGATACCATATGGGCGATCTCACCTAATGAGGTCACGAACAATGCATGTGGTACAGAACGTATACACAATAATACCACCATTTAGTTGTCACACGGGGCGATAGCGAGTATTGCGTAGCGTTATCAACTACAACAACAATACAACCACACAGATCGAAATCATGGCATTGTTGTATTTATTACTCAACATCCGACTAATTATTAGAAAAGAAACAAAAGCTCGTAAATGATTTAAAACTTGACGTAAATGCATAGCATTGTTCAGTTCCTAACGTGCTCGTGAGGTGGAGGAAAAAGCCGTTTTTCCAGTGAGTGGAATACGGCTTTCCATATTCCACTCTGCAGCGATCTGTAGGCTCTATAGGTTTAGCGCCTTCATATTAGGTGGGTAAAATAATGCAGTACCTAAACCAAAGCGGGGGGGGGGGGGGGGGGGGCATCCATAAAGTACGTACGCAGATCTTTCAGGTAAATAGACCTCCCCCCCTTTGCACAGCATACGCTTCTCATGCCCCCCCCCCCCCCCCACACACACACTTATTGAAATGTTTCTGCTGGGTCTTTTTTCATTTACACTCTATTTCATGATGTATGAACGCTCTTCTTGTCTACGGACGACAGTTTATGTCTGTTTTCTTGAATAATAAAAAAAAACAACTGCCCCTCACCATACCGTCCCTAAGCTGTACTACCCCTGATCGATGCTGCCCCTAAACCATACTGCCCTTAAACCATACTGCCGCTCAACTGCTGCTAACTACACTACCTCTCGCCCATACCACCCCTCGACCATGCTGCCCATCTCTCATATTTAGAATACTCACTGGCATTTTAAACAGAATTTCTAACGTTGACAATAACAAATGCTGACGAACAGAACGCTCGGTGCATTGATCAGTGCGATCTGGTGCCAGCTCCGGACGCTCCTCAGATTACAGACTCGCCGACAACGGAGCGCTATTCCAGGGGGTGGGGAAACTATTCTTAGAAATAGAACTATTTCTTGGAATGGACAAAAGGGAACCAACAGGTATATGGCGAGGACTCCGTCCCCCTAGTCTTGAACGTAGTGATTTCTTTCACGACGTCAATTACTACTTCATGTTCAAGTTTAATATCGATTCAGTATCGGAGTCTTGTAATTTTGGTTTCCCTGGTTTAGTTTGTCAAACAGCTCACTACCATTCCCGGCAAAAACGCATTAAGATGTCAGGCACTCTCCCTTCATCAACTACGTTAAGGAAATTTAGAACTGAATTAGCTATGACACCGCACTGCAAGTTTACTGTAAGGCCCGGCGTCCACCTACTACCATAGACATTTAGACCTACCGATATGACTCCTATACAAATAGTCAATATCGGAGACATATCATGAAGGTGCAACATTGTAGAAATATGTCTAGACATATGCATGTCTAGACACCATAAATATGTCTAGACAACATGCATCTCAATGGTTTTTTTCGGTGTCTAATCGCAGAAGCGTGGTCAACGGCCCCGATATTAGGTGACCTTCCGACGCGATTTTGACTTTTGTATCGGGAGTTTTTTTAAAAAATTGTTTTATTTCTGAAAATCAAATACAAGATTTTAACAATATACATGTATATATATATATATATATATATATATATATATATATATATATATATATATATATATATATATATATATATATATATATATATATATACAATTATGTTTATCTCAAATGTTGCACCCTTTTGTATACAAAGTGACAGACAGGAATAAATTCTATATTTTCTATTATCAAACAAACTATATTTCCTGTCTTGGTTATATTACATTGATGTATAGTGTTGCAGTTGTAGACCATATCGGAGCCATATCGTAGTAGGTGGACGCCGGGCCTAAAGCAATAAGACCTATTATAGAATATTGTAGTTTTATTCTAGATGGATCATATCAAGTATCACCTCACTTCAATATTTGCAAAACAGGGCTTTGCGTGTAATTACTAAATGGCGCATCAGACAGCTAAGTGTGGATTGGCTACACCAGGTGACAGTGGTTGAATATCTGCATCAAAGAAGACACCTGCAACTCTTAAAGCTAATGTTTAAAAAGTCGAAGCATCCACAAAACCTTGACAACCGAGTTCGTAACACAAGGATTGATGTCAAGATAAAATTTCTAACTGGGCAACATCGGTCCAAAAAGTATGAGAAATCTCCTTGAGCAAAGGGCCTAAAAGCATGGAATTCTCTAGACGCAGATATACAACTGCTGGAATCGCTCCCAGTGTCTGAACGGGCCATTCGTGCCTACTCTGTGTGTAAATTGTATTCCATGTAGCTCTGTTTAAACTGCCTTACTCACACCATCCTCATCCCATAAACCCATCTCACCTCTCTCTACCTCTTTCACACCTTCTTGTAAATCTCACTTCTAAGTATGGTGACAACCGTTGTTATGTTAGAGCTCAGGCAGCAGGGAGAACTGACTGTAATCAGATGTCGTTTTGCTAATAAAAGAAACAAACAACAAAACTCACAGCCACTAGACCTTACCAGCAGGAGTTTACAAGTCGTTCAGAATGGACTGCAATTTTTTTAAAGGAATTGCCCTCAGCTTCCATCAGTCTGTTCATACAATAATCGTTTTTTTTCTTTCCTCAACTTATAACATATTTCCCAGGAGGTTCGTCTAATTTATTTTAGTCATTCAGTTTGTATTCATGTCCCAACACGCTGTGATTTATCAGATTTAAAGGCATATCAGACAATTTGACTTGAAAATTAAAACCGATGTCATTTTCCTGAAACTTGTGTACGATGATCTTAAAGTGTTGTAGAACACATATCTAACTTAAAGATTGGGATCACCACACTCTTTTTTATTTAGAGATCAATATTATGATAATCTTGTAATAGAATATCTAGAAATTCTAAAATGTTGATTTTCACATACATGTAGTAAAATCCATGTAATTTTCCTCAAACTTTCACAGAATACAGTAGATGTATAGTAGTGCACATTAAAGTTTTAAAATTCATAGGTCACCATCCTTTTGAAAGAATTTAAGAAGACCATAGTTTCCTGTGCATTTCCTATGTAAATCAAGCAAATGTCAACTAGCCTATCCTACCTATTAGGATTGGACAAACTGGACAAAACATCAGATTTATTCAGTTGGCATTAGAAAGAATCCAGAGGAACCAGTTTTGACAGATAATTAACAATATTTGAAAATCACCTGGTGCACCACCGTGAGTTGTAGGATTTGCCTTTAACAGTACTTTGCTCATCAACGAAGGCTCAGCGTCACAGAACTTCATACATTATTCCGGAAAATACATCGAGACAGTCAACAACACAAGTCAAAATTGCTTCCCATTGTGCATAGATCTATATTTTTAGTACATGTACTACCCAATCAGCAAAATCACTCCAGTCATGCTCTCTTAAATAGTTTCATAGCCTATAAGACACCGAAATTTGTTC
The DNA here is from genome assembly GCA_950022655.1 of Alentia gelatinosa. NCBI lineage: Eukaryota > Metazoa > Annelida > Polychaeta > Phyllodocida > Polynoidae > Alentia > Alentia gelatinosa. The sequence continues at coordinate 66,357,131 of OX465585.1, forward strand.
CAGATTCATCCCGACCATCGGCTCGGTGAGAGTCGGGAATAAAATTTCGGTGTCTTATACCTATAAGACACCGACATGTAGACTCTTCCCGATTACACCTCCTCCTTTTATAACCTCGTAAAACGACCCCGATTGAGATCAAAGAGAACAGGCAGGAGTGGACCCGGCTGGGCCCCGGGCCGGGTGATAAGTATATATAGGAATAATGCACAGTTTAATAACTTCTGTTCTATTCAAGATATCACAAAAAGGATTTCAGATCTATAATCGCCTCTGTCTCCCCTACAAATCGGTATAAAATACTCGGGTGTAGAATGAGGGGTCTATAGCATCACTATATAAGCGTCCTTCTCAGAATCGGGAACAGTCGGTGAAAGTGCGTACACCGATATCTTAAGGTCGGGAAGAGTCGGTCATATCTGACATGGTGGTAATGTCCGACGCGTCGGGAAAAGCAATAAAATCGGATCGGTGAAGTGCGTACACCGACCCGATTGTCACAGACCCGACGGATCCGTCGGGCAAAGGTAGAATCGGCCACAGCGGTCGGGTCGGTGTCTTATAGGCTTAAATGTTCCATACTTAATGCTCTATAGGATCGCCCTGATAGGTCTCTCCCTGAAACTGACAGGACGTTTTTCTCACGTTTCTCCCTTAAGGCCATAGTTTGGAGCCAGTTTATAATTAGAGGAGCCAGTTGGTTTAAAGTTCACATTAAAATCCCCAATGGTCCAGATGTCTCTGTATATACGCAGTTGTGAAGCACGGTTGTCTTTTTGTTTTGTTTGGTTGCCTGTCAGAAAATGTAAATATCGCTTATTGATCAGAAACATAACATGCACCCCCCTACACACACATTAAAGCATTCCTATCTAGGCAGACGAATTTGTATCCCTTCCAGACCAACATTCTATCCTCATACTCATATTGTTGTTCATTGAAAAAGAGATTAAAAAGGAAAAGTACCAACGCTCGCCTCTACAAATTTGTTAAATTAAGATGCTGCATGACCAAGGATGTGGCACGCTTAGTTAACCTGAGCACCGTATCCCCTGATATAGTGCAGTGTGCCTGTTTTTACCGTATCCCTGTACTGCGATGTGCCTGTTTTTACCGTATCCCTGTACTGCGATGTGCCTGTTTTTACCGTATCCCTGTACTGCGATGTGCCTGTTTTTACCGTATCCCTGTACTGCGATGTGCCTGTTTTTACCGTATCCCTGTACTGCGATGTGCCTGTTTTTACCGTATCCCTGTACTGCAGTGTGCCTGTTTTTACCGTATCCCTGTACTGCGATGTGCCTGTTTTTACCGTATCCCTGTACTGCGATGTGCCTGTTTTTACCGTATCCCTGTACTGCGATGTGCCTGTTTTTACCGTATCCCTGTACTGCGATGTGCCTGTTTTTACCGTATCCCTGTACTGCGATGTGCCTGTTTTTACCGTATCCCTGTACTGCGATGTGCCTGTTTTTACCGTATCCCTGTACTGCAGTGCAGTGTGCCTGTTTTTACCGTATCCCTGTACTGCAGTGTGCCTGTTTTTACCGTATCCCTGTACTGCGATGTGCCTGTTTTTACCGTATCCCTGTACTGCAGTGTGCCTGTTTTTACCGTATCCCTGTACTGCAGTGTGCCTGTTTTTACCGTATCCCTGTACTGCGATGTGCCTGTTTTTACCGTATCCCTGTACTGCAGTGCAGTGTGCCTGTTTTTACTGTATCCCTGTACTGCAGTGTGCCTGTTTTTACCGGATGGAGTATCCCTTGTACTGCAGTGTGCCTGTTTTTACAGGATGGAGTATCCCTTGTACTGCAGTGTGCCTGTTTTTACCGTATCCCTGTACTGCGATGTGCCTGTTTTTTACAGGATGGAGTATCCCTTGTACTGCAGTGTGCCTGTTTTTACCGTATCCCTGTACTGCAGTGTGCCTGTATTTTACAGGATGGAGTATCCCTTGTACTGCAGTGTGCCTGTTTTTACTGTATCCCTGTACTGCAGTGTGCCTGTATTTTACAGGATGGAGTATCCCTGTACTGCAGTGTGCCTGTTTTTACAGGATGGAGTATCCCTGTACTGCAGTGTGCCTGTTTTTACAGGATGGAGTATCCCTGTACTGCTGTGTGCCTGTTTTTACAGGATGGAGTATCCCTGTACTGCAGTGTGCCTGTTTTTACCGGATGGAGTATCCTTGTACTGCAGTGTGCCTGTTTTTACCGTATCCCTGTACTGCAGTGTGCCTGTTTTTACCGTATCCCTGTACTGCAGTGTGCCTGTATTTTACAGGATGGAGTATCCCCTGTACTGCAGTGTGCCTGTTTTTTACAGGATGGAGTATCCTTGTACTGCAGTGTGCCTGTTTTTACAGGATGGAGTATCCCCTGTACTGCAGTGTGCCTGTTTTACAGGATGGAGTATCCCTGTACTGCAGTGTGCCTGTTTTTTACAGGATGGAGTATCCCTGTACTGCAGTGTGCCTGTTTTTTACAGGATGGAGTATCCCCTGTACTGCAGTGTGCCTGTTTTTTACAGGATGGAGTATCCTTGTACTGCAGTGTGCCTGTTTTTACCGTATCCCTGTACTGCAGTGTGCCTGTTTTTACCGTATCCTTGTACTGCAGTGTGCCTGTTTTTACCGTATCCCTGTACTGCAGTGTGCCTGTTTTTACCGTATCCCTGTACTGCAGTGTGCCTGTTTTTACCGTATCCCTGTACTGCAGTGTGCCTGTATTTTACAGGATGGAGTATCCCTTGTACTGCAGTGTGCCTGTTTTTTACAGGATGGAGTATCCCTGTACTGCAGTGTGCCTGTTTTTTACAGGATGGAGTATCCCTGTACTGCAGTGTGCCTGTTTTTACAGGATGGAGTATTCCTGTACTGCAGTGTGCCTGTTTTTACAGGATGGAGTATCCCTTGTACTGCAGTGTGCCTGTTTTTTACATGATGGAGCACACCAAACTGATGTGGCAAAGTTGCAGAGACTCCAAATTGGGGGTCTGAGACTGATTGACAAGGTCTCGGATGTCGGAGTAGATCGTCTGCATACTGACTGCAATGCAGAGAGGCTCTATGTAAGAAGGCAGAGACAACTAATGAGTATCTTTGATAAGAGGTCAAAGTTACCCTCAAACACTACATGAAGTTAGAGGAACTCGCAGTGATAAAAACGGCGCTTTGTGGGACGCAGATTTAAAACCAATGGATATGAACGGAGCCCTGCCTACAGGGTACATGCGTCTGGAATTCAATTTGCACCTACAAAACAAGCGTTTAAAGACGTGCACAAAAAGAACTCATCTATATGCATCTTTAACGCGTCTATCCTAATTTGATACTGAATTATGAGTTTCTTGAGTTTCTGAATTTTAGAGACTTTTTTGTCGGCTTAGTGACTTTGTCGAAATTATATGATGATGAAACATGTATCACTGAACTGTTATAATACCATCCCCATCTAACTCATCGCTATTTTCACGTTACTACACACATGCTGATATACTTATTCGTGGAAGACCTTTCACTAGACAGATTGAATAAAAGCTTTTTGACCCCCCCCCCCAAAAAAAAAACCCAAAAAAACAACCCAACAACAAACAAACAAACTAACATCATTAGATAATTACGCTCAGTAACATTGTTTCATGCAATTTTTGATAGTAAGTTATGGGACTGTAATGGTCTGGTCGTATTTTTGCAGGCAATGGATACATTGAAGGCAAAGAACTGGACGCCTTTCTGCGGGAGTTTATCGGCAGCGTCAACGCCTTCGACACCGGGCCCGAGGTGAGTTTCTCAACGACACGAGCACGGCACCAGCTGCCACTTAGAAATAAGCGTAAATAATGGTTTCCGCGCTACGCTGACGGAAAGTGACGCAAATACGACAACAATTCTTTGTATGGTATTTACGCCTAGAAGCAGAGATTACGCCAAAATTGAATGTGAGGAACCATTAAGTGTCGCACTACAAAGGTCCAGATTTCAATGGTGAACAATCTCAATCTCACAGCTCAAAAGTCTAATTGAACAAATTGGACGTTAAACTACGAAACAAATAAACAAATACAGCTCAATATTGATATATTGAAAAGTCATTTTGCCAGTCTGTATGCTAAGGAAACCCTGGGACGATGTGGGTCAACTTTATTCAACACTTTAATGTGGATGACTTTATGGATGGCTAATACTGTCTTTGCGAATGAACTTAGATGTCATTAAACGATAAACCTTGTATGAGGTACGGCAAAGGGTCTTCATGTATGAACCTAGATTCTCAGGAGTGGCGCCGACGTCACACAACGTAGAAACGGGTATGTGCGGCTACACTGCGCAGCTCGGTTTTCTAGCTTTGTAGTTTGTTTTTCCATAAGTTGCTTGAGCGGTAAGCCGCGAAGGGTTTAGCCACTTTTCACTCCATTGAAACCAACGTTAAACCCACTGTACATCTCTGGTAATATCTCAGTAAATATCCAACATACAGAAATCAAACAAAAAAGACATTTAGCTGAAGACCAGGGGAAGAGGGTAGATGGGTTTCTTCTTATCAATTTGTTATGCAATGATTGTTTTATTTGGCATGTTCTCCAGCAAACTGCCAAAATTGCAGATGACAGGCTGCTACAAATGTCAAAATAAAAACTTGCTCAAAAGTACATATGTTTGCAGATTCAAACATTCATACTTGTATCCCACAAAGTTTATTGATATATATCAAACTATCTTTAATTATGCATATTAATCATGAACAGTGAGTTCAAACATCGACTTATGTTACACCGGTTGAGCGATAATACCAGAAAGCTAGGGTGCCTGAAGATGACAAAACCCTTTGCCTCGTTTTGGTTTCAATGTTCCCGAGAATCATTAAACAGCCCCCTGTATGCTGACCTTGACCCGGCGTGCAGACAGCGAGTGGAACCACCGTGGGAGAGGGGGGGGGGGGGGGGCGTTTCATAAACTGCGTGCGATCATATACCTGATCTTACGATTGTCCTAGGGCTGGTATCATTACAGGTTACACACAGTAGACCTTAGCGTCTATAAGCAGTTAATTGACATAATGGCTGGTTGTGGTACACTTGGTCGTGCTCCTATGTCACTGGCAAACTACATATATACAGTAGAACCCCGGTTAACGGACACCCTGCGTAAGCGGACAGTTATATCGGTACGAAAAGGCAAAATAACGCGTGAGCGGCCATCTAAGACGGACACCCTTTCAGAAATGGGTTATCAGTGTGGGGGAAACAGATTATCGAGATTAATCTGTTTTGGCTCGGGCTGCAACTCCGTCTACACAGGTGAGGCAATAGGAGTGCGTGGAAGTTGTCTGGCGGGTCTGGGCGGGCTTTGTGAGTGGAGGGGGCAGTCCATGGCGGGCGGGAGCGGGTAGGTGTAATAGCTGTCGCGGTTACACAGGTTTTATGTGAGAGGGCCCGGACAGGCTGCAGGTGGAGGCGTGGGGCGGGCTGGGTGTCAATGTACAAACAGAGCATGTACATTTGTACATTCTTACAAATATTTATCAACTTATTTATCAATTCATTCCTTATTCTAGATGAAATTGTTTGTTATATAAAATTACACAGTTTCTTCATGCATACTTATACCATAGAAATACATCTTATAGGCAATTCGGGAGTATAAACCCCGCGTAAGCGGTCACTTTTTCCCGGAACGGAGGGTGGACTCTTACGCGGGGTTTACTTTATAGTAAATAAGGTATAAGAGGTGGACCAGGGACCAGGAGAGTATCTGGATATAAGAGGTGGACCAGGGACCGGGGGGGGGGGGGGAGCATCCCTGGGTATGAAGCCTTTTTGTGGCTATAGGCTTCTTCTTTACAATGAGAACAGTTTATTTTAATTTGGCGCTTGTAAACATTGGAGATGGTGAACTCCTGCACAGCATTAAGAGGGCCACGTGACACATGGGGGTCTCGTTGGGGATGACAGACCCGACGATGGAGACCTCCACGGACGACACATTCGACGAGAGCTCGTCAATCGCGTTTGATCACGTGTGTCGTCCACAGGTAGAGAAATCCTCGTCGTAGTCTGCTTCATGTGATCTTGAGGACTAACGACGTTTTAAGACAGTTTTGGGGAGACTTTAACGAGCGGTCGTAATCACTGCAGGCGGGGACATAGTATTTTTCGGAACTAATTTCAACATTTATGAATATATGTGAATCTAACTAACTTGACATCTCCAGTTTGTATTTAAATCGTAATGAACCTATTTTCGCTAGTTTAAATCAATAAATGAGCTTTTATTTGTTATTTTGAATCACCACGATATCACTAGGGGTGTCGCCAGGAGAGGGGAAGGAGACTATGGACGAGGTATACCCACAAAACGTGAATGGACCAGAGCTCATGGATCGTCGGCTACAACTTTCCTTACCCTCGGTAGATGCTTTATCGAACCCAAAGCCTCAGAGAGGTCTTCTCTCATCCTGATGCATGCTGGGTTTGTTTACTTCAACCATACCTGGTAAGAGCGCTGTCTCTCATGGCCTGGTTGAGATCTCTGTTTAACTCAGGCCGAGGCGTCTCTCATGGCCTGGTTGAGATCTCTGTTTAACTCAGGCCGAGGCGTCTCTCATGGCCTGGTTGAGATCTCGCGTTAACTCGGGCTAAGGCGTCTCTCATGGCCTGGTTGAGATCTCGCGTTAACCCGGGCTAAGGCGTCTCTCATGGCCTGGTTGAGATCTCGCGTTAACCCGGGCTAAGGCGTCTCTCATGGCCTGGTTGAGATCTCGCGTTAACCCGGGCCGAGGCGTCTCTCATGGCCTGGTTGAGATCTCGTGTTAACCCGGACTAAGGCGTCTCTCATGGCCTGGTTGAGATCTCGCGTTAACCCGGGCTAAGGCGTCTCTCATGGCCTGGTTGAGATCTCGCGTTAACCCGGGCTAAGGCGTCTCTCATGGCCTGGTTGAGATCTCGCGTTGACTCGGGCCGAGGCGTTTCTCCATTTGCCGGCGATCGATGGCCGCGTTTCGATCTTCACTCACAACCTGAACTCTCTCCCCCCCCCCCCACTGCCCTCCACTCTTCTCCTTTTACATCCAAGTCTCCCAGCAGATACCTTGCTACTACAAGTTAGAATTAAACCCTTGCTGTGACTTGGAGAGTGCACCTTTTGAATTGCCGCCATTGATTGGGTCGGATTCACAGTAACCTGTTTGTAATTATTTGAATTTTGCCTGTTGGACAATCAGTTTTTGCCATTATTTTCTGAGTAACATTTTGTGGCAGTTTGGGGCTCAGCATCATGATATACTCCATGGACGACCTCTAGTCCTAAAGTGGAGGTCCATGCCGCCAAGACGTCATTAGAGCCATCCACATCATGGCATGTAGTGTCGTCCCCTGAGGTGTGAGACGATCTAACCGACATGCCTCGTACTATTTACCCTTTACCTCCATTGATGGGTTTTTGCAGATGAAGCCTGCTTGCGAACCATTGCATTGTGCACAGTTGTGCTTGTACTGGGAAATACCAAAATACATAGAAAATGCATTCCTGCATATGACTGACTCTCTATTATTATAATATTAAATTATCAGTGGAAGGTCCATACAGTCACCCTGTTCCCGTATATTATCAGTAGAAGGTCCATACAGTCACCCTGTTCCCGTATATTATCAGTGGAAGGTCCATACAGTCACCCTGTTCCCGTATATTATCAGTGGAAGGTCCATACAGTCACCCTGTTCCCGTATATTATCAGTGGAAGGTCCATACAGTCACCCTGTTCCCGTATATTATCAGTGGAAGGTCCATACAGTCACCCTGTTCCTGTAAATTATCAGTGGAAGGTCCATACAGTCACCCTGTTCCCGTAAATTATCAGTGGAAGGTCCATACAGTCACCCTGTTCCTGTAAATTATCAGTGGAAGGTCCATACAGTCACCCTGTTCCTGTAAATTATCAGTGGAAGGTCCATACAGTCACCCTGTTCCTGTAAATTATCAGTGGAAGGTCCATACAGTCACCCTGTTCCTGTAAATTATCAGTGGAAGGTCCATACAGTCACCCTGTTCCTGTAAATTATCAGTGGAAGGTCCATACAGTCACCCTGTTCCTGTAAATTATCAGTGGAAGGTCCATACAGTCACCCTGTTCCTGTAAATTATCAGTGGAAGGTCCATACAGTCACCCTGTTCCCGTATATTATCAGTGGAAGGTCCATACAGTCACCCTGTTCCTGTAAATTATCAGTGGAAGGTCCATACAGTCACCCTGTTCCCGTAAATTATCAGTGGAAGGTCCATACAGTCACCCTGTTCCTGTAAATTAGCAGTGGAAGGTCCATACAGTCACCCTGTTCCTGTAAATTATCAGTGGAAGGTCCATACAGTCACCCTGTTCCTGTAAATTATCAGTGGAAGGTCCATACAGTCACCCTGTTCCTGTAAATTATCAGTGGAAGGTCCATACAGTCACCCTGTTCCTGTAAATTATCAGTGGAAGGTCCATACAGTCACCCTGTTCCTGTAAATTATCAGTGGAAGGTCCATACAGTCACCCTGTTCCTGTAAATTATCAGTGGAAGGTCCATACAGTCACCCTGTTCCCGTATATTATCAGTGGAAGGTCCATACAGTCACCCTGTTCCTGTAAATTATCAGTGGAAGGTCCATACAGTCACCCTGTTCCCGTATATTATCAGTGGAAGGTCCATACAGTCACCCTGTTCCTGTAAATTATCAGTGGAAGGTCCATACAGTCACCCTGTTCCTGTAAATTATCAGTGGAAGGTCCATACAGTCACCCTGTTCCTGTAAATTATCAGTGGAAGGTCCATACAGTCACCCTGTTCCCGTATATTATCAGTGGAAGGTCCATACAGTCACCCTGTTCCCGTATATTATCAGTGGAAGGTCCATACAGTCACCCTGTTCCTGTAAATTATCAGTGGAAGGTCCATACAGTCACCCTGTTCCCGTATATTATCAGTGGAAGGTCCATACAGTCACCCTGTTCCCGTATATTATCAGTGGAAGGTCCATACAGTCACCCTGTTCCTGTAAATTATCAGTGGAAGGTCCATACAGTCACCCTGTTCCCGTATATTATCAGTGGAAGGTCCATACAGTCACCCTGTTCCCGTATATTGTCAGCTGCTGAGCCGCTGCTGGTTGCACTGCTGGAGAGGGTGGAGGTCTATACGGAAACAGGGTTACTGTGGCTGTACGTGATAAATACGCGGTAAAATTGACGATAAAACGAACCGATGCCGAAGGCAGAGGTTCGTTTTATCGTCAATTTTACCAAGTATTTATCAGGTACAGACACAGTATGCCTGTTTACGTATTATTATATACCTTAATTTACCTTAATTTTGCAATTTTGCGATATCTTGTTCGGCCGGCTTGGCGGGGTTGCTGCCTTGCCCAGTAGTAAGTACAGTTTTTAACGTTATCCAGTGTTCGGCCGACCAGCGTTAATAGCGACAATTCTTATTATTGAAATGTATGTTTTTCAACCTCAACCGTAATGTTTATGTTGTAGTTATGCTAATTATTATTTTTAAAAGCTATCGGCATATGCTAACGTTGCGATGACGTCGGCGGCCATTTTTGATATCGCGCTTCAAGCGCATTGACACTACCGTCCAATCAGATTCACTTATTCTCATGCACTAATCACGTGACCACGTACATGTACAGCACCCGGGTGCTGTACGGATATAAATACGTTATGGGTAGGAGAGGGCTGTATGTTTAGATTGTTTTTGCACAGGTATATAATAATACACGTTTTATACACGTATTGATACTGGAGGGGGAGATCTGCACGTTTTATACACGTATTGATACTGGAGGGGGAGATCTGCACGTTTTATACACGTATTGATACTGGAGGGGGAGATCTGCACGTTTTATACACGTATTGATACTGGAGGGGGAGATCTGCACGTTTTATACACGTATTGATCGCGGACAGCTGGAGTCACTGCGCGTGCGCTGATGCAATGTGAAATGTGGGCCACCTGGCGTCGAGGGCGGAGATTCATCAATACCCGCACCTGACATCCCGACATAAAACACCCCAGCTACTTAACATGTTATACGCACACTCCACCTCCCTCTGTATCGACCTGGAAATCCAGGGTCATCGTGCCACTTATTGATTTAGAGATTGAGAATAATACCAGAGTGGAATGTATGTAACTTCTAGACAGGTGGTTTCTACTAAAGCATGCCTTTAACTGCCGATTGGTGCAACATCGATCTGGCCGCTTCACACTGCCCCCTATTACCGGCGCTGTCGTGTCACTCAGGTTTGCCAATGGTACAGTTATTTATAAATTGGAGAGTAATTGTGAAATTGGGTTGATGAGGACTGAAGGACTTGCTCCACGCTGGCGGATCATCAAGGTGTCATGCTGCAGACGTCGTCTCCTTTTACCTTCATTATTGGGTTTCTTGCAGTGACCGGCCCCGGATGGTCCACATGGGAACAGAGGTTGGACTCTTTAAATGATGATTATGTGTTGATAAGCCGTGCTTCAACCCTCCTTATGCTACAGACGTCCCTCCCGGTCCTCCCAAAACCCTCTTCATTATCCATCGTATACAAAGACCCCATTGAAAATGTATGGGGACTCAGTAAACCACGACCCATTGTATACAACCTGTCAGATGCCATAACTGTGGTATACAGATTCATATCTGTGATATACGGCCTCAAAACCATGGTATACGGGGAAAATAGCCCTTTTATGCTGTAGAGCTAAGAAATAGTCCCTATTGTTATACCCATTGATATGGCAATCACTGGGTTCAATTTATTCGAAAAGATAATAAAGATAATAAATACAACAAACGATGGTCATGTGGACAGGCGGCTCTGTGTACTATACACCTATGCCCCAAAAATACTCCAAATACCAAACTCTGCTATCCAAGTGGTAGATTAGGTATACCACTATACTATGCCGGTATGGCGCCATACCACCACACTTTGAACACTTTATCTGAAACGTGAGTATGTGTATTATCGGCAATACCATATCTGGAGAAAAAAAGAATTACAGGAAATTTATGAATAATATTATGACACTATTATTCCCAAAGAAAAGAATTTTCTAATAGTTTGAATTTCATTTACGAAATCGTGGCTATGAACATTGTGAGAAAGTCGCATGGCAGAAAGTCACTTCCGCCTGCCCAGACGACTTTGTTTAGCACTTAAACATTGCCACATTTTGGCAAGTTTTTAAATATTTACAGATATTTAGAGGTGTATAATACAAGTGAAACTTGTTAACCTAGTAGGGATGGGTCCTCGTCCCTTGTTACTTTCGCTAAACCTACCGCATGAGCTCATGCGGTAGGTTTAGTGAAAGTAACGTGGGACGAGGACCCATCCCAATTAGGTTAACTAGTTTCCCTTAAAAACCACTTGAGGTTGATGTACACCGCTAGCACTCGTGTATTACTACGCGTCAACCTCTCGTGGTTTACAGTTATAACCATCGATTATTGTCTATGTATACCACAGGCCATCCCTCCCGGACCTCCCACGACCCTCCGTATACCACAGGCCATCCTGTTGGACCTCCCACGACCCTCCGTATACCACAGGCCATCCCTCCCGGACCTCCCCAAACCCTCCATATACCACAGGCCATCCCTCCCGGACCTCCCACGACCCTCCGTATACCACAGGCCATCCTGTTGGACCTCCCACGACCCTCCGTACACTACAGGATGTACCTCCCAGACCTCCCAAAACCAAACGTGTTATTGACTTGAATTAGATTCATTTGATATTTACACAGCAATCCAAACCAAACACACCATGCATCAAACCTGACTTAAAGGCATATCGCACAATTTACCATAAAAATTAGAACCCATGTCAATTTCCTAGAAATTGAGTATGATGTTCTGCGAGTGTTGTAGAACACATGGTTAATTTAGAAATGGGGGTCACCGTGCTAGTCTTTGGTTAGTAGTATACGAGAACAGGGCTACTGTGGCTGTACGTGATAAATACGCGGTAAGATTAAAGATCGGATGAACCGATTCTGAAAGCAGAAGTTCATCTGATCATCAATGTTACCGCGTAGTAATGCCTTCAGATTCCTGTTGCCGTATTATTGTATACCTTAAATAACAATTTTCACCTGCACATGTTGAAAATAGTGTAGCGCATTGATCTTACCAATACGCTATTGACACAACTGGAGCGGTGGCAATCTTGTTTTCCCTCATTCAAGTCACGTGATCACGTACCCCATACTCCATGTATGTGTCATACGGCCACGAATATGACATGGGTCGTAGCAGGCGGATGTGTAGGAGATACAGCCACTGTTAAGATAATATGATAAAACTATCACACTTTCACAGAGTGAAACTCATTTCAGTTTCCTCCAAGTTTCTCAGAATATGCTAAATGTGTAAAGTACTAGACGTTTCCAGTACCAACAAGTATTGGTTTTGGCACTTGTTTTTAAGAGAATTGAAGAGAATCATATTTTTCAGTACATTTCTGATGTAAATCAAGCAGATTTAAATCGGCCCACTTTACCTATTGGCTCTCCATAAATCGGACAAAGTATTTGATTTGATAATTTGGCATTTGGATAAATCACAAGGAAACGGTTTGGACTGATTAAAATCACCAGGTGGGGCCACCGTGAGGTGTATGAGATGTCTTTAATGGCTGCGGACCTTGTGGCGGGTATCAGCTGTCAATATTCTACCTGTAGTACCAACAAAGCTGCATAGGATTGTGTCCTACGCAAACAGCTGCCTTGACCTCGGCCTAATTGATAAGCTGAGACGGGGCTGGGCGCTCACGGGACGAGCCGACACGAGAAGCACACACCGGGCTGTACTCCCTGCACGCTCCCCGCACCACTCGTGGACATCAGACGTGAGAGAATATCGGCGGTAATGGCAGTCAGCTATTAGTCGTTGAAATTGTTAAGGAGTTTTCAATCAAACTTGAGTATATATTTTAGATCTGTTCTCATATATCATTAGATTATGAATTCTGGTTGAGCGCCGAGAAAAAGCCGGGAACCAGGGGGAGTGATCATGTTAACCACCAGAATGTCCAGGATGACGTGCTTTGTGGACCTACTAAAAAGGAGCTGTTCGAACCTAAAAAGGTCCCAGCACTATTCAAGAGGCAGTACCGGCTAACCCCGCTGTGGGCAGGTGGTACCGGCTAACCCCGCTGTGGGCAGGTGGTACCGGCTAACCCCGCTGTGGGCAGGTGGTACCGGCTAACCCCGCTGTGGGCAGGTGGTACCGGCTAACCCCGCTGTGGGCAGGTGGTACCGGCTAACCCCGCTGTGGGCAGGTGGTACCGGCTAACCCCGCTGTGGGCAGGTGGTACCGGCTAACCCCGCTGTGGGCAGGTGGTACCAGCTAACCCCGCTGTGGGCAGGTGGTACCGTCTAACCCCGCTGTGGGCAGGTGGTACCGGCTAACCCCGCTGTGGGCAGGTGGTACCGGCTAACCCCGCTGTGGGCAGGTGGTACCGGCTAACCCCGCTGTGGGCAGGTGGTACCAGCTAACCCCGCTGTGGGCAGGTGGTACCGGCTAACCCCGCTGTGGGGCTCTGCTGACTTGGATATTTGCGGGACTAGCCTATTGTTGTAGAGAAGGAGTTGTGTGGACTTCCTCATTGGAGTAGCGTGAGCTACTTTAACTTTTTAGATTGTTTTGCTTTTTAATGTGGTTTTATTCATTCTGTAAAGGTTTAACAGTTCTTCTATGAAAAAGATAATGATTATTCATCTATTTTGAAATGTGACTTATCGACAAACAAATATTGACAAACAAGACAACTTCGTGATTATGGACTTAACTCTAAATGGATTTAAAGGAAACTTACGTGACTTCTTGAGCATGTGGAGTTATAAATTGTGAATTAAGTTCTATCATTGAACTGCGCTTATTAACAAAAGAAGAGTTCGACTATCGTGGTTACATATTATATATATGCTCCTAGAATTGACTCATTCTGCTGAGTTCTACCTCGTACAGTTGGCGGTTTCATCTTGATGTATCGAGTAACAGTTTGTACATCACTTGCTATACGACTCTACCCTACTCATAGAAATCAGAGAAAAGTAGAGGTATATTATAAACGTGTACATCAATATTGAAGAGAATGACGAGCGAGCTACATCAGCATCTACCGCTACAATGGCTGCCAGTGAAATGGCAAAACTATTCAAGGATGATTTTGAACAAATGAAATCAGACCCGAAGTCGATTTGCAAACTGTGATTGGTATTTTGGTGCATGGTTTAGGTTCCATGTACCATCATGCTTGGTCAGTGTTCTTGATCATGAAGCTATGAGACTAGGTATGGTAATTAGTGATTGAGTCTTTCAGACATGTGTGTTTTTATAAATAGACGAGAGACTGCCAGCCCGCCTGCCGACACAGATCGTCGCCATGGTAACGAGGAGGCCTTGTACCATAGAGAGGCGCTGCGGACGTGTGCAGGGATTGAATGAAGTCTGTGTACGTGTGGTCTCAATCATTGTTAGATTCTGTCTGTGTGTGTGTCTCAATCATTGTTAGATTCTGTCTGTGTGTGTGTCTCAATCATTGTTAGATTCTGTCTGTGTGTGTGTCTCAATCACTGTTAGATTCTGTCTGTGTGTGTGTCTCAATCATTGTTGGATTCTGTCTGTGTGTGTGTCTCAATCACTGTTAGATTCTGTCTGTGTGTGTGTCTCAATCATTGTTGGATTCTGTCTGTGTGTGTGTCTCAATCACTGTTAGATTCTGTCTGTGTGTGTGTCTCAATCATTGTTAGATTCTGTCTGTGTGTGTGTCTCTATCATTGTTAGATTCTGTCTGTGTGTGTGTCTCAATCATTGTTAGATTCTGTCTGTGTGTGTGTCTCAATCATTGTTGGATTCTGTCTGTGTGTGTGTCTCAATCACTGTTAGATTCTGTCTGTGTGTGTTTGTCGCAATCATTGTTAGATTCTGTCTGTGTGTGTCTCAATCATTGTTAGATTCTGTCTGTGTGTGTGTCTCAATCATTGTTAGATTCTGTCTGTGTGCGTGTCTCAATCATTGTTAGATTCTGTCTGTGTGTGTGTCTCTATCATTGTTGGATTCTGTCTGTGTGTGTGTCTCAATCATTGTTAGATTCTGTCTGTGTGCGTGTCTCAATCATTGTTAGATTCTGTCTGTGTGTGTGTCTCAATCACTGTTAGATTCTGTCTGTGTGTGTGTGTCAATCATTGTTAGATTCTGTCTGTGTGCGTGTCTCAATCATTGTTGGATTCTGTGTGTGTGTGTGTCTCAATCATTGTTAGATTCTGTCTGTGTGTGTGTCTCAATCATTGTTAGATTCTGTCTGTGTGTGTGTCTCAATCACTGTTAGATTCTGTCTGTGTGTGTGTCTCAATCACTGTTAGATTCTGTCTGTGTGTGTGTCTCAATCATTGTTAGATTCTGTCTGTGTGCGTGTCTCAATCATTGTTAGATTCTGTCTGTGTGTGTGTCTCTATCATTGTTAGATTCTGTCTGTGTGTGTGTCTCAATCATTGTTGGATTCTGTCTGTGTGTGTGTCTCAATCACTGTTAGATTCTGTCTGTGTGTGTGTCTCAATCATTGTTGGATTCTGTCTGTGTGTGTGTCTCAATCATTGTTAGATTCTGTCTGTGTGTGTGTCTCTATCATTGTTGGATTCTGTCTGTGTGTGTGTCTCTATCATTGTTAGATTCTGTCTGTGTGTGTGTCTCAATCATTGTTAGATTCTGTCTGTGTGTGTGTCTCAATCATTGTTAGATTCTGTCTGTGTGTGTCTCAATCATTGTTGGATTCTGTCTGTGTGTGTGTCTCAATCATTGTTAGATTCTGTCTGTGTGTGTGTCTCAATCATTGTTAGATTCTGTCTGTGTGCGTGTCTCAATCACTGTTAGATTCTGTCTGTGTGTGTGTCTCAATCATTGTTAGATTCTGTCTGTGTGTGTGTCTCAATCATTGTTAGATTCTGTCTGTGTGTGTGTGTCTCAATTATTGTTAGATTCTGTCTGTGTGTGTGTCTCAATCATTGTTAGATTCTGTCTGTGTGTGTGTCTCAATCATTGTTAGATTCTGTCTGTGTGTGTGTCTCAATCATTGTTGGATTCTGTCTGTGTGTGTGTCTCAATCATTGTTAGATTCTGTCTGTGTGTGTGTCTCAATCATTGTTAGATTCTGTCTGTGTGCGTGTCTCAATCACTGTTAGATTCTGTCTGTGTGTGTGTCTCAATCATTGTTAGATTCTGTCTGTGTGTGTGTGTCTCAATCATTGTTAGATTCTGTCTGTGTGTGTGTCTCAATCATTGTTAGATTCTGTCTGTGTGTGTGTCTTAATCATTGTTGGATTCTGTCTGTGTGCATGTCTTAATCATTGTTGGATTCTGTCTGTTTGTGTGTCTCAATCATTGTTAGATTCTGTCTGTGTCCATGTCTTAATCATTGTTGGATTCTGTCTGTGTGTGTGTCTTAATCATTGTTAGATTGTCGGCCGTCGGCCGTCACGTCAAGTATAGAACTGTCTTAGGTTCTATAACACATCACTGTGCGTATATAGATGATTTTTCCACTTCCCGACGGTCTCACAGTCAGAACACTGACAGCAAATATGTGTCGTAAGTCCTGGGCCCTGTTTTTTAGTCACGACATTCATAAGTTGCGACATATTTCAGCTGTCAGTGCTACGATCTAGAGGTACGATCTTAGGCTGAACCCTGTTTTTTAGTCACGACATCGCAAGTCTATGATCGGCTGAGATCGGATCAAGATTTTATGCGTTTTTTCAAGACACAAGGTGGTGGGTGTGCTATAGACAGTGTCGTAGGTAAATCAAACGATCTTGGCCAAAGTTAAGACAAGTATAGAACTGTCTTAGGTTCTATAAAACGTCACCCGATTTTCTTCATATTTGGTACGATTATAGGTTATATGTATCCCTTACTCGTGTTAAAATTTCATCGCTTAATTACAAAGGGAAGTGAAGTTGCACATTATGTCCAGAGTGGTCTTAGACATACGACACTTATAGCCCCCGTTTCCAGTTAAAACACGAGTAAGGGATATATATATAACCTATAATCATACCAAATATGAAGAAGATCGGGCAATCCAATCTGCCGTAATTCGCGTTTGAATTTAGTCATAGCAAACGTCTGCTCTGGTGGCCAGTCTGCTCTGGTGGCCAGTGTACTCAAGTGGTCGCTAATATATGCGCCGCACTACGGAGGGAGTGAAAAAGAACAGCGACCAACGCAAACGCAAGGAGGGAGTGAAAAATTCAAACGCCGATAACTTCGGAACGGTACGGCTGTTCTTCTTCATATTTGGTACAATTATAAGTTATATGTGTCCCTTACCCGTGCTAAAGTTTCATTGCGTAATTCCTACGGGAAGCCCCGTTGTGCGTTCTGTTCCGACATAAAGTTTGATAGAACCTAAGTCAATTCTATACTTGTCGTAAGCTCCGACACTTTGAGCTCCGATCGTAGGCTGCAGGCTACGACACCGTCCATAGCACGGCGGCCATTTTGTCACCAGAAAGTGTCTTGGCCTCGATCTTAGGCCATCGTGGATCCACGATATCGTGACTAAAAAGCAGGGCCCTGTAATCCCAAGGTTGTAGGACTTTGTGGGTTCAAGTCCCACTGGAGCCACTCTTCTCCTGCATCCCCAGCAGTGGTAGATTTACTGCTATATCAAGGGCCAGTTGTTCTCATACCATGTCTATGTGGTGTGGGAATTAAAGAACTCTCACCTCGGTAAATGTATAGGAGTGAGATTTCTACCTAAATTCATTACATAGATTCGATCACCACCCTTGTGGTGTAAAAGAACCTTGAGAAAGTTTGGTGAGAACCTCTAATGGTCAACTGGACATTAAATCAAAACAACCAACCAACCGACCAGAAATCAACGTATCTAACGTGGGGCTTTCACACAATACAGATTAAATAGTTTAAATATAGGATATCGTTCGATGACAACAAGTTCACTCGCCGTTGTCTACAAAATGTATTATAGTTCCGCCTGTCTTACTTGGCAGCGCCACTGTGTCTGTCAGTGAACGTAACTCAGGAGTGCCACTGAACTTGTGTTGTTATCGATTCATTTATATATATATATATATATATATATTGAGCTATTTGAACTGTATCAGGTGAATTCCCCGAACATTGGTCTATAATGGACTATTTAAAACCGGTGGTCAGCAACGCGGACCGTCGACGTCTCGGGGTTCGGAACTGTTTTACAAGCTTCCGGTAAGGAGTAAGAATATGTAATGACCAAATATCACGCTGTCTAACGTAGGGCATTCATCTGATCCAGTTAAAATAGCCTAAATATGCAAATCAATCGATAACATCGGTCTCCAATTTTGTCGTCTGTTAAGCGTTTAAATCACCATTCGCCGACACACCTCAGGAACCTCCGAATCGATCATGTTGACTCCACCTGTTCAAGTAGAGCTCCATCGATTCTGCATCTCTGTGTGCATACGCTTATAGATACGCACTCTCATACATAGCACTGCTGACGCGTACTGTTCTACTCTTGCGAGTTGTGAATAACAATGTTCGTGGCTCCAAGTCCTTGTCTTAGTCCTTAGACCTGGTCTTTCATCCTCGTCCCATAGATTTGAAAATAGGTTACCGTATTAGAGTTTGATAGAGCAATGAGATTAAAAATGCAAAAAAATATTTGTCTAATATGCATCATGCAAACTATAGAATATTCCCGTTGTGGAATATATCAGGGGAGACGTCATATGACAGAGGGAATTAATCTGCAAGAAAACATGCGCAATGAATCCTATCAGGACTACACCTCGTTTCCACGGGAGTGTGATATTTGAGCGTGAGAGGCGATACGTTACTCTGCCTGACGCCCGGGGTAAGGTAGACTGGCCTCAGTCCCTGTATCCTACCCCTCCACCCCTTCTGAGTGATTCATGGGCCAGTCAGAGAAGGACACATACTATAATGAATTGTATTCCGATTTTCTTTAATCATTTAATGAATGTTCATAATCAAAGACTTGAGCAAGTCTAGGGGTAAGGTGGTGTACTACTGAACACACAGAGGGCGCCACCTGGCCCTCACACCTGTTGTACACCTGTCCAGTCTCCCTGTCACTTCCTGTCCAGTCTCCCCGTCACTTCCTGTCCAGTCTCCCCGTTACTTTCTGTCCAGTCTCCCCGTCACTTCCTGTCCAGTCTCCCCGTCACTTCCTGTCCAGTCTCCCCGTCACTTCCTGTCCAGTCTCCCCGTCACTTCCTGTCCAGTCTCCCTGTCACTTCCTGTCCAGTCTCCCCGTCACTTCCTGTCCAGTCTCCCTGTCACTTCCTGTCCAGTCTCCCCGTCACTTCCTGTCCAGTCTCCCCGTCACTTCCTGTCCAGTCTCCCCGTCACTTCCTGTCCAGTCTCACCGTCACTTCCTGTCCAGTCTCCCCGTCACTTCCTGTCCAGTCTCACCGTCACTTCCTGTCCAGTCTCCCCGTCACTTCCTGTCCAGTCTCCCCGTCACTTCCTGTCCAGTCTCATCTTCACTTCCTGTCCAGTCTCCCCGTCACTTCCTGTCCAGTCTCCCCGTCACTTCCTGTCCAGTCTCCCCGTCACTTCCTGTCCAGTCTCCCCGTCACTTCCTGTCCAGTCTCATCGTCACTTCCTGTCCAGTCTCCCCGTCACTTCCTGTCCAGTCTCCCCGTCACTTCCTGTCCAGTCTCACCGTCACTTCCTGTCCAGTCTCCCCGTCACTTCCTGTCCAGTTTCACCGTCACTTCCTGTCCAGTCTCCCCGTCACTTCCTGTCCAGTCTCACCGTCACTTCCTGTCCAGTCTCACCGTCACTTCCGCCTGTACCACTTACCACCCATCATTAACTTACTTTGCCCTAATCCTGTTTTGTGAAATGTGTTGATCAAAGCGCTGTTAGCGATACCCATGTCTCAGATTATCGCCTGGATCTCTCAGAGGTATTATGTAACAATGTTACCCGTTGTTTTATCACTGTCTCAGTTGAGATGATTGTTCTATAATATCCTGAGTACAAATTTCAGAATGAATTTGTGAGTCTGGAAGAACATTGTACCAACCCTGAATCTGGTAGAGTTCCTCTCAAGGATGATTATTGGTTTTTTTATTATTGTAGATGGTACTGCCAACATCCCGGTCTCTTTTGCTTGCGAGAACGGATGTAATTGTTCTTGTATTTTGAACAATATCTTTGTTCAACTTGAGCAGTGTTCTACGGCTTCAGTTGTTTTCATTATGGGCAATTATTCACCAGAGAACCACAGGAATTTGTAGAGGGTTCCCCATAGTTCACTCTGGCTATGCTAATAGTTATGACTGCGAAGATTGTAAGTCGATATATATACCCAGCCATATGAAAATGAGATGAGTAGTACAGTCAAAGAAGAGATGGCCTCAGGTAAGATTTTCAGAGCAGTGATGACCCAATCGCGGCGGTTCAAAGCAGAGATGGTGAGTTCAGGCCAATTACTGATTGTCACAGGCCACTGGGTATAAGTATTCTACACACAGGACGGGTACAGCGCAGAGGTTTAGTTTTAACAGTGTTGATGACGCTATTTAAGTTAAACTAAGGGTGGGTATGGAGCTGTGATATCAAGTCAGCCTACAGGTCTGTCCACATTGCTCCTACTCAAAGAACCTTGCAAGGTTTCAGGTGGACTCTTCCAGCAGCGGGGAATTGTATTTATGTAGATAACCTTTATTTTCAACTCCTTATCCGACTTTGTAGTCAGATTTCTGGTATTTATCGGAATTTATACTTGTATCAATTATTTGGATGATTTTCTCTTTGTTCTACTTCTTGTGACCGATGTAAAGTAGTCCAGGGGAGACTAATCAGTGTGCTAGAATTCTTGGGATTTGTAGTAAATAAGAAAAAGACCACAGACCTTAGTCACAGGGTCAGGTGTTTAGGTGTTGACATAAGAGTGTTAAGTCAGTAATGGCTTCACTCGGTGGATCTGACTGTTGGGTCAGTGGATGGTAGCTGACTGTGGCAGGTGTTTACATGACTGGCAGGTGTTTACATGACTATGGCAGGTGTTAACATGACTGTGGCAGGTGTTAACATGACTGTGGCAGGTGTTAACATGACTGTGGCAGGGTGTTTACATGACTGTGGCAGGTGTTAACATGACTGTGGCAGGGTGTTTACATGACTGGCAGGTGTTTACATGACTGACAGGTGTTAACATGACTGTGGCAGGGTGTTTACATGACTGGCAGGTGTTAACATGACTGTGGCAGGGTGTTTACATGACTGTGGCAGGTGTTAACATGACTGTAGCAGGTGTTTACATGACTGTGGCAGGGTGTTTACATGACTGGCAGGTGTTTACATGACTGTGGCAGGTGTTTACATGACTGGTAGTTGTTTGCATGACTGTGGAAGGTGTTTACATGACTGTGGCAGGTGTTAACATGACTGTGGCAGGTGTTTACATGACTGACAGGTGTTTACATGACTGTGGAAGGTGTTTACATGACTGTGGTAGGTGTTTACATGACTGTGGAAGGGTGTTTACATGACTGTGGCAGGTGTTAACATGACTGGCAGGTGTTTACATGACTGTGGCAGGGTGTTTACATGACTAGCAGGTGTTTACATGACTGACAGGGTGTTTACATGACTGTGTCAGGGTGTTTACATGACTGGTAGGTGTTTACATGACTGTGGCAGGGTGTTTACATGACTGTGGTAGTGGTTTACATGACTGGCAGGTGTTTACATGACTGACAGGGTGTTTACATGACTGTGTCAGGGTGTTTACATGACTGTGGTAGTTGTTTACATGACTGTGTCAGGGTGTTTACATGACTGGTAGGTGTTTACATGACTGTGGCAGGGTGTTTACATGACTGTGGTAGTTGTTTACATGACTGTGGCAGGGTGTTTACATGACTGGTAGGTGTTTACATGACTGACAGGGTGTTTACATGACTGTGTCAGGGTGTTTACATGACTGTGGTAGTTGTTTACATGACTGTGGCAGGGTGTTTACATGACTGGCAGGTGTTTACATGACTGACAGGGTGTTTACATGACTGTGGTAGTTGTTTACATGACTGTGTCAGGGTGTTTACATGACTGTGGCAGGTGTTGACATGACTGTGGCAGGGTGTTTACATGACTGTGGCAGGGTGTTTACATGACTGTAGCAGGTGTTGACATGACTGTGGCAGGGTGTTTACATGACTGTGGCAGGTGTTTACATGACTGTGGCAGGTGTTGACATGACTGTGGCAGGTGTTTACATGACTGTGGCAGGTGTTGACATGACTGTGGCAGGGTGTTGACATGACTGTGGCAGGGTGTTTACATGACTGTGGCAGGTGTTGACATGACTGTGGCAGGGTGTTTACATGACTGTGGCAGGTGTTTACATGACTGTGGCAGGTGTTGACATGACTGTGGCAGGTGTTTACATGACTGTGGCAGGTGTTTACATGACTGTGGCAGGGTGTTTACATGACTGTGGCATGCTATACAGTACGACACTGTGCTGCACTGCCCCTGCAGCAGCACAGTGTACAATGTGGGAGAGCTGCTCTTTTAGAAGGAGTACATCATACAGCATGTGACAGCTGCTCTGTTTGAGAGCAGGTTGTAGAGGGCGGGAGAGCTGTTCTAGAAGCTGTGAGGGCTGTTGTAGAGGGCGGGAGAGTTGTTGCCGTAGACGCCTATGCCGTAGACGCCTATGCCGTAGACGCCTATGCCGTAGACGCCTATGCTGTTGCCTAATTTGGCTTCCCTTTGAAACTTGTCTTGTGGCCAACAGAGGCGATGGCGTTTGTGAGTAGGTGAGTAAGTAGGTCAGTGGTACAGACCGCGCCCTGCTGACTGGCGCCTACAACGAGCGCCCACCAAGAGGCTCAGTACTCTGTGGCGGCCGTCAGGTCACCAGTGGTTGGACTGGTTCCCTGCCCTAATGAAATAAGGGACAGGTATCGGGTTCCTACGACCTTCAACTAGACTGAAGTACGTCCCGTTGTCGCTAGGGCCAGGGCACTAGTGGACTAGTGGTTTGGCTGGGTTCCGCATATATCTCCGCTGAGCCCCCTAGTGGATACCCCGGGAACCAGTGTATCTGGTGGTCTGCCAATCCCACAATGCAACAGAAAAATGGAGGTGTTACCAATAATGCACCACGAAACTGCAACCCGTTACCTCGGACCTGTTTCAATAGTCTGTAGGACGTCTGTTATTGGGTCTTGCGACACAAAAGCGGCAGGTCGTGTTTCAGTAGTTTCGTGACAACACATTTAGTGACACTGAAATTCAGTCGGACACAAACAGTGGCTGTACCATTTCAAAAGAAACATGTCCGGTCACTATTGCTGCCACTGTTGTGTCTATAATAGCGAGAGGGTATACCCTCTCGCTTCTATTGTCACAAACGCGTAACTTTACTTCCTGTAGGAATTAAGCTATGAAACTCTACCCCCCACTTAGGGACACATATAACTTATAAAATGCCAAATATGAAGGAGATCGGCCGATCCAATCCAATGATATTTACATTTGAATTTTGTCATAGCAAATGCTGCTCTGGTGGCCAGTGTAGAATTACTCAAGCGCAGTCGCTAATTTATGCGGTGACCTTCACCTTGACAGCACTTGTTCCCGATAGCACTAACACCATCCAATTTCAGGCCCAGGGAGCAATGTCACGATGTCGCCAACAGTGAACTGACACACCTCCCCTACAGTGACATTCCTTCTGCAACGAGACCTAACTTTTTCTGCTATTAAAGTCACTATTGGGGTCACTAAACATGTCACTAACTGGGATAGTGGCGTCCTTCCATTGAAACGGGCCCCTGGCCTATAGTCTAACTAGGCCAGGCTGCCAGGCTAACCAGTGGTACGAAATGAGGCGCCATTCAGCCACTACTGTACACACACACACTCTACCCGTGATAACGGAGAGTGACTATACATGTATACGCTGATCGCGGGCACGCAGGGAACCAGTGTGCGGACTCGGCAGTACACGAGGTGGTGGGCGCTAGATGGCAGCACTAGGCACGACTCTCACCTTCACATCAGAGCGGCGGGCGGTGTGTCGTGTGTCGTGTGTGGTGGCCGCCTCTCACACGGCCGCCCTCTGTACGCGCACACCTGATTAGCCTCAGTGAAGCGTTCTACACACAACCTGAAGGAGGCTGATAGCCGGGCCCGGACTCACACACGGGGCCGGTAACTACCACCACCTCGCACCTCGTGCAGCGTGGCAATGCCCGAACAATGCCTGAACAAGGATGTGAGCCTTTCATGTTTTTGTGTCAAGCGTGTGTAGTTGTAATGTGGGATTCACATGGTGGGACAAATGGACCTGAGACTTGTGTACTTCACACCTTTGCACCTTTGCACCAGTCGGCTACTACTTCCAGCTGGGTACAAAGTTTCACAGATTGGGGTGTTCTATAGTCTCAGGGTAACATGGCGGATTCAATTCACATGGGAAGACATAACAGGTACATAGTCTCACCCCTAAACCCCTACATAGGGTACAAAGGGTACACAGGGTACACAGTTGCCAACCCAGGGTACTTCCCCATGTGAATAGGTGCTATTTGGGACCACTGAGACTCACAGATTGGGGGAGAATGTGTGAAATACATTTGTTTCACCAAAATGCCCCTCTAAATTTAAAACCTGTTTAAAGTCAAAATCTCATGAGATTTGGTTCCTTGTTAGAGGTGATTGTAGCCGACAATTGCAATGGAAAAAGTTGTCCCAGCAAAATGGAACCCTGTCATTCACATGAGGAGATTGTGTTCCAGTACCAAATCTCAACAGGATTTGTCTCAGACAAACGGCCTGTGAGGTACATGAATCCCACCGTGTGAATCCCTCTTAAGAATCAAACATAAATGACAGCCTGAATACTCCCACTAGAACACAGACTTCTTGGTGGACCCCTGGTGAGAAGTAGTGGTACTTTGTTTCAGAAAAACTGTGAGATTTTGAATATCTACATCTAACTGAACAGAGAACTATTACTACATTAGACAAATGTAAAACTGTAATGCTACTTTGAAGGTGTCTGAAAAACTCGACAGAGACACAGTTCATAACAAAAATACAAAAAACAAAACAAACCATGTGAGTAGTATAGTAGGTGTCTTTGACTGTAAATGTGAGTAGTATCAGGGTTCTGGATGATTTCATTTGAGACAACGAAAAAGGCTTCATATGGTTTCATATTCTTATATACCTTAAATCGACAATTTGTACCATAATTGGACGTCAAAGTGACTTGACACGCCACCAAAGACATCTGAGCATGTGTGTACATTAAAGCTGCCGCATGAATCAGCAAGAGCTCTCCCAGCAGGTGTTTGGTTAAACTCTCCAGCATTCGGAAAACCTGTATGAACCTAAGCTCTGTTTGGAGAATGATCATAGCCATGGTTATTGTTGTCGGGATATATATCCATGGTTATACGATGCGCCATTTTAAAATGTTCTTCACACACGACTGGTTCGGTGTGATGCGAAATATGGTTACCTTGCGAAATTCCACTTTTATCGCCCACGAGCATGCGCAGTCATGAATTTCACGATTGGAGAGTGCGGAAATCATCGGGCGCTCTCATCCTAGTTGGTAACACTCTCCTCCCAGATCTTTCACGGCACTAAAGCTTGCTAATAGTAATACAAGCAACTTTGCACGTTTCGTCGATCGAACGATATTTCACGAGAGCGGCGCCAACGTCACGCAACGTAGTAACGGGTACGTCCGGCCGCAAAAACGGACACTGCGCTGCTCGGTTTTCTCTCTTTGCAGAATAGTCCGTGAAATGTGAGCGCAGGAAGTTCTCCACACGCATGCGCGAGTAGAGTGGGCGATAAAAGCGGAATTTCGCAAGGTAACCGATTTTCGCATCACATCGGTCTCTCCGCCAATCAGATGGCGTTGTCTGTTCAAAGCGTGCAGTCTATCAGTATCCAAGGGCACCATGACAAAGCTAGATGGCATACAGTGCCATCTGTATGCAGTATCTGTGACCCTGTACGGAGTTAGTGCATAGGTATATAGAAACATAGTACTGTAAATGTAAATCGATGAACTCAGCTGACGTTATTTGCATCTCTTGCAGGTCATCTCCGACTCCGCAATGGCCCATGTTAAAGACGTCTTCATGGACGCCTTCGACGAGAATGAAGATGAGCGAATAGAAATATCTGAGGTAAGTTTACCTCCTTGTGACCCCCGACAACGTGTCTCCCATCTGAATACTATCAAATGAGACCCGCCAACACAATTGAACACTTTGTTTGACATTTGTGACATTTTCGACGTGAACACTTTCGATGTAAGAGGGAACATTGGTTGGAGAAAAATGACACTGACAAAAAAACGGTTCACTCTTACAACCCGGAGGAGTGTGCTTCACGATGTCACTCTCTCTCCTCTTTATGTTGTGATAGTCGCCATCTCATTTTGTTTGTTTGTTTGTATCACAGACTTAGATTTAGGTCCTTGAGTGTGTGTGCTTCCTTTATATATATATATATATATATATATATGTGTGTGTGTGTGAAATATAAACATCAAGTTTATATTAATATAAAGAGCCCGGGAGCAGTACCGCTATTACTCACCAGAGGGTGTCGGCATCAAGAGACATTGAGTGGCGCCCCTATACGGTGCCAAGAATAGGTACCACGGTACCATACCAGGGGCCCGTTTCAATAGAATGGGTCACTAAACCACTTAGTGACATGTTTAGTGACTCAAATAGTGACAGGAATAGTGACAAAATTTAATTCTCGTTGCAGAAGGCATGTCACTATTGGGGTGGTGTGTCAGTTCACTGTTGGTGAGATAGTGACATTGCTGCCTGGCCATTACCATGGATGGTGTTAGTGCTCTCGGGAACAAGTAGTGTCAAGGTAAAAGTCGCTGCAGAAATTAGTGACAGGCTTGAGAAATCATACACTGGCTATCAGAGCAGCATTTTCTATGACAAAATTCAAATGTGAATATCATTAGATTGCATGCACCGATATCCTTCATATTTGGCAGGTTTATAAGTTGCATGTGTCCCTAACTGGGGTTAAAGTTTCACAGCTTAATTACTATGGGAAGAGAAGTTATACGTTTGTGACAATAGAAGCGAGAGGGTATACCCTCTCGCTATTTAGGACACACTAGTGACCACTACAGTGACTGGACAGCCACTTCTGAAATGGTACATGCCACTATTTGCGCCTGTCTATTACCCTATGTCACAGAATCGGTTGTCACTAAACTACTACAACGCAACCTGTCGCTATCGTGTCACTACACCCAATAACGGACGTCCTACAGACTATTGAAACGGGCCCCTGTATGATCACTTCTCATCTGGTCTCTCACGCGAGCGGCCAGATACAAAAATTTTTCTTTTGATTATGGCGGTAATTTATTATGACGATATACCAATTAGTAAATATTATTTACGCCAATACTGGAGTCAATCGTTGTCCTTACTTATGTCTATTATATCATTACAGCTCCACCAGCGATTATATATATATATATATATATATATATATATATATATATATATATATATATATATATATATATATATATATATATATATATATATATATATATATATTCATAGATCCGCCGATAATTGTACGTTTATTTATTACCAAGAAACGTCGCGAAATTTCCTATGATTGTCTGTTTGGTGTGAGTTATTGCGCAGATTGACCCGGCGTTTGTTGATCATGCAGGGGATGCTCTTTACAACAACAGAGCGAGTCTTGGGTCTCTGTGTCTTTACCATGTACTCTTCACCATTCAGAGGCCAATACTCTTTTGCAGGTAGATACAAGTAGATGGGAGGTTTTACAGCGACTGCAGATCTATTTGATCGGTTTTACAGTGATTGTATATCTATATAAAGACTCAGGTATATAAAGAAGGTTTAAAGACTAAATGCCAGTATATCGGTCTGGTACCGCACACATTCGGCAGAGGGCGCCACCGCCCGGTGGTGGGACGCAGACTCTCGACTCACGGGCCGTTTCATTTGGCAGTTTCAGAAAACCATACATGATGTTCGCCAAAAATTATTCTAGCTACGAAAAATGAGGTACCTCTTGAATGAAAAAAGAGGTAAAACATAGTAAAACAGATTATTGTACCAAAGCTTGAATATGCCGACTTTTATTATCTTCTCAATACCAAAGCTGAGAGAAATAAACTACAGGTGGTATTGAATGAGCGCCTAAGATGCGCGGTAAAAGTACCTCGTAACCAGGAAGTCTCAGCATCAATCCTATGAGAAGACGGTAAGATCAGACCCCTATCTTTTAGACGTTCTACTCACTTGTTAATATATTGGTTAGCACAGGATGAGAATAATCTGATACCAAGCTCGGATCGGGGTAAACTAAAAAGAAACTAAGACTAATTGTCAAGAGACCGAGAACAGAACAGTTCAAACGTTGCCCCATTTTCCAGGGAATGTTATTGTGGAATAAGTTACCGGCCGCTGTCCAAAAACAAAAGAGGTCTTCCAATTTTATTTCTCAGCAGAGTCAGATGGATGCGTTTTGTAGTTGTTTTCATGTATTTTCTGTTCCAGGTTGTTCTGGATCTAATATCTTATTGGTGGTGGTAGTTACTGTACACTGTAAACAATTTCCGTAAAATATACAGTATACTACCGTAAACATGGACGGTATATCACTGTAATCTTACTCACAGTTCCATACCGTATATTTGATACCAAAATACGGTATTCAACTGTAAAAATATTCAGGACTGTAATCTACCCAATCTACGGTCAGTTTACAGTATACATCTGTAAATATGGACATATTAGATACACTTAGATTAATTCAATATCAGCAACAAATCAAAGTGAAGAATAAAATGCAAGATTATCTTCATCAAAATGTGTAATAGATATTCATCGATCTCCTGTGAAGTTCCTGCCACTTAGAGCACATTTATTCTCAAGTTGTCATGACATCAATATCATATTGGGGATTAGACACCACTTTCATAGGACATTTCTAAAACATATGTAGGATTGACTTCATCCTACGATATCAAGGATTGGAGGGTCAAGGGTTTAGGAAATTCTGCATATGCTCTTTCTTTGATCTATTGCATAAAAGTTTGGGAGGAGGGGTTGGAGGTTTGAAATTTCAGAAATTCTGTATACATACTCTATAGGTGGCCCTCTTCATATAACAATTCTCAAGAACCTCAATAACAAGATTTCTGGTATATGTATAACGAAGGGCTGTGCATATAGTATATTTCATACGGCTTTGCTCCTCTGTATTTACAGGTCTGAACCGTTTTCAAAATACAGTTTATTACAGTGAAAATTCATGGTCTGAAATATATTACAGGTTTAAACAGTTTAAATACAGTCTAGGACAGTTATAATTTACGGTAAAAAATATATTACGGTCACCCGTACAATTTACGGTATTTCCCTGGCACCCCAGTTGCCTGGGAAATACCGTAAAGTTCACAGGAAATTCTTTACAGTGTACTATAGACTATTATTCACTGTCTAGACTATTATCATGGTGTATGCTATGGGGATGGTATGTACCGTACTGTAGACTTTATGTAATGTATACTTCGATTTGTTGACTCAACATTATTGTTATTATTATGTTAAATCACCCTGTAATTCTCAAAAGAAACCATGTAACACAATACAGGGCCCTGTTTTTCAGTCACGACAATCGTTATGAACGACATGTTTTTGCTCTGAGTGTGCTATAGTCGCGACATTTTTGAGGGTCGGACAATTATCGCCGCTCTACGACACGTAGGGCGGTGTGAGGTGTGCTATAGTCACGACAGTCGGTGGCTAATGGAGCGGAAAATGATGCCCAAAGTATCATAGGTCTAAGACACCTATGGACATGTCGTACAGAATGCGCAACTTTACTTCCCGTTCGAATTAAGCGATGAAATTTTAACACGAGTAAGGTATACATATAACCTATAACCGTACCGAATATGATGAAAAACGGCCGCACCATTCTGAAGTTATCGGCATTTGAATTTCGTCATAGCAAATGTTGCTCTGGTGGCCAGTGTACCCCTACCATCACGTGATCTAATGTATGTGGCGACCTTGACATCGACTGCGCTTACTTCACTCTCCCAGCAGAGATTCGGCGCGCTATACCGCGAAAGATCTGCTAGGAGAGTGCGTGTACGATATCCATTCGATAGCCCGATGTTTCAAATTCAAACGCCGATAACTTCAGAACGGTGCGGTCATTCTTCTTCATATTTGGTGTGATTATAGGTCATATGTATGCCTAACTCATGTTAAAATTTCATTGCTTAATTCGTATAGGAGGTTTTATAGAACCTAAGACAGTTCTATACTTGAGACACTTTTAGCGGCGATCGTCCGTGGTGCACTACGACACCGTCTTTAGGACGCCGGCCATCTTTTGTCGTCTAAAAAGGTCGTAGATCGGCTGTGCGATCGTAGGCCTGCGACACTCACAAATGTTGTGACTAAAAAACAGGGCCCAGGTATTGCCGTTCAGCGCCGCCAAACGGCCCACTCTCTAGATACGCGGCCGCTCGGACAAACACGGCCAAGTCCGGCCATATGCACATAAAGATATACAGCATTCACAGCTAGAGTGTGAACGGTTGGTGTGATTGCAGGAGTGTTGTTTTTTGACAGATTAAATTGCTGGTACGGACTAGGGTATTGTATCAACGAGTGTGGGCTATCTAAACTTCATAGTTGCTAATAATCTTGGTTTGAACTTGGAAAAAGATAAGTATGTTATAGAAAGTCCTTCCAATATATTACTGTGTATCCAGTTTCGGTGTCCCTGTGTTATCTAAGCTATATCTAAAGTATCATTGAGGTGATATACATGTATGATACATCAAATTGGACCTGGAATACCATAAAATACGAAGAAATCACTGTTATTTTTCTGCAAATGATATACACGGATATTATGAACATATTACGCTCATATACTGAGTGATCCAATGCTAAAGAATACGTTGCCAGGGGCTTGTTTGGCTGCAGACATTGCGTAACCAACCAGATAAGGTGCGACACCAGCCTGTGGAAAAAGGCCTATTATGCTATGTGGAAGACGGCGACTGATGTATGCGAACTTGCCGAAATAAATTTGAAAAAAGGTATGATAAGGTCTGTTTGTACAGAATGAGAAAAAAGACAGTTAAAAACCCGACAGTCCCGCCATGAAATTAGAAGAAATTTGCAATTATTTATGATTATATCATAGGCATATAAAATCTGGTATTTACTGTGGCTCTCAATTTGCTTGTAAAGTGTCTATTCACCTTGGTACCACTTAGTGTGCTGCCGCCAAGAATGGTGGGCTGTAGGAGGTGGGGTGCACATGTTTAAAACTAAACTGTGTAAACACACAAAGGCTAAACACTTGAGGACATAGTGTTTTAGTAGTATAGAACAAGTGCTTAGAATCTAACGGTATTTAGATACATATGTAAATTATGTAAGTGTGCGGGAATTAAACGGTGTTTAGAAAATGCAGTGAGTACGTCCAGTGTTCAGTGACATCTCGTTTTAGTGACATCTCGTTTGCCGTCTCGTTTTAGTGACATCTCGTTTGCCGTCTCGTTTTAGTGACATCTCGTTTTCCGTCTCGTTTTAGTGACATCTCGTTTTCTGTCTCGTTTTAGTGACATCTCGTTTTCCGTCTCGTTTTAGTGACATCTCGTTTGCCGTCTCGTTTTAGTGACATCTCGTTTGCCGTCTCGTTTTAGTGACA
The DNA here is from genome assembly GCA_950022655.1 of Alentia gelatinosa. Lineage (NCBI taxonomy): Eukaryota > Metazoa > Annelida > Polychaeta > Phyllodocida > Polynoidae > Alentia > Alentia gelatinosa. Next base: position 66,388,965 of record OX465585.1, read on the forward strand.
TCTCGTTTTCCGTCTCGTTTTAGTGACATCTCGTTTTCTGTCTCGTTTTAGTGACATCTCGTTTGCCGTCTCGTTTTAGTGACATCTCGTTTGCCGTCTCGTTTTAGTGACATCTCGTTTGCCGTCTCGTTTTAGTGACATCTCGTTTTCTGTCTCGTTTTAGTTGGCCCACATCCTGCCGACTGAGGAGAACTTCCTGCTGCTCTTCCGGCGGGAGCATCCACTGGAGTCGAGCGTCGAGTTCATGAGGGTGAGTTACAGAGCTACACTACGAGTTGAGTGGAATCCGGGACACCTTGAGAAGTCGTGAACACCAGCTTGGTTCAACTATACCAACCTCTAAGTGGAAGCTCAGCGCAGACAGGGGTGGGTGGCCAATCTAAACAAAGGCCAGCTCATAAATCTCCAGATGTGAGATTAATATGAAGTCCATAATCATAATTGTCTAAACCTTCTGTAGAACTTGAATTGTCCACAAAATTGATCTTCATGTTATTCAACATAATGTGACCATGCACAATGCCAACAGTAGTGATTTGTCATTGGGTCTAGCTAGATACAATTCTGAATTGAACGTCCTAACTCATCAGTTATTGATTATACACACTTTCTGATTATTTCATTAGGATGGGGCCCTCAGAAACCCATTGGGTAAAAATTTAACTTGGCCCCTACTCTGATTTTAAGAAGTATGTCAAGTTCTACCATTGTGCCAAGTTTCACGCTTGTATACCAAAATGAAGTCACCAGCCTATTTCATTCACCATTCTGCTGGACTATTCCTCTTCCTTCTCGTACACAACCATTTCACGCGCTTTTTAATTCTTTCTCGATTACACCTAACATAAAAATTTGACCAGGGCACCACTTGAGAGGAAACTAAGGCAAATAATCATCAATAAAACAGTTATACACACAAAAATGACGAAAACAGCTCCGATTTATTGAGTTCTCTTAAAAGTCAGTCGTTGGTGGCGAACGACTGCACGTCGGTAACTAAAAATCGGTGAGGGTGCAGTGTATGCCTTGTTTCTGCCGCATTCATTAGGTCCATACCTTACCGACAGAACTGTCCTCTAAACACAATGACCATCACGGTGGTGGCCTCATTGCATAGTCTAGGGACAATTAATCGGTGAACACTTCTCTGCATGTCTGTTTCCATTAACCGATCTGGCGTCGATGGCTCCCGACTGCAGATCGGTGGAGAATAATCGGCCAAAGAAAAATCAGTATGCCGTAGAACAGAAATGGCGACATTGGTGGCAGGTGGAGAAGGTGGAAGTGAGACAAAGTGGACGGGTCCACGACAGGTGACATGAGGTGGAGCCCTCTGGAGTGTGTTGAACCATGTAATATACCACCTTACCCCCTCTAGCGTAAGGCATACAAACACGTTATTAGAGACGTTCCAGAGAGCTCTAGGTGAGACAATGCTAATCGTAAGTCTGAAACATTTTGAGTTTAAAACTGGCTTTCTTGTTAGGGGTGTCTAGAAACAAATTGAACGATCAGATATTTATCAATAAACCATATGTATGTATAGTAAACATATGAGGCGTGCTAATGATACATTTAAGATTGATGATAGTTATTGCCATATAGATACTGTAGGTGTCTATTCTATAGCTTTCGGACGTTTCGAAAATGATATTTTTTAATTAGGGCACAATTAGGAAAGTGTGTGGAAATAGAAATATTTCAGAGCATGTACTGAGTACTCGTAGATATTTTGCAGATAGGATGGAAACCTATAACATGCACCGTTTTCCAGCAAAATGTCATTTTCTTTTAGAATGACCCTTAAATAGATGGCTGGAACCCATTTAGAAACACAGAAATTATTTTTAAAATGTCCTTTTTCCCTACAGGTTTGGCGTGAATTCGATCGAGACTGTAGTGGTTACATCGAAGCAGATGAACTGAAGGTATGAAACACTATGGACAAACTCCCGACAATTACATCTTTAATCACATTATTATTATTATTATTTCGGTTTGACCTGTAGGTCAAGACCGAAATATATTAGGGGAGACGGAACGGTTTTTGCAGCTTACATTATAATACATTGAAGAAATTTCTTTCGTTCGCTCCCTCTATATGATAGCAGCATTGGAAAAAAATTCAGTCGGGACTCGAACGCGCCTGGTCTAACTCCCTGCATTGTGGTCGTGGTAGCGGTAGGGAAAGCACAACTCTTCGTTATTCCCACACATTACATTATAATACATTACAGTATTATATTCTGAATAATTAGACCCTCGAAACCCTCGATACCGGGTCCGCACCCGGCGACAGTAGTGTATTTTATATATTGTGTAGGCACCCGTTGCGGTTCAATGAATGCCTACTAGCGGTTGGAGACCCAACAGGTTAGATGTGGTCCGCACCCGGCGACAGTAGTGTATTTATATATATTGCAACAGGCTTCCACCTCCCTCCCTCCCTCCCTCCCTCCCTCCCTCCCTCCCTCCCTCCCTCCCTCCCTCCCTCCCTCGTGGATGTTTGTTGAACCGCAACGGGTGGGATACCAGACGTTTTATTTCTTAAAACATGTATACATTACTTGTTGAAACCGAAATCATGGCAATGCCATGCCTACTATTAATCCTTGTTATAGTTTCACTAAAGGGACTCAAATTATGGAAACATCATGCATGGTTAAATTACTAATTTCAAGAATTCAACATCAATTTCACATTAATCTATTTGCTGCTGACAAGTGCAGATGCAGGTCAGTTCAGAAAAACAACGCTCAGTCATTGGTGTGGGTAAAGTTTTTTGTATTTCTTTATAAAGTAAGGTTTCAATATGTCTTTTTTCACTGAATATTGATGACATCAGGTGAAGAGGTCGTTAAGTGTCAGCCTTTATGGGCTAGGCTGATTTTCTTCACTTTGGCCTGCCCCATGGCTTACATTTCGTCCCTAGATTGCAGTCTTGACATACATGTAAAACAAAACATATCATTCTACTAGCTAGAGACCTATAGGGAAAGACCTATAGGTAGAGACCTATAGGTAGAGACCTATAGGTAGAGACCTATAGGTAGAGGCCTATTTGTAGAGTCCTATAGGTAGGTTCAGCATTCTTTACAGCTTCATGGTCCTCCCTCAAAACTGATCAATATATCTTTATAGAGTGACAACTATTAATGAATAAGGCTAAACCTGGCAAGGATATTACATAGTGAAATTAGAATGGTTCATGCATACCCCTTTGGGAGATCCTTTTCAATTGCACCTATTTTGGTATATTACGGGTAAATCATTCCAAGCTTGACCTCCTCAACAATGAGTTCATGAAAACAACATGATTCTTCTATGAATGTAAACCGATGGTGCATCATAGTTTCTATTGGCACCCTCTTTACTGTATAGGGAGTGTTGTGTGCACGTTCATACATGAAAGTTCGTAGATGGTGTTCTCTGCCTGCCTGACCACCAACCTGCCTGACAACCAACCTGCCTGACAACCAACTGGCCTGACAACTAACCTGCCTGACAACCAACTGGCCTGACAACCAACCTACCTTCCCAACAACCTGCCTGACAACCAACCTGCCTGACAACCAACCTGCCTGACAACCAACTGACCTGACAACCAACCTGCCTGACAACTAACCTGCCTGACAACCAACCTGCCTGACAACCAGCCTGCCTGACAACCAACTGGCCTGACAACTAACCTGCCCGACAACCAACCTACCTGACAACTAACCTGCCTGACAACCAACTGGCCTAACAACTAACCTGCCTGACAACCAACTTGCCTGACAACCAACCTACCAACCCAACAACCTGCCTGACAACCAACCTGCCTGACAACCAAACTGCCTGACAACCAAACTGCCTGACAACCAACTGGCCTGACAACCAACTGGCCTGACAACCAACCTACCCACCCAACAACCTGCCTGACAACCAACCTGCCTGACAACCAACCTGCCTGACAACCAACTGACTTGACAACCAACCTGCCTGACAACTAACCTGCCTGACAACCAACCTGCCTGACAACCAGCCTGCCTGACAACCAACTGGCCTGACAACTAACCTGCCCGACAACCAACCTACCTGACAACCAACCTGCCTGACAACCAACTGGCCTAACAACTAACCTGCCTGACAACCAACTTGCCTGACAACCAACCTACCAACCCAACAACCTGCCTGACAACCAACCTGCCTGACAACCAAACTGCCTGACAACCAAACTGCCTGACAACCAACTGGCCTGACAACTAACCTGCCTGACAACCAACCTGCCTGACTACCAACCTGCCTGACAACCAACTGGCCTGACAACTAACCTGCCTGACAACCAACTTGCCTGACAACCAACCTACCCACCCAACAACCTGCCTGACAACCAGCCTGCCTAACAACCAACTGGCCTGACAACTAACCTGCCTGACAACCAGCCAGCCTGACAACCAGCCTGCCTGAAAACTAACCTGCCTGACAACCAACTTGCCTGACAACCAATTTGCCTGACAACCAACCTGCCTGACAACGAGCCTGCCTGACAACCAACCTGCCTGACAACCAACCTGCCTGACAACCAACCTGCCTGATAACCAACCTGCCTGACAACCAACTTGCCTGACAACGAGCCTGCCTGACAACCAACCTGCCTGACTACCAACCTGCCTGACAACGAACTTGCCTGACAACGAACTTGCCTGACAACTAACCTACCCACCCAACAACCTGCCTGCCCACTATCCTGCTTGCCCTCTAACCTGCATAACTTAACTACCTGCCCACTAACTTGCCCACCCACAAGACTGCCTGCCTTCCAGTCTGCCCACCCACTTACCTGCCCATCCACTAAACCACCTTCCCACTAACCTGCCTGTCATTCTGTATTTATCATTTAGCGTTGTGTGACAGTTCATTTATAGTAGACATCTAACAGCAGAGCTAGCTTACTTTGAACGTATGCTGGTTTGTCACACGGACCAGCTTTTATGGCTAATTTTCACTTTGAATGACGATTACAGGTAAAATATGAATTTGAAATGTTCAAAGGTGTACAATAAAAGGAAAATCTGTAAAATACGCCCCTCCAGCCTAACGGCATCAGGGCAGGTGTTGACCGGTCTGTGTGTTCATAACAATTCACATATTAAACGCCCAGTTTTCCTCCTTTATGTCCAGTCCCAGAAGGTGTCGACTGAGGCCTGCAATGACTTCAATAACTGTCGAACTATCAGAGCTAGAGCTTCCACTTGATGTGCTTTCAGAACTTCCTAAAGTATCTACTGAAAGAAGAGAAGAAAGATGTGGAGGTGACAGAGGAGAAGCTCATAGAATACACCGACAGTATGGTGGGTAGACTCTGACTCCCTTAAGACACTTCTTATCATACTGATATCATACACCTTACACTCCTATAAGTAAACATACGCTTTTATGAAGGTGCCTATTGAGGAATGCAAGTAGATTAGTTTCTTTGAACACGTATATTTTAGCTGAGCACTTTCAGTTGAACCACTTGCAAGATTAAATGATGTTGCGTCACAAAAATGAAGAATTCTGATTGGTTAATTGGTCAAATAATTGGATATAAGTTATCATATCACACATTTCAGCCTTTGAAGTCCTTTTTAAACTGAGGCTTGTATCATAGGAGTTCCGGATATGGATTTGTTGCAGGAGCATGTGATCCCAACTTTTGAAAAAACCTTTCAAAGAAGGGAGCATTCTCAATCTATGTTACAGGAGGGCACAGCTTTCATGGGTTTTTTGGGGAGGGGACAATTTTTACTGGTTATTCCAAAAAAAAGGGGGGGGGGCTTTTTTGTTGGTATTCCAAGGGCCCTCGGGGAGGGAGAGGCTTTCTCCAAGATGCCCTGGTTACGCTAAATTTGGGTTTCCATGATATCGTATGATTCTGGTAAGGGCAGCTGATCAGCAACCTTGTCAACAGTACAGGAAAGGGTGCCTCATGGTCTCTCACTTGCTTTTAGCCTCGTCAGCCATGCCCTTTCTTTCCCCACTGGTCGTGGTCACTCTGGTTAGCGTCCCTCTGTCTGCCGGTGTTCTGGCCGTAGTGGTCACTCTGGTTAGCATCCCTCTGTGTGCCGGTGTTCTGGCCATAGTGGTCACTCTGGTTAGCATCCCTCTGTGTGCCGGTGTTCTGGCCGTAGTGGTCACTCTGGTTAGCGTCCCTCTGTCTGCCGGGTGTTCTGGCTGTAGTGGTACCTCTGGTTAGCGTCCCTCTGTCTGCCGGTGTTCTGGCTGTAGTGGTACCTCTGGTTAGCGTCCCTCTTTCTGCCGGGTGTTCTGGCTGTAGTGGTACCTCTGGTTAGCGTCCCTCTGTGTGCCGGTGTTCTGGCCATAGTGGTACCTCTGGTTAGCGTCCCTCTATGTGCCGGTGTTCTGGCTGTAGTGGTCACTCTGGTTAGCGTCCCTCTGTCTGCCAGTGTTCTGGCTGTAGTGGTACCTCTGGTTAGCTTCCATCTGTGTGCCAGTGTTCTGGCTGTAGTGGTCACTCTGGTTAGCGTCCCTCTGTCTGCCAGTGTTCTGGCTGTAGTGGTACCTCTGGTTAGCTTCCATCTGTGTGCCAGTGTTCTGGCTGTAGTGGTACCTCTGGTTAGCGTCCCTCTGTCTTCCGGGTGTTCTGGCTGTAGTGGTCACTCTGGTTAGCTTCCCTCTGTCTGCCGGGTGTTCTGGCCGTAGTGGTACCTCTGGGAAGTGTTTGCATAGTCTACGGTTTGTTCAAACATGTTCAACTCTGGTCTCGTCCTCCAATGATTTTCAAGTTCGTTTGTTTGTATACTAACTCAACTTTGGTCTACTATGCCCGTTTTATAGTGCTGCCCTACTGAAAGGCTGTGCTGCAGACCATTGACACAACACTCCGCCGGTCTCATTATACTGGCAACGGCAAACCTGGGCCCTGTTTTTCAGTAACGACATTGCCAGCCAACGATACTGTACGATCGTCCCGCGATTTCACGACATTCTGGAAGACACAAAATGGCCGCTGTTTTATAGACACGATCGTAGTGCGCCACTCACGATCGCCGCTAAAACTGTCGGCCGTCACGACAAGTATAGAACTGTCTTAGGTTCTATAACACATCATTGTGCGTATATAGAGGATTTCTCCACTTTCCGACAGAATTAAGCAATGAAATTTTAACACGAGTAAGGGATACATATAAACTATAATCGTTTCCAATATGAAGAAGATCGGACTTAGCGTTCCGAAGTCATCGGCGTTTGAATTTTGTCATACAGGGTTCGTACAGAGCCTGGAAAATCTGGAAAAGCCTGGAATTATGCTTTTGGTTGGAAAAGCCTGGAATTCTTACAGAGAGCCTGGAAAATTTGGTTTTGCATAAAAAAAATTTGCTCTACCTATGAAATTCTGGTTATTATTAGTTTTCCTTAACTATGGTACCTGACTGTCTATGAAATTTCAGTTAGTTGGATTAAATAGTTCCAAAAGTCCTTTATTTGACCATGTATGGCATATTGTTAACTAATGATATGGCATGGTTTTGATTATTTGTCTTCATACTCAAAAGTGGCAAAAAAAGAATTTTGAAGATATCTATCCCAAACTACTGATATTCCACAGGTAGTAAGGAAGATAAAGAAATTAGATTTGGTGATAGATCAGACATGGTTTTAAAAGCAGTGACCAGATGTGCCTGGAAAAAAAATGTTAGAGCCTGGAAAAGCCTTGAAAAAGCCTGGAATTTTATTGGGCTATCTATGTACGAACCCTGGTCATAGCAATCGTCTGCTCTGGTGGCCTAACACCCTCCCACCTCCCGTGTACAGTGAATGTCGAGGTCGAGAGCAGTATTTGCTATGACAAAATTCAAACGACGATATCTTCAAAACGGTGTGGCCGATTTTCTCTATATTTGGTACGATTATCGATTATATGGAGACCTAACTCGTGTTAAAATTTCATTGCTTAATTCCAAGGGGAAGTGAAGTTGCGCATTCTGTACGACATGTCCATAGCTGTCATGAACCAACAACAATTTGGGCGACATTTTCAATCACGTGACCCCATGATTGTCGTGACTGAAAAACATGTCTGGACGCCCTATGCCTCATAGACTCACGACATATCGCCTATTCACTAAAGTGTCGTGTCTATCGAACACTGACAGCAAAAACACGTCGTCCATAACGATTGTCGTTACTGAAAAACAGGGCCCAGAGCCCTGTTTTTTAGTGACGACCATCGTTATGGGCCACATGTTTTTGCTGTCAGTGTACTATAGTCGCGATAGTTTAGGGGGTCGGGTAACTATCACTGTTCTAAGAGACTTAGGGTGGTCTGAGGTGTGCTATAGTCACGAGACATGTAAGGTCACGTTGGTAAATTTGTCTCCCAAACTATCTTAGACCTAATACATCTATGGACATGTCGTACCGAATGCGGAACTTCACTTCCCTTTGGATTTAAGCGATGAAATTTTAACACGAGTAAGGGATACATATAATCTATAATCGTACCAAATATAAAGAAGATCGGCCGCACCGTCTCGAAGATATCGGCGTTTGAATTTCGTCATAGCACTCTCTGCTCTGGTGGCCAGTGTAGCCCTACGCTCACGGACCCTAATTTATGCAGCGACCTCGATATTCACTGCGCACTTGGAGGTGGGAGGGTGCAATGACCACTTAGATCAGACGAAATTCAAACGCCGATATCTTCGGAACGGTGCAGCCGACCTTCTTCATATTTAGTACAATTATAGGTTACATGTATCCCCTAGTCGTGTTAAAATTTCATCGCTTAATTCTGTCGGGAAGTGGAAAGATCCTCTATATACGTACAGTGAGGTTTTATAGAACCTAAGACAGTTCTATACTTGAGACACTTTTAGCGGCGATCTCCCGTGCGCACTACCACACACCGGCCATCTTTTGTCGTCGAAACTGTCGTGAGATCGCTGGTTGGTCTTGGGCCTTCCTGGCCACACAATGGTCGTGACTAAAAAACAGGGCCCAGTTGCTACACAAATGATTAGGGAAACACATTAAAATACCAAATGATCACTGTAAATATCATCGGTACTCGCCATATGGCCATATAACCTGGAACTCTATCAAACTCACCATTTGATCGTCGAAAGTTTGGTAACATGGACATTTAAAACTCGGTCTAAAGACCTCGTTTTAAATGTCCGTCGAATACGGGTTCGTAAATGGAATATTACCTTAACAGGAATAAATTTTTCGTATGGTATACATCATTAAAACTGGAGCTACTAAAGAGTATCAGAAGAATTCACCCCACCAGAACATATTACCAGTCTTACAGCTTCATTTTCATGCTCTTATTTCATTTCAGTTACAATTGTTCGATTCAAATAGAGATGGAAAGCTACAATTAAGCGAAATGGCAAAGTAAGTGTATACTTTATGTTATTACCCACCTATTACCGAGTCTCCTTAGGGAATGTATAGTGTGCCTGGAATTCGCTACCCGGAGATTCCAGAAAAATAAGTCCCATCCGTAATGAGGTAAAATCATCGTTTACTTCTAAATAGTTTCTAAAATATTAATTATTTAGGATATGTGATAATAATCTCAGTTACCATCAACACTCACTCTCATAAAACGCTCTGCTCTTGGACCTAAAAAAAGCATTTGACTGTGCACCTTTGGATACTATCAGAGAATATAACAAAGACAAACCTACCATAAAATCACCTCAACTGGTTTAGATTACATGTATATCTCACTGTTAGACATCAAATGGCTAGCTTTAGTGATAAGATCTCATTATGGTCTACATTCGATTTTGAGTCCCACAAGGCCGAATCTTGGACCCTGTTCATTTATTTATTATAGAGCCTTAGATGGGTTCATGGAATGGTGTTGAATCAATACGTTAACTGTTAGTACAGGTAAAACGAAATATTGTTGATATTTACCTGTGAACAAGGTAAAATTACTGCACGATTTTAAAAGCATTGTACATGTCTGTAAATTGAGTGGCTTTATATAGCTTGACGCACTGGGGTTGTGCACACACTTACCGAGTTTCGATTTGGCCCACGTGTAACTAGGTCAAGTGGCTCTCTATTATGGCAGATGAACAGGGAAAGGCAAAGGGTAAGAATGGCCTGCCTAAAATCAGCGTGGACCAGCTCCTGCCGAAAAGAATGGTACAGACCAACCAATTCAGAGAATCCATGTAAGACCACTTGTCAGAGTGACCTGGACTCAAGCTCAGATGAAGAGGTAAAGTCAAATCTCTCTGGACAGAGACCACAAAGATGTTACTGATGCTTATCATGATGGCCTGTGTGATATCTCGTACGGCCTAGGCCTAGCTATGATGCCTGCAAGGTTTGGCCTCTTCATACACCCTGAGGCTATGGAAGTGGGATGAAGATGAGGTAAAGGCAGTGGGTGAACAGAAGTACTGCTAGAGTCTAACTGGAGATTGAGGTGTCTCAGCATTGCTCCGTTCCTTAATCCATCCTAAGGTTTTTTCGCATTCATGTGTCTATGTCCACATAGGAGGTTGCCAAATACATGGTTGCCAAATATATATCTTGCTAACTTTATATTCAACATCTTGGTAGTTGGCTTTGATGTGCCTTTCCATCAAGCTGAAGTTAGATGTCATGAAGGTCATCAACAGCTGCCTAGCAGCAAACAAAAAAACATAGATATGCATCATCACCAACAAGCTCCTCCCTGCATTTTGTACATTCAGAGATCAGTGTCAGCTCCTGCATGCAATGTCTCACAACCACCTCTCACTGAGGAGAGTTGTCAACATCTGTTAGTGCTGGAAAGGAAGCCTTGCTTCTTTAGATTCACAACCCGTGTATCTGTGAAATTCTCTGCAGCTCCAGAGAGCCCTCTCATCCCATCTTAGTGATGACCTGAGTGCTAGCACTTTCAAAACCATAAAGGTTCATAGTTGCCCTTTAATATTGCTTTCTTACTTAGGCTACATACTTTTGACAAATACTCTCATATGTGAGTCCCCTTTCCGGAGAAGTTTGGTACATCCTATACCATCCTGTACATATGTCACAGTATCTTCAGTGTGACCGGCAACTGAGTCTGGTAGAAATACTCATACTATCGTAAAACTGGATGAGTTTTATTCTTGGCCACTGTATACCACAACTGGAGTTTTACTTTGAGTGAAGTCCGGAGCCCAAACTCCAGGAGTGGCATGCAGTGGCCAAGATTAAAACGAATCAGAGAGCTGTTTCACTAGAAGCTGCAAGTGTCGCTCTCTGTAATAGTGGCACCACAGCGACAGTGTGCATTTCATTAGGAGGTGAACTCAAGCATGAACGGGACTCGGGAAAGGAGCGACACCAACAGTGGCAGTGACCGTTTCATCAGTAAAATTGGTGTCGCTGTTAGTGTCACTGTGGAGCCTCTGTAAGCGACAGGGTCTACCCTGTCGTTTGTTACATGTATAAAATACTCTCACCCACTTCCCGTGAGAATTAAGCAATGAGTAAGATATACATATATCCTATAATCGTACCAAATATGAAGAAAATCGGCCAAGCGGTTCCGAAGTTATCGGCGTTTGAAATTTTTACTTTCTCCGTGCGTTTCCGTTGGTCGCTGTTCTTTTTCACTCCCACCGTAGTGCAGCGGGGTTTCGGCTGTTCTTTTTGTCTCCCCCCGGAGGCCGGCAGGAAGTGCAGTATTTGCTATGACAAAATTCGAACGCCGATAACTTGTGGCCGATTTACTTCATATTTGGTACGATTATAGGTCATATATATACCTTACTCGTGTAAAAATTTCATTGCCTAGTTCTTTTGGGAAGGGGTGGAATTCTACGTCATCGCGGCCCGTTGACGAATAGATTCGAAAGTCAAATGCGTGCGCATAGCGAGAGCTGTGCCAACAGTGACAGCTAGTCCCACCTCAACAGCGACAGCACTGATGAAACGCAAATTTGGGCTTGCCACTGTTGGTGCCACTGTTGGTGCTACTGTTGCGGCCTCACCTCTCACTTTCACTCCACTACTAGTGAAACAGCTCCCAGGTTTTGATTTTATCCTACCCCAACTCCTCAATTTTGGAATATTACGTGATAACAATTCTGTATGCCACTAGTGGAATATAAAACTCCATATGCCAGTACGGACATTGTACAATCACTCTCCCAGCAGATCTTTCGCGGTATGGAGCGCGGAATCTCTGCTGGGAGAGCAGAGGCGTGGGGAATTACACTGGCCTCCAGAGCAGACGATTGCTATGACGAAATTCAAACGCCGATATCTTCGGAACGGTGCGGCCTAGTTTCTTCATATTTGGTACGATTATAGTTTATATGTATACCTTACTCGCGTCAAAATCTCATTGCTTAATTCTTACGGGAATTGAAGTTGTGCATTCTGTACAACATGTCCGTAGATGTCTTGAGTCTAAGACATTTTGGGTGACAAATTTACTCACGTGACCTTACATTTGTCGTGATTATAGCACACCTCACACCGCCCTACGTGTTGTAGAGCGGCGATAATTAGCCGACCCTCTTAATTGTCGCGACTATAGTACACTCACAGCAGAAACATGTCGTTCATAACGATTGTCGTGACTGAAAAACAGGGCCCTGGTCCGATCTCAGGCGATCGTAGACTTGCGATATCGTGACTAAAAAACAGGGCCCAGAAGTGCAACATGCAAGATAAGCTCACCAAATATCTTAATCAACTTTACTCTCCTGATCGTAGTCTTTATGATTAGCAGGAAAATTGAGTGAACCTAACCTCAGCTAGGCGAGTGTATTGGAGTCGCCGGTTAATCAACTTCCGGTTGAAAAGGTTTTGTAAGGCCCGCCTTTCATCGTAAACTACGTAGAGTGTGAAGCGTGATTAAACGCTAATTATGGTAAAATCTGATTATTATATTTCTAAATTTTTAGATCTAAGAGTTCTTTTGCAAAGCTTGTGTTTGAAAAGATTGGCTTTCTTGTTTTCTAAAAATTTGAATATTAACGGACAGTTTAAGGCATACAGGAATGTCAGCACCCCTTGGAAAAAATCCCTGAAGTCATTTGTGAACAAAATATCAAAGACTTGAGTAAGTCAAGAGGGGGCATATAGGGTGCCTCCTGCACCCGCCGGGTAGGTCACATGCCTGTGGTTGGATTGACCTCATTACTGCACCCCCACTCAATCCCTGGGTGTTTTGAACTTACACCCCCGCTACACATTCTAGGTTCTAATACGATTGGAGAGTTTCAGGGGGGTTCAGGGAGTCACTGATATCCTATGGCGGGTTACCACACAGGCAGTGCGCAGTCAGGTACGCTGGTTCCCGGGGTATCCGCTAGGGGGCTCGGCGGAGATATACATGTTAGGTAGCCAGCGGCGTACACAGGCGGGCACCAGCCAAGCAGTCAAGGAGACTCCCAGACCCTGCAAGGCCCTTGGGCTCACAGGGTAAGACCAGTCAGGCACCGCTAGCGGCCGCCGGGTCCCCGCTAGCGGCCGCCTATAACCTCAGTTTGTTTGTTTTTTTGTTTGTGTAGTTTAATGTCCAATATGTTCTATTAGACTTACAACTCAATTCAGTGCAAATTTTGAATATATGTATAGAGGTGAGGAAAATCTCTGATATCCTGAAATCCCCTGAAAACTGGCATCCATTGGGCATATAATAATAGGAGAACAACGTGATTGTATCTGTATTCCATGACTACCTCTTTCAGGTCAGTGTAACTACTGATCTCCGTCTTCGACGTCAGTGTGCATTTACAGCGATCTAAAAGTATGTAATTGTTCCATACAAATACACATGTAGTTACATAGTTCTATTATAATTCTAATCATCTGTATTACTGTATAATCATGCATCTGTGTGGTTTTTTCAGGCTGTTGCCAGTCAAGGAGAACTTTCTGTGTAGACCGATATTCAAGGTCAGTACATGATACTTTGAATTTTATGATAACGTTTTTAGCATTAGCAATCAGTCCAAAAGTAGCTTTGTACTTTGGTTATACAAAACATATAATGTTGATCAACTCTACTGGAATTTCATCTCCATCTCTGTTGATTTAAACACTTGTGGTGTTTTATAGTCGCGACGATCGTTGATAGCGATTATTAAATCCGGGATCGATTATACGATTAAAATTACGACCGTTCGTGGCAAGTGTTCCTTAAGGGAGGGGGTAGCGCTCTGAGAAGTCCACGGGTATCTTGGAGGAAGGTCAGGAGGATTTAGAGGGTAAAATACGTCGGAGTACAATCACCCCAACTCACATCAAACTCAGACGCCTCCTACCTAGGCTGAGGTCAGTCTGCGAAAATGGAGAGACGACAAAGGACGCTAGTCGTTAGTTAAACAAGAGTTGCACATAACTGTAAAACATCTCTTAAGGTGGCCTTTCAACTTTAATATTTTGCACATTGTCTCACCATTAGGTGCCTGTCGGACAACACGCCTATTCTAACCACTCTCTAAATAGAAATATTCAGCAAAAAAGGAGAGGCAGACATTATCTTATCCCTAGTACCTTTTCTTCATTAACTTAACATTGGAAACTTGTACTCAAGGCCATTGAGAAAAATACTCAATGGGGGATGATTTCACAACTGTTAACCAATTAGCCGTTGATTCATTTTGGTTTGCTACGTGTTCTAATTGAGATACTTCTTGGTTCTCTTTGTCAGCGACACATCGTGAGTAGAAGCATATACACATCCATACACTGACCTGGTACTTTCAGGGTCTGTCTGACACAATTTGGTATATCGGGGTTTAACTTCGCTCTTTTTGTAATTTTCGAGACGCATTTCCATCTCACGTGTCTATCATTATTTGCTCTTGTGAGTCTCGGTTCTTCAAAGACGGGTGCTGAGTATTTGTATTGGTTTAGATATGACACAGCTTTAAACACTCATCAAGATACGTGTCTAATCAAACCTCATTTCTTTATATTGTCGTAGATAGATAATGCATTCTTACCTTGATAAAAGAATATCAATTCTATAATTCATTCTTATATATTTCCAGGGTGCTAATAGAATAACGAAGAAGGATATAGACCGGGTTTTCAATTTATATGACCGGGTAAGTTTTATAGTTCTTTGGATTGGTAAAATGATTTGCAAGTTACATGATATCTACTCTGCAGTCTACCGTCATTATATTCAAGCAAACTAAACAATTCCTGTTGTATTTGTACTGTGATTTAGGTTACCAAGCTATGTTGGAATTTACCTACTTCGTTTATATTGAGAATAGAACTAGTTGAAAGGGGCTAAACATAAACATATACATATGCACATAAATAACAAAACAACAGAAAAACTACAAAAACCAACCCCAAACTGTCGATGACAGCCGGGGCTGCAGGACAGCGCCCTGCCAGGGCCCGGTTTTTTAGTCACGATATTCGTAAGTTACGACATGTTTCAGCTGTCAGTGTCCTATAGAGCTAAGATCTTACACTGGGTACGACACTTACTGGGGATACGACACGTAGGGAGGTAAAAGGTGTGCTATAGTCACGACAGTCGGTGGCCAATGGAGCAGAAAAAGTCGCCATAAGTGTGGTATGTCTGAGACAACTCTGGACATGTCGTACCGAGCACGGAACTTCACTTCTATACTTGTCTTAACTTCCGATACATCTCGCCAGGATAGTTTGATTCAACCTACGACACTGTCTATAGCACACCCGCCATCTTGTGTCGTAGAAAATATCGTAGAATCTTGATCCGATCTGAGGCGATCGTAGACTTGCGATATCGTGACTAAAAAACAGGGCCCAGGTTCCTGCCAGGGGCACCCTGCCAGGTCAGTGGAATGTGATGCCCGCCCAAAGTCTTGATAATCAAGACCTTGGGCCATCTGACCAAGATCGATGAGGGGTAACGTTATCTTGTGAAGAATGGCCAACCTTTCCTGGACTGTGGGTGGTAGAGGTGTGAGTGATATGTTGGGTCTGGGTGGTAGAGGTGTGAGTGATATGTTGGGTCTGGGTGGTAGAGGTGTGAGTGATATGTTGGGTCTGGGTGGTAGAGGTGTGAGTGATATGTTGGGTCTGGGTGGTAGAGGTGTGAGTGATATGTTGGGTCTGGGTGGTAGAGGTGTGAGTGATGTGTTGGGTCTGGGTGGTAGAGGTGTGAGTGATGTGTTGGGTCTGGGTGGTAGAGGTGTGAGTGATGTGTTGGGTCTGGGTGGTAGAGGTGTGAGTGATGTGTTGGGTCTGGGTGGTAGAGGTGTGAGTGATGTGTTGGGTCTGGGTGGTAGAGGTGTGAGTGATGTGTTGGGTCTGGGTGGTAGAGGTGTGAGTGATGTGTTGGGTCTGGGTGGTAGAGGTGTGAGTGATGTGTTGGGTCTGGGTGGTAGAGGTGTGTGTGATGTGTTTGGTCTGGGTGGTAGAGGTGTGAGTGATGTGTTGGGTCTGAGTGGTAGAGGTGTGAGTGATATGTTGGGTCTGGGTGGTAGAGGTGTGAGTGATGTGTTGGGTCTGGGTGGTAGAGGTGTGAGTGATATGTTGGGTCTGGGTGGTAGAGGTGTGAGTGATATGTTGGGTCTGGGTGGTAGAGGTGTGAGTGATGTGTTGGGTCTGGGTGGTAGAGGTGTGAGTGATGTGTTGGGTCTGGGTGGTAGAGGTGTGAGTGATATGTTGGGTCTGGGTGGTAGAGGTGTGAGTGATGTGTTGGGTCTGGGTGGTAGAGGTGTGAGTGATGTGTTGGGTCTGGGTGGTAGAGGTGTGAGTGATGTGTTGGGTCTGGGTGGTAGAGGTGTGAGTGATGTGTTAGGTCTGGGTGGTAGAGGTGTGAGTGATATGTTGGGCCTGGGTGGTAGAGGTGTGAGTGATGTGTTGGGTCTGGGTGGTAGAGGTGTGAGTGATATGTTGGGTCTGGGTGGTAGAGGTGTGAGTGATGTGTTGGGTCTGGGTGGTAGAGGTGTGAGTGACGTGTTGGGTCTGGGTGGTAGAGGTGTGAGTGATGTGTTGGGTCTGGGTGGTAGAGGTGTGAGTGATATGTTGGGTCTGGGTGGTAGAGGTGTGAGTGATGTGTTGGGTCTGGGTGGTAGAGGTGTGAGTGATATGTTGGGTCTGGGTGGTAGAGGTGTGAGTGATGTGTTGGGTCTGGGTGGTAGAGGTGTGAGTGATATGTTGGGTCTGGGTGGTAGAGGTGTGAGTGATGTGTTGGGTCTGGGTGGTAGAGGTGTGAGTGATGTGTTGGGTCTGGGTGGTAGAGGTGTGAGTGATGTGTTGGGTCTGGGTGGTAGAGGTGTGAGTGATATGTTGGGTCTGGGTGGTAGAGGTGTGAGTGATATGTTGGGTCTGGGTGGTAGAGGTGTGAGTGATATGTTGGGTCTGGGTGGTAGAGGTGTGAGTGATATGTTGGGTCTGGGTGGTAGAGGTGTGAGTGATATATTGGGTCTGGGTGGAGAGAGGCGAGCAGAGAGAAGATACTGAAGCTGGGATGTTCGTGCTCACGTGTGGCCCCGGAGTATGAGTCTATCATGATGTAATCGAACATCCTCTGGTGCCTACATTTTGAAAATAAAAAGGCTAGGCTCATTTCTTTAAATAAGATTATAACCCTAAATCCGGGATGCAAGCAGTTTTGTTTGTCGTCCGTTAGAAGCGGCTTCAATATAAAGTTTTCATTATTTCCAGACGATGCCCCGCCTCTTGCGAGGCTGTTTGACGACTAACACAAAGTGCGGGTATGGACATAAAATTTATTGAGTACGAATAGAGTACGAGATAAGTTTTAGCGGTCCAATATAAGATACGAGTGAGATAGAGATAGTTGACGAGCTATTGATAAGCCCTACGGAGTAGGAGAATTGAAAATTGAGAATTAAAGTTTTTGTAGGGTGGGTGGGTGGTTCCTTCTCGTCGGCGGTGTGGTGTGGTCACGTGACCGGGACCACGTGACCGGAACCACGTGAGAGTCCCTGAGGAATGAGTCCGTAACGACCGCGCTCTGATACACATTAACGCCAACTCTTCAGTCAGCCCCAATTCAAGGTTTACGAGGAACAGTGTCTTACAAAATAACTCAGTCTCTTCTGGTTAAAATTGTCTAATTGAGATTTTCTCCTCAAACAGGACAAGAACGGGACCATAGAAAATGAGGAGTTGAATGGATTTCTGAAAGATCTGATGGAGCTGGTACAGCAGGTAAACACCACATCCTACATCTGAGGAGTTCACACGGGTCCTTGTATGGGCACATGATTCACGCCACCTCGCCAAATGCCTGAGTGTAACACAGAGGCGATGATGGGATGGCGAGTACCAGGAAGTCACTGACAACGGCGGCAGTGACAGCTTCCATTTGTTGGAGCGTTAATATCGACAGTGCAATGTTACTTCGCCACCTAATGCTATCTGAACTGTATCACATGAATGCCGCACGTTAGATATTTAGTCAGCCCATACTTTTAGTCGTTACGGGCAGCTGTTAAAACGTCTCTGAACGCTTGACTTGACAGTGTCCATTATTTTAAAATGTTCAGCCCAGACTAGTGCTATGGCCTCTCAGCCAATGGGATTGCATTATATGATTATTGTTAACGCATACAGTATGTCATTCAAAACACGCAGTATGTCGATTTCAAAGGAGATGCATACTCAGTGAAAACCTGGGGGCTGTTTCACTAGAAGCGGAGTCAAAGCGAGAGGTAGGACCGCAACAGTGGCAGGAATAGCGGCACCAACAGTGTCAATCCCAAATTTGCGTTTCAACAGTGGTCTCGCTGTTGAGGTGAGACCAACTCTCACTGTTGGCACAGGTCTCGCTATGCACACGCATTTGACATTCGAATTTATTTGTCGATGGGCCGCGATGACTAAGAATTTCACCCACTTTCCATAGGAATTAAGCAATGAAATTTCCACACGAGTAAGGTATATATATAGCCTATAATCGTACCAAATATGAAGAAAATCGGACACGCCGTCCCGAAGTTATCGGCGGTTGAATTTTTCACTCCCTCCCAGCGCTTGCATTGGTCGCTGTTCTTTTTTACTCCCTCCGTAGTGCAGCAGGGTTTCGGCTGTTCTTTCTGTCTCCCCCCTGGAGACACTGGCCACCAGAGCAGTATTTTCTATGACAAAATTTAAACCCCGATATCTTCATATTTGGTACGATTATGGTTTATATGTATACCTTACTCGTGTAGAAATTTCATTGCTTAATTCTCATGGGAAGTGGGTGAGAGTATTCTATACACGTAACAAACGAGAGGGTAGACCCTCTCGCTTGCAGCAGCTCCACAGTGGCACTAACAGCGAGACCCAATTTACTAGTGAAACGGTCACTGCCGCTGTTGGTGCCGCTCCTTTCCAGAGTGCCATTCACGCTTGGTTGCAACTGCTAATGAAACGCAAACTGCCGCTTTGCTGCCACTGTTACAAACAGCGAGACTTGTAGCTCCTAGTGAAACAGCCCCTAGGTCACGTCAATACTCACACACTTTAGTAAGGTGTGACTTGGATGGTCTGTATGAAGGTCCGTGCTGTAGTCGATGACAACCTTCACAACAAGTTCACAGCCAGTTCAAAGAATCAGTTCTGAACGATTTCTCAGCTACACCAAAAAGAGTATGTGTGTATTGGCGTCATTATTATGTTTTTACAAAATATTATAATATACCTTAGATTGTTTATAATTCGCCAAAACTGACCGTAACTTGACTCCGTTGGCACTGTCACTAGTGTGGTACATAAGCATATCAATCTGGAAGTGAAATACGCCCGAGCAAGACAGATTCACCTGCCAGTCACATATTTGCTTCACACATATGCTGCTGAGAGAACTATAAACCGCTTGGAGAATGTGACGAAACTCCGACACACTCGCCTAGCTGAGATCCGTAATGACCAACTGTTGAGGTATCTAACTTATCTAACGTGGGGCATTCACCTGATACAGTTTTGATGGTGTACATATGCGTGAAAAATCGATAAAAACAAGTTCACTAGCGCTGCTTACAAGTTATGTCGACTTTCGGAAAAAATACTAGGGGTGAGATACATACCTAATATTGACTGGTTTCAGTTACAAACGGTCCTACGGTCCAAGGTGTTGATGTGTAGTAATATTCGAGTGCATGCGAGGATATTGCGTAGAGACATAAAATCTACAACATTCGCTATGTACTTCAGAGGGCATGTCCTTTGAGGGATCTAGAAACCAGCCAGCGAGTTTCCATTAAATTAAATCATGTTTAAATTTGTGACAAGCATGGACAACCTAGATGTTTTTTTCTTCCACAGGACTACGACACAGAGGACATCTCCTTCATGAAGAGTGCCATCCTGGACCAGTGGGACACGAACCACGACGGGCGGATCAGCAAACCCGAGCTGTCCATGCTGCTCCTCCAACAAGGCCGGCTCCAGGGCGGCGCCAGCTTCGACCAGTCCGAGTGTTCGCAAGACGACGAGTAACTAGAGCCCGGACCAAACAGCTCTGAGCAGCTTCTAACGGCTCTGAGCAGCTTCTAACGGCCCTGACCAGCTTCTAACGGCACTGACCAGCTTCTAACGGCTCTGAGCAGCTTCTAACGGCCCTGACCAGCTTCTTACGGCCCTGACCAGCTTCTAACGGCTTCTGACCAGGGTAGATATGGAGCATCTGCGAGCAGACAGGGGCAGGGCTCTGTTCTCGGCTGCTCGGAGCCCGTCCGGGAGGCTCAGAGCACATCATTGTAGAACAGATCCGAACGAGACTGGGCAGATCTGAGTCACTTGCAGCTCGGCTGAGAACATCTTAGAAGTGGTCTGAGCCTCTCACCGGAAATGACGCCATGTGACCAGCTGCCTGATGGGAGTCCTGCGCCAACTAGTGGTGTAAAGAGAAGCTGCCTGTGCTTTTTAAATGTTGGTGACGGGAGAAGATTGTCTATCATTATATACCTGTGTGCGAATGTATCAAATACTGCCTGCTGCTAGGGGTGCAGTGATAATAATGTTCGTGCCCACTGTGACAAAGGGCTGTAAAGATCGTGTTTAAATGCGGAAAATCGTATTTTTCAATTATTTATGGTGTACACTAATAAGCAAACGCCCTGACTGTGGATGAAACGATTCTCGTTCTCCGCCAGTCGTCGAGTTCAGACGGCCCTCTTCATACGGCGTCAGGCAGTATGAAATCGACGACTGACCTCGAACTGAAACCGTTTCATCCACAGTGAGGATGTTTCCTAATAGTACACGAGGTTTGGTTATGTGTCTAGTGAGAACCTTTAAAAGAATTCCCCTATTCATAGTTTCCAATGGGAAATCATTACTTCAAACATTTCTAATCTGAACACAATTTTCGACATTGAATATCCTTAGATGCTGGAATTGAGATGCGGCCCTGGGCTGAGCGGTGTGAGAGGTGGGTGGTGAGTGAAGCTGGACGGCGGGCTTCTAGTCGCAGATCGTCGTTACGTCTAGATACAGACGGCAGCGCCAGAGCCATTTGAAAACCACAAATGTGAATAATACCTTTATCTATGTCTTAATATTTCTCCTAAGCCTGGCCGTGTACAAGGGTATAATTCATATATGACAAAAAAGGCTTTGTTAACAGAATCTGTTTGTTGTCTGTTTATTTGGCGTAGTTGTAATGTAGGTTTGCGTGTTAAGATCGACCTGCCATGCTGTACATGCTACAATACGAGGGGGGGGGGGGGGTCGTTGTTTCTTGTAGGTTCTCTATTTATCACATACCCTTCTTGGTAGCTGATCATTTTCTTATGTAGGATTTTCTCCATACCTCTACCGGAAACAGCTACAAGGACCCCGGTCTCATTTTACTGATTTCATCTGTGAAGGTTCATTTCTTTAAGGGAATGACTTTCCACTCGTCGGGAAAATTACCTGATTCAATCGATAGGTTATGGAGATATTGCAGCTACAATATTAGCACATCAAAACCGTCTTTCACAATATTGGACGAGATATGTTCGATGGCACATAATGTTATTATCAAACTTCACGAACATCACGAAGAGACACGGTTCTGTCCTTCAAGGCCGCTTGGTGACGCTCATTGACCTCCGGGTGTCGGTGACTGTGGGTCTGTGTCGACACTGGCCGCTCACTTCACCACCTCCGGGTGTCGGTGACTGTGGGTCTGTGTCGACACTGGCCGCTCACTTCACCACCTCCGGGTGTCGGTGACTGTGGGTCTGTGTCGACACTGGCCGCTCACTTCACCACCTCCGGGTGTCGGTGACTGTGGGTCTGTGTCGACACTGGCCGCTCACTTCACCACCTCCGGGTGTCGGTGACTGTGGGTCTGTGTCGACACTGGCCGCTCACTTCACCACCTCCGGGTGTCGGTGACTGTGGGTCTGTGTCGACACTGGCCGCTCACTTCACCACCTCCGGGTGTCGGTGACTGTGGGTCTGTGTCGACACTGGCCGCTCACTTCACCACCTCCGGGTGTCGGTGACTGTGGGTCTGTGTCGACACTGGCCGCTCACTTCACCACCTCCGGGTGTCGGTGACTGTGGGTCTGTGTCGACACTGGCCGCTCACTTCACCACCTCCGGGTGTCGGTGACTGTGGGTCTGTGTCGACACTGGCCGCTCACTTCACCACCTCCGGGTGTCGGTGACTGTGGGTCTGTGTCGACACTGGCCGCTCACTTCACCACCTCCGGGTGTCGGTGACTGTGGGTCTGTGTCGACACTGGCCGCTCACTTCACCACCTCCGGGTGTCGGTGACTGTGGGTCTGTGTCGACACTGGCCGCTCACTTCACCACCTCCGGGTGTCGGTGACTGTGGGTCTGTGTCGACACTGGCCGCTCACTTCATCACCTCCGGGTGTCGGTGACTGTGGGTCTGTGTCGACACTGGCCGCTCACTTCACCACCTCCGGGTGTCGGTGACTGTGGGTCTGTGTCGACACTGGCCGCTCACTTCATCACCTCCGGGTGTCGGTGACTGTGGGTCTGTGTCGACACTGGCCGCTCACTTCACCACCTCCGGGTGTCGGTGACTGTGGGTCTGTGTCGACACTGGCCGCTCACTTCACCACCTCCGGGTGTCGGGGCAGACCTCATTCATCTAGGGATGCCAGTTTGGATCAGAAAAAAACATTGAAATATTTTTTCATGACAACACAGGGTTTATGCATTACATAGATACACCCCAGATACCTCAAATGTATTGTATACAAGTAACACTATTACATTGTCACTACTCAGTGAGTGCGGATTCAAGGGTTCAAGGCAAAACTGATATCTCTCATGTGTTGGTGGAAAGGTTAAGTGGGAATCGTGGCCTGTGACTGAAATTGGGGATTTTAGCAGTTATGTCAATATTAAACAATCAAATTGGTGTTTTCATTCTGAAAAGGAAAACATGAATTTCAATGGAAACTTTGAAAACTGGCATCGCCGGTTGCGATGTTCTCTCTTCGCATCCAAAATGGCCTTTTTGATGTCTTTTCTTGACCGTCCGGCTATAGAGGCACATCCTCTGTTTTCACTGTCTCGTTCGCCACCTGATGTTTGAAGACACACATCAGGGACCTGTTTCACTAGTTTCGTGACATGTCTGTGACACCATACAGACATTGGGGTTGTCTAGTTTCATGACAACACAAGTAGCTGCCCTTAGGTAAAGACAGACCCCAAACATAAGAATTAGACAAATCTACACCTCATGGACCTGGGAGCTGTTTTTCAATAGGAGCTATAAGTCTCGCTGTTTGTAACAGTGGCAGCAAAGCGGCAGTTTGCGTTTCATTAGAAGGTGCAGTCAAGCGTGAACAGCACTTGGGACACAAGCGGCACCAACAGTGGCAGAACCTGTTTCATCAGCGCAGTGGCTCTCGCTGTTAGTGCCACTGTGGAGCTGCTGTAAGCGAGAGGGTCGACCCTCTCGTTGGTTACGTGTACAGAAGATTTTTACCCACTTTCCCTAAGAATTAAGCAGTGAAATTTTTACACGAGTAAGGTATATATATATAGCCTATAATCGTACCAAATATGAAGATAATCGGCCATGCCGTTATGAAGATATCGGCGTTTGAATTTTGTCATAGCAAATACTGCACTTCCCGCCGGCCTCCGTGGGGAGACAAAAGGAACAGCCGAAACCCCGCAGCACTACGGGGTGAGTGAAAAAGAACAGCGACTAACGCAATCTCACAGAGGGATTAAAAAATTCAAACGCCGATAACTTCGGAACGGCGTGGCCGACTATCTTCATATTTGGGACAATTATAGGTTATATATATACCTTACTCGTGTAAAAATTTCATCGCTTAATTTCTATGGAAATGGGTGAAATTACACGTGATACTGGCCTGTCGACGAATAAATTTGAACGTCAAGTGCGTGTGCATAGCGAGACCTGTGCCAACAGTGAGAGTTAGTCGCGAATTTGGGGTTGACACTGTTGGTGCCACTGTTGGGGCCACTGTTGCGGTCTCACCTCTCGCTTTCACTCCACTGCTAGTGAAACAGCTCCCTGTTTCACTAGTTTTGTGCCAAAAGTGTTAGACAGACATGAAAAGCAGCACCAACAGTGAAAGCAAGAACGGACAAAAGTAAGTCTAATGTCTAGTTCTTATAAAACCGGACACACCATCTAGACGTCATCTAGACATGTCACGAAACTAGTGAAACAAGTCCCAGGTCTAGATAGTATTTACTGGTGGAGTACATGATTCGCCATATGCTACGCTTGGATCTGTTGATTTCATTAGAAGGAAACCCACTCGATGAAAATAACTTGGTCCGTACTTCACCGAGTTTGATCGCGCCGTAACACACTCAGCTGCGCTTCGTGTGTTACGGCGCGATCAAACCCGGTGAAGTACGGACCAAGTTATTTTCATCGAGTGGGTTTCAGATTTTATCTAACCCCGGACAATCGATTAAGAATATCTATATATATATATTAAATAAACCTTACCTACTATTTCACTACTATTGCCGCCATGATTGACAAACTCGCGAGTGTGACGGAACTATTTCACCCCGGAGGTCCTGCTCGCTGATTGGTTAACGAGTCTGACGTCATATCGTTAAGTATTTACCGTGTTATTAGCGTAGCTGTGGAGTCCGAATTCCCAATGTTAAGCCTATGGACATTAATACCGGGGTTAGATAATAAACTTATCCCAGCCCTGAGATCTCAGTTCTAGCTCCTCATGGTTCCTATACCATAGAACCGTTTAGATTTAGTCGGTGTTTCCTCTTTCACCTCGGTCATATTTACAAGGTTCTGGGATCACTCAGACTCAGGAGCCCCAGTTTCATGGAAGTGCCGTCTGTCTGTAGACACTGTCACGTTTTGTCATTTGAAGGTTTCTACTTTTAGCTTAACCCAGACCGATTACGGTATAAGTACTGAATTGGTCAAGGACCGCCTATTTAATGTTATCTTTAATATACATCGCGACCCCACCGCCTATTTTGATTTCCCCAGACATGTCTTTTTTCGATTATTCCTAGTTGCTGTGTAGGTTGGGGTCTGAGGTTATCATCTAACTCGGCAGGTTTTTACAGAGGGACTATTTGAAGGTTAGATTCGTTAATGTCAATTATGACTCTGAGGTGAGCTGGAATATAACATTTTATAAAGTGTCGTTTTTACATACGAGGTTCATCTTCATGGCGTCAGGGCGTCATTGGTTAGAGCCCTATAGTCGTGGGGAGTGTCCTTAGGAGCGGGGTCGACCTTCTCTCGACCTCCCAGAGTACTGGGAATTCTGATTCGCCTCAATTTTTAATGGATATTTGTTTTTGCTTTTGATGTTTTATAGATTTTGGTGTGCAATATGTAAGCCTTCTTTCATCAATGAGGTTTTGGGTTATTGTTCTGTAGTGGGTGGGTCACAGTTGGTGACACTGTGACCTGACGATGTGCGCGTCACGTCTCTCTGTGTCGCCGTCCACAGTCAGACATTGAGACGCTGTCACCACAATTCACATCTCGATGTACCCTACAACGCGTCAGTGAATAAAACATACTTCAACACACGGCTCTAACTTGTCATCACGATTACAGTTTGCTTCCTGGTGTATTTCGACATTGGATCCCAGTTTAATAAACTAGGGTCGTACATGGAGACCCAGGGACGATGTGGTTCAACTTATGGACGACCTTATGGACGGCTATGACTGCCTTAGCGTTCAGACAAATATCATTAAACGATAACTCTTGTACGAGGCAGAGAAAAGGGTCTTCATGTACGATCCTAGATTATTAACAGACCCTTAATCCTCTAGTCAGTGTCTCTTCAGTCCGGGACACGTTGGGCTGTTGATCTTTCCGGTCTAATTTCCATTAAAAGACAGAATTGATCCATCATTTTGTGAATTTTTCGGTTCTTCAGAAATACATAAGAATTCACAAAATGGTCGGATTTTTTAAACCTGCTAAATTGTGCTTTCATCCTGGGATCAGACACCCAAAAATACTTTTAGAATAATATTTCGTTTTATTATTTCGGTTTGACCTGTAGGTCAAGACCGAATTATATTAGGGGAGATGGGGAACGTTTTTTGCGGCTTACATTATAATACATTAAAGTAATGTATTCTGAATAATTAGAGCCTCGATACCTTAGATACCGGTCCGCACCCGGCGACAGTAGTGTATTTTTATATATTGTATAGGCACCTGTTGCGGTTCAGTGTATTTATATATATTGCAACAGGCTTCCACCTCCCTCCCTCCCTTCCTCCCTCCCTCCCTACCTCCCTACCTCGCTCGGTCGTAGGTGCGTTCGATCCTTATATTTATGTTACGTTGAGCCTCTGACTATGTCTTGTTGGCTGGTGACCTATTTGACCTGATTCCCTCGAACACGTCTGGTGTCGGCACCCGTTGCAGTTCAATGAATACCTACTAGCGGGTGGGTCCCGCTCTGGTCAGATGTGGTCCGCACCCGGCGACAGTAGTGTATTTTTATATGTTGCAACAGGCTTCCACCTCCCTCCCTCCCTCCCTCCCTCCCTCAATCCCTCGCTCCCTAGATACCGGGTCGGGGCGCCAATACCAGACGCATTCGATGGAATCAGGTCAAATAGGTCACCAGCACACCTGTTGCAGTTCAATGAATACCTACTAGCGGGTGGGTCCCGCTCTGGTCAGATGTGGTCTGCACCCGGCGACAGTAGTGTATTTTTATATATTGCGCACCCGTTGCGGTTCAATGAATACCAACAAGCGGGTGGGTCCCGCTCTGGTCAGATGTGGTCCGCACCCGGTGACAGTAGTCTATTTTTGTATTGGTCAAGACTCTGTCTCCAAGTACGGTGGTGTGTTCGTCTTGGATATTTATGTTACAGTAGTGTATTCTTATATATTGCAACAGGCTTCCACCTCCCTCCCTCTCTCCCTCCCTCCCTCCCTCCCTCCCTCCCTCCCTTATTACTTGTTGAAACCGAAATCATGGCAATGTCATGCCAACTTTTAATCCTTGTACTTCATATTAGTCACGGACGAAGTACCTTCTGGAAAAACTTTATTCCAACAAAATCAGATGAATGGTATAGATTTTACAGCCTCTTAAAATTTTGAATAAAAATGCATGTTGTCCAACCCCCTAAAATATTTGGAATTTCAAGAAACGTTATAAATACTTATAATTTGATAAAAATTGATATTATATAGTTATATATGTTATATTTGACCTCACACACCTTTATGATATATTATATTCAAAACAAAAGCTCTAAACTATATTTGGGGTATTGGACAACACAGGGGTGTTGGACAACACGTTTTAAAAACTACCCAGACCAATGAATGAAATAATATTAGTAACTATAATCCTTTATATTCTTAATGAAATGGTAGTAACCTATATTTTACAAAGCAAACAACTCAATTACTGATGAGAGACAGCCCCAAAATCATGATTTACACCACAACATGTCCGACACCCCAGAGTGTTGGACAACACATTTTCAGTTTTTGAACCACAAAATGTATATTTTTTAATTCAGAAAAAAAACAAAAACCCTGGGTGTTCATAAGTGATAGGGATACTTAACATATACAGGAATTTTTTTTGTTCTATTATAACTATTATTTCTCCTGTACATCTTTTAACAGGTGTGTTGGAAAAATATTAAGGAATCACAATGTTTAAATATCAGAATGGATAATCTGATTGTGTTGAAACTTTCAGGTATCACAGTCAGGATATTGGTCAACAGTTTACAATAAAAAAACGTACGCAGCAAGGGGGGGGGGGGGTGGGGCGTTAGACAAAATATGCATGCATACGCAATTTGCAATCCACGTTTGCTACAACATGTCCATAGTTGTCTTAAGGCTATGACACATTTTGCAACATTTACCGATTGATTAGGCACTGACTGTCGTGACTAGAGCACACTTTCAGCTCCCTAAGTGTCGTAGCTCCACGTCATTTGGCGAATCCTCTAAGATCTTAGCTCTATAGGACACTGACGGTTGAAACATGTCGCCCATAATGATTGTCGTGACTAAAAAACAGGGCCCAGGGCCCTGTTTTTTAGTCACCTAATTTTAGTGCCTAATCAATCGGTAAATTGTTTTTTGGCAATTATAAAATATGGAAATAAAATTCAAAAAATGACTTTACAGAAGCCTTGGGAGGGGGGGGTACGAACCCCCTGTGCCCCCCCCCCCCCAATTTTCCTTTCAAATTCTGTAAAGTCATTTTTTGGAATTTTATTTCCATATTTTATAATTAAGAAGTTATGCTTACACACACAAATTGTGATTTATATCAGGAGAAACATATTGGCACATACACTTGACACCTAGTTGGGGGGGGGGCACATACATTTGGGTAAGGTAGTACCAAGTGTGCCCCCCCCCCCCCCCCCCCCCAAGAAAACAAAGTGCATGCCTCTATACATTCTCATTTAAGTGCGATTTAAAGAAATTAAAAAAGACTCCAAATGCCAAGCTCTTTGATGTGCTTTGCCTCATGGCCCTCGACCCGTTCTAATCTCAGGTATGTAACCCCACTTCCCTGACACAAATCCTGGGAACAGTTTGTATAATGTATAAAATCCATGTACTTTTGGTGTTTTCCCTCTGGACCCCCAAATGGAATTTGCCACTGACCCCTGATCATAATCCAGGGCATGGCTCTTATAAAATCCAAATGATCTGAGGGGCTTTTCCCCCTCGACCCCTTGAGGGCTTTACTGGTAATATTCTCAGATAACATAAAGGGTTGAACCCCACTCCTGGAAATAAAATCCTGGATATGGCTTCTATGATCTTTAATATCCAAGTGCTTCCAGGGGCTTTCCCCCTGAACCCCAATGAGGGATAATATCACTAGACCCCCGGCAATCTGAGGTATGTATCTCCCCTTCCCTGAAACAAAAACCTGGGAAATGTTTGTATAATCTACGAAATCCAAATGTTTCCAGGGGCTTCGGCACCAGGGTCCTGTTTTTTAGTCACGACATTCGTAACTTACGACACATATCTGCCGTCAGTGTGCTACAGAGATACGAACCTACAGGGGTTACGAGACCTAGCGTGGATACGACACTTAGGGAGGAAAAGGGTGTGCTTTAGTCACGATAGTCGGTGACCACTGGACCGGAAAGAGTCGCCATAAGTGTGGTATGTCTAAGACCACTCTGGACATGTCGTACTTAATGCGCAACTTCACTTCCTGTTGGAAATAAGCAATGAAATTTTAACACGAGTAAGGTATACATATAATCGTACCGAATATAAAGAAAATCGGATGTCCCGTTCCGAAGATATCGACGTTTGAATTTTGTCAAAGCATACACTGCTCTGGTGGCCAGTGTAGACGTTGACACCGAATGCGCTTACTTCACTCTCCCAGCAGAGATTCCGCGCTCTGTACCATGAAAGATCTGCTAGGAGATCCGATCTTCTCCATTTTTGGTACGATTATAGTTTATATGTATCCCTTACTCGTATTAAAATTTCATGACTTAATTCCATCGGGAAGTGGAAAAATCCTCTATATACGCACAATACTTGTCGTGACGGCCGTCACTTTTAGCGGCGATCGTCCGTGGCGCACTACAACACAGTCTATAGGACGGCGGCCATCTTTTGTTGTCCAAAAAGGTCGTAGATCGGCAGTGCGATCGTAGGCCTGCGACACTCACAAATGTCGTGACTAAAAAACAGGGCCCTGGGCCCTGTTTTTTAGTCACGACAATCATTATGGGCGACATGTTTCAACCGTAAGTGTCCTATAGAGCTAAGATCTTAGAGGATTCGCCAAATGACGTGGAGCTACGACACTTAGGGAGCTGAAAGTGTGCTCTAGTCACGACAGTCAGTGCCTAATCAATCGGTAAATGTTGCAAAATGTGTCATAGCCTTAAGACAACTATGGACATGTTGTAGCAAACGTGGAGATTCACTTTCCGTAGGAATTAAGCCATGAAATTGTATCACCAGTTAAGGACACATATATATCATAATCACTCCAAATATGAAAAGGATCGGCCGCCCCGATCCGCCGTTATTCGCGTTTGAATTTTGTCTTAGCAAATGCTGCTCTGGTGGCCAGTGTAGGCCAACTCAAGCGGCCGCTAATTTATGCGGGGACCTTGACATCGACTGAGCCTGTTCCCGGTTCATTATGGTAGTGCATGCCGTGTTTGATATGGAACCAGAGAGGGGCAGTGTATTGTCTGTCAGCAAGTTACACGCAACACGCAACGGCACTTCCCGTAAGAATGAAGCAATGAAACTTTAACACGGGTTAGGGACACATAAGACCTATAATCATACCAAATATGAGGAATGAAGCAATGAAACTTTAACACGGGTTAGGGACACATAAGACCTATAATCATTCCAAATATGAAGAAGATCAGCCGCTCCGATCCGCTGATATAACCAAAACGGTTCCCTGGGCCCTGTTTTTTAGTCACGACATTTGTGAGTGTCGCAGGCCTACGATTGCACAGCCGATGTATGACCTTTTAGGACGACAAAAGATGGCTGGCGTCCTATAGACTGTGTCGTAGTGCGGCACGGATGATCACCGCTAAAAGTGTCGGCTGTCATGACAAGTATAGAACAAGTATAGAACTGTCTGAGGTTCTTGGCCACTATGTGCCGTAATTATGATCTGGGATATTTCAGTAGTTCCTAACGTCGCCGCTAGATGGCACTAGAGGTAAAGGCTTAGTAAGGTTAAGGAAGTAAAGGCTTAGTAAAGTTAAGGAAGCCTTACACCAGGCGTCACTACATTCTCACGTGGGACTTCTAGGTGTATACGTGTAGACTTTCCACTAGTCCTCCCCATCTTACGTATTAATATAATTACAACACTAATTAACCCACAGCTACCAGAACTTTCTACTTAGTTACAATTTCAATATATATTATTAATTTTTATCTATTTATTATCATTTTACTTTTTTGATTTTTATCATCATTTATTCTTTATTTTTCTTTTTTATACATAATATTCAATGTAATTCTAATTAAGTTTTACCTTATAAATATATTTAACTAATTTATTCATTGCATTCATTGAACAAACTTCCTTCATTCTTAAATTATTCGACTTTTTCGAGATATTTCCATTAAAATTGCGTATGCATGCGTATGGAAAATCAAGCCTCCAACCCCCCTACCCCCCATGTATGCTTTTGTATGCATTTTGTCTAACCCCCCCCACCCCCCCCTTGCTGCGTACGTTTTTTTATTGTAAACTGTTGAACAATATCCTGACTGTGATACCTGAAAGTTTCAACACAATCAGATTATCCATTCTGATATTTAAACATTGTGATTCCTTAATATTTTTCCAACACACCTGTTAAAAGATGTACAGGAGAAATAATAGTTATAATAGAACAAAAAAAATTCCTGCATATGTTAAGTATCCCTATCACTTATGAATACCCAGGGTTTTTGTTTTTTTTCTGAATTAAAAAATATACATTTTGTGGTTCAAAAACTGAAAATGTGTTGTCCAACAGTCCGGGGTGTCGGACAACATGTTGTGGTGTAAATCATGATTTTGGGGCTGTCTCTCATCAGTAATTGAGTTGTTTGCTTTGTAAAATATAGGTTACTACCATTTCATTAAGAATATAAAGGATTATAGTTACTGATATTATTTCATTCATTGGTCTGAGTAGTTTTTAAAACGTGTTGTCCAACACCCCTGTGTTGTCCAATACCCCAAATATAGTTTAGAGCTTTTGTTTTGAATATAATATATCATAAAGGTGTGTGAGGTCAAATATAACATATATAACTATATAATATCAATTTTTATCAAATTATAAGTATTTATAACGTTTCTTGAAATTCCAAATATTTTAGGGGGTTGGACAACATGCATTTTTATTCAAAATTTTAAGAGGCTGTAAAATCTATACCATTCATCTGATTTTGTTGGAATAAAGTTTTTCCAGAAGGTACTTCGTCCGTGACTAATATGAAGTACAAGGATTAAAAGTTGGCATGACATTGCCATGATTTCGGTTTCAACAAGTAATAAGGGAGGGAAGGAGGGAGGGAGGGAGGTGGAAGCCTGTTGCAATATATAAAAATACACTACTGTAACATAAATATCCAAGACGAACACACCACCGTACTTGGAGACAGAGTCTTGACCAATACAAAAATAGACTACTGTCGCCGGTGCGGACCACATCTGACCAGAGCGGGACCCACCCGCTTGTAGGTATTCATTGAACCGCAACGGGTGCGCAATATATAAAAATACACTACTGTCGCCGGGTGCAGACCACATCTGACCAGAGCGGGACCCACCCGCTAGTAGGTATTCATTGAACTGCAACAGGTGTGCTGGTGACCTATTTGACCTGATTCCATTGAATGTGTCTGGTATTGGCGCCTGCACCCGGTATCTAGGGCTTTCAGATTGAGGGAGGGAGGGAGGGAGGTGGAAGCCTGTTGCAACATATAAAAATACACTACTGTCGCCGGGTGCGGACCACATCTGACCAGAGCGGGACCCACCCGCTAGTAGGTATTCATTGAACCACAACGGGTGCCGACACCAGACGTGTTCAAGGGAATCAGGTCAAATAGGTCACCAGCCAACAAGACATAGTCAGAGGCTCAACGTAACATAAATATAAGGATCGAACGCACCTACGACCGAGCGAGGTAGGGAGGTAGGGAGGGAGGGAGGAAGGGAGGGAGGGAGGTGGAAGCCTGTTGCAATATATATAAATACACTGAACCGCAACAGGTGCCTATACAATATATAAAAATACACTACTGTCGCCGGGTGCGGACCGGTAACGAAGGTATCGAGGCTCTAATTATTCAGAATACATTACTTTAATGTATTATAATGTAAGCCGCAAAAAACGTTCCCCATCTCCCCTAATATATTTCGGTCTTGACCTACAGGTCAAACCGAAATAATAAAACGAAATATTATTCTAAAA
Organism: Alentia gelatinosa; assembly: GCA_950022655.1. NCBI lineage: Eukaryota > Metazoa > Annelida > Polychaeta > Phyllodocida > Polynoidae > Alentia > Alentia gelatinosa. Next base: position 66,422,323 of record OX465585.1, read on the forward strand.
GTATTTTTGGGTGTCTGATCCCAAGATGAAAGCACAATTTAGCAGGTTTAAAAAATCCGACCATTTTGTGAATTCTAATGTATTTCTGAAGAACCGAAAAATTCACAAAATGATGGATCAATTCTGTCTTTTAATGGAAATTAGACCGGAAAGATCAACAGCCCAACGTGTCCCGGACTGAAGAGACACTGACTAGAGGATTAAGGGTCTCTGTAAGATTCTGAATGAAAATAGAAATAATTCACAAAGAGAAAACAATGACAACTTACAATAGCAATTATCTGTGACTAGTGTATTGGAACTAAAATTGGTTCCTAAAAGAATCTTTATGACTGAGGGAAAAAAAGGAAAAGTTCTGCATGGAGGGGAATTGAACTCTCAACCTTAGGTTTCTCTTACAGACACTCTAACAGTACACCAGATGGCAGGCACTGCAATGAAACGTAAGTTCTTTTCATATCCACCAAGTGTCAGTGCTGTGATTAGACTAGACCACTAGAGCCAAGGGATAATGTAAACGATAAGATAACTGTCCTCCTGGTCATTTCCAAACAATGCGGTGCTGCACTGTGATAAAGGAATATGACAAGTTGACTTCAGCTTGGGGTTTCCTTGCAGACACTCTTCCTCTAGACTACAGAAAAGACATGAAGAGGGAACGTTTAAGTCAGTCTGTCTCTGTAAGATTCTGAATGAAAATAGAAATAATTCACAAAGAGAAAACAATGACAACTTACAATAGCAATTATCGGTGACTAGTGTATTGGAACTAAAATTGGTTCCTAAAAGAATCTTTATGACTGAGGGAAAAAAGGAAAAGTTCTGCATGGAGGGGAATTGAAATCTCAACCTTAGGTTTCTCTTACAGACACTCTAATAGTACACCATATGGCAGGCACTGCAATGAAAACGTTAGTTCTTTTCAAATCCACCCGGTGTCAGTGCTGTGATTAGACTAGACCACTAGAGCCATGGGATAAAGTAAGGGATAAGATTACTGTCCCTTTGGTCATTTCCAAACAATGCGGTGCTGCACTGTGATAAAGGAATATGACAAGTTGATTTCAGCTTGGGGTTTCCTTGCAGACACTCTTCCTTTAGACTACAAAAAAGACATGAACAGGGAACGTTTGAGTCAGTCTGTCTCTGTAAGATTCTGAATGAAAATAGAAATAATTCACAAAGAGAAAACAATGATATCTTACAATAGCAATTATCTGTGACTAGTGTATTGGAACTAAAATTGGCTCCTACATTTAAAAAAAAAAGAGCTAATTCAGTTTGTTTCTAACTGATATTATACCGATTCCCTCATATAACTATATTGTTCTCTCTATATTACATTTTTCTCTTTTAACAAAGTCAAATAACACAAAAAGATCTTGGGGGTTGAACACCAAGAACAACAAGTTCTCATTTTTTTCTCTTTCTGAATTATTTCTATTTTCAATCAGAATCATAGAGACAGACCAACTTCAGGGATGCTTGTAGGATTTTGCCTACATGTAGGATTTTTATTTTAGTCTCAGAGTGATGAAAAGTTCAAGAAATTGTATGTTTTGAAAACAAAATAGACTCTGGGTTCCCTGAAATCTAAATCTTAGATAAACTTGTTCTGTAATCTTTCAAAATTCCGAATTTAGCTACCCAGAGTACACTCAGATAGAGGCCCTATGGATCCCAGTGCTCCAACCTAGAACTGTAGGATGGTAGGATTCCTGTAGGAAATGCTCCTACGGATAAGGGCAAACTTGAATACTGACTTCTGATTGGCTTAAATTATATGCCCAAGAATCTGCTAGGAGAGTGATGGGGATTCCCCATACACCATGTGCGTTTTAGATGATACATAGACTGGCCTCAGTCCCCATGTAGGAATTTTTTCTAACCCCAACTAGCATCCCTACAACTTAAACATTCCCTTTTCATGTCTTTTCTGTGGTCTAGAGGTGATGTGTCTGCATGGAAATCTCAAGCTTGAGAGGTCAAATCCCCTCAATCCAGCTTTTTTTTCTTTTTTTGAAAGTAGTAAATATTATTTATTTCTTTCTTGTTTACACATAAAAGTGCATCCAATGTCTACCCACCTGATAAATGTACACATATATGCATATACATATCCATGCTCTATCTCGTCATGGAATATACCTTTCTCTGTGGTGTAGTGGATAGGGCAATGGTTTTAGGGTACAAAGATTGGGTGTTCAATCCCAGGATAGAACCGAGTTTTTAAAATTGTTTTTCTTTTTAAAATCTGGGGGTCAGGTGTTCAACCCCCAGTCACAACCAAGATCTTTTTGTGTTATTTGTCTTTGTTAAAAGAGAAAAATGTAATATAGAGAGAACAATATAGTTATATGAGGGAATCGGTATAATATCAGTTAGAAAGAAACTGAATTAGTTCTTTTTTTTTTAAATGTGGGAACCATTTTTCGTTACACTACACCAGTAACTTTATAATTGCTATTGTAAGATATCATTGTTTTCTCTTTGTGAATTATTTCTATTTTCATTCAGAATCTTACAGAGACAGACTGACTTAAACGTTCCCTCTTCATGTCTTTTTTGTAGTCTAGAGGAAGAGTGTCTGCAAGGAAACCCCAAGCTGAAGTCAACTTGTCATATTCCTTTATCACAGTGCAGCACCGCATTGTTTGGAAATGACCAAGAGGACAGTAATCTTATCCCTTACTTTATCCCATGGCTCTAGTGGTCTAGTCTAATCACAGCACTGACACTGGGTGGATTTGAAAAGAACTAACGTTTCATTGCAGTGCCTGCCATCTGGTGTACTGTTAGGTTTCTCTTACAGACACTCTAAGGTTGAGAGTTCAATTCCCCTTCATGCAGAACTTTTCCTTTTTTCCCCTCAGTCATAAAGATTCTTTTAGGAACCAATTTTAGTTCCAATACACTAGTCACAGATAATTGCTATTGTAAGTTGTCATTGTTTTCTCTTTGTGAATTATTTCTATTTTCATTCAGAATCTTACAGAGACAGACTGACTTAAACGTTCCCTCTTCATGTCTTTTCTGTAGTCTAGAGGAAGAGTGTCTGCAAGGAACCCCCAAGCTAAAGTCAACTTGTCATATTCCTTTATCACAGTGCAGCACCGCATTGTTTGGAAATGACCAAGAGGACAGTAATCTTATCCCTTACTTTATCCCATGGCTCTAGTGGTCTAGTCTAATCACAGCACTGACACTGGGTGGATATGAAAAGAACTAACGTTTTCATTGTAGTGCCTGCCCCCTAGTGTACTGTAAGATTGCCTGCAAGAGAAACCTAAGGTTGAGAGTTCAATTCCCCTCCATGCAGAACTTTTCTCCCCCGGTTTCAACCATGATATTTTTGTGGGTTTTTTTTCTTTCAAAAAGAGAGGAACACAATACAGAGAGAAAAACACAAGTATAAGGGGGAATCTGGTTAATATAAGTTTGACAAAAACTGAATTAGCTCTTTTTGAAAAAAAATGTAGGAACCATTTTTAGTATCACTACACCAGTCACAGATAATTGCTATTGTAAGTAGTCTTTTTTTCTCTTTCTGAATTATTTCTATTTTCAATCAGAATCATAGAGACAGACCAACTTAAACATTCCCTTTTCATGTCTTTTCTGTGGTCTAGAGGTGAAGTGTCTGCATGGAAATCTCAAGCTTGAGAGTTCAAATCCCCTCAATCCAGCTTTTTTTTCTTTTTTGAAAGTAGTAAATATTATTCATTTCTTTCTTGTTTACACATAAAAGTGCATCCAATGTATACCCACCTGATAAATGTACACATATATGCATATACATATACATGCTCTATCTCGTCATGGAATATACCTTTCTCTGTGGTGTAGTGGAAAGGGCAATGGTTTTAGGGTACAAAGATTGGGTGTTCAATACCAGGATAGAACCAAGTTTTTAAAATTGTTTTTCTTTTTAAAATCTGGGGGTCAGGTGTTCAACCCCCAGTAACAACCAAGATCTTTTTGTGTTATTTGTCTTTGTTAAAAGAGAAAAATGTAATATAGAGAGAACAATATAGTTATATGAGGGAATCGGTATAATATCAGTTAGAAAGAAACTGAATTAGTTCTTTTTTAAAAAAATGTGGGAACCATTTTTCGTTACACTACACCAGTAACTTAATAATTGCTATTGTAAGATATCATTGTTTTCTCTTTGTGAATTATTTCTATTTTCATTCAGAATCTTACAGAGACAGACTGACTTAAACGTTCCCTCTTCATGTCTTTTCTGTAGTCTAGAGGAAGAGTGTCTGCAAGGAAACCCCAAGCTGAAGTCAACTTGTCATATTCCTTTATCACAGTGCAGCACCGCATTGTTTGGAAATGACCAAGAGGACAGTAATCTTATCCCTTACTTTATCCCATGGCTCTAGTGGTCTAGTCTAATCACAGCACTGACACTGGGTGGATTTGAAAAGAACTAACGTTTCATTGCAGTGCCTGCCATCTGGTGTACTGTTAGGTTTCTCTTACAGACACTCTAAGGTTGAGAGTTCAATTCCCCTCCATGCAGAACTTTTCCTTTTTTCCCCTCAGTCATAAAGATTCTTTTAGGAACCAATTTTAGTTCCAATACACTAGTCACAGATAATTGCTATTGTAAGTTGTCATTGTTTTCTCTTTGTGAATTATTTCTATTTTCATTCAGAATCTTACAGAGACAGACTGACTTAAACGTTCCCTCTTCATGTCTTTTCTGTAGTCTAGAGGAAGAGTGTCTGCAAGGAACCCCCAAGCTAAAGTCAACTTGTCATATTCCTTTATCACAGTGCAGCACCGCATTGTTTGGAAATGACCATGAGGACAGTTATCCTATCCATTACATTATCCCTTGGCTCTACTGGTCTAGTCTAATCACAGCACTGACACTGGGTGGATATGAAAAGAACTAACGTTTTCATAGTAGTGCCTGCCACCTAGTGTACTGTAAGATTGCCTGAAAGAGAAACCTAAGGTTGAGAGTTCAATTCCCCTCCATGCAGAACTTTTCTCCCCTGGTTTCAACCAAGATCTTTTTGTGGTTTTTTTTTCTTTCAAAAAGAGAGAAACACAATACAGAGAGAAAAACACAAGTATAAGGGGGAATCTGGTTAATATAAGTTTGAAAAAAAACTGAATTAGTTCTTTTTGAAAAAAAATATAGGAACCATTTTTAGTTTCACTACACCAGTCACAGATAATTGCTATTGTGACTTGTCTTTTTTTCTCTTTCTGAATTATTTCTATTTTCAATCAGAATCATAGAGACAGACCAACTTAAACATTCCCTTTTCATGTCTTTTCTGTGGTCTAGAGGTGAAGTGTCTGCATGGAAATCTCAAGCTTGAGAGTTCAAATCCCCTCAATCCAGCTTTTTTTTCTTTTTTGAAAGTAGTAACTATTATTTCTTTCTTTCTTGTTTACACATAAAAGTGCATCCAATGTATACCCACCTGATAAATGTACACATATATGCATATACATATCCATGCTCTATCTCGTCATGGAATATACCTTTCTCTGTGGTGAAGTGGATAGGGCAATGGTTTTAGGGTACAAAGATTGGGTGTTCAATCCCAGGATAGAACCGAGTTTTTTAAATTGTTTTTCTTTTTGAAATCTGGGGGTCAGGTGTTCAACCCCCGGTCACAACCAAGATCTTTTTGTGTTATTTGTCTTTGTTAAAAGAGAAAAATGTAATATAGAGAGAGCAATATAGTTAAATGCGGGAATCGGTATAATATGAGTTAGAAACAAACTGAATTAGTTCTTTTTTTTTTAAATGTGGGAACCATTTTTCGTTACACTACACCAGTAACTTTATAATTGCTATTGTAAGATATCATTGTTTTCTCTTTGTGGATTATTTCTATTTTCATTCAGAATCTTACAGAGACAGACTGACTTAAACGTTCCCTCTTCATGTCTTTTCTGTAGTCTAGAGGAAGAGTGTCTGCAAGGAAACCCCAAGCTGAAGTCAACTTGTCATATTCCTTTATCACAGTGCAGCACCGCATTGTTTGGAAATGACCAAAGGGACAGTAATCTTATCCCTTACTTTATCCCTTGGCTCTACTGGTCTAGTCTAATCACAGCACTGACACTGGGTGGATTTGAAAAGAACTAACGTTTTCATTGCAGTGCCTGCCATATGGTGTACTATTAGAGTGTCTGTAAGAGAAACCTAAGGTTGAGAGTTCAATTCCCCTCCATGCAGAACTTTTCCTTTTTTCCCCTCAGTCATAAAGATTCTTTTAGGAACCAATTTTAGTTCCAATACACTAGTCACAGATAATTGCTATTGTAAGTTGTCATTGTTTTCTCTTTGTGAATTATTTCTATTTTCATTCAGAATCTTACAGAGACAGACTGACTTAAACGTTCCCTCTTCATGTCTTTTCTGTAGTCTAGAGGAAGAGTGTCTGCAAGGAAACCCCAAGCTGAAGTCAACTTGTCATATTCCTTTATCACAGTGCAGCACCGCATTGTTTGGAAATGACCAAGAGGACAGTTATCCTATCCCTTACATTATCCCTTGGCTCTACTGGTCTAGTCTAATCACAGCACTGACACTGGGTGGATATGAAAAGAACTAACGTTTTCATAGTAGTGCCTGCCACCTAGTGTACTGTAAGATTGCCTGAAAGAGAAACCCAAGGTTGAGAGTTCAATTCCCCACCATGCAGAACTTTTCTCCCCCGGTTTCAACCAAGATATTTTTGTGGGTTTTTTTCTTTCAAAAAGAGAGAAACACAATACAGAGAGAAAAACACAAGTATAAGGGGGAATCTGGTTAATATAAGTTTGAAAAAAACTGAATTAGTTCTTTTTGAAAAAAAATGTAGGAACCATTTTTAGTTTCACTACACCAGTCACAGATAATTGCTATTGTAAGTTGTCTTTTTTTCTCTTTCTGAATTATTTCTATTTTCAATCAGAATCATAGAGACAGACCAACTTAAACATTCCCTTTTCATGTCTTTTCTGTGGTCTAGAGGTGAAGTGTCTGCATGGAAATCTCAAGCTTGAGAGTTCAAATCCCCTCAATCCAGCTTTTTTTCTTTTTTGAAAGTAGTAAATATTATTTATTTATTTCTTGTTTACACATAAAAGTGCATCCAATGTATACCCACCTGATAAATGTACACATATATGCATTTATTACCCACCTGATACGGAGTCTCCATACTAAGCCTATGGAGATTACAGATCGCTACTGAGGAGGATATGGACCTGCATACCCTCCTAGGAGGATACGGATTTTTAAGATGAAAGTAGTCCCATTGAGATGAAAATAGTCCCAAACATAACTTCTTAACTAAGTTGAAAAGTTTTCTAACGATCATATTTATTGCTTAAATCTAAAAATAAGTGAGTAATAAAAACAACATTACCATAATTTTGATCTGTGTGGCCGTATTCTCCTTGTAGTTGACGCTACGCAATACACCTCGCTATCACTCGGAGTATTACTACGCGTCAACTACGCGGAGAATACGGCCACTCAGATCGAAATCATGGTAATATTGTGTATATACATATACATGCTCTATCTCGTCATGGAATATACCTTTCTCTGTGGTGTAGTGGAAAGGGCAATGGTTTTAGGGTACAAAGATTGGGTGTTCAATCCCAGGATAGAAGTGAGTTTTAAAAATTGTTTTTCTTTTTAAAATCTGGGGGTCAGGTGTTCAACCCCCGGTCACAACCAAGATCTTTTTGTGTTATTTGTCTTTGTTAAAAGAGAAAAATGTGATATAGAGAGAACAATATAGTTATATGAGGGAATCGGTATAATATCAGTTAGAAAGAAACTGAATTAGTTTGTTTTTTTTAAATGTGGGAACCATTTTTCGTTACACTACACCAGTAACTTTATAATTGCTATTGTAAGATATCATTGTTTTCTCTTTGTGAATTATTTCTATTTTCATTCAGAATCTTACAGAGACAGACTGACTTAAACGTTCCCTCTTCATGTCTTTTCTGTAGTCTAGAGGAAGAGTGTCTGCAAGGAAACCCTAAGCTGAAATCAACTTGTCATATTCCTTTATCACAGTGCCGCACCGCATTGTTTGGAAATGACCAAAGGGACAGTAATCTTATCCCTTACTTTATCCCTTGGCTCTACTGGTCTAGTCTAATCACAGCACTGACACTGGGTGGATTTGAGAAGAACTAACGTTTCATTGCAGTGCCTGCCATCTGGTGTACTGTTAGAGTGTCTGTAAGAGAAACCTAAGGTTGAGAGTTCAATTCCCCTCCATGCAGAACTTTTCCTTTTTTTCCCTCAGTCATAAAGATTCTTTTAGGAACCAATTTTAGTTCCAATACACTAGTCACAGATAATTGCTATTGTAAGTTGTCATTGTTTTCTCTTTGTGAATTATTTCTATTTTCATTCAGAATCTTACAGAGACAGACTGACTGAAACGTTCCCTCTTCATGTCTTTTCTGTAGTCTAGAGGAAGAGTGTCTGCAAGGAACCCCCAAGCTAAAGTCAACGTGTCATATTCCTTTATCACAGTGCAGCACCGCATTGTTTGGAAATGACCATGAGGACAGTTATCCTATCCATTACATTATCCCTTGGCTCTACTGGTCTAGTCTAATCACAGCACTGACACTGGGTGGATATGAAAAGAACTAACGTTTTCATAGTAGTGCCTGCCACCTAGTGTACTGTAAGATTGCCTGAAAGAGAAACCTAAGGTTGAGAGTTCAATTCCCCTCCATGCAGAACTTTTCTCCCCTGGTTTCAACCAAGATCTTTTTGTGGTTTTTTTTTCTTTCAAAAAGAGAGAAACACAATACAGAGAGAAAAACACAAGTATAAGGGGGAATCTGGTTAATATAAGTTTGAAAAAAAACTGAATTAGTTCTTTTTGAAAAAAAATATAGGAACCATTTTTAGTTTCACTACACCAGTCACAGATAATTGCTATTGTGACTTGTCTTTTTTTCTCTTTCTGAATTATTTCTATTTTCAATCAGAATCATAGAGACAGACCAACTTAAACATTCCCTTTTCATGTCTTTTCTGTGGTCTAGAGGTGAAGTGAGTGCATGGAAATCTCAAGCTTGAGAGTTCAAATCCCCTCAATCCAGCTTTTTTTTCTTTTTTGAAAGTAGTAACTATTATTTCTTTCTTTCTTGTTTACACATAAAAGTGCATCCAATGTATACCCACCTGATAAATGTACACATATATGCATATACATATCCATGCTCTATCTCGTCATGGAATATACCTTTCTCTGTGGTGTAGTGGATAGGGCAATGGTTTTAGGGTACAAAGATTGGGTGTTCAATCCCAGGATAGAACCGAGTTTTTAAAATTGTTTTTCTTTTTAAAATCTGGGGGTCAGGTGTTCAACCCCCGGTCACAACCAAGATCTTTTTGTGTTATTTGTCTTTGTTAAAAGAGAAAAATGTAATATAGAGAGAGCAATATAGTTAAATGAGGGAATCGGTATAATATCAGTTAGAAACAAACTGAATTAGTTCTTTTTTTTTTAAATGTGGGAACCATTTTTCGTTACACTACACCAGTAACTTTATAATTGCTATTGTAAGATATCATTGTTTTCTCGTTGTGGATTATTTCTATTTTCATTCAGAATCTTACAGAGACAGACTGACTTAAACGTTCCCTCTTCATGTCTTTTTTGTAGTGTAGAGGAAGAGTGTCTGCAAGGAAACCCCAAGCTGAAGTCAACTTGTCATATTCCTTTATCACAGTGCAGCACCGCATTGTTTGGAAATAACCAGGAGGACAGTTATCTTATCCCTTACTTTATCCCTTGGCTCTACTGGTCTGGTCTAATCACAGCACTGACACTGGGTGGATATGAAAAGAACTAACGTTTCATTGCAGTGCCTGCCATCTGGTGTACTGTTAGAGTGTCTGTAAGAGAAACCTAAGGTTGAGAGTTCAATTCCCCTCCATGCAGAACTTTTCCTTTTTTCCCCTCAGTCATTAAGATTCTTTTAGGAACCAATTTTAGTTCCAATACACTAGTCACAGATAATTGCTATTGTAAGTTGTCATTGTTTTCTCTTTGTGAATTATTTCTATTTTCATTCAGAATCTTACAACGGACTGACTTAAACGTTCCCTCTTCATGTCTTTTCTGTAGTCTAGAGGAAGAGTGTCTGCAAGGAACCCCCAAGCTAAAGTCAACTTGTCATATTCCTTTATCACAGTGCAGCACCGCATTGTTTGGAAATGACCAAGAGGACAGTTATTTTATCGTTTACATTATTCCTTGGCTCTATTGGTCTAGTCTAATCACAGCACTGACACTGGGTGGATATGAAAAGAACTAACGTTTTCATTGTAGTGCCTGCCACCTAGTGTACTGTAAGATTGCCTGAAAGAGAAACCTAAGGTTGAGAGTTCAATTCCCCTCCATGCAGAACTTTTCTCCCCCGGTTTCAACCAAGATCTTTTTGTGTTTTTTTTTCTTTCAAAAAGAGAGAAACACAATTCAGAGAGAAAAACACAAGTATAAGGGGGAATCTGGTTAATATAAGTTAGAAAAAAACTGAATTAGCTCTTTTTGAAAAAAAATGTAGGAACCATTTCTAGTTTCACTACACCAGTCACAGATAATTGCTATTGTGACTTGTCTTTTTTTCTCTCTCTGAATTATTTCTATTTCAATCAGAATCATAGAGACAGACCAACTTAAACATTCCCTTTTCATGTCTTTTCTGTGGTCTAGAGGTGAAGTGTCTGCATGGAAATCTCAAGCTTGAGAGTTCAAATCCCCTCAATCCAGCTTTTTTTTCTTTTTTGAAAGTAGTAAATATTATTTATTTATTTCTTGTTTACACATAAAAGTGCATCCAATGTATACCCACCTGATAAATGTACACATATATGCAAATGCATATACATGCTCTATCTCGTCATGGAATACACCTTTCTCTGTGGTGTAATGGATAGGGCAATGGTTTTAGGGTACAAAGATTGGGTGTTCAATCCCAGGATAGAACCGAGTTTTACAAATTGTTTTTCTTTTTAAAATCTGGGGGTCAGGTGTTCAACCCCCGGTCACAACCAAGATCTTTTTGTGTTATTTGTCTTTGTTAAAAGAGAAAAATGTAATATAGAGAGAACAATATAGTTATATGAGGGAATCGGTATAATATCAGTTAGAAAGAAACTGAATTAGTTCTTTTTTTTTTAAATGTGGGAACCATTTTTTGTTACACTACACCAGTAACTTTATAATTGCTATTGTAAGATATCATTGTTTTCTCTTTGTGAATTATTTCTATTTTCATTCAGAATCTTACAGAGACAGACTGACTTAAACGTTCCCTCTTCATGTCTTTTCTGTAGTCTAGAGGAAGAGTGTCTGCAAGGAAACCCCAAGCTGAAGTCAACTTGTCATATTCCTTTATCACAGTGCAGCACCGCATTGTTTGGAAATGACCAGGAGGACAGTTATCTTATCGTTTACATTATCCCTTGGCTCTACTGGTCTAGTCTAATCAGAGCACTGACACTGGGTGGATATGAAAAGAACTAACGTTTCATTGCAGTGCCTGCCATCTGGTGTACTGTTAGAGTGTCTGTAAGAGAAACCTAAGGTTGAGAGTTCAATTCCCCTCCATGCAGAACTTTTCCTTTTTTTCCCTCAGTCATAAAGATTCTTTTAGGAACCAATTTTAGTTCCAATACACTAGTCACAGATAATTGCTATTGTAAGTTGTCATTGTTTTCTCTTTGTGAATTATTTCTATTTTCATTCAGAATCTTACAGAGACAGACTGACTTAAACGTTCCCTCTTCATGTCTTTTCTGTAGTCTAGAGGAAGAGTGTCTGCAAGGAACCCCCAAGCTGAAGTCAACTTGTCATATTCCTTTATCACAGTGCAGCACCGCATTGTTTGGAAATGACCAAGAGGACAGTAATCTTATCCCTTATTTTATCCCTTGGCTCTACTGGTCTAGTCTAATCACAGCACTGACACTGGGTGGATATGAAAAGAACTAAAGTTTCATTGCAGTGCCTGCCATCTGGTGAACTGTTAGATTGCCTGCAAGAGAAACCTAAGGTTGAGAGTTCAATTCCCCTCCATGCAGAACTTTTCTCCCCCGGTTTCAACCAAGATGTTTTTGTGGCTTTTTTTCTTTCAAAAAGAGAGAAACACAATACAGAGAGAAAAACACAAGTATAAGGGGGAATCTGGTTAATATAAGTTTGAAAAAAACTGAATTAGTTCTTTTTGAAAAAAAATGTAGGAACCATTTTTAGTTTCACTACACCAGTCACAGATAATTGCTATTGTAAGTTGTCTTTTTTTCTCTTTCTGAATTATTTCTATTTTCAATCAGAATCATAGAGACAGACCAACTTAAACATTCCCTTTTCATGTCTTTTCTGTGGTCTAGAGGTGAAGTGTCTGCATGGAAATCTCAAGCTTGAGAGTTCAAATCCCCTCAATCCAGCTTTTTTTCTTTTTTGAAAGTAGTAAATATTATTTATTTATTTCTTGTTTACACATAAAAGTGCATCCAATGTATACCCACCTGATAAATGTACACATATATGCATTTATTACCCACCTGATACGGAGTCTCCATACTAAGCCTATGGAGATTACAGATCGCTACTGAGGAGGATATGGACCTGCATACCCTCCTAGGAGGATACGGATTTTTAAGATGAAAGTAGTCCCATTGAGATGAAAATAGTCCCAAACATAACTTCTTAACTAAGTTGAAAAGTTTTCTAACGATCATATTTATTGCTTAAATCTAAAAATAAGTGAGTAATAAAAACAACATTACCATAATTTTGATCTGTGTGGCCGTATTCTCCTTGTAGTTGACGCTACGCAATACACCTCGCTATCACTCGGAGTATTACTACGCGTCAACTACTTGGAGAATACGGCCACTCAGATCGAAATCATGGTAATATTGTGTATATACATATACATGCTCTATCTCGTCATGGAATATACCTTTCTCTGTGGTGTAGTGGACAGGGCAATGGTTTTAGGGTACAAAGATTGGGTGTTCAATCCCAGGATAGAAGTGAGTTTTAAAAATTGTTTTTCTTTTTAAAATCTGGGGGTCAGGTGTTCAACCCCCGGTCACAACCAAGATCTTTTTGTGTTATTTGTCTTTGTTAAAAGAGAAAAATGTGATATAGAGAGAACAATATAGTTATATGAGGGAATCGGTATAATATCAGTTAGAAAGAAACTGAATTAGTTTGTTTTTTTTAAATGTGGGAACCATTTTTCGTTACACTACACCAGTAACTTTATAATTGCTATTGTAAGATATCATTGTTTTCTCTTTGTGAATTATTTCTATTTTCATTCAGAATCTTACAGAGACAGACTGACTTAAACGTTCCCTCTTCATGTCTTTTCTGTAGTCTAGAGGAAGAGTGTCTGCAAGGAAACCCTAAGCTGAAATCAACTTGTCATATTCCTTTATCACAGTGCCGCACCGCATTGTTTGGAAATGACCAAAGGGACAGTAATCTTATCCCTTACTTTATCCCTTGGCTCTACTGGTCTAGTCTAATCACAGCACTGACACTGGGTGGATTTGAGAAGAACTAACGTTTCATTGCAGTGCCTGCCATCTGGTGTACTGTTAGAGTGTCTGTAAGAGAAACCTAAGGTTGAGAGTTCAATTCCCCTCCATGCAGAACTTTTCCTTTTTTTCCCTCAGTCATAAAGATTCTTTTAGGAACCAATTTTAGTTCCAATACACTAGTCACAGATAATTGCTATTGTAAGTTGTCATTGTTTTCTCTTTGTGAATTATTTCTATTTTCATTCAGAATCTTACAGAGACAGACTGACTGAAACGTTCCCTCTTCATGTCTTTTCTGTAGTCTAGAGGAAGAGTGTCTGCAAGGAACCCCCAAGCTAAAGTCAACTTGTCATATTCCTTTATCACAGTGCAGCACCGCATTGTTTGGAAATGACCATGAGGACAGTTATCCTATCCATTACATTATCCCTTGGCTCTACTGGTCTAGTCTAATCACAGCACTGACACTGGGTGGATATGAAAAGAACTAACGTTTTCATAGTAGTGCCTGCCACCTAGTGTACTGTAAGATTGCCTGAAAGAGAAACCTAAGGTTGAGAGTTCAATTCCCCTCCATGCAGAACTTTTCTCCCCTGGTTTCAACCAAGATCTTTTTGTGGTTTTTTTTTCTTTCAAAAAGAGAGAAACACAATACAGAGAGAAAAACACAAGTATAAGGGGGAATCTGGTTAATATAAGTTTGAAAAAAAACTGAATTAGTTCTTTTTGAAAAAAAATATAGGAACCATTTTTAGTTTCACTACACCAGTCACAGATAATTGCTATTGTGACTTGTCTTTTTTTCTCTTTCTGAATTATTTCTATTTTCAATCAGAATCATAGAGACAGACCAACTTAAACATTCCCTTTTCATGTCTTTTCTGTGGTCTAGAGGTGAAGTGAGTGCATGGAAATCTCAAGCTTGAGAGTTCAAATCCCCTCAATCCAGCTTTTTTTTCTTTTTTGAAAGTAGTAACTATTATTTCTTTCTTTCTTGTTTACACATAAAAGTGCATCCAATGTATACCCACCTGATAAATGTACACATATATGCATATACATATCCATGCTCTATCTCGTCATGGAATATACCTTTCTCTGTGGTGTAGTGGATAGGGCAATGGTTTTAGGGTACAAAGATTGGGTGTTCAATCCCAGGATAGAACCGAGTTTTTAAAATTGTTTTTCTTTTTAAAATCTGGGGGTCAGGTGTTCAACCCCCGGTCACAACCAAGATCTTTTTGTGTTATTTGTCTTTGTTAAAAGAGAAAAATGTAATATAGAGAGAGCAATATAGTTAAATGAGGGAATCGGTATAATATCAGTTAGAAAGAAACTGAATTAGTTCTTTTTTTTTTAAATGTGGGAACCATTTTTCGTTACACTACACCAGTAACTTTATAATTGCTATTGTAAGATATCATTGTTTTCTCTTTGTGAATTATTTCTATTTTCATTCAGAATCTTACAGAGACAGACTGACTTAAACGTTCCCTCTTCATGTCTTTTTTGTAGTGTAGAGGAAGAGTGTCTGCAAGGAAACCCCAAGCTGAAGTCAACTTGTCATATTCCTTTATCACAGTGCAGCACTGCATTGTTTGGAAATAACCAGGAGGACAGTTATCTTATCCCTTACTTTATCCCTTGGCTCTACTGGTCTGGTCTAATCACAGCACTGACACTGGGTGGATATGAAAAGAACTAACGTTTCATTGCAGTGCCTGCCATCTGGTGTACTGTTAGAGTGTCTGTAAGAGAAACCTAAGGTTGAGAGTTCAATTCCCCTCCATGCAGAACTTTTCCTTTTTTCCCCTCAGTCATTAAGATTCTTTTAGGAACCAATTTTAGTTCCAATACACTAGTCACAGATAATTGCTATTGTAAGTTGTCATTGTTTTCTCTTTGTGAATTATTTCTATTTTCATTCAGAATCTTACAACGGACTGACTTAAACGTTCCCTCTTCATGTCTTTTCTGTAGTCTAGAGGAAGAGTGTCTGCAAGGAACCCCCAAGCTAAAGTCAACTTGTCATATTCCTTTATCACAGTGCAGCACCGCATTGTTTGGAAATGACCAAGAGGACAGTTATTTTATCGTTTACATTATTCCTTGGCTCTATTGGTCTAGTCTAATCACAGCACTGACACTGGGTGGATATGAAAAGAACTAACGTTTTCATTGTAGTGCCTGCCACCTAGTGTACTGTAAGATTGCCTGAAAGAGAAACCTAAGGTTGAGAGTTCAATTCCCCTCCATGCAGAACTTTTCTCCCCCGGTTTCAACCAAGATCTTTTTGTGTTTTTTTTTCTTTCAAAAAGAGAGAAACACAATTCAGAGAGAAAAACACAAGTATAAGGGGGAATCTGGTTAATATAAGTTAGAAAAAAACTGAATTAGCTCTTTTTGAAAAAAAATGTAGGAACCATTTCTAGTTTCACTACACCAGTCACAGATAATTGCTATTGTGACTTGTCTTTTTTTCTCTCTCTGAATTATTTCTATTTCAATCAGAATCATAGAGACAGACCAACTTAAACATTCCCTTTTCATGTCTTTTCTGTGGTCTAGAGGTGAAGTGTCTGCATGGAAATCTCAAGCTTGAGAGTTCAAATCCCCTCAATCCAGCTTTTTTTTCTTTTTTGAAAGTAGTAAATATTATTTATTTATTTCTTGTTTACACATAAAAGTGCATCCAATGTATACCCACCTGATAAATGTACACATATATGCAAATGCATATACATGCTCTATCTCGTCATGGAATACACCTTTCTCTGTGGTGTAATGGATAGGGCAATGGTTTTAGGGTACAAAGATTGGGTGTTCAATCCCAGGATAGAACCGAGTTTTACAAATTGTTTTTCTTTTTAAAATCTGGGGGTCAGGTGTTCAACCCCCGGTCACAACCAAGATCTTTTTGTGTTATTTGTCTTTGTTAAAAGAGAAAAATGTAATATAGAGAGAACAATATAGTTATATGAGGGAATCGGTATAATATCAGTTAGAAAGAAACTGAATTAGTTCTTTTTTTTTTAAATGTGGGAACCATTTTTTGTTACACTACACCAGTAACTTTATAATTGCTATTGTAAGATATCATTGTTTTCTCTTTGTGAATTATTTCTATTTTCATTCAGAATCTTACAGAGACAGACTGACTTAAACGTTCCCTCTTCATGTCTTTTCTGTAGTCTAGAGGAAGAGTGTCTGCAAGGAAACCCCAAGCTGAAGTCAACTTGTCATATTCCTTTATCACAGTGCAGCACCGCATTGTTTGGAAATGACCAGGAGGACAGTTATCTTATCGTTTACATTATCCCTTGGCTCTACTGGTCTAGTCTAATCAGAGCACTGACACTGGGTGGATATGAAAAGAACTAACGTTTCATTGCAGTGCCTGCCATCTGGTGTACTGTTAGAGTGTCTGTAAGAGAAACCTAAGGTTGAGAGTTCAATTCCCCTCCATGCAGAACTTTTCCTTTTTTTCCCTCAGTCATAAAGATTCTTTTAGGAACCAATTTTAGTTCCAATACACTAGTCACAGATAATTGCTATTGTAAGTTGTCATTGTTTTCTCTTTGTGAATTATTTCTATTTTCATTCAGAATCTTACAGAGACAGACTGACTTAAACGTTCCCTCTTCATGTCTTTTCTGTAGTCTAGAGGAAGAGTGTCTGCAAGGAACCCCCAAGCTGAAGTCAACTTGTCATATTCCTTTATCACAGTGCAGCACCGCATTGTTTGGAAATGACCAAGAGGACAGTAATCTTATCCCTTATTTTATCCCTTGGCTCTACTGGTCTAGTCTAATCACAGCACTGACACTGGGTGGATATGAAAAGAACTAAAGTTTCATTGCAGTGCCTGCCATCTGGTGAACTGTTAGATTGCCTGCAAGAGAAACCTAAGGTTGAGAGTTCAATTCCCCTCCATGCAGAACTTTTCTCCCCCGGTTTCAACCAAGATCTTTTTGTGGCTTTTTTTCTTTCAAAAAGAGAGAAACACAATACAGAGGGAAAAACACAAGTATAAGGGGGAATCTGGTTAATATAAGTTAAAAAAAAAATTGAATTTGTTTTTTTGTTTTTTTTTTAAATGTAGGAACCATTTTTAGTTTCACTACACTAGTCACAGATAATTGCTATTGTAAGTTGTCATTGTTTTCCCTTTGTGAATTATTTCTATTTTCAATCAGAATCATAGAGACAGACCAACTTAAACATTCCCTTTTCATGTCTTTTCTGTGGTCTAGAGGTGAAGTGTCTGCATGGAAATCTCAAGTTTGAGAGTTCAAATCCCCTCAATCCAGCTTTTTTTTCTTTTTTGAAAGTAGTAAATATTATTTCTTTCTTTCTTGTTTACACATAAAAGTGCATCCAATGTATACCCACCTGATAAATGTACACATATATGCATATACATATACATGCTCTATCTCGTCATGGAATATACCTTTCTTTGTGGTGTAGTGGATAGGGCAATGGTTTTAGGGTACAAAGATTGGGTGTTCAATCCCAGGATAGAAGTGAGTTTTAAAAATTGTTTTTCTTTTTAAAACCTGGGGGTCAGGTGTTCAACCCCCGGTCACAACCAAGATCTTTGTGTTATTTGTCTTTGCTAAAAGAGAAAAATGTAATATAGAGAGAACAATATAGTTATATGAGGGAATCGGTATAATATCAGTTAGAAACAAACTGAATTAGTTCTTTTTTTTTTTAAATGTGGGAACCATTTTTCGTTACACTACACCAGTAACTTTATAATTGCTATTGTAAGATATCATTGTTTTCTCTTTGTGAATTATTTCTATTTTCATTCAGAATCTTACAGAGACAGACTGACTTAAACGTTCCCTCTTCATGTCTTTTGTGTAGTGTAGAGGAAGAGTGTCTGCAAGGAAACCCCAAGCTGAAGTCAACTTGTCATATTCCTTTATCACAGTGCAGCACCGCATTGTTTGGAAATGACCAAAGGGACAGTTATCTTATCGTTTACTTTATCCCTTGGCTCTACTGGTCTAGTCTAATCACAGCACTGACACTGGGTGGATATAAAAAGAACCAACGTTTCATTGCAGTGCCTGCCATCTGGTGTATTGTTAGAGTGTCTGTAAGAGAAACCTAAGGTTGAGAGTTCAATTCCCCTCCATGCAGAACTTTTCTCCCCCGGTTTCAACCAAGATCTTTTTGTGTTGTTTTTTTCTTTCAAAAAAAGAGAAACACAATACAGAGAGAAAAACACAAGTATAAGGGGGAATCTGGTTAATATAAGTCTGAAAAAAATTGAATTAGTTCTTTAAAAAAAAAAAATGTAGGAACCATTTTTTGTTTTACTACATCAGTCACAGATAATTGCTATTGTATGTTGTCATTGTTTTCTCTTTCTGAATTATTTCTATTTTCATTCACAATCATAGAGACAGACCAACTTAAACATTCCCTCTTCATGTCTTTTCTGTGGTCTAGAGCTGGAGTGTCTGCATGGAAATCTCAATCTTGAGAGTTCAAATCCCCTCAATCCAGCTTTCTTTTCTTTGTTGAAAGTAGTAAATATTATTTTTTTCTTTCTTGTTTACACATAAAAGTGCATCCAATGTATACCCACTTGATAAATGTACACATATATGCATATACATATACATGCTCTATCTCGTCATGGAATATACCTTTCTTTGTGGTGTAGTGGATAGGCGATGGTTTTAGGGTACAAAGATTGGGTGTTCAATCCCAGGATAGAACCAAGTTTTTAAAATTGTTTTTCATTTTAAAATCTGGGGGTCAGGTGTTCAACCCCCAGTCACAACCAAGCTCTTTTTGTGTTATTTGTCTTTGTTAAAAGAAAAAACCGTAATATAGAGAGAACAATATATTTATATGAGGGAATTGGTATAATATCAGTTGGAAACAAACTGAATTAGTTCTTTTTTTAAAAATGTGTGAACCATTTTTCTTTACACTACACCAGTAACTTTATAATTGCTATTGTAAGATATCATTGTTTTTTCTATGTGAATTATTTCTATTTTCATTCAGAATCTTACAGAGACAGACTGACTTAAACGTTCCCTCTTCATGTCTTTTTTGTAGTCTAGAGGAAGAGTGTCTGCCAGGAAACCCCAAGCTAAAGTCAACTTGTCATATTCCTTTATCACAGTGCAGCACCGCATTGTTTGGAAATGACCAAAGGGACAGTAATCTTATCCCTTACTTTATCCCTTGGCTCTACTGGTCTAGTCTAATCACAGCACTGACACTGGGTGGATTTGAAAAGAACTAACGTTTCATTGCAGTGCCTGCCATCTGGTGTACTGTTAGAGTGTCTGTAAGAGAAACCTAAGGTTGAGAGTTCAATTCCCCTCCATGCAGAACTTTTCCTTTTTTTCCCTCAGTCATAAAGATTCTTTTAGGAACTATTTTTAGTTTCACTACACCAGTCACAGATAATTGCTATTGAAAGTTGTCATTGTTTTCTCTTTGTGAATCATTTCTATTTTCATTCAGAATCTTACAGAGACAGACTGACTTAAACGTTCCCTCTTCGTGTCTTTTCTGTAGTCTAGAGGAAGAGTGTCTGCAAGGAAACCCCAAGCTGAAGTCAACTTGTCATATTCCTTTATCACAGTGCAGCACCGCATTGTTTGGAAGCCAAGAGGACAGTTATCTTATAGTTTATATTATCCCTTGGCTCTAGTGGTCTAGTCTAATCACAGCACTGACACTGGGTGGATTTGAGAAGAACTAACGTTTTCATTGCAGTGCCTGCCATCTGGTGTACTGTTAGAGTGTCTGTAAGAGAAACCTAAGGTTGAGAGTTCAATTCCCCTCCATGCAGAACTTTTCCTTTTTTTCCCTCAGTCATAAATTTCTTTTAGGAACCAATTTTAGTTCCAATACACTAGTCACAGATAATTGCTATTGTAAGTTGTCATTGTTTTCTCTTTGTGAATTATTTCTATTTTCATTCAGAATCTTACACAGACAGACTGACTTAAACGTTCCCTCTTCATGTCTTTTCTGTAGTGTAGAGGAAGAGTGTCTGCAAGGAAACCCCAAGCTGAAGTCAACTTGTCATATTCCTTTATCACAGTGCAGCACCGCATTGTTTGGAAATGACCAAAGGGACAGTTATCTTATCGTTTACTTTATCCCTTGGCTCTACTGGTCTAGTCTAATCACAGCACTGACACTGGGTGGATATGAAAAGAACTAACGTTTCATTGCAGTGCCTGCCATCTGGTGTACTGTTAGAGTGTCTGTAAGAGAAACCTAAGGTTGAGAGTTCAATTCCCCTCCATGCAGAACTTTTCTCCCCCAGTTTCAACCAAGATCTTTTTGTGTTGTTTTTTTCTTTCAAAAAAGAGAAACACAATACAGAGAGAAAAACACAGGTATAAGGGGGAATCTGGTTAATATAATTCTGAAAAAAATTGAATTAGTTCTTATTTAAAAAAAAAAAAATGTAGGAACCATTTTTAGTTTCACTACACCAGTCACAGATAATTGCTATTGTATGTTGTCATTGTTTTCTCTTTCTGAATTATTTCTATTTTCATTCAGAATCATAGAGACAGACCAACTTAAACATTCCCTATTCATGTCTTTTCTGTGGTCTAGAGCTGGAGTGTCTGCATGGAAATCTCAAGCTTGAGAGTTCAAATCCCCTCGATCCAGCTTTCTTTTCTTTTTTGAAAGTAGTAAATATTATTTATTTCTTTCTTGTTTACACATAAAAGTGCATCCAATGTATACCCACCTGATAAATGTACACATATATGCATATACATATACATGCTCTATCTCGTCATGGAATATACCTTTCTTTGTGGTGTAGTGGAAAGGGCAATGGTTTTAGGGTACAAAGATTGGGTGTTCAATCCCAGGATAGAACCAAGTTTTTAAAATTGTTTTTCTTTTTAAAATCTGGGGGTAAGGTGTTCAACCCCCAGTCACAACCAAGATCTTTTTGTGTTATTTGTCTTTGTTAAAAGAGAAAAACGTAATATAGAGAGAACAATATAGTTATATGAGGGAATCGGTAAAATATAAGTAAGAAACAAACTGAATTAGTTCTTTTAATAAAAATTTGTGAACCATTTTTCTTTACACTACACCAGTAACTTTATAATTGCTATTGTAAGATATCATTGTTTTCTCTATGTGAATTATTTCTATTTTCATTCAGAATCTTACAGAGACAGACTGACTTAAACGTTCCCTCTTCATGTCTTTTTTGTAGTCTAGAGGAAGAGTGTCTGCCAGGAAACCCCAAGCTGAAGTCAACTTGTCATATTCCTTTATCACAGTGCAGCACCGCATTGTTTGGAAATGACCAAAGGGACAGTAATCTTATCCCTTACTTTATCCCTTGGCTCTACTGGTCTAGTCTAATCACAGCACTGACACTGGGTGGATTTGAAAAGAACTAACGTTTCATTGCAGTGCCTGCCATCTGGTGTACTGTTAGAGTGTCTGTAAGAGAAACCTAAGGTTGAGAGTTCAATTCCCCTCCATGCAGAACTTTTCCTTTTTTTCCCTCAGTCATAAAGATTCTTTTAGGAACCAATTTTAGTTCCAATACACTAGTCACAGATAATTGCTATTGTAAGTTGTCATTGTTTTCTCTTTGTGAATTATTTCTATTTTCATTCAGAATCTTGCAGAGACAGACTGACTTAAACGTTCTCTCTTCATGTCTTTTCTGTAGTGTAGAGGAAGAGTGTCTGCAAGGAAACCCCAAGCTGAAGTGAACTTGTCATATTCCTTTATTACAGTGCAGCACCGCATTGTTTGGAAATGACCAAAGGGACAGTTATCTTATCGTTTACTTTATCCCTTGGCTCTACTGGTCTAGTCTAATCACAGCACTGACACTGGGTGGATATGAAAAGAACTAACGTTTTCATTGCAGTGCCTGCCATCTGGTGTATTGCTAGAGTGTCTGTAAGAGAAACCTAAGGTTGAGAGTTCAATTCCCCTCCATGCAGAACTTTTCTCCCCCAGTTTCAACCAAGATCTTTTTGTGTTGTTTTTTTCTTTCAAAAAAAGAGAAACACAATACAGAGAAAAACACAGGTATTAGGGGGAACTTCTTCAATATAAGTCTGAAAAAAATTGAATTAGTTCTTTTTAAAAAAAAATGTAGGAACCATTTTTAGTTTCACTACACCAGTCACAGATAATTGCTATTGTATGTTGTCATTGTTTTCTCTTTCTGAATTATTTCTTTTTTCATTCAGAATCATAGAGACAGACCAACTTAAACATTCCCTATTCATGTCTTTTCTGTGGTCTAGAGCTGGAGTGTCTGCATGGAAATCTCAAGCTTAAGAGCTCAAATCCCCTCAATCCAGCTTTCTTTTCTTTTTTGAAAGTAGTAAATATTATTTATTTCTTTCTTGTTTACACATAAAAGTGCATCCAAAGTATACCCACCTGATAAATTTACACATATATGCATATACATATACATGCTCTATCTCGTCATGGAATATACCTTTCTTTGTGGTGTAGTGGAAAGGGCAATGGTTTTAGGGTACAAAGATTGGGTGTTCAATCCCAGGATAGAACCAAGTTTTTAAAATTGTTTTTTTTTTTAAATCTGGGGGTAAGGTGTTCAACCCCCAGTCACAACCAAGATCTTTTTGTGTTATTTGTCTTTGTTAAAAGAGAAAAACGTAATATAGAGAGAACAATATAGTTAAATGAGGGAATTGGTAAAATATAAGTTAGAAACAAACTGAATTAGTTCTTTTTTTTAAAAATGTGGGAACAATTTTTCTTTACACTACACCAGTAACTTTATAATTGCTATTGTAAGATATCATTGTTTTTTCTATGTGAATTATTTCTATTTTCATTCAGAATCTTACAGAGACAGACTGACTTAAACGTTCTCTCTTCATGTCTTTTTTGTAGTCTAGAGGAAGAGTGTCTGCCAGGAAACCCCAAGCTAAAGTCAACTTGTCATATTCCTTTATCACAGTGCAGCACCGCATTGTTTGGAAATGACCAAAGGGACAGTAATCTTATCCCTTACTTTATCCCTTGGCTCTACTGGTCTAGTCTAATCACAGCACTGACACTGGGTGGATTTGAAAAGAACTAACGTTTCATTGCAGTGCCTGCCATCTGGTGTACTGTTAGAGTGTCTGTAAGAGAAACCTAAGGTTGAGAGTTCAATTCCCCTCCATGCAGAACTTTTCCTTTTTTTCCCTCAGTCATAAAGATTCTTTTAGGAACTATTTTTAGTTTCACTACACCAGTCACAGATAATTGCTATTGAAAGTTGTCATTGTTTTCTCTTTGTGAATCATTTCTATTTTCATTCAGAATCTTACAGAGACAGACTGACTTAAACGTTCCCTCTTCGTGTCTTTTCTGTAGTCTAGAGGAAGAGTGTCTGCAAGGAAACCCCAAGCTGAAGTCAACTTGTCATATTCCTTTATCACACTGCAGCACCGCATTGTTTGGAAGCCAAGAGGACAGTTATCTTATAGTTTACATTATCCCTTGGCTCTAGTGGTCTAGTCTAATCACAGCACTGACACTGGGTGGATTTGAGAAGAACTAACGTTTTCATTGCAGTGCCTGCCATCTGGTGTACTGTTAGAGTGTCTGTAAGAGAAACCTAAGGTTGAGAGTTCAATTCCCCTCCATGCAGAACTTTTCCTTTTTTTCCCTCAGTCATAAAGATTCTTTTAGGAACCAATTTTAGTTCCAATACACTAGTCACAGATAATTGCTATTGTAAGTTGTCATTGTTTTCTCTTTGTGAATTATTTCTATTTTCATTCAGAATCTTACAGAGACAGACTGACTTAAACGTTCCCTCTTTATGTCTTTTCTGTAGTGTAGAGGAAGAGTGTCTGCAAGGAAACCCCAAGCTGAAGTCAACTTGTCATATTCCTTTATCACAGTGCAGCACCGCATTGTTTGGAAATGACCAAAGGGACAGTTATCTTATCGTTTACTTTATCCCTTGGATCTACTGGTCTAGTCTAATCACAGCACTGACACTGGGTGGATATGAAAAGAACTAACGTTTCATTGCAGTGCCTGCCATCTGGTGTATTGTTAGAGTGTCTGTAAGAGAAACCTAAGGTTGAGAGTTCAATTCCCCTCCATGCAGAACTTTTCTCCCCCAGTTTCAACCAAGATCTTTTTGTGTTGTTTTTTTTCTTTCAAAAAAAAGAGAAACACAATACAGAGAGAAAAACACAAGTATAAGGGGGAATCTGGTTAATATAAGTCTGAAAAAAATTGAATTAGTTCTTTTTTAAAAAAATGTAGGAACCATTTTTAGTTTCACTACACCAGTCACAGATAATTTCTATTGTATGTTGTCATTGTTTTCTCTTTCTGAATTATTTCTTTTTTCATTCAGAATCATAGAGACAGACCAACTTAAACATTCCCTATTCATGTCTTTTCTGTGGTCTAGAGCTGGAGTGTCTGCATGGAAATCTCAAGCTTGAGAGTTCAAATCCCCTCAATCCAGCTTTTTTTTCCTTTTTGAAAGTAGTAAATATTATTTATTTCTTTCTTGTTTACACATAAAAGTGCATCCAATGTATACCCACCTGATAAATGTACACATATATGCATATACATATACATGCTCTATCTCGTCATGGAATATACCTTTCTTTGTGGTGTAGTGGAAAGGGCAATGGTTTTAGGGTACAAAGATTGGGTGTTCAATCCCAGGATAGAACCAAGTTTTTAAAATTGTTTTTCTTTTTAAAATCTGGGGGTCAGGTGTTCAACCCCCAGTCACAACCAAGATCTTTTTGTGTTATTTGTCTTTGTTAAAAGAGAAAAACGTAATATAGAGAGAACAATATAGTTAAATGAGGGAATTGGTAAAATATAAGTTAGAAACAAACTGAATTAGTTCTTTTTTTTAAAAATGTGGGAACAATTTTTCTTTACACTACACCAGTAACTTTATAATTGCTATTGTAAGATATCTTTGTTTTCTCTTTGTGAATTATTTCTATTTTCATTCAGAATCTTACAGAGACAGACTGACTTAAACGTTCCCTCTTCATGTCTTTTTTGTAGTTTAGAGGAAGAGTGTCTGCCAGGAAACCCCAAGCTGAAGTCAACTTGTCATATTCCTTTATCACAGTGCAGCACCGCATTGTTTGGAAATGACCAAAGGGACAGTCATCTTATCGTTTCCTTTATCCCTTGGCTCTACTGGTCTAGTCTAATTACAGCACTGACACTGGGTGGATATGAAAAGAACTAACGTTTTCATTGCAGTGCCTGCCATCTGGTGTACTGTTAGAGTGTCTGTAAGAGAAACCTAAGGTTGAGAGTTCAATTCCCCTCCATGCAGAACTTTTCCTTTTTTTCCCTCAGTCATAAAGATTCTTTTAGGAACCAATTTTAGTTCCAATACACTAGTCACAGATAATTGCTATTGTAAGTTGTCATTGTTTTCTCATTATGAATTATTTCTATTTTCATTCAGAATCTTACACAGACAGACTGACTTAAACGTTCCCTCTTCATGTCTTTTCTGTAGTGTAGAGGAAGAGTGTCTGCAAGGAAACCCCAAGCTGAAGTCAACTTGTCATATTCCTTTATCACAGTGCAGCACCGCATTGTTTGGAAATGACCAAGAGGACAGTAATCTTATCGTTTACTTTATCCCATGGCTCTACTGGTCTAGTCTAATCACAGCACTGACACTGGGTGGATATGAAAAGAACCAACGTTTCATTGCAGTGTCTGCCATCTGGTGTATTGTTAGAGTGTCTGTAAGAGAAACCTAAGGTTGAGAGTTCAATTCCCCTCCATGCAGAACTTTTCTCCCCCGGTTTCAACCAAGATCTTTTTGTGTTGTTTTTTTTTCTTTCAAAAAAAGAGAAACACAATACAGAGAGAAAAACACAAGTATAAGGGGGAATCTGGTTAATATAAGTTTGACAAAAACTGAATTAGTTCTTTTTTTAAAAAAATGTAGGAACCATTTTTTGTTTTACTACACCAGTCACAGATAATTGCTATTGTAAGTTGTCATTTTTTTTCTCTTTCTGAATTATTTCTATTTTCATTCAGAATCATAGAGACAGACCAACTTAAACATTCCCTCTTCATGTCTTTTCTGTGGTCTAGAGCTGGAGTGTCTGCATGGAAATCTCAATCTTGAGAGTTCAAATCCCCTCAATCCAGCTTTCTTTTCTTTGTTGAAAGTAGTAAATATTATTTTTTTCTTTCTTGTTTACACATAAAAGTGCATCCAATGTATACCTACTTGATAAATGTACACATATATGCATATACATATACATGCTCTATCTCGTCATGGAATGTACCTTTCTTTGTGGTGTAGTGGATAGGCGATGGTTTTAGGGTACAAAGATTGGGTGTTCAATCCCAGGATAGAACCAAGTTTTTAAAATTGTTTTTCATTTTAAAATCTGGGGGTCAGGTGTTCAACCCCCAGTCACAACCAAGCTCTTTTTGTGTTATTTGTCTTTGTTAAAAGAAAAAAACGTAATATGGAGAGAACAATATATTTATATGAGGGAATTGGTATAATATCAGTTGGAAACAAACTGAATTAGTTCTTTTTTTTTAAATGTGGGAACCATTTTTCGTTCCACTACACCAGTAACTTTATAATTGCTATTGTAAGATATCATTGTTTTCTCTTTGTGAATTATTTCTATTTTCATTCAGAATCTTACAGAGACAGACTGACTTTTTTTTTTTTTTTTTTTTTTATTCAAGAAAGTTTATAAGGGACAGTATGAGCATTCGCTGAGTCAATCAGCGTTCTTCCATGGTCAGGTCCAACATGGTGAAGAGAACAACAAAGACAAGTGTATGACATTACATAGACAGGACATCCATATGCCTTACAGCGTGATATATTAGGCGAATACTGTTTCCATTCTTTTAGTGTATTATTGTTCGAATAGGTCATATGACTCTATTGACTTCATTGTGGATCAGTCTGGAATATAGTATCTGTTTCCTCTTTGAAGTACCAACACCTATCGGGTGCGAAAAAGGACAGTAACAAAAAAACGATACAAGACAAGACAATACAATACAGGACAGTAACAGTGTACAATTCCAATTTCCCAAATTACAAGATTGTCTGATACTTTTTACATCTCCTATGGTTCCTTGTCTTACGATGGAGAGCCATTTCAACCCGTTTTGGTATTTATAGTTTTATAAACTTTTGGATGATTTTAGCCCGCTCATGTTAAATTTCTATTTGGTCATCTGACTCAATTTCTATAGTATAATTAACTGGTATATCTTATAACACAGTTTCCTTTTTGGTTTACACTGGTATTTTTGGCAGTATTTGGTCTGTTGTAAGGAAATCTTTAACATAATTTTTAAAGCTAACCAGACTACAGCTACGTTGTACTTCTGCGGATAAGAGGTTCCAGAGCAACATGCCTCTGTACAATGGACATTTTCTATACATTTCTGTTTTTGGTCTTACTGTTCGAAGTTGTATCTTATTTGTCATCCTAGTGACTCTTGTTGCTGTTTCTAAAATATTCTCGGGTTCATCGGTCCACCATTTGATCGATGAAAGTAAGTGCATTGCTCGTCTGATGTAGAGCGGTCTAATTTTACATTTCTCATATATCTCTTGGACTGGAGTATGTTCAGATCTCTTGATCTTTAATACAGTTCTCAAGCAGTCATTTATGCAGACCTGTAATTTTGCTCTATCTTGTATATTAAGTAGATAGTATACAAAATCAACATATTCTATACTGGGCATGATCATAAGTTTTACCAGCTTACATGCAGTGTCTTCATTCATGAAGTAACGTATCTTTCGCAGTTTATACATCTTTTTACGAGTATCATTCAGGACCTTATTTAGCTGTGTCTTTAATGCTAACTTGTGATCTATAAGGATGCCTAGATAATTATACACATTGACTGTCTCTAGTACAGTGTTCCCAATGGAACATGTATTAACACTCTGGATTTTTTTGCCTCGGATTACCCACATTAGTTTAGATTTCTTAACATTCACTGTCAGTAATTTTGACGCAAACCATTTTGTCATATTATCTAAATCATATTGCATATTCCTTATAACTTCTATTTCAGTTCTACCTGTGGTGACCATAACAAGATCATCCGCATACATAGTGACATGGGAGAATTCAAAGATATCAAATATACAATTTACAAACAAAATAAACATGACAGGACCCAATACAGATCCTTGAGGGACTCCGTAGTCGTTTCCTACATACTCACTTAAAGTGCCATTACATTTCAGTCGTTGTATTCTATTTGTTAAGTATGATTTAAAAAGCAATACAGTTTTATTGTCTAATCCTATACCAGTTAAACATTTTAACATTAAACAATGATCGACAGAATCAAAGGCCTTTCGAAGGTCGATAAAAGCGCATAGGCACAAACATTTTCTCTCCAAACTAGTACAGAGGTGATTTAAAACTCTAAAAATTGCCTGTCCCGTCGAGCGGCCTGGCATGAAGCCATACTGGTGTTTGTTTATGATATTCTCACAGATTAAGTAACTCATCAGTTGTTCGTGAATTAGTTTTTCTAACAGTTTCGATATCGTTGGTAATACGCTAACTGGGCGCCAGTTTCCAAAGTCATATAATGTACCAGTCTTGGGTAGCGGGGTAATCGTTCCATATTTTAAAGTTTGAGGAAACGTGGAAAACCGGACCATGTTATTGAACATTGTTGAGATAATCTTTGGATTGTACATTAACATTTTCTTTAATACATGTATTTTTAAATAATCTATTCCCGTGGTTTTATCGTTCTCTAACTCCATTATGTATTTATTTGCTTGGATGCTTGTTATTTCTTTTAGACCAAATTCCTCTATACCTCTTCTGTGTAATATTACATTCGGTGCAGTATCTGTTCTATTGTCTAATTTACATTCTCTGGCTAACTTCTCTCCTATACTTGCAAAGAAGATATTCATGTCCGCTGGTCCCTGGCTATCTTTAAAAGGAACCGAAGTATTCTCTCTACTCTTACCTTGCCATAAATCGTCATTCACTATTCGCCAAAACTTTTTGGGATTCTTTTTGTTAATCTCTAGATTTTCCTTTATTTTTTTCGATTTCAGTTTTCGTATTTCTCTATTTATGTGTCTTTGTAATCTTCTTATCTTGGGTAGTAATTTCAGCTTTTTTTGTTTGTCCTTTATGACTCTTTTTAACAAAGTACTCCTGTGTTTAATACTTAATTTTATATCACGTGTGAGTTCTAGGCCATGTTGTTGGGTGATTTCAAATTCCCTAATAGGACAAGTGCTGTTTAGATATTCTGTTATATAGTTAGTGAACTGTAAGTTTGTATCCTCTATCTGGCCTTCCAGGGTTTCTTCCACTGCATTAGTATCATATGCCAGTAGGTGGTTTTTCATTCTGTCATCTTTCAATTTGTTATAATTTCGGCCTTTGATTTTTATTGTGGTAATACGATTTCTGTTCTTTTTTCTAAGTGCATAAATAGGTATATGGTCGCTGACATATAAGTCAAAGCAACCGGAGTCACTAACTATGTTACAGTTCGTATATATGTGATCCAGCCTGCTACGACCATGCTTATGCAAGTAGGTATCCTGAGTATGTACTATATTTAGCTTATTCCTCGATAGAAATGTTTTCATAATTTGATATTTATTACTACTTATAACGTTTGCATTCACGTTAAAGTCTCCTAAGACCCATATTTCATTATTTTTAAATATCCTATCGTTAAGTATATCATCTAGTCTACTATAGCATGCTTGGACGTCCTTGTGGGGTGGTCGGTAAACCGTAATTATTACTAGTTTCTTATGATTTGGCTCAGATACAACATGAGTCATTATTTCATATCTCACGGTCGAAAAACAATAATCCTCTATTTTTTCAACATAACTTATCTTACTATTATGAACATAAAGGGCAATCCCACCGCCGCATTTCTTTTCAGGGTAGTCCCGGTCATTTCTATAGATTGTCATGTTTGGTATTTTCAATATGCTTGAGTCGCACCTTTCCTTGAGCCACGTTTCGGTGACTGCAGCATAGGTGCAGTGAGGGAAAAAACCTTTGAGCTCTTCCAGCCTTTTATGCATACTCCTAACATTAATTGTTGAAAAAATTTCTCCTTTTTTCTCTTTCAGCTCATTTACAGTAACTAGAGACATTGTTGTTTTTGGAAACGTAATTATAGTCGCTTCTCCATTTATCAGGGATCAATACGATATAGGGTAAGTTGGTATACACTACATACAAAAACGCATAAACACACACAATAAACATATAAGTGATAACACAGTCTACCTGGTTTACCTGGACACAATGTAGACTGAGCTCCGCGAACACTGGGTTCAAGAGCATGGTTACGGTTGTGCATAGCATATTAACAAGTATAACATAAAACATTTAGAACTTTTCTCTTATAGCACAGTGATTTGACTGAATGCACGGGTGACCTGTTCGTGGTTTTAATGAGCTTACGATCCTAACTGTAGTGTGATGTGAGTGTGCGGTCATATGACTCGCCTATTTGCTTACATCTAATTTAGGTTGCTATCTATTGATTGTCATATTTGTTGAACACAGTAAGCGGCTGGACTACCCGTGTTTTTGCTGACAAAAACCAATGTCATATATAGTTCTTCTGAGAAAAACAGATTGGCTTCCATGGATTTAAACCTGGCCCTATCTTCTTCCGATATCAGGGGTTTTAGATATGGAACAGTCTTACTTGTGTTTGCAGCTAACCGTGACACCCTGCCACGATGTTTTTGTCTATGGCATCGGAAAGGAGTCGAGCGAGCTTGAACTGCGTGGGGGGGTCTGGATGAACTCCATCACTCAGTCTTCCGTAGAGGTGTTTCGTCTGTTTGCCGGGTCTGTTGCGGTGAATTTCACGGGCCAGGTAGGCCGTGAAAACTCCTTCCGAATCGTTCAGTTCCGCAATCATCTCGTTTACAGCTTGTATTGCCTCGTTCAGCCTGGGTTGATCAATGTACATGAGGGAGTTGTGGTTCGCCTTGTTGAGTGCAACTCCATAGATAGAGCACACTATCACTGGTATATTATCGTATAGGCGGTGAACTACTGCTTTCATGTCCTCGAACTGGTCAATAACTTTCTCAGCAATTTGTTTTGCATTGCCGATACGGAGCCCGATTTCGCCGGTCTGGTAGTTCTTGTACGTAATATTGTTTGATCCACATAGAACATATATGGCATCATAATGTTCCCCCATTGCCCGTTTCCACCTCATGGCGGAGATGATTTCACGTGTGATTCGTTGTATTTTGGCGCCAGGGTAAGTATACAGGTCGAAGTCCAATTGTCTGTGAGCTAACAGGTGATTATCCAAATTGGCACTACGTGAGTCGCCTATTATAAGGTATTTATGAGGTACCGGGTTCCAGTTATTCATATCGTAGATGAAGTATATGCTCTTTGAGTCAAAGTCAAGTTTTAGCGCGTCGTTGCTTATGTGAGAGGTGAGTCACTACTAACTTTTACGTCCTGCCCTGCTAGCTGGACTTGTTTTACTTACTGTTTCGCGCCTCAGCTCGCTTCTGAGTGCGGTCAGGATCTCACCTAGCCTATTAACACCATAATATTGACCTGCGTCGTATATGTCGTCGGTGATCTCTGCTCCGCCACCCCAATAACAGTCACGTGTACCTTCGACCAAGTTTTGTGGGTGGGTTTCCAACAGTTTGATTTTCAGTGGGGCATTTTGTGTGAACTTCGTTTTGGTTATGTTTGTCATAACTTCGTCTCTTAGTTTCAGCCATTTTGCAGAGGTCTTGCACGAGTCACCTATCTTCTTTGCACCGTAAGCGGTTTTGGATTTCATTACTTGATTCAGTAGGTCTCTTCGTTCAGCTACCTTACATTTCTCAGCCTGGAATGCTTGCTCGCTGCTAAGGTAATTGACGCCATTGTGTTTCATTTCCACAGGGTGAAAATTACTTAAGAAGGATTCACTACCTTTAAAGACCAAACCTGCTTTGTATTTTTTCATACCATGTAGTAGGGCTTCTCTTATTTTGGGTTTGGTTGTTGTTACAGTATCCGGTGTCGTTTTTGGCAGTGCTGGGAACGGGTCTTCTTTCTTGTCAGGTTTTTGAATCTCTGTTTCCTGTTTGGTCGATTTGTTTTCCTCTGTTTGCTTACTGGATATTTCAGTATCCAAGATACAGATGGTATTACTTTCTTCTTCTTCGTCTAGTTTAGGGTTTCCTTTTTGATCAGGGTTCGTTTCATCAGTTTCGTTTAGCTCAATGACTTGACTATCATCTACTTCTATTGTCCTGTTTGCATCTACTCCTTCAGGTAAGGCATCTACAGGCCGAGTGTTATTGTTGTTATCCTGTTTATCTTTTCCTGCCACTAGTCTGGATGTTAATTCCCCCCAGGATTCGTTGTTTTTAACCAAGGTGTTCCTTTGTTCTGGATTTTTCCTTTGACCTGCTTCTACTGGCTTTAGGGTATTTGGTATTCGGTCCATGTATCTTGCATTGTGCCATACGTTGTCAACCGAGACTTCTTCCCCTCGTAGCATTGTAGTATGTCCGTTTTTGCGGCAGTGTATTGCTATTTTTCTAGCATTGGTTTTAGCTTTTCTAGTTTCGGGATCCTCGTCTGGGTTGATGTATATTCTTTCAAACCCTTCAATTTTTCTCAAGTTTCTTTTTTGAGACAAGACTAGGTCGTGTGCCCATACTGTAGTGAAGCATACCAGTATTGGTGCCGTTTCTCGGTTTGTGTTTCTGTTCCTGATTCGTGTAGCGAAATTAATATCTCTTATATCAATTTCTGGGCAGATGCAGCCAATGACAAAAATGGCTGACTTGTATGCATCTTCATTGTGCCTCTCATGGAGCCCTTCGATATAGATGTTGAGTCTTTTTGGCGACTTAAACGTTCCCTCTTCATGTCTTTTCTGTAGTGTAGAGGAAGAGTGTCTGCAAGGAAACCCCAAGCTGAAGTCAACTTGTCATATTCCTTTATCACAGTGCAGCACCGCATTGTTTGGAAATGACCAAAGGGACAGTAATCTTATCCCTTACTTTATCCCATGGCTCTACTGGTCTAGTCTAATCACAGCACTGACACTGGGTGGATTTGAGAAGAACTAACGTTTCATTGCAGTGCCTGCCATCTGGTGTACTGTTAGAGTGTCTGTAAGAGAAACCTAAGGTTGAGAGTTCAATTCCCGTCCATGCAGAACTTTTCCTTTTTTTCCCTCAGTCATAAAGATTCTTTTAGGAACCAATTTTAGTTCCAATACACTAGTCACAGATAATTGCTGTTGTAAGTTGTCATTGTTTTCTCTTTGTGAATTATTTCTATTTTCATTCAGAATCTTACAGAGACAGACTGACTTAAACGTTCTCTCTTCATGTCTTTTCTGTAGTGTAGGGGAAGAGTGTCTGCAAGGAAACCCCAAGCTGAAGTGAACTTGTCATATTCCTTTATCACAGTGCAGCACCGCATTGTTTGGAAATGACCAAAGGGACAGTTATCTTTTCGTTTACTTTATCCCTTGGCTCTACTGGTCTAGTCTTATCACAGCACTGACACTGGGTGGATATGAAAAGAACTAACGTTTTCATTGCAGTGCCTGCCATCTGGTGTATTGTTAGAGTGTCTGTAAGAGAAACCTAAGGTTGAGAGTTCAATTCCCCTCCATGCAGAACTTTTCTCCCCCGGTTTCAACCAAGATCTTTTTGTGTTGTTTTTTTCTTTCAAAAAAAGAGAAACACAATACAGAGAGAAAAACACAAGTAGAAGGGGGAATCTGGTTAATATAAGTCTGAAAAAAATTGAATTAGTTCTTTTTTTTAAAAAATGTAGGAACCATTTTTAGTTTCACTACACCAGTCACAGATAATTGCTATTGTATGTTGTCATTGTTTTCTCTTTCTGAATTATTTCTATTTTCATTCACAATCATAGAGACAGACCAACTTAAACATTCCCTATTCATGTCTTTTCTGTGGTCTAGAGCTGGAGTGTCTGCATGGAAATCTCAAGCTTGAGAGTTCAAATCCCCTCAATCCAGCTTTCTTTTCTTTTTTGAAAGTAGTAAATATTATAGAATTACTATGTTGTCGCTCGTGTATGGTGGACGTACGCCGAGGTTTGTCTCACGGTCGTACTCACCTCGGCCTACGGCCTTGGTGAGTACGACCGTGAGACAAACCTCGGCGTATGTCCACCATACACGAGCGACAACGTCGTAATTCTATTATTATATATCTTCAAATGTATTAAAAACTGTTAAATTACCGTTTTTTCACCGTAAATCGCCATAACGTCACACTCAACTGTTCGACAAAGACGTCAAATACACTGTCATACTTGTTATTCAATCCCATAGTCCTTAGCGGCAGCTTTCTACACTCGCCTATCTGAGTTTTGCTTTCCGCGTCATTGGCACCGTACACAGAATCTATGGTTCGGAGACTGACCGTTATTTACATAGCGTAGCGCATGCTCAATTTGAATATGCCGTGAAGCCACTTCCGCCCAACTGTTTTTGCAGTCTAGATAAATTTTTTCATAATACATAATAACTTGGTTTAATAATTATTAATATAGTAATCAAATATATTTCATAGCTTAGATTCATTTTAATTTTTAAAAAAAGGAGTAACTATTCAATCTAAGTACTACGAAGCACCGACCGTAGCGCCCCTAGTAAGTCAAGTGGCACTATTTTCACTCAGACACAGGCACCCGACGAAGGCGGATCTAACTTCGATGGACATTAACCGACTAATTAAGTTAAGTAAATTGTTTTATTCAAACTAGACGTATTGCTCCAAAATGCGTATATAATGTTCAATATGTCTTATAGATACTCGGGAATCTCTATTTATTTCATGACAACAAGTAATTTAACTCAAATTCAAGTTTTTTATTAACCATTTTTGCAAAGCCAACATGGCCGCCTTTTTTCACTTTGCTCTTACGCAGTTCGATAACTTGGCAATATTATTTATATCGTTATCAACTTTGCACACTTACATCTATAGGATGTACTTAATTATAGAAATTAATGTTTATATTGAAAGTTCCTGCATCAATATTGGCCCCAGCTAGGAGACCACGGATCATATCGTTGGTGTTAACATGCGATTGATTCAACTGGTTTGAATTTCTGCTCCTAACTGCCACCGTGTCTATATTGAATTCATCATTTTCCAAGTCATTGTAGAAGCTGGCAGTCACAGCGTCAATCTGAAAATATAATAGTACATAACATATGTTTAATATACTCACTTTATTTGTTTTTTGTGTTTTTTAAATCACAATAATTTACAATTTTATTTTCACTTACCTCTTCAGGGTCCTCCATTGCCTGGATGTTGGTTGCTGCACGTTGCTGCTTTCGGCCTGGGACGACAGCTCCTTCCACTACGATACCAGCCTATTTGAACGATGACAACAATATTCTCAAGATCACAATATATTATTTATATTACCACATATATCCAACAATATTCAGCTGGAGAATTAATATTTACCTGAGCCGATGGTGTTCCAAGTGCGGCCGGGACCACTCGTCGTGCTTGCCTTTCCTGTTGTTCTGGAACGGTAGTATCCAAACGTGGACGTTTGGCGACTGGCACCATCCTTCGATCCTCAACTACCCCACTCTGGTCAGATGAGAAAATTAAAAAATATATGTGATATCTACAGGGGTATTTACAAAGGAATCTATATTCAACTCGTTCCAAAGTGAAAATATTAATCACCTGAGTAGGAGGCGCGCCCAATGCTGCTGGAATAGATCTATGCGCTTCGTCTCGTTCTGGTCCCAGAGTACGAGTTCTGTCTTCAATCTGTGTAAACATTCAAGCAATGTGTCAAGTTATACAGATCAATGTTATAAATTCCAGGATATAAAGGAAATATATACGGCAATTTGAAAGTAAAACCTGTGCTTGGATGGCTTCAATTGATAAAGGAGTATCGTTGTCGTCGATATTTTTTATACCTGGATTATATTAGGAATGTTTTTTTACACTCACCTGGAGCTGACGTGCCGCTGGCAGTGCTGCATTTAAAGGTTGGTATGTCTTATTGTGCTCATTTAGCACCGAATACATTTCTCTTTGTTGATTTATACTCGCTATGGCGTAGTTCTGAAGAGATTGGATGTTTTTGTGGCCGCTAAGCTGGGCTACGAGGTTGGGTGGGACTCCCGCATGTATCAGACTGCTGCAGGTAGTTTTTCTAACAGAATGGTTGGTGATTTTTTTCCCCTGTAGCCCAGCTTTAGCGGCCGACACCTTCATAATCCTACCAAGTTCATTGTTTCCCATCGACATGCGTTGGTACCATATATTAGAATCAGGGCCTCTTTTGTGGTTCACACAAAGGTAAAATGGTGCTGAAGCCACGTTCATTTCTTTTGGGCGATGTGTTTCATATTTTCTTAATAGATATATCGGACATCTTGCCGTGTTTTGGGCGTTTCTCCACATACGTGGAGCGAACGCGCGTGAAGTCGCCCCATCCCCTTGCCGAGTTTTCGTCACTCGCTCCGAAAACTTTATGCTCTCTTCACCAGATTCTTTAACTATTTCTAAATCACCCCATTGCATTTGCCTTGCTTCCTGTCGTCCCCTCAGACCGAAACACTTAGTATTTAAAAACCACAGGGCGTTTCTTAACCCAACAGGAGTTTCTGCAGCGAAAGCCCCTGATTCCCACAACTTCTCTTCGTCTTCGGCTGTCAGTGCGTCGCACTGTAAATATGAAAAAAATGGAAATATTTTATTTTCATATTTTAGGCTTCATCAGTTTTTAAATTTGCAAAAATCATTGATTATTGTTACAGTATTATATAGAAATAAATATTTTTTCATTATTATTACTTACTCTGTTTGGTCGGTTGCCGTGTCCGAGCGATTTCAATTCTTTTTTTTTACTTGCCATTACTTCCCTGCATGTCCTGAAGGTATCGCTGGTTGTGATATTCTCACTGTAGTTGTGACTGTCCAAGTATCTTTTAAAGCTAGCGTAAATACTGGAAATTGTTTCGGGTTCGAAATCTCCACCATCGATACGTTTTGCAGTTATAAAGTACTTTCCTATATGAAGGTTTAATCGTAGTGGTTCAATTTCTTCCAGTTTTCTATTTTCTCCTTCTTTTCTGAGATACTTCATGAAGTTATCTACATCGCGGCTGGTTTTTTTCTTTGTTTCGCTAGATTTTTTGCTTTCGATATAGTTACGAAGCACATCATCGGCATTTTCAGCAATAACTTGAACCTCTGTCTCATTATTTTCCACTGTTTCGTCTTCTATTACCGCTAAAACATTTAAAACCACAGGTATTTCGATTACTGGGTCTTCTCCCTCCATAGTGAAGCAGACGACTGCCTGACACTGTCAGTGGCGTCATACATTCCTTTAGATTTCGCTATGTTAAACCCTTTCGTATTTCTCCTAAGGTATTTATACTCTATAATTTTACTATATTAATTCGTTAGAATATGTATCTTATTTTTCTGTACTTTTGTTGCTTGTTTTTTTTCCGTTTATAAATGATTTACCGCATTCGCTAATCTTTATTTACATTTTGCAGATCCACTTCCGGTTTTCTCCGACAGCAACGCAACCACTGTTCGCAGTGAGTTTATTTATTCTATTTTGCTTCCTACTGTATTTATATCATATATAAACTGTGTAATCTATATCCTAAATGTATTTCACCTCCAAATTCACTAAATATGCATGTTAATTAGTTGCGATCTTTGTACAATGGGTTGTCAAACCCGCGATTCGATGACGTCTGCCATTATTGTATTTCTCGCCCAGCCGAGTGCTTCGGCCTCTCGACCAATCAGATTGCGTTATTTTTCAAAGCACTCCGTATGTCAGTCAAAGCACTCCGTATGTCATTCAAAGCACTCCGTATGTCAATTTCAAATACGGTGCGTACCAAGCTAGACGGAGTGCCTTGGTTGTATGATATTAATACTATACCCCTAGGAGCAGTCAGTATTGATAGATAGTTTGTGCATAGGTATATAATAATATTTATTTCTTTCTTGTTTACACATAAAAGTGCATCCAATGTATACCCACCTGATAAATGTACACATATATGCATATACATATACATGCTCTATCTCCTCATGGAATATACCTTTCTCTGTGGTGTAGTGGATAGGGCAATGGTTTTAGGGTACAAAGATTGGGTGTTCAATCCCAGGATAGTACCGAGTTTTTAAAATTGTTTTTCTTTTTAAAATCTGGGGGTCAGGTGTTCAACCCCCAGTCACAACCAAGATCTTTTTGTGTTATTTGTCTTTGTTAAAAGAGAAAAATGTAATATAGAGAGAGCAATATAGTTAAATGAGGGAATCGGTATAATATCAGTTAGAAACAAACTGAATTAGTTCTTTTTTTTAAAAATGTGGGAACCATTTTTCGTTACACTACACCAGTAACTTTATAATTGCTATTGTAAGATATCATTGTTTTCTCTTTGTGAATTATTTCTATTTTCATTCAGAATCTTACAGAGACAGACTGACTTAAACGTTCCCTCTTCATGTCTTTTCTGTAGTCTAGAGGAAGAGTGTCTGCAAGGAAACCCCAAGCTGAAATCAACTTGTCATATTCCTTTATCACAGTGCCGCACCGCATTGTTTGGAAATGACCAAAGGGACAGTAATCTTATCCCTTACTTTATCCCTTGGCTCTACTGGTCTAGTCTAATCACAGCACTGACACTGGGTGGATATGAAAAGAACCAACGTTTTCATTGCAGTGCCTGCCATCTGGTGTACTATTAGAGTGTCTGTAAGAGAAACCTAAGGTTGAGAGTTCAATTCCCCTCCATGCAGAACTTTTCCTTTTTTTCCCTCAGTCATAAAGATTCTTTTAGGAACCAATTTTAGTTCCAATACACTAGTCACAGATAATTGCTATTGTAAGTTGTCATTGTTTTCTCTTTGTGAATTATTTCTATTTTCATTCAGAATCTTACAGAGACAGACTGACTGAAACGTTCCCTCTTCATGTCTTTTCTGTAGTCTAGAGGAAGAGTGTCTGCAAGGAACCCCCAAGCTAAAGTCAACTTGTCATATTCCTTTATCACAGTGCAGCACCGCATTGTTTGGAAATGACCATGAGGACAGTTATCCTATCCATTACATTATCCCTTGGCTCTACTGGTCTAGTCTAATCACAGCATTGACACTGGGTGGATATGAAAAGAACTAACGTTTTCATAGTAGTGCCTGCCACCTAGTGTACTGTAAGATTGCCTGAAAGAGAAACCTAAGGTTGAGAGTTCAATTCCCCTCCATGCAGAACTTTTCTCCCCTGGTTTCAACCAAGATCTTTTTGTGGTTTTTTTTTCTTTCAAAAAGAGAGAAACACAATACAGAGAGAAAAACACAAGTATAAGGGGGAATCTGGTTAATATAAGTTTGAAAAAAACTGAATTAGTTCTTTTTGAAAAAAAATATAGGAACCATTTTTAGTTTCACTACACCAGTCACAGATAATTGCTATTGTGACTTGTCTTTTTTTCTCTTTCTGAATTATTTCTATTTTCAATCAGAATCATAGAGACAGACCAACTTAAACATTCCCTTTTCATGTCTTTTCTGTGGTCTAGAGGTGAAGTGAGTGCATGGAAATCTCAAGCTTGAGAGTTCAAATCCCCTCAATCCAGCTTTTTTTTCCTTTTTGAAAGTAGTAAATATTATTTATTTCTTTCTTGTTTACACATAAAAGTGCATCCAATGTATACCCACTTGATAAATGTACACATATATGCATATACATATACATGCTCTATCTCGTCATGGAATATACCTTTCTTTGTGGTGTAGTGGAAAGGGCAATGGTTTTAGGGTACAAAGATTGGGTGTTCAATCCCAGGATAGAACCAAGTTTTTAAAATTGTTTTTCTTTTTAAAATCTGGGGGTCAGGTGTTCAACCCCCAGTCACAACCAAGATCTTTTTGTGTTATTTGTCTTTGTTAAAAGAGAAAAACGTAATATAGAGAGAACAATATAGTTAAATGAGGGAATTGGTAAAATATAAGTTAGAAACAAACTGAATTAGTTCTTTTTTTTAAAAATGTGGGAACAATTTTTCTTTACACTACACCAGTAACTTTATAATTGCTATTGTAAGATATCATTGTTTTCTCTTTGTGAATTATTTCTATTTTCATTCAGAATCTTACAGAGACAGACTGACTTAAACGTTCCCCCTTCATGTCTTTTTTGTAGTCTAGAGGAAGAATGTCTGCCAGGAAACCCCAAGCTGAAGTCAACTTGTCATATTCCTTTATCACAGTGCAGCACCGCATTGTTTGGAAATGACCAAAGGGACAGTCATCTTATCGTTTCCTTTATCCCTTGTCTCTACTGGTCTAGTCTAATTACAGCACTGACACTGGGTGGATATGAAAAGAACTAACGTTTTCATTGCAGTGCCTGCCATCTGGTGTACTGTTAGAGTGTCTGTAAGAGAAACCTAAGGTTGAGAGTTCAATTCCCCTCCATGCAGAACTTTTCCTTTTTTTCCCTCAGTCATAAAGATTCTTTTAGGAACCAATTTTAGTTCCAATACACTAGTCACAGATAATTGCTATTGTAAGTTGTCATTGTTTTCTCATTATGAATTATTTCTATTTTCATTCAGAATCTTACACAGACAGACTGACTTAAACGTTCCCTCTTCATGTCTTTTCTGTAGTGTAGAGGAAGAGTGTCTGCAAGGAAACCCCAAGCTGAAGTCAACTTGTCATATTCCTTTATCACAGTGCAGCACCGCATTGTTTGGAAATGACCAAGAGGACAGTAATCTTATCGTTTACTTTATCCCATGGCTCTACTGGTCTAGTCTAATCACAGCACTGACACTGGGTGGATATGAAAAGAACCAACGTTTCATTGCAGTGCCTGCCATCTGGTGTATTGTTAGAGTGTCTGTAAGAGAAACCTAAGGTTGAGAGTTCAATTCCCCTCCATGCAGAACTTTTCTCCCCCGGTTTCAACCAAGATCTTTTTGTGTTGTTTTTTTTCTTTCAAAAAAAGAGAAACACAATACAGAGAGAAAAACACAAGTATAAGGGGGAATCTGGTTAATATAAGTTTGACAAAAACTGAATTAGTTCTTTTTTAAAAAAAATGTAGGAACCATTTTTTGTTTTACTACACCAGTCACAGATAATTGCTATTGTAAGTTGTCATTTTTTTCTCTTTCTGAATTATTTCTATTTTCATTCAGAATCATAGAGACAGACCAACTTAAACATTCCCTCTTCATGTCTTTTCTGTGGTCTAGAGCTGGAGTGTCTGCATGGAAATCTCAATCTTGAGAGTTCAAATCCCCTCAATCCAGCTTTCTTTTCTTTGTTGAAAGTAGTAAATATTATTTTTTTCTTTCTTGTTTACACATAAAAGTGCATCCAATGTATACCTACTTGATAAATGTACACATATATGCATATACATATACATGCTCTATCTCGTCATGGAATATACCTTTCTTTGTGGTGTAGTGGATAGGCGATGGTTTTAGGGTACAAAGATTGGGTGTTCAATCCCAGGATAGAACCAAGTTTTTAAAATTGTTTTTCATTTTAAAATCTGGGGGTCAGGTGTTCAACCCCCAGTCACAACCAAGCTCTTTTTGTGTTATTTGTCTTTGTTAAAAGTAAAAACCGTAATATAGAGAGAACAATATATTTATATGAGGGAATTGGTATAATATCAGTTGGAAACAAACTGAATTAGTTCTTTTTTTTTAAATGTGGGAACCATTTTTCGTTCCACTACACCAGTAACTTTATAATTGCTATTGTAAGATATCATTGTTTTTTCTTTGTGAATTATTTCTATTTTCATTCAGAATCTTACAGAGACAGACTGACTTAAACGTTCCCTCTTCATGTCTTTTCTGTAGTGTAGAGGAAGAGTGTCTGCAAGGAAACCCCAAGCTGAAGTCAACTTGTCATATTCCTTTATCACAGTGCAGCACCGCATTGTTTGGAAATGACCAAAGGGACAGTAATCTTATCCCTTACTTTATCCCATGGCTCTACTGGTCTAGTCTAATCACAGCACTGACACTGGGTGGATATGAAAAGAACTAACGTTTCATTGCAGTGCCTGCCATCTGGTGTATTGTTAGAGTGTCTGTAAGAGAAACCTAAGGTTGAGAGTTCAATTCCCCTCCATGCAGAACTTTTCTCCCCCAGTTTCAACCAAGATCTTTTTGTGTTGTTTTTTTCTTTCAAAAAAAAGAGAAACACAATACAGAGAGAAAAACACAAGTATAAGGGGGAATCTGGTTAATATAAGTCTGAAAAAAATTGAATTAGTTCTTTTTTTTTTTAAATGTAGGAACCATTTTTAGTTTCACTACACCAGTCACAGATAATTGCTATTGTATGTTGTCATTGTTTTCTCTTTCTGAATTATTTCTTTTTTCATTCAGAATCATAGAGACAGACCAACTTAAACATTCCCTATTCATGTCTTTTCTGTGGTCTAGAGCTGGAGTGTCTGCATGGAAATCTCAAGCTTGAGAGTTCAAATCCCCTTAATCCAGCTTTTTTTTCCTTTTTGAAAGTAGTAAATATTATTTATTTCTTTCTTGTTTACACATAAAAGTGCATCCAATGTATACCCACCTGATAAATGTACACATATATGCATATACATATACATGCTCTATCTCGTCATGGAATATACCTTTCTTTGTGGTGTAGTGGAAAGGGCAATGGTTTTAGGGTACAAAGATTGGGTGTTCAATCCCAGGATAGAACCAAGTTTTTAAAATTGTTTTTCTTTTTAAAATCTGGGGGTCAGGTGTTCAACCCCCAGTCACAACCAAGATCTTTTTGTGTTATTTGTCTTTGTTAAAAGAGAAAAACGTAATATAGAGAGAACAATATAGTTAAATGAGGGAATTGGTAAAATATAAGTTAGAAACAAACTGAATTAGTTCTTTTTTTTAAAAATGTGGGAACAATTTTTCTGTACACTACACCAGTAACTTTATAATTGCTATTGTAAGATATCATTGTTTTTTCTATGTGAATTATTTCTATTTTCATTCAGAATATTACAGAGACAGACTGACTTAAACGTTCCCTCTTCATGTCTTTTTTGTAGTCTAGAGGAAGAGTGTCTACCAGGAAACCCCAAGCTGAAGTCAACTTGTCATATTCCTTTATCACAGTGCAGCACCGCATTGTTTGGAAATGACCAAAGGGACAGTAATCTTATCCCTTACTTTATCCCTTGGCTCTACTGGTCTAGTCTAATCACAGCACTGACACTGGGTGGATTTGAAAAGAACTAACGTTTCATTGCAGTGCCTGCCATCTGGTGTACTGTTAGAGTGTCTGTAAGAGAAACCTAAGGTTGAGAGTTCAATTCCCCTCCATGCAGAACTTTTCCTTTTTTTCCCTCAGTCATAAAGATTCTTTTAGGAACTATTTTTAGTTTCACTACACCAGTCACAGATAATTGCTATTGAAAGTTGTCATTGTTTTCTCTTTGTGAATCATTTCTATTTTCATTCAGAATCTTACAGAGACAGACTGACTTAAACGTTCCCTCTTCGTGTCTTTTCTGTAGTCTAGAGGAAGAGTGTCTGCAAGGAAACCCCAAGCTGAAGTCAACTTGTCATATTCCTTTATCACAGTGCAGCACCGCATTGTTTGGAAATGACCAAAGGGACAGTTATCTTATCGTTTACTTTATCCCTTGGCTCTACTGGTCTAGTCTAATCACAGCACTGACACTGGGTGGATATGAAAAGAACTAACGTTTCATTGCAGTGCCTGCCATCTGGTGTATTGTTAGAGTGTCTGTAAGAGAAACCTAAGGTTGAGAGTTCAATTCCCCTCCATGCAGAACTTTTCTCCCCCAGTTTCAACCAAGATCTTTTTGTGTTGTTTTTTTCTTTCAAAAAAAGAGAAACACAATACAGAGAGAAAAACACAAGTATAAGGGGGAATCTGGTTAATATAAGTCTGAAAAAAATTGAATTAGTTCTTTTTAAAAAAAAATGTAGGAACCATTTTTAGTTTCACTACACCAGTCACAGATAATTGCTATTGTATGTTGTCATTGTTTTCTCTTTCTGAATTATTTCTTTTTTCATTCAGAATCATAGAGACAGACCAACTTAAACATTCCCTATTCATGTCTTTTCTGTGGTCTAGAGCTGGAGTGTCTGCATGGAAATCTCAAGCGTAAGAGCTCAAATCCCCTCAATCCAGCTTTCTTTTCTTTTTTGAAAGTAGTAAATATTATTTATTT
Organism: Alentia gelatinosa; assembly: GCA_950022655.1. NCBI lineage: Eukaryota > Metazoa > Annelida > Polychaeta > Phyllodocida > Polynoidae > Alentia > Alentia gelatinosa. Next base: position 66,467,221 of record OX465585.1, read on the forward strand.
CTTTCTTGTTTACACATAAAAGTGCATCCAAAGTATACCCACCTGATAAATTTACACATATATGCATATACATATACATGCTCTATCTCGTCATGGAATATACCTTTCTTTGTGGTGTAGTGGAAAGGGCAATGGTTTTAGGGTACAAAGATTGGGTGTTCAATCCCAGGATAGAACCAAGTTTTTAAAATTGTTTTTTTTTTTAAATCTGGGGTAAGGTGTTCAACCCCCAGTCACAACCAAGATCTTTTTGTGTTATTTGTCTTTGTTAAAAGAGAAAAACGTAATATAGCGAGAACAATATAGTTAAATGAGGGAATCGGTAAAATATAAGTTAGAAACAAACTGAATTAGTTCTTTTTAAAAAAATGTGTGAACCATTTTTCTTTACACTACACCAGTAACTTTATAATTGCTATTGTAAGATATCATTATTTTTTCTATGTGAATTATTTCTATTTTCATTCAGAATCTTACAGAGACAGACTGACTTAAACGTTCCCTCTTCATGTCTTTTTTGTAGTCTAGAGGAAGAGTGTCTGCAAGGAAACCCCAAGCTAAAGTCAACTTGTCATATTCCTTTATCACAGTGCAGCACCGCATTGTTTGGAAATGACCAAAGGGACAGTAATCTTATCCCTTACTTTATCCCTTGGCTCTACTGGTCTAGTCTAATCACAGCACTGACACTGGGTGGATTTGAAAAGAACTAACGTTTCATTGCAGTGCCAGCCATCTGGTGTACTGTTAGAGTGTCTGTAAGAGAAACCTAAGGTTGAGAGTTCAATTCCCCTCCATGCAGAACTTTTCCTTTTTTTCCCTCAGTCATAAAGATTCTTTTAGGAACTATTTTTAGTTTCACTACACCAGTCACAGATAATTGCTATTGAAAGTTGTCATTGTTTTCTCTTTGTGAATCATTTCTATTTTCATTCAGAATCTTACAGAGACAGACTGACTTAAACGTTCCCTCTTCGTGTCTTTTCTGTAGTCTAGAGGAAGAGTGTCTGCAAGGAAACCCCAAGCTGAAGTCAACTTGTCATATTCCTTTATCACACTGCAGCACCGCATTGTTTGGAAGCCAAGAGGACAGTTATCTTATAGTTTACATTATCCCTTGGCTCTAGTGGTCTAGTCTAATCACAGCACTGACACTGGGTGGATTTGAGAAGAACTAACGTTTTCATTGCAGTGCCTGCCATCTGGTGTACTGTTAGAGTGTCTGTAAGAGAAACCTAAGGTTGAGAGTTCAATTCCCCTCCATGCAGAACTTTTCCTTTTTTTCCCTCAGTCATAAAGATTCTTTTAGGAACCAATTATAGTTCCAATACACTAGTCACAGATAATTGCTATTGTAAGTTGTCATTGTTTTCTCTTTGTGAATTATTTCTATTTTCATTCAGAATCTTACAGAGACAGACTGACTTAAACGTTCCCTCTTTATGTCTTTTCTGTAGTGTAGAGGAAGAGTGTCTGCAAGAAAAACCCCAAGCTGAAGTCAACTTGTCATATTCCTTTATCACAGTGCAGCAAAGCATTGTTTGGAAATGACCAAAGGGACAGTTATCTTATCGTTTACTTTATCCCTTGGCTCTACTGGTCTAGTCTAATCACAGCACTGACACTGGGTGGATATGAAAAGAACTAACGTTTCATTGCAGTGCCTGCCATCTGGTGTATTGTTAGAGTGTCCGTAAGAGAAACCTAAGGTTGAGAGTTCAATTCCCCTCCATGCAGAACTTTTCTCCCCCAGTTTCAACCAAGATCTTTTTGTGTTGTTTTTTTCTTTCAAAAAAAAGAGAAACACAATACAGAGAGAAAAACACAAGTATAAGGGGGAATCTGGTTAATATAAGTCTGAAAAAAATTGAATTAGTTCTTTTTTTTTTTAAATGTAGGAACCATTTTTAGTTTCACTACACCAGTCACAGATAATTGCTATTGTATGTTGTCATTGTTTTCTCTTTCTGAATTATTTCTTTTTTCATTCAGAATCATAGAGACAGACCAACTTAAACATTCCCTATTCATGTCTTTTCTGTGGTCTAGAGCTGGAGTGTCTGCATGGAAATCTCAAGCTTGAGAGTTCAAATCCCCTTAATCCAGCTTTTTTTTCCTTTTTGAAAGTAGTAAATATTATTTATTTCTTTCTTGTTTACACATAAAAGTGCATCCAATGTATACCCACCTGATAAATGTACACATATATGCATATACATATACATGCTCTATCTCGTCATGGAATATACCTTTCTTTGTGGTGTAGTGGAAAGGGCAATGGTTTTAGGGTACAAAGATTGGGTGTTCAATCCCAGGATAGAACCAAGTTTTTAAAATTGTTTTTCTTTTTAAAATCTGGGGGTCAGGTGTTCAACCCCCAGTCACAACCAAGATCTTTTTGTGTTATTTGTCTTTGTTAAAAGAGAAAAACGTAATATAGAGAGAACAATATAGTTAAATGAGGGAATTGGTAAAATATAAGTTAGAAACAAACTGAATTAGTTCTTTTTTTTAAAAATGTGGGAACAATTTTTCTGTACACTACACCAGTAACTTTATAATTGCTATTGTAAGATATCATTGTTTTCTCTTTGTGAATTATTTCTATTTTCATTCAGAATCTTACAGAGACAGACTGACTTAAACGTTCCCTCTTCATGTCTTTTCTGTAGTGTAGAGGAAGAGTGTCTGCAAGGAAACCCCAAGCTGAAGTCAACTTGTCATATTCCTTTATCACAGTGCAGCACCGCATTGTTTGGAAATGACCAAAGGGACAGTAATCTTATCCCTTACTTTATCCCATGGCTCTACTGGTCTAGTCTAATCACAGCACTGACACTGGGTGGATTTGATAAGAAATAACGTTTCATTGCAGTGCCTGCCATCTGGTGTACTGTTAGAGTGTCTGTAAGAGAAACCTAAGGTTGAGAGTTCAATTCCCCTCCATGCAGAACTTTTCCTTTTTTTCCCTCAGTCATAAAGATTCTTTTTGGAACCAATTTTAGTTCCAATACACTAGTCACAGATAATTGCTATTGTAAGTTGTCATTGTTTTCTCCTTGTGAATTATTTCTATTTTCATTCAGAATCTTACAGAGACAGACTGACTTAAACGTTCCCTCTTCATGTCTTTTCTGTAGTGTAGAGGAAGAGTGTCTGCAAGGAAACCCCAAGCTGAAGTCAACTTGTCATATTCCTTTATCACAGTGCAGCACCGCATTGTTTGGAAATGACCAAAGGGACAGTAATCTTATCCCTTACTTTATCCCATGGCTCTACTGGTCTAGTCTAATCACAGCACTGACACTGGGTGGATTTGAGAAGAACTAACGTTTCATTGCAGTGCCTGCCATCTGGTGTACTGTTAGAGTGTCTGTAAGAGAAACCTAAGGTTGAGAGTTCAATTCCCCTCCATGCAGAACTTTTCTCCCCCGGTTTCAACCAAGATCTTTTTGTGTTGTTTTTTTCTTTCAAAAAAAGAGAAACACAATACAGAGAGAAAAACACAAGTATAAGGGGGAATCTGGTTAATATAAGTCTGAAAAAAATTGAATTAGTTCTTTTTTTTTTAAAATGTAGGAACCATTTTTAGTTTCACTACACCAGTCACAGATAATTGCTATTGTATGTTGTCATTGTTTTCTCTTTCTGAATTATTTCTATTTTCATTCACAATCATAGAGACAGACCAACTTAAACATTCCCTATTCATGTCTTTTCTGTGGTCTAGAGCTGGAGTGTCTGCATGGAAATCTCAAGCTTGAGAGTTCAAATCCCTCAATCCAGCTTTCTTTTCTTTTTTGAAAGTAGTAAATATTATTTATTTCTTTCTTGTTTACACATAAAAGTGCATCCAATGTATACCCACCTGATAAATGTACACATATATGCATATACATATACATGCTCTATCTTGTCATGGAATATACCTTTCTTTGTGGTGTAATGGAAAGGGCAATGGTTTTAGGATACAAAGATTGGGTGTTCAATCCCAGGATAGAACCAAGTTTTTAAAATTGTTTTTCTTTTTAAAATCTGGGGGTAAGGTGTTCAACCCCCAGTCACAACCAAGATCTTTTTGTGTTATTTGTCTTTGTTAAAAGAGAAAAACGTAATATAGCGAGAACAATATAGTTAAATGAGGGAATCGGTAAAATATAAGTTAGAAAGAAACTGAATTAGTTCTTTTTTTAAAAATGTGTGAACCATTTTTCTTTACACTACACCAGTAACTTTATAATTGCTATTGTAAGATATCATTGTTTTTTCTATGTGAATTATTTCTATTTTCATTCAGAATATTACAGAGACAGACTGATTTAAACGTTCCCTCTTCATGTCTTTTTTGTAGTCTAGAGGAAGAGTGTCTACCAGGAAACCCCAAGCTGAAGTCAACTTGTCATATTCCTTTATCACAGTGCAGCACCGCATTGTTTGGAAATGACCAAAGGGACAGTAATCTTATCCCTTACTTTATCCCTTGGCTCTACTGGTCTAGTCTAATCACAGCACTGACACTGGGTGGATTTGAAAAGAACTAACGTTTCATTGCAGTGCCTGCCATCTGGTGTACTGTTAGAGTGTCTGTAAGAGAAACCTAAGGTTGAGAGTTTAATTCCCCTCCATGCAGAACTTTTCCTTTTTTTCCCTCAGTCATAAAGATTCTTTTTGGAACCAATTTTAGTTCCAAAACACTAGTCACAGATAATTGCTATTGTAAGTTGTCATTGTTTTCTCTTTGTGAATCATTTCTATTTTCATTCAGAATCTTACAGAGACAGACTGACTTAAACGTTCCCTCTTCATGTCTTTTCTGTAGTGTAGAGGAAGAGTGTCTGCAAGGAAACCCCAAGCTGAAGTCAACTTGTCATATTCCTTTATCACAGTGCAGCACCGCATTGTTTGGAAATGACCAAAGGGACAGTAATCTTATCCCTTACTTTATCCCATGGCTCTACTGGTCTAGTCTAATCACAGCACTGACACTGGGTGGATTTGAGAAGAACTAACGTTTCATTGCAGTGCCTGCCATCTGGTGTACTGTTAGAGTGTCTGTAAGAGAAACCTAAGGTTGAGAGTTCAATTCCCCTCCATGCAGAACTTTTCCTTTTTTTCCCTCAGTCATAAAGATTCTTTTAGGAACCAATTTTAGTTCCAATACACTAGTCACAGATAATTGCAATTGTAAGTTGTCATTGTTTTCTCTTTGTGAATTATTTCTATTTTCATTCAGAATCTTACAGAGACAGACTGACTTAAACGTTCTCTCTTCATGTCTTTTCTGTAGTGTAGGGGAAGAGTGTCTGCAAGGAAACCCCAAGCTGAAGTGAACTTGTCATATTCCTTTATCACAGTGCAGCACCGCATTGTTTGGAAATGACCAAAGGGACAGTTATCTTTTCGTTTACTTTATCCCTTGGCTCTACTGGTCTAGTCTTATCACAGCACTGACACTGGGTGGATATGAAAAGAACTAACGTTTTCATTGCAGTGCCTGCCATCTGGTGTATTGTTAGAGTGTCTGTAAGAGAAACCTAAGGTTGAGAGTTCAATTCCCCTCCATGCAGAACTTTTCTCCCCCGGTTTCAACCAAGATCTTTTTGTGTTGTTTTTTTCTTTCAAAAAAAGAGAAACACAATACAGAGAGAAAAACACAAGTATAAGGGGGAATCTGGTTAATATAAGTCTGAAAAAAATTGAATTAGTTCTTTTTTTAAAAAAATGTAGGAACCATTTTTAGTTTCACTACACCAGTCACAGATAATTGCTATTGTATGTTGTCATTGTTTTCTCTTTCTGAATTATTTCTATTTTCATTCACAATCATAGAGACAGACCAACTTAAACATTCCCTATTCATGTCTTTTCTGTGGTCTAGAGCTGGAGTGTCTGCATGGAAATCTCAAGCTTGAGAGTTCAAATCCCCTCAATCCAGCTTTCTTTTCTTTTTTGAAAGTAGTAAATATTATTCATTTATTTCTTGTTTACACATAAAAGTGCATCCAATGTATACCCACCTGATAAATGTACACATATATGCATATACATATACATGCTCTATCTCGTCATGGAATATACCTTTCTTTGTGGTGTAGTGGATAGGCGATGGTTTTAGGGTACAAAGATTGGGTGTTCAATCCCAGGATAGAACCAAGTTTTTAAAATTGTTTTTCTTTTTAAAATCTGGGGGTAAGGTGTTCAACCCCCAGTCACAACCAAGATCTTTTTGTGTTATTTGTCTTTGTTAAAAGAGAAAAACGTAATATAGAGAGAACAATATAGTTAATTGAGGGAATTGGTAAAATATAAGTTAGAAACAAACTGAATTAGTTCTTTTTTTTTTAAATGTGGGAACCATTTTTCGTTACACTACACCAGTAACTTTATAATTGCTATTGTAAGATATCATTGTTTTCTCTTTGTGGATTATTTCTATTTTCATTCAGAATCTTACAGAGACAGACTGACTTAAACGTTCCCTCTTCATGTCTTTTTTGTAGTCTAGAGGAAGAGTGTCTGCAAGGAAACCCCAAGCTGAAGTCAACTTGTCATATTCCTTTATCACAGTGCAGCACCGCATTGTTTGGAAATGACCAAAGGGACAGTAATCTTATCCCTTACTTTATCCCTTGGCTCTACTGGTCTAGTCTAATCACAGCACTGACACTGGGTGGATTTGAAAAGAACTAACGTTTTCATTGCAGTGCCTGCCATCTGGTGTACTGTTAGAGTGTCTGTAAGAGAAACCTAAGGTTGAGAGTTCAATTCCCCTCCATGCTGAACTTTTCCTTTTTTCCCCTCAGTCATAAAGATTCTTTTAGGAACCAATTTTAGTTCAAATACACTAGTCACAGATAATTGCTATTGTAAGTTGTCATTGTTTTCTCTTTGTGAATTATTTCTATTTTCATTCAGAATCTTACAGAGACAGACTGACTTAAATGTTCCCTCTTCATGTCTTTTTTGTAGTCTAGAGGAAGAGTGTCTGCAAGGAAACCCCTAGCTGAAGTCAACTTGTCATATTCCTTTATCACAGTGCAGCACCGCATTGTTTGGAAATAACCAGGAGGACAGTTATCTTATCCCTTACTTTATCCCTTGGCTCTACTGGTCTGGTCTAATCACAGCACTGACACTGGGTGGATATGAAAAGAACTAACGTTTCATTGCAGTGCCTGCCATCTGGTGTACTGTTAGAGTGTCTGTAAGAGAAACCTAAGGTTGAGAGTTCAATTCCCCTCCATGCAGAACTTTTCCTTTTTTCCCCTCAGTCATTAAGATTCTTTTAGGAACCAATTTTAGTTCCAATACACTAGTCACAGATAATTGCTATTGTAAGTTGTCATTGTTTTCTCTTTGTGAATTATTTCTATTTTCATTCAGAATCTTACAACGGACTGACTTAAACGTTCCCTCTTCATGTCTTTTCTGTAGTCTAGAGGAAGAGTGTCTGCAAGGAACCCCCGAGCTAAAGTCAACTTGTCATATTCCTTTATCACAGTGCAGCACCGCATTGTTTGGAAATGACCAAGAGGACAGTTATTTTATCGTTTACATTAATCCTTGGCTCTATTGGTCTAGTCTAATCACAGCACTGACACTGGGTGGATATGAAAAGAACTAACGTTTTCATTGTAGTGCCTGCCACCTAGTGTACTGTAAGATTGCCTGAAAAAGAAACCTAAGGTTGAGAGTTCAATTCCCCTCCATGCAGAACTTTTCTCCCCCGGTTTCAACCAAGATCTTTTTGTGTTTTTTTTTCTTTCAAAAAGAGAGAAACACAATTCAGAGAGAAAAACACAAGTATAAGGGGGAATCTGGTTAGTATAAGTTAGAAAAAAACTGAATTAGCTCTTTTTGAATAAAAATGTAGGAACCATTTCTAGTTTCACTACACCAGTCACAGATAATTGCTATTGTGACTTGTCTTTTTTTCTCTCTCTGAATTATTTCTATTTCAATCAGAATCATAGAGACAGACCAACTTAAACATTCCCTATCATGTCTTTTCTGTGGTCTAGAGGTGAAGTGTCTGCCTGGAAATCTCAAGCTTGAGAGTTCAAATCCCCTCAATCCAGCTTTTTTTTCTTTTTTGAAAGTAGTAAATATTATTTATTTATTTCTTGTTTACACATAAAAGTGCATCCAATGTATACCCACCTGATAAATGTACACATATATGCAAATGCATATACATGCTCTATCTCGTCATGGAATACACCTTTCTCTGTGGTGTAATGGATAGGGCAATGGTTTTAGGGTACAAAGATTGGGTGTTCAATCCCAGGATAGAACCGAGTTTTACAAATTGTTTTTCTTTTTAAAATCTGGGGGTCAGGTGTTCAACCCCCGGTCACAACCAAGATCTTTTTGTGTTATTTGTCTTTGTTAAAAGAGAAAAATGTAATATAGAGAGAACAATATAGTTATATGAGGGAATCGGTATAATATCAGTTAGAAAGAAACTGAATTAGTTCTTTTTTTTTTAAATGTGGGAACCATTTTTTGTTACACTACACCAGTAACTTTATAATTGCTATTGTAAGATATCATTGTTTTCTCTTTGTGAATTATTTCTATTTTCATTCAGAATCTTACAGAGACAGACTGACTTAAACGTTCCCTCTTCATGTCTTTTCTGTAGTCTAGAGGAAGAGTGTCTGCAAGGAAACCCCAAGCTGAAGTCAACTTGTCATATTCCTTTATCACAGTGCAGCACCGCATTGTTTGGAAATGACCAGGAGGACAGTTATCTTATCGTTTACATTATCCCTTGGCTCTACTGGTCTAGTCTAATCACAGCACTGACACTGGGTGGATATGAAAAGAACTAACGTTTCATTGCAGTGCCTGCCATCTGGTGTACTGTTAGAGTGTCTGTAAGAGAAACCTAAGGTTGAGAGTTCAATTCCCCTCCATGCAGAACTTTTCTCCCCCGGTTTCAACCAAGATCTTTTTGTGTTGTTTTTTTTCTTTCAAAAAAAGAGAAACACAATACAGAGAGAAAAACACAAGTATAAGGGGGAATCTGGTTAATATAAGTCTGAAAAAAATTGAATTAGTTCTTTTAAAAAAAAAAATGTAGGAACCATTTTTTGTTTTACTACATCAGTCACAGATAATTGCTATTGTATGTTGTCATTGTTTTCTCTTTCTGAATTATTTCTATTTTCATTCACAATCATAGAGACAGACCAACTTAAACATTCCCTCTTCATGTCTTTTCTGTGGTCTAGAGCTGGAGTGTCTGCATGGAAATCTAAATCTTGAGAGTTCAAATCCCCTCAATCCAGCTTTCTTTTCTTTGTTGAAAGTAGTAAATATTATTTTTTTCTTTCTTGTTTACACATAAAAGTGCATCCAATGTATACCCACTTGATAAATGTACACATATATGCATATACATATACATGCTCTATCTCGTCATGGAATATACCTTTCTTTGTGGTGTAGTGGATAGGCGATGGTTTTAGGGTACAAAGATTGGGTGTTCAATCCCAGGATAGAACCAAGTTTTTAAAATTGTTTTTCATTTTAAAATCTGGGGGTCAGGTGTTCAACCCCCAGTCACAACCAAGCTCTTTTTGTGTTATTTGTCTTTGTTAAAAGAAAAAAACGTAATATAGAGAGAACAATATATTTATATGAGGGAATTGGTATAATATCAGTTGGAAACAAACTGAATTAGTTCTTTTTTTTAGAATGTGTGAACCATTTTTCTTTACACTACACCAGTAACTTTATAATTGCTATTGTAAGATATCATTGTTTTTTCTATGTGAATTATTTCTATTTTCATTCAGAATCTTACAGAGACAGACTGACTTAAACGTTCCCTCTTCATGTCTTTTTTGTAGTCTAGAGGAAGAGTGTCTGCCAGGAAACCCCAAGCTAAAGTCAACTTGTCATATTCCTTTATCACAGTGCAGCACCGCATTGTTTGGAAATGACCAAAGGGACAGTAATCTTATCCCTTACTTTATCCCTTGGCTCTACTGGTCTAGTCTAATCACAGCACTGACACTGGGTGGATTTGAAAAGAACTAACGTTTCATTGCAGTGCCTGCCATCTGGTGTACTGTTAGAGTGTCTGTAAGAGAAACCTAAGGTTGAGAGTTCAATTCCCCTCCATGCAGAACTTTTCCTTTTTTTCCCTCAGTCATAAAGATTCTTTTAGGAACTATTTTTAGTTTCACTACACCAGTCACAGATAATTGCTATTGTAAGTTGTCATTGTTTTCTCTTTGTGAATTATTTCTATTTTCATTCAGAATCTTACAGAGACAGACTGACTTAAACGTTCCCTCTTCATGTCTTTTCTGTAGTCTAGAGGAAGAGTTTCTGCAAGGAACCCCCAAGCTGAAGTCAACTTGTCATATTCCTTTATCACAGTGCAGCACCGCATTGTTTGGAAATGACCAAGAGGACAGTAATCTTATCCCTTATTTTATCCCTTGGCTCTACTGGTCTAGTCTAATCACAGCACTGACACTGGGTGGATATGAAAAGAACTAAAGTTTCATTGCAGTGCCTGCCATCTGGTGTACTATTAGAGTGCCTGCAAGAGAAACCTAAGGTTGAGAGTTCAATTCCCCTCCATGCAGAACTTTTCTCCCCCGGTTTCAACCAAGATCTTTTTGTGGTTTTTTTTCTTTCAAAAAGAGAGAAACACAATACAGAGAGAAAAACACAAGTATAAGGGGGAATCTGGTTAATATAAGTTAGAAAAAAACTGAATTTGTTTTTTTGTTTTTTTTTTAAATGTAGGAACCATTTTTAGTTTCACTACACTAGTCACAGATAATTGCTATTGTAAGTTGTCATTGTTTTCCCTTTGTGAATTATTTCTATTTTCAATCAGAATCATAGAGACAGACCAACTTAAACATTCCCTTTTCATGTCTTTTCTGTGGTCTAGAGGTGAAGTGTCTGCATGGAAATCTCAAGTTTGAGAGTTCAAATCCCCTCAATCCAGCTTTTTTTTCTTTTTTGAAAGTAGTAAATATTATTTCTTTCTTTCTTGTTTACACATAAAAGTGCATCCAATGTATACCCACCTGATAAATGTACACATATATGCATATACATATACATGCTCTATCTCGTCATGGAATATACCTTTCTTTGTGGTGTAGTGGATAGGGCAATGGTTTTAGGGTACAAAGATTGGGTGTTCAATCCCAGGATAGAAGTGAGTTTTAAAAATAGTTTTTCTTTTTAAAATCTGGGGGTCAGGTGTTCAACCCCCGGTCACAACCAAGATCTTTTTGTGTTATTTGTCTTTGCTAAAAGAGAAAAATGTAATATAGAGAGAACAATATAGTTATATGAGGGAATCGGTATAATATCAGTTAGAAACAAACTGAATTAGTTCTTTTTTTTTTTAAATGTGTGAACCATTTTTCGTTACACTACACCAGTAACTTTATAATTGCTATTGTAAGATATCATTGTTTTCTCTTTGTGAATTATTTCTATTTTCATTCAGAATCTTACACAGACAGACTGACTTAAACGTTCCCTCTTCATGTCTTTTCTGTAGTGTAGAGGAAGAGTGTCTGCAAGGAAACCCCAAGCTGAAGTCAACTTGTCATATTCCTTTATCACAGTGCAGCACCGCATTGTTTGGAAATGACCAAAGGGACAGTTATCTTATCGTTTACTTTATCCCTTGGCTCTACTGGTCTAGTCTAATCACAGCACTGACACTGGGTGGATATAAAAAGAACCAACGTTTCATTGCAGTGCCTGCCATCTGGTGTATTGTTAGAGTGTCTGTAAGAGAAACCTAAGGTTGAGAGTTCAATTCCCCTCCATGCAGAACTTTTCTCCCCCGGTTTCAACCAAGATCTTTTTGTGTTGTTTTTTTCTTTCAAAAAAAGAGAAACACAATACAGAGAGAAAAACACAAGTATAAGGGGGAATCTGGTTAATATAAGTCTGAAAAAAATTGAATTAGTTCTTTTAAAAAAAAAAATGTAGGAACCATTTTTTGTTTTACTACATCAGTCACAGATAATTGCTATTGTATGTTGTCATTGTTTTCTCTTTCTGAATTATTTCTATTTTCATTCACAATCATAGAGACAGACCAACTTAAACATTCCCTCTTCATGTCTTTTCTGTGGTCTAGAGCTGGAGTGTCTGCATGGAAATCTCAATCTTGAGAGTTCAAATCCCCTCAATCCAGCTTTCTTTTCTTTGTTGAAAGTAGTAAATATTATTTTTTTCTTTCTTGTTTACACATAAAAGTGCATCCAATGTATACCCACTTGATAAATGTACACATATATGCATATACATATACATGCTCTATCTCGTCATGGAATATACCTTTCTTTGTGGTGTAGTGGATAGGCGATGGTTTTAGGGTACAAAGATTGGGTGTTCAATCCCAGGATAGAACCAAGTTTTTTAAATTGTTTTTCATTTTAAAATCTGGGGGTCAGGTGTTCAACCCCCAGTCACAACCAAGCTCTTTTTGTGTTATTTGTCTTTGTTAAAAGAAAAAAACGTAATATAGAGAGAACAATATATTTATATGAGGGAATTGGTATAATATCAGTTGGAAACAAACTGAATTAGTTCTTTTTTTTTAAATGTGTGAACCATTTTTCTTTACACTACACCAGTAACTTTATAATTGCTATTGTAAGATATCATTGTTTTTTCTATGTGAATTATTTCTATTTTCATTCAGAATCTTACAGAGACAGACTGACTTAAACGTTCCCTCTTCATGTCTTTTTTGTAGTCTAGAGGAAGAGTGTCTGCCAGGAAACCCCAAGCTAAAGTCAACTTGTCATATTCCTTTATCACAGTGCAGCACCGCATTGTTTGGAAATGACCAAAGGGACAGTAATCTTATCCCTTACTTTATCCCTTGGCTCTACTGGTCTAGTCTAATCACAGCACTGACACTGGGTGGATTTGAAAAGAACTAACGTTTCATTGCAGTGCCTGCCATCTGGTGTACTGTTAGAGTGTCTGTAAGAGAAACCTAAGGTTGAGAGTTCAATTCCCCTCCATGCAGAACTTTTCTCCCCCAGTTTCAACCAAGATCTTTTTGTGTTGTTTTTTTCTTTCAAAAAAAAGAGAAACAAAATACAGAGAGAAAAACACAAGTATAAGGGGGAATCTGGTTAATATAAGTCTGAAAAAAATTGAATTAGTTCTTTTTTTTAAAAAATGTAGGAACCATTTTTAGTTTCACTACACCAGTCACAGATAATTGCTATTGTATGTTGTCATTGTTTTCTCTTTCTGAATTATTTCTTTTTTCATTCAGAATCATAGAGACAGACCAACTTAAACATTCCCTATTCATGTCTTTTCTGTGGTCTAGAGCTGGAGTGTCTGCATGGAAATCTCAAGCTTGAGAGTTCAAATCCCCTCAATCCAGCTTTTTTTTCCTTTTTGAAAGTAGTAAATATTATTTATTTATTTCTTGTTTACACATAAAAGTGCATCCAATGTATACCCACCTGATAAATGTACACATATATGCATATACATATACATGCTCTATCTCGTCATGGAATATACCTTTCTTTGTGGTGTAGTGGAAAGGGCAATGGTTTTAGGGTACAAAGATTGGGTGTTCAATCCCAGGATAGAACCAAGTTTTTAAAATTGTTTTTCTTTTTAAAATCTGGGGGTCAGATGTTCAACCCCCAGTCACAACCAAGATCTTTTTGTGTTATTTGTCTTTGTTAAAAGAGAAAAACGTAATATAGAGAGAACAATATAGTTAAATGAGGGAATTGGTAAAATATAAGTTAGAAACAAACTGAATTAGTTCTTTTTTTTTAAAATGTGGGAACAATTTTTCTTTACACTACACCAGTAACTTTATAATTGCTATTGTAAGATATCATTGTTTTCTCTTTGTGAATTATTTCTATTTTCATTCAGAATCTTACAGAGACAGACTGACTTAAACGTTCCCTCTTCATGTCTTTTTTGTAGTCTAGAGGAAGAATGTCTGCCAGGAAACCCCAAGCTGAAGTCAACTTGTCATATTCCTTTATCACAGTGCAGCACCGCATTGTTTGGAAATGACCAAAGGGACAGTCATCTTATCGTTTCCTTTATCCCTTGGCTCTACTGGTCTAGTCTAATTACAGCACTGACACTGGGTGGATATGAAAAGAACTAACGTTTTCATTGCAGTGCCTGCCATCTGGTGTACTGTTAGAGTGTCTGTAAGAGAAACCTAAGGTTGAGAGTTCAATTCCCCTCCATGCAGAACTTTTCCTTTTTTTCCCTCAGTCATAAAGATTCTTTTAGGAACCAATTTTAGTTCCAATACACTAGTCACAGATAATTGCTATTGTAAGTTGTCATTGTTTTCTCATTATGAATTATTTCTATTTTCATTCAGAATCTTACACAGACAGACTGACTTAAACGTTCCCTCTTCATGTCTTTTCTGTAGTGTAGAGGAAGAGTGTCTGCAAGGAAACCCCAAGCTGAAGTCAACTTGTCATATTCCTTTATCACAGTGCAGCACCGCATTGTTTGGAAATGACCAAGAGGACAGTAATCTTATCGTTTACTTTATCCCATGGCTCTACTGGTCTAGTCTAATCACAGCACTGACACTGGGTGGATATGAAAAGAACCAACGTTTCATTGCAGTGCCTGCCATCTGGTGTATTGTTAGAGTGTCTGTAAGAGAAACCTAAGGTTGAGAGTTCAATTCCCCTCCATGCAGAACTTTTCTCCCCCGGTTTCAACCAAGATCTTTTTGTGTTGTTTTTTTTCTTTCAAAAAAAGAGAAACACAATACAGAGAGAAAAACACAAGTATAAGGGGGAATCTGGTTAATATAAGTTTGACAAAAACTGAATTAGTTCTTTTTTTAAAAAAATGTAGGAACCATTTTTTGTTTTACTACACCAGTCACAGATAATTGCTATTGTAAGTTGTCATTTTTTTCTCTTTCTGAATTATTTCTATTTTCATTCACAATCATAGAGACAGACCAACTTAAACATTCCCTCTTCATGTCTTTTCTGTGGTCTAGAGCTCGAGTGTCTGCATGGAAATCTCAATCTTGAGAGTTCAAATCCCCTCAATCCAGCTTTCTTTTCTTTGTTGAAAGTAGTAAATATTATTTTTTTCTTTCTTGTTTACACATAAAAGTGCATCCAATGTATACCTACTTGATAAATGTACACATATATGCATATACATATACATGCTCTATCTCGTCATGGAACATACCTTTCTTTGTGGTGTAGTGGATAGGCAATGGTTTTAGGGTACAAAGATTGGGTGTTCAATCCCAGGATAGAACCAAGTTTTTAAAATTGTTTTTCATTTTAAAATCTAGGGGTCAGGTGTTCAACCCCCAGTCACAACCAAGCTCTTTTTGTGTTATTTGTCTTTGTTAAAAAAAACACCGTAATATAGAGAGAACAATATATTTATATGAGGGAATTGGTATAATATCAGTTGGAAACAAACTGAATTAGTTCTTTTTTTTTAAATGTGGGAACCATTTTTCGTTCCACTACACCAGTAACTTTATAATTGCTATTGTAAGATATCATTGTTTTCTCTTTGTGAATTATTTCTATTTTCATTCAGAATCTTACAGAGACAGACTGACTTAAACGTTCACTCTTCATGTCTTTTCTGTAGTGTAGAGGAAGAGTGTCTGCAAGGAAACCCCAAGCTGAAGTCAACTTGTCATATTCCTTTATCACAGTGCAGCACCGCATTGTTTGGAAATGGCCAAAGGGACAGTAATCTTATCCCTTACTTTATCCCATGGCTCTACTGGTCTAGTCTAATCACAGCACTGACACTGGGTGGATTTGAGAAGAAATAACGTTTCATTGCAGTGCCTGCCATCTGGTGTACTGTTAGAGTGTCTGTAAGAGAAACCTAAGGTTGAGAGTTCAATTCCCCTCCATGCAGAACTTTTCCTTTTTTTCCCTCAGTCATAAAGATTCTTTTTGGAACCAATTTTAGTTCCAATACACTAGTCACAGATAATTGCTATTGTAAGTTGTCATTGTTTTCTCATTGTGAATTATTTCTATTTTCATTCAGAATCTTACAGAGACAGACTGATTTAAACGTTCCCTCTTCATGTCTTTTTTGTAGTCTAGAGGAAGAGTGTCTACCAGGAAACCCCAAGCTGAAGTCAACTTGTCATATTCCTTTATCACAGTGCAGCACCGCATTGTTTGGAAATGACCAAAGGGACAGTAATCTTATCCCTTACTTTATCCCTTGGCTCTACTGGTCTAGTCTAATCACAGCACTGACACTGGGTGGATTTGAAAAGAACTAACGTTTCATTGCAGTGCCTGCCATCTGGTGTACTGTTAGAGTGTCTGTAAGAGAAACCTAAGGTTGAGAGTTCAATTCCCCTCCATGCAGAACTTTTCCTTTTTTTCCCTCAGTCATAAAGATTCTTTTAGGAACTATTTTTAGTTTCACTACACCAGTCACAGATAATTGCTATTGAAAGTTGTCATTGTTTTCTCTTTGTGAATCATTTCTATTTTCATTCAGAATCTTACAGAGACAGACTGACTTAAACTTTCCCTCTTCGTGTCTTTTCTGTAGTCTAGAGGAAGAGTGTCTGCAAGGAAACCCCAAGCTGAAGTCAACTTGTCATATTCCTTTATCACAGTGCAGCACCGCATTGTTTGGAAATGACCAAAGGGACAGTTATCTTATCGTTTACTTTATCCCTTGGCTCTACTGGTCTAGTCTAATCACAGCACTGACACTGGGTGGATATGAAAAGAACTAACGTTTCATTGCAGTGCCTGCCATCTGGTGTATTGTTAGAGTGTCTGTAAGAGAAACCTAAGGTTGAGAGTTCAATTCCCCTCCATGCAGAACTTTTCTCCCCCAGTTTCAACCAAGATCTTTTTGTGTTGTTTTTTTCTTTCAAAAAAAGAGAAACACAATACAGAGAGAAAAACACAAGTATAAGGGGGAATCTGGTTAATATAAGTCTGAAAAAAATTGAATTAGTTCTTTTTTTTAAAAAATGTAGGAACCATTTTTAGTTTCACTACACCAGTCACAGATAATTGCTATTGTATGTTGTCATTGTTTTCTCTTTCTGAATTATTTCTTTTTTCATTCAGAATCATAGAGACAGACCAACTTAAACATTCCCTATTTATGTCTTTTCTGTGGTCTAGAGCTGGAGTGTCTGCATGGAAATCTCAAGCTTGAGAGTTCAAATCCCCTCAATCCAGCTTTTTTTTCCTTTTTGAAAGTAGTAAATATTATTTATTTCTTTCTTGTTTACACATAAAAGTGCATCCAATGTATACCCACCTGATAAATGTACACATATATGCATATACATATACATGCTCTATCTCGTCATGGAATATACCTTTCTTTGTGGTGTAGTGGAAAGGGCAATGGTTTTAGGGTACAAAGATTGGGTGTTCAATCCCAGGATAGAACCAAGTTTTTAAAATTGTTTTTCTTTTTAAAATCTGGGGGTCAGGTGTTCAACCCCCAGTCACAACCAAGATCTTTTTGTGTTATTTGTCTTTGTTAAAAGAGAAAAACGTAATATAGAGAGAACAATATAGTTAAATGAGGGAATTGGTAAAATATAAGTTAGAAACAAACTGAATTAGTTCTTTTTTTTAAAAATGTGGGAACAATTTTTCTTTACACTACACCAGTAACTTTATAATTGCTATTGTAAGATATCATTGTTTTCTCTTTGTGAATTATTTCTATTTTCATTCAGAATCTTACAGAGACAGACTGACTTAAACGTTCCCTCTTCATGTCTTTTTTGTAGTCTAGAGGAAGAATGTCTGCCAGGAAACCCCAAGCTGAAGTCAACTTGTCATATTCCTTTATCACAGTGCAGCACCGCATTGTTTGGAAATGACCAAAGGGACAGTCATCTTATCGTTTTCTTTATCCCTTGGCTCTACTGGTCTAGTCTAATTACAGCACTGACACTGGGTGGATATGAAAAGAACTAACGTTTTCATTGCAGTGCCTGCCATCTGGTGTACTGTTAGAGTGTCTGTAAGAGAAACCTAAGGTTGAGAGTTCAATTCCCCTCCATGCAGAACTTTTCCTTTTTTTCCCTCAGTCATAAAGATTCTTTTAGGAACCAATTTTAGTTCCAATACACTAGTCACAGATAATTGCTATTGTAAGTTGTCATTGTTTTCTCATTATGAATTATTTCTATTTTCATTCAGAATCTTACACAGACAGACTGACTTAAACGTTCCCTCTTCATGTCTTTTCTGTAGTGTAGAGGAAGAGTGTCTGCAAGGAAACCCCAAGCTGAAGTCAACTTGTCATATTCCTTTATCACAGTGCAGCACCGCATTGTTTGGAAATGACCAAGAGGACAGTAATCTTATCGTTTACTTTATCCCATGGCTCTACTGGTCTAGTCTAATCACAGCACTGACACTGGGTGGATATGAAAAGAACCAACGTTTCATTGCAGTGCCTGCCATCTGGTGTATTGTTAGAGTGTCTGTAAGAGAAACCTAAGGTTGAGAGTTCAATTCCCCTCCATGCAGAACTTTTCTCCCCCGGTTTCAACCAAGATCTTTTTGTGTTGTTTTTTTTCTTTCAAAAAAAGAGAAACACAATACAGAGAGAAAAACACAAGTATAAGGGGGAATCTGGTTAATATAAGTTTGACAAAAACTGAATTAGTTCTTTTTTTAAAAAAATGTAGGAACCATTTTTTGTTTTACTACACCAGTCACAGATAATTGCTATTGTAAGTTGTCATTTTTTTCTCTTTCTGAATTATTTCTATTTTCATTCACAATCATAGAGACAGACCAACTTAAACATTCCCTCTTCATGTCTTTTCTGTGGTCTAGAGCTCGAGTGTCTGCATGGAAATCTCAATCTTGAGAGTTCAAATCCCCTCAATCCAGCTTTCTTTTCTTTGTTGAAAGTAGTAAATATTATTTTTTTCTTTCTTGTTTACACATAAAAGTGCATCCAATGTATACCTACTTGATAAATGTACACATATATGCATATACATATACATGCTCTATCTCGTCATGGAATATACCTTTCTTTGTGGTGTAGTGGATAGGCAATGGTTTTAGGGTACAAAGATTGGGTGTTCAATCCCAGGATAGAACCAAGTTTTTAAAATTGTTTTTCATTTTAAAATCTGGGGGTCAGGTGTTCAACCCCCAGTCACAACCAAGCTCTTTTTGTGTTATTTGTCTTTGTTAAAAAAAAAAACCGTAATATAGAGAGAACAATATATTTATATGAGGGAATTGGTATAATATCAGTTGGAAACAAACTGAATTAGTTCTTTTTTTTTAAATGTGGGAACCATTTTTCGTTCCACTACACCAGTAACTTTATAATTGCTATTGTAAGATATCATTGTTTTCTCTTTGTGAATTATTTCTATTTTCATTCAGAATCTTACAGAGACAGACTGACTTAAACGTTCACTCTTCATGTCTTTTCTGTAGTGTAGAGGAAGAGTGTCTGCAAGGAAACCCCAAGCTGAAGTCAACTTGTCATATTCCTTTATCACAGTGCAGCACCGCATTGTTTGGAAATGGCCAAAGGGACAGTAATCTTATCCCTTACTTTATCCCATGGCTCTACTGGTCTAGTCTAATCACAGCACTGACACTGGGTGGATTTGAGAAGAAATAACGTTTCATTGCAGTGCCTGCCATCTGGTGTACTGTTAGAGTGTCTGTAAGAGAAACCTAAGGTTGAGAGTTCAATTCCCCTCCATGCAGAACTTTTCCTTTTTTTCCCTCAGTCATAAAGATTCTTTTTGGAACCAATTTTAGTTCAAATACACTAGTCACAGATAATTGCTATTCTAAGTTGTCATTGTTTTCTCATTGTGAATTATTTCTATTTTCATTCAGAATCTTACAGAGACAGACTGATTTAAACGTTCCCTCTTCATGTCTTTTTTGTAGTCTAGAGGAAGAGTGTCTACCAGGAAACCCCAAGCTGAAGTCAACTTGTCATATTCCTTTATCACAGTGCAGCACCGCATTGTTTGGAAATGACCAAAGGGACAGTAATCTTATCCCTTACTTTATCCCTTGGCTCTACTGGTCTAGTCTAATCACAGCACTGACACTGGGTGGATTTGAAAAGAACTAACGTTTCATTGCAGTGCCTGCCATCTGGTGTACTGTTAGAGTGTCTGTAAGAGAAACCTAAGGTTGAGAGTTCAATTCCCCTCCATGCAGAACTTTTCCTTTTTTTCCCTCAGTCATAAAGATTCTTTTAGGAACTATTTTTAGTTTCACTACACCAGTCACAGATAATTGCTATTGAAAGTTGTCATTGTTTTCTCTTTGTGAATCATTTCTATTTTCATTCAGAATCTTACAGAGACCGACTGACTTAAACTTTCCCTATTCGTGTCTTTTCTGTAGTCTAGAGGAAGAGTGTCTGCAAGGAAACCCCAAGCTGAAGTCAACTTGTCATATTCCTTTATCACAGTGCAGCACCGCATTGTTTGGAAATGACCAAAGGGACAGTTATCTTATCGTTTACTTTATCCCTTGGCTCTACTGGTCTAGTCTAATCACAGCACTGACACTGGGTGGATATGAAAAGAACTAACGTTTCATTGCAGTGCCTGCCATCTGGTGTATTGTTAGAGTGTCTGTAAGAGAAACCTAAGGTTGAGAGTTCAATTCCCCTCCATGCAGAACTTTTCTCCCCCAGTTTCAACCAAGATCTTTTTGTGTTGTTTTTTTCTTTCAAAAAAAAGAGAAACACAATACAGAGAGAAAAACACAAGTATAAGGGGGAATCTGGTTAATATAAGTCTGAAAAAAATTGAATTAGTTCTTTTTTTAAAAAAATGTAGGAACCATTTTTAGTTTCACTACACCAGTCACAGATAATTGCTATTGTATGTTGTCATTGTTTTCTCTTTCTGAATTATTTCTTTTTTCATTCAGAATCATAGAGACAGACCAACTTAAACATTCCCTATTCATGTCTTTTCTGTGGTCTAGAGCTGGAGTGTCTGCATGGAAATCTCAAGCTTGAGAGTTCAAATCCCCTCAATCCAGCTTTTTTTTCCTTTTTGAAAGTAGTAAATATTATTTATTTCTTTCTTGTTTACACATAAAAGTGCATCCAATGTATACCCACCTGATAAATGTACACATATATGCATATACATATACATGCTCTATCTCGTCATGGAATATACCTTTCTTTGTGGTGTAGTGGAATGGGCAATGGTTTTAGGGTACAAAGATTGGGTGTTCAATCCCAGGATAGAACCAAGTTTTACAAATTGTTTTTCTTTTTAAAATCTGGGGGTCAGGTGTTCAACCCCCAGTCACAACCAAGATCTTTTTGTGTTATTTGTCTTTGTTAAAAGAGAAAAACGTAATATAGAGAGAACAATATAGTTAAATGAGGGAATTGGTAAAATATAAGTTAGAAACAAACTGAATTAGTTCTTTTTTTTTAAAATGTGGGAACAATTTTTCTTTACACTACACCAGTAACTTTATAATTGCTATTGTCAGATATCATTGTTTTCTCTTTGTGAATTATTTCTATTTTCATTCAGAATCTTACAGAGACAGACTGACTTAAACGTTCCCTCTTCATGTCTTTTTTGTAGTCTAGAGGAAGAATGTCTGCCAGGAAACCCCAAGCTGAAGTCAACTTGTCATATTCCTTTATCACAGTGCAGCACCGCATTGTTTGGAAATGACCAAAGGGACAGTAATCTTATCCCTTACTTTATCCCTTGGCTCTACTGGTCTAGTCTAATCACAGCACTGACACTGGGTGGATTTGAAAAGAACTAACGTTTCATTGCAGTGCCTGCCATCTGGTGTACTGTTAGAGTGTCTGTAAGAGAAACCTAAGGTTGAGAGTTCAATTCCCCTCCATGCAGAACTTTTCCTTTTTTTCCCTCAGTCATAAAGATTCTTTTAGGAACCAATTTTAGTTCCAATACACTAGTCACAGATAATTGCTATTGTAAGTTGTCATTGTTTTCTCATTATGAATTATTTCTATTTTCATTCAGAATCTTACACAGACAGACTGACTTAAACGTTCCCTCTTCATGTCTTTTCTGTAGTGTAGAGGAAGAGTGTCTACCAGGAAACCCCAAGCTGAAGTCAACTTGTCATATTCCTTTATCACAGTGCAGCACCGCATTGTTTGGAAATGACCAAAGGGACAGTAATCTTATCCCTTACTTTATCCCTTGGCTCTACTGGTCTTGTCTAATCACAGCACTGACACTGGGTGGATTTGAAAAGAACTAACGTTTCATTGCAGTGCCTGCCATCTGGTGTACTGTTAGAGTGTCTGTAAGAGAAACCTAAGGTTGAGAGTTCAATTCCCCTCCATGCAGAACTTTTCCTTTTTTTCCCTCAGTCATAAAGATTCTTTTAGGAACTATTTTTAGTTTCACTACACCAGTCACAGATAATTGCTATTGAAAGTTGTCATTGTTTTCTCTTTGTGAATCATTTCTATTTTCATTCAGAATCTTACAGAGACAGACTGACTTAAACTTTCCCTCTTCGTGTCTTTTCTGTAGTCTAGAGGAAGAGTGTCTGCAAGGAAACCCCAAGCTGAAGTCAACTTGTCATATTCCTTTATCACAGTGCAGCACCGCATTGTTTGGAAATGACCAAAGGGACAGTTATCTTATCGTTTACTTTATCCCTTGGCTCTACTGGTCTAGTCTAATCACAGCACTGACACTGGGTGGATATGAAAAGAACTAACGTTTCATTGCAGTGCCTGCCATCTGGTGTATTGTTAGAGTGTCTGTAAGAGAAACCTAAGGTTGAGAGTTCAATTCCCCTCCATGCAGAACTTTTCTCCCCCAGTTTCAACCAAGATCTTTTTGTGTTGTTTTTTTCTTTCAAAAAAAGAGAAACACAATACAGAGAGAAAAACACAAGTATAAGGGGGAATCTGGTTAATATAAGTCTGAAAAAAATTGAATTAGTTCTTTTTTTAAAAAAATGTAGGAACCATTTTTAGTTTCACTACACCAGTCACAGATAATTGCTATTGTATGTTGTCATTGTTTTCTCTTTCTGAATTATTTCTTTTTTCATTCAGAATCATAGAGACAGACCAACTTAAACATTCCCTATTCATGTCTTTTCTGTGGTCTAGAGCTGGAGTGTCTGCATGGAAATCTCAAGCTTGAGAGTTCAAATCCCCTTAATCCAGCTTTTTTTTCCTTTTTGAAAGTAGTAAATATTATTTATTTCTTTCTTGTTTACACATAAAAGTGCATCCAATGTATACCCACCTGATAAATGTACACATATATGCATATACATATACATGCTCTATCTCGTCATGGAATATACCTTTCTTTGTGGTGTAGTGGAAAGGGCAATGGTTTTAGGGTACAAAGATTGGGTGTTCAATCCCAGGATAGAACCAAGTTTTTAAAATTGTTTTTCTTTTTAAAATCTGGGGGTCAGGTGTTCAACCCCCAGTCACAACCAAGATCTTTTTGTGTTATTTGTCTTTGTTAAAAGAGAAAAACGTAATATAGAGAGAACAATATAGTTAAATGAGGGAATTGGTAAAATATAAGTTAGAAACAAACTGAATTAGTTCTTTTTTTTAAAAATGTGGGAACAATTTTTCTGTACACTACACCAGTAACTTTATAATTGCTATTGTAAGATATCATTGTTTTTTCTATGTGAATTATTTCTATTTTCATTCAGAATATTACAGAGACAGACTGACTTAAACGTTCCCTCTTCATGTCTTTTTTGTAGTCTAGAGGAAGAGTGTCTACCAGGAAACCCCAAGCTGAAGTCAACTTGTCATATTCCTTTATCACAGTGCAGCACCGCATTGTTTGGAAATGACCAAAGGGACAGTAATCTTATCCCTTACTTTATCCCTTGGCTCTACTGGTCTAGTCTAATCACAGCACTGACACTGGGTGGATTTGAAAAGAACTAACGTTTCATTGCAGTGCCTGCCATCTGGTGTACTGTTAGAGTGTCTGTAAGAGAAACCTAAGGTTGAGAGTTCAATTCCCCTCCATGCAGAACTTTTCCTTTTTTTCCCTCAGTCATAAAGATTCTTTTAGGAACTATTTTTAGTTTCACTACACCAGTCACAGATAATTGCTATTGAAAGTTGTCATTGTTTTCTCTTTGTGAATCATTTCTATTTTCATTCAGAATCTTACAGAGACAGACTGACTTAAACGTTCCCTCTTCGTGTCTTTTCTGTAGTCTAGAGGAAGAGTGTCTGCAAGGAAACCCCAAGCTGAAGTCAACTTGTCATATTCCTTTATCACAGTGCAGCACCGCATTGTTTGGAAATGACCAAAGGGACAGTTATCTTATCGTTTACTTTATCCCTTGGCTCTACTGGTCTAGTCTAATCACAGCACTGACACTGGGTGGATATGAAAAGAACTAACGTTTCATTGCAGTGCCTGCCATCTGGTGTATTGTTAGAGTGTCTGTAAGAGAAACCTAAGGTTGAGAGTTCAATTCCCCTCCATGCAGAACTTTTCTCCCCCAGTTTCAACCAAGATCTTTTTGTGTTGTTTTTTTCTTTCAAAAAAAGAGAAACACAATACAGAGAGAAAAACACAAGTATAAGGGGGAATCTGGTTAATATAAGTCTGAAAAAAATTGAATTAGTTCTTTTTTAAAAAAAATGTAGGAACCATTTTTAGTTTCACTACACCAGTCACAGATAATTGCTATTGTATGTTGTCATTGTTTTCTCTTTCTGAATTATTTCTTTTTTCATTCAGAATCATAGAGACAGACCAACTTAAACATTCCCTATTCATGTCTTTTCTGTGGTCTAGAGCTGGAGTGTCTGCATGGAAATCTCAAGCGTAAGAGCTCAAATCCCCTCAATCCAGCTTTCTTTTCTTTTTTGAAAGTAGTAAATATTATTTATTTCTTTCTTGTTTACACATAAAAGTGCATCCAAAGTATACCCACCTGATAAATTTACACATATATGCATATACATATACATGCTCTATCTCGTCATGGAATATACCTTTCTTTGTGGTGTAGTGGAAAGGGCAATGGTTTTAGGGTACAAAGATTGGGTGTTCAATCCCAGGATAGAACCAAGTTTTTAAAATTGTTTTTTTTTTTAAATCTGGGGTAAGGTGTTCAACCCCCAGTCACAACCAAGATCTTTTTGTGTTATTTGTCTTTGTTAAAAGAGAAAAACGTAATATAGCGAGAACAATATAGTTAAATGAGGGAATCGGTAAAATATAAGTTAGAAACAAACTGAATTAGTTCTTTTTAAAAAAATGTGTGAACCATTTTTCTTTACACTACACCAGTAACTTTATAATTGCTATTGTAAGATATCATTATTTTTTCTATGTGAATTATTTCTATTTTCATTCAGAATCTTACAGAGACAGACTGACTTAAACGTTCCCTCTTCATGTCTTTTTTGTAGTCTAGAGGAAGAGTGTCTGCAAGGAAACCCCAAGCTAAAGTCAACTTGTCATATTCCTTTATCACAGTGCAGCACCGCATTGTTTGGAAATGACCAAAGGGACAGTAATCTTATCCCTTACTTTATCCCTTGGCTCTACTGGTCTAGTCTAATCACAGCACTGACACTGGGTGGATTTGAAAAGAACTAACGTTTCATTGCAGTGCCAGCCATCTGGTGTACTGTTAGAGTGTCTGTAAGAGAAACCTAAGGTTGAGAGTTCAATTCCCCTCCATGCAGAACTTTTCCTTTTTTTCCCTCAGTCATAAAGATTCTTTTAGGAACTATTTTTAGTTTCACTACACCAGTCACAGATAATTGCTATTGAAAGTTGTCATTGTTTTCTCTTTGTGAATCATTTCTATTTTCATTCAGAATCTTACAGAGACAGACTGACTTAAACGTTCCCTCTTCGTGTCTTTTCTGTAGTCTAGAGGAAGAGTGTCTGCAAGGAAACCCCAAGCTGAAGTCAACTTGTCATATTCCTTTATCACACTGCAGCACCGCATTGTTTGGAAGCCAAGAGGACAGTTATCTTATAGTTTACATTATCCCTTGGCTCTAGTGGTCTAGTCTAATCACAGCACTGACACTGGGTGGATTTGAGAAGAACTAACGTTTTCATTGCAGTGCCTGCCATCTGGTGTACTGTTAGAGTGTCTGTAAGAGAAACCTAAGGTTGAGAGTTCAATTCCCCTCCATGCAGAACTTTTCCTTTTTTTCCCTCAGTCATAAAGATTCTTTTAGGAACCAATTTTAGTTCCAATACACTAGTCACAGATAATTGCTATTGTAAGTTGTCATTGTTTTCTCTTTGTGAATTATTTCTATTTTCATTCAGAATCTTACAGAGACAGACTGACTTAAACGTTCCCTCTTTATGTCTTTTCTGTAGTGTAGAGGAAGAGTGTCTGCAAGAAAAACCCCAAGCTGAAGTCAACTTGTCATATTCCTTTATCACAGTGCAGCAAAGCATTGTTTGGAAATGACCAAAGGGACAGTTATCTTATCGTTTACTTTATCCCTTGGCTCTACTGGTCTAGTCTAATCACAGCACTGACACTGGGTGGATATGAAAAGAACTAACGTTTCATTGCAGTGCCTGCCATCTGGTGTATTGTTAGAGTGTCCGTAAGAGAAACCTAAGGTTGAGAGTTCAATTCCCCTCCATGCAGAACTTTTCTCCCCCAGTTTCAACCAAGATCTTTTTGTGTTGTTTTTTTCTTTCAAAAAAAAGAGAAACACAATACAGAGAGAAAAACACAAGTATAAGGGGGAATCTGGTTAATATAAGTCTGAAAAAAATTGAATTAGTTCTTTTTTTTTTTAAATGTAGGAACCATTTTTAGTTTCACTACACCAGTCACAGATAATTGCTATTGTATGTTGTCATTGTTTTCTCTTTCTGAATTATTTCTTTTTTCATTCAGAATCATAGAGACAGACCAACTTAAACATTCCCTATTCATGTCTTTTCTGTGGTCTAGAGCTGGAGTGTCTGCATGGAAATCTCAAGCTTGAGAGTTCAAATCCCCTTAATCCAGCTTTTTTTTCCTTTTTGAAAGTAGTAAATATTATTTATTTCTTTCTTGTTTACACATAAAAGTGCATCCAATGTATACCCACCTGATAAATGTACACATATATGCATATACATATACATGCTCTATCTCGTCATGGAATATACCTTTCTTTGTGGTGTAGTGGAAAGGGCAATGGTTTTAGGGTACAAAGATTGGGTGTTCAATCCCAGGATAGAACCAAGTTTTTAAAATTGTTTTTCTTTTTAAAATCTGGGGGTCAGGTGTTCAACCCCCAGTCACAACCAAGATCTTTTTGTGTTATTTGTCTTTGTTAAAAGAGAAAAACGTAATATAGAGAGAACAATATAGTTAAATGAGGGAATTGGTAAAATATAAGTTAGAAACAAACTGAATTAGTTCTTTTTTTTAAAAATGTGGGAACAATTTTTCTGTACACTACACCAGTAACTTTATAATTGCTATTGTAAGATATCATTGTTTTCTCTTTGTGAATTATTTCTATTTTCATTCAGAATCTTACAGAGACAGACTGACTTAAACGTTCCCTCTTCATGTCTTTTCTGTAGTGTAGAGGAAGAGTGTCTGCAAGGAAACCCCAAGCTGAAGTCAACTTGTCATATTCCTTTATCACAGTGCAGCACCGCATTGTTTGGAAATGACCAAAGGGACAGTAATCTTATCCCTTACTTTATCCCATGGCTCTACTGGTCTAGTCTAATCACAGCACTGACACTGGGTGGATTTGATAAGAAATAACGTTTCATTGCAGTGCCTGCCATCTGGTGTACTGTTAGAGTGTCTGTAAGAGAAACCTAAGGTTGAGAGTTCAATTCCCCTCCATGCAGAACTTTTCCTTTTTTTCCCTCAGTCATAAAGATTCTTTTTGGAACCAATTTTAGTTCCAATACACTAGTCACAGATAATTGCTATTGTAAGTTGTCATTGTTTTCTCCTTGTGAATTATTTCTATTTTCATTCAGAATCTTACAGAGACAGACTGACTTAAACGTTCCCTCTTCATGTCTTTTCTGTAGTGTAGAGGAAGAGTGTCTGCAAGGAAACCCCAAGCTGAAGTCAACTTGTCATATTCCTTTATCACAGTGCAGCACCGCATTGTTTGGAAATGACCAAAGGGACAGTAATCTTATCCCTTACTTTATCCCATGGCTCTACTGGTCTAGTCTAATCACAGCACTGACACTGGGTGGATTTGAGAAGAACTAACGTTTCATTGCAGTGCCTGCCATCTGGTGTACTGTTAGAGTGTCTGTAAGAGAAACCTAAGGTTGAGAGTTCAATTCCCCTCCATGCAGAACTTTTCTCCCCCGGTTTCAACCAAGATCTTTTTGTGTTGTTTTTTTCTTTCAAAAAAAGAGAAACACAATACAGAGAGAAAAACACAAGTATAAGGGGGAATCTGGTTAATATAAGTCTGAAAAAAATTGAATTAGTTCTTTTTTTTTTAAAATGTAGGAACCATTTTTAGTTTCACTACACCAGTCACAGATAATTGCTATTGTATGTTGTCATTGTTTTCTCTTTCTGAATTATTTCTATTTTCATTCACAATCATAGAGACAGACCAACTTAAACATTCCCTATTCATGTCTTTTCTGTGGTCTAGAGCTGGAGTGTCTGCATGGAAATCTCAAGCTTGAGAGTTCAAATCCCTCAATCCAGCTTTCTTTTCTTTTTTGAAAGTAGTAAATATTATTTATTTCTTTCTTGTTTACACATAAAAGTGCATCCAATGTATACCCACCTGATAAATGTACACATATATGCATATACATATACATGCTCTATCTTGTCATGGAATATACCTTTCTTTGTGGTGTAATGGAAAGGGCAATGGTTTTAGGATACAAAGATTGGGTGTTCAATCCCAGGATAGAACCAAGTTTTTAAAATTGTTTTTCTTTTTAAAATCTGGGGGTAAGGTGTTCAACCCCCAGTCACAACCAAGATCTTTTTGTGTTATTTGTCTTTGTTAAAAGAGAAAAACGTAATATAGCGAGAACAATATAGTTAAATGAGGGAATCGGTAAAATATAAGTTAGAAAGAAACTGAATTAGTTCTTTTTTTAAAAATGTGTGAACCATTTTTCTTTACACTACACCAGTAACTTTATAATTGCTATTGTAAGATATCATTGTTTTTTCTATGTGAATTATTTCTATTTTCATTCAGAATATTACAGAGACAGACTGATTTAAACGTTCCCTCTTCATGTCTTTTTTGTAGTCTAGAGGAAGAGTGTCTACCAGGAAACCCCAAGCTGAAGTCAACTTGTCATATTCCTTTATCACAGTGCAGCACCGCATTGTTTGGAAATGACCAAAGGGACAGTAATCTTATCCCTTACTTTATCCCTTGGCTCTACTGGTCTAGTCTAATCACAGCACTGACACTGGGTGGATTTGAAAAGAACTAACGTTTCATTGCAGTGCCTGCCATCTGGTGTACTGTTAGAGTGTCTGTAAGAGAAACCTAAGGTTGAGAGTTTAATTCCCCTCCATGCAGAACTTTTCCTTTTTTTCCCTCAGTCATAAAGATTCTTTTTGGAACCAATTTTAGTTCCAAAACACTAGTCACAGATAATTGCTATTGTAAGTTGTCATTGTTTTCTCTTTGTGAATCATTTCTATTTTCATTCAGAATCTTACAGAGACAGACTGACTTAAACGTTCCCTCTTCATGTCTTTTCTGTAGTGTAGAGGAAGAGTGTCTGCAAGGAAACCCCAAGCTGAAGTCAACTTGTCATATTCCTTTATCACAGTGCAGCACCGCATTGTTTGGAAATGACCAAAGGGACAGTAATCTTATCCCTTACTTTATCCCATGGCTCTACTGGTCTAGTCTAATCACAGCACTGACACTGGGTGGATTTGAGAAGAACTAACGTTTCATTGCAGTGCCTGCCATCTGGTGTACTGTTAGAGTGTCTGTAAGAGAAACCTAAGGTTGAGAGTTCAATTCCCCTCCATGCAGAACTTTTCCTTTTTTTCCCTCAGTCATAAAGATTCTTTTAGGAACCAATTTTAGTTCCAATACACTAGTCACAGATAATTGCAATTGTAAGTTGTCATTGTTTTCTCTTTGTGAATTATTTCTATTTTCATTCAGAATCTTACAGAGACAGACTGACTTAAACGTTCTCTCTTCATGTCTTTTCTGTAGTGTAGGGGAAGAGTGTCTGCAAGGAAACCCCAAGCTGAAGTGAACTTGTCATATTCCTTTATCACAGTGCAGCACCGCATTGTTTGGAAATGACCAAAGGGACAGTTATCTTTTCGTTTACTTTATCCCTTGGCTCTACTGGTCTAGTCTTATCACAGCACTGACACTGGGTGGATATGAAAAGAACTAACGTTTTCATTGCAGTGCCTGCCATCTGGTGTATTGTTAGAGTGTCTGTAAGAGAAACCTAAGGTTGAGAGTTCAATTCCCCTCCATGCAGAACTTTTCTCCCCCGGTTTCAACCAAGATCTTTTTGTGTTGTTTTTTTCTTTCAAAAAAAGAGAAACACAATACAGAGAGAAAAACACAAGTATAAGGGGGAATCTGGTTAATATAAGTCTGAAAAAAATTGAATTAGTTCTTTTTTTAAAAAAATGTAGGAACCATTTTTAGTTTCACTACACCAGTCACAGATAATTGCTATTGTATGTTGTCATTGTTTTCTCTTTCTGAATTATTTCTATTTTCATTCACAATCATAGAGACAGACCAACTTAAACATTCCCTATTCATGTCTTTTCTGTGGTCTAGAGCTGGAGTGTCTGCATGGAAATCTCAAGCTTGAGAGTTCAAATCCCCTCAATCCAGCTTTCTTTTCTTTTTTGAAAGTAGTAAATATTATTCATTTATTTCTTGTTTACACATAAAAGTGCATCCAATGTATACCCACCTGATAAATGTACACATATATGCATATACATATACATGCTCTATCTCGTCATGGAATATACCTTTCTTTGTGGTGTAGTGGATAGGCGATGGTTTTAGGGTACAAAGATTGGGTGTTCAATCCCAGGATAGAACCAAGTTTTTAAAATTGTTTTTCTTTTTAAAATCTGGGGGTAAGGTGTTCAACCCCCAGTCACAACCAAGATCTTTTTGTGTTATTTGTCTTTGTTAAAAGAGAAAAACGTAATATAGAGAGAACAATATAGTTAATTGAGGGAATTGGTAAAATATAAGTTAGAAACAAACTGAATTAGTTCTTTTTTTTTTAAATGTGGGAACCATTTTTCGTTACACTACACCAGTAACTTTATAATTGCTATTGTAAGATATCATTGTTTTCTCTTTGTGGATTATTTCTATTTTCATTCAGAATCTTACAGAGACAGACTGACTTAAACGTTCCCTCTTCATGTCTTTTTTGTAGTCTAGAGGAAGAGTGTCTGCAAGGAAACCCCAAGCTGAAGTCAACTTGTCATATTCCTTTATCACAGTGCAGCACCGCATTGTTTGGAAATGACCAAAGGGACAGTAATCTTATCCCTTACTTTATCCCTTGGCTCTACTGGTCTAGTCTAATCACAGCACTGACACTGGGTGGATTTGAAAAGAACTAACGTTTTCATTGCAGTGCCTGCCATCTGGTGTACTGTTAGAGTGTCTGTAAGAGAAACCTAAGGTTGAGAGTTCAATTCCCCTCCATGCTGAACTTTTCCTTTTTTCCCCTCAGTCATAAAGATTCTTTTAGGAACCAATTTTAGTTCAAATACACTAGTCACAGATAATTGCTATTGTAAGTTGTCATTGTTTTCTCTTTGTGAATTATTTCTATTTTCATTCAGAATCTTACAGAGACAGACTGACTTAAATGTTCCCTCTTCATGTCTTTTTTGTAGTCTAGAGGAAGAGTGTCTGCAAGGAAACCCCTAGCTGAAGTCAACTTGTCATATTCCTTTATCACAGTGCAGCACCGCATTGTTTGGAAATAACCAGGAGGACAGTTATCTTATCCCTTACTTTATCCCTTGGCTCTACTGGTCTGGTCTAATCACAGCACTGACACTGGGTGGATATGAAAAGAACTAACGTTTCATTGCAGTGCCTGCCATCTGGTGTACTGTTAGAGTGTCTGTAAGAGAAACCTAAGGTTGAGAGTTCAATTCCCCTCCATGCAGAACTTTTCCTTTTTTCCCCTCAGTCATTAAGATTCTTTTAGGAACCAATTTTAGTTCCAATACACTAGTCACAGATAATTGCTATTGTAAGTTGTCATTGTTTTCTCTTTGTGAATTATTTCTATTTTCATTCAGAATCTTACAACGGACTGACTTAAACGTTCCCTCTTCATGTCTTTTCTGTAGTCTAGAGGAAGAGTGTCTGCAAGGAACCCCCGAGCTAAAGTCAACTTGTCATATTCCTTTATCACAGTGCAGCACCGCATTGTTTGGAAATGACCAAGAGGACAGTTATTTTATCGTTTACATTAATCCTTGGCTCTATTGGTCTAGTCTAATCACAGCACTGACACTGGGTGGATATGAAAAGAACTAACGTTTTCATTGTAGTGCCTGCCACCTAGTGTACTGTAAGATTGCCTGAAAAAGAAACCTAAGGTTGAGAGTTCAATTCCCCTCCATGCAGAACTTTTCTCCCCCGGTTTCAACCAAGATCTTTTTGTGTTTTTTTTTCTTTCAAAAAGAGAGAAACACAATTCAGAGAGAAAAACACAAGTATAAGGGGGAATCTGGTTAGTATAAGTTAGAAAAAAACTGAATTAGCTCTTTTTGAATAAAAATGTAGGAACCATTTCTAGTTTCACTACACCAGTCACAGATAATTGCTATTGTGACTTGTCTTTTTTTCTCTCTCTGAATTATTTCTATTTCAATCAGAATCATAGAGACAGACCAACTTAAACATTCCCTATCATGTCTTTTCTGTGGTCTAGAGGTGAAGTGTCTGCCTGGAAATCTCAAGCTTGAGAGTTCAAATCCCCTCAATCCAGCTTTTTTTTCTTTTTTGAAAGTAGTAAATATTATTTATTTATTTCTTGTTTACACATAAAAGTGCATCCAATGTATACCCACCTGATAAATGTACACATATATGCAAATGCATATACATGCTCTATCTCGTCATGGAATACACCTTTCTCTGTGGTGTAATGGATAGGGCAATGGTTTTAGGGTACAAAGATTGGGTGTTCAATCCCAGGATAGAACCGAGTTTTACAAATTGTTTTTCTTTTTAAAATCTGGGGGTCAGGTGTTCAACCCCCGGTCACAACCAAGATCTTTTTGTGTTATTTGTCTTTGTTAAAAGAGAAAAATGTAATATAGAGAGAACAATATAGTTATATGAGGGAATCGGTATAATATCAGTTAGAAAGAAACTGAATTAGTTCTTTTTTTTTTAAATGTGGGAACCATTTTTTGTTACACTACACCAGTAACTTTATAATTGCTATTGTAAGATATCATTGTTTTCTCTTTGTGAATTATTTCTATTTTCATTCAGAATCTTACAGAGACAGACTGACTTAAACGTTCCCTCTTCATGTCTTTTCTGTAGTCTAGAGGAAGAGTGTCTGCAAGGAAACCCCAAGCTGAAGTCAACTTGTCATATTCCTTTATCACAGTGCAGCACCGCATTGTTTGGAAATGACCAGGAGGACAGTTATCTTATCGTTTACATTATCCCTTGGCTCTACTGGTCTAGTCTAATCACAGCACTGACACTGGGTGGATATGAAAAGAACTAACGTTTCATTGCAGTGCCTGCCATCTGGTGTACTGTTAGAGTGTCTGTAAGAGAAACCTAAGGTTGAGAGTTCAATTCCCCTCCATGCAGAACTTTTCTCCCCCGGTTTCAACCAAGATCTTTTTGTGTTGTTTTTTTTCTTTCAAAAAAAGAGAAACACAATACAGAGAGAAAAACACAAGTATAAGGGGGAATCTGGTTAATATAAGTCTGAAAAAAATTGAATTAGTTCTTTTAAAAAAAAAAATGTAGGAACCATTTTTTGTTTTACTACATCAGTCACAGATAATTGCTATTGTATGTTGTCATTGTTTTCTCTTTCTGAATTATTTCTATTTTCATTCACAATCATAGAGACAGACCAACTTAAACATTCCCTCTTCATGTCTTTTCTGTGGTCTAGAGCTGGAGTGTCTGCATGGAAATCTAAATCTTGAGAGTTCAAATCCCCTCAATCCAGCTTTCTTTTCTTTGTTGAAAGTAGTAAATATTATTTTTTTCTTTCTTGTTTACACATAAAAGTGCATCCAATGTATACCCACTTGATAAATGTACACATATATGCATATACATATACATGCTCTATCTCGTCATGGAATATACCTTTCTTTGTGGTGTAGTGGATAGGCGATGGTTTTAGGGTACAAAGATTGGGTGTTCAATCCCAGGATAGAACCAAGTTTTTAAAATTGTTTTTCATTTTAAAATCTGGGGGTCAGGTGTTCAACCCCCAGTCACAACCAAGCTCTTTTTGTGT
The DNA here is from genome assembly GCA_950022655.1 of Alentia gelatinosa. NCBI lineage: Eukaryota > Metazoa > Annelida > Polychaeta > Phyllodocida > Polynoidae > Alentia > Alentia gelatinosa. The sequence continues at coordinate 66,501,743 of OX465585.1, forward strand.
TATTTGTCTTTGTTAAAAGAAAAAAACGTAATATAGAGAGAACAATATATTTATATGAGGGAATTGGTATAATATCAGTTGGAAACAAACTGAATTAGTTCTTTTTTTTAGAATGTGTGAACCATTTTTCTTTACACTACACCAGTAACTTTATAATTGCTATTGTAAGATATCATTGTTTTTTCTATGTGAATTATTTCTATTTTCATTCAGAATCTTACAGAGACAGACTGACTTAAACGTTCCCTCTTCATGTCTTTTTTGTAGTCTAGAGGAAGAGTGTCTGCCAGGAAACCCCAAGCTAAAGTCAACTTGTCATATTCCTTTATCACAGTGCAGCACCGCATTGTTTGGAAATGACCAAAGGGACAGTAATCTTATCCCTTACTTTATCCCTTGGCTCTACTGGTCTAGTCTAATCACAGCACTGACACTGGGTGGATTTGAAAAGAACTAACGTTTCATTGCAGTGCCTGCCATCTGGTGTACTGTTAGAGTGTCTGTAAGAGAAACCTAAGGTTGAGAGTTCAATTCCCCTCCATGCAGAACTTTTCCTTTTTTTCCCTCAGTCATAAAGATTCTTTTAGGAACTATTTTTAGTTTCACTACACCAGTCACAGATAATTGCTATTGTAAGTTGTCATTGTTTTCTCTTTGTGAATTATTTCTATTTTCATTCAGAATCTTACAGAGACAGACTGACTTAAACGTTCCCTCTTCATGTCTTTTCTGTAGTCTAGAGGAAGAGTTTCTGCAAGGAACCCCCAAGCTGAAGTCAACTTGTCATATTCCTTTATCACAGTGCAGCACCGCATTGTTTGGAAATGACCAAGAGGACAGTAATCTTATCCCTTATTTTATCCCTTGGCTCTACTGGTCTAGTCTAATCACAGCACTGACACTGGGTGGATATGAAAAGAACTAAAGTTTCATTGCAGTGCCTGCCATCTGGTGTACTATTAGAGTGCCTGCAAGAGAAACCTAAGGTTGAGAGTTCAATTCCCCTCCATGCAGAACTTTTCTCCCCCGGTTTCAACCAAGATCTTTTTGTGGTTTTTTTTCTTTCAAAAAGAGAGAAACACAATACAGAGAGAAAAACACAAGTATAAGGGGGAATCTGGTTAATATAAGTTAGAAAAAAACTGAATTTGTTTTTTTGTTTTTTTTTTAAATGTAGGAACCATTTTTAGTTTCACTACACTAGTCACAGATAATTGCTATTGTAAGTTGTCATTGTTTTCCCTTTGTGAATTATTTCTATTTTCAATCAGAATCATAGAGACAGACCAACTTAAACATTCCCTTTTCATGTCTTTTCTGTGGTCTAGAGGTGAAGTGTCTGCATGGAAATCTCAAGTTTGAGAGTTCAAATCCCCTCAATCCAGCTTTTTTTTCTTTTTTGAAAGTAGTAAATATTATTTCTTTCTTTCTTGTTTACACATAAAAGTGCATCCAATGTATACCCACCTGATAAATGTACACATATATGCATATACATATACATGCTCTATCTCGTCATGGAATATACCTTTCTTTGTGGTGTAGTGGATAGGGCAATGGTTTTAGGGTACAAAGATTGGGTGTTCAATCCCAGGATAGAAGTGAGTTTTAAAAATAGTTTTTCTTTTTAAAATCTGGGGGTCAGGTGTTCAACCCCCGGTCACAACCAAGATCTTTTTGTGTTATTTGTCTTTGCTAAAAGAGAAAAATGTAATATAGAGAGAACAATATAGTTATATGAGGGAATCGGTATAATATCAGTTAGAAACAAACTGAATTAGTTCTTTTTTTTTTTAAATGTGTGAACCATTTTTCGTTACACTACACCAGTAACTTTATAATTGCTATTGTAAGATATCATTGTTTTCTCTTTGTGAATTATTTCTATTTTCATTCAGAATCTTACACAGACAGACTGACTTAAACGTTCCCTCTTCATGTCTTTTCTGTAGTGTAGAGGAAGAGTGTCTGCAAGGAAACCCCAAGCTGAAGTCAACTTGTCATATTCCTTTATCACAGTGCAGCACCGCATTGTTTGGAAATGACCAAAGGGACAGTTATCTTATCGTTTACTTTATCCCTTGGCTCTACTGGTCTAGTCTAATCACAGCACTGACACTGGGTGGATATAAAAAGAACCAACGTTTCATTGCAGTGCCTGCCATCTGGTGTATTGTTAGAGTGTCTGTAAGAGAAACCTAAGGTTGAGAGTTCAATTCCCCTCCATGCAGAACTTTTCTCCCCCGGTTTCAACCAAGATCTTTTTGTGTTGTTTTTTTCTTTCAAAAAAAGAGAAACACAATACAGAGAGAAAAACACAAGTATAAGGGGGAATCTGGTTAATATAAGTCTGAAAAAAATTGAATTAGTTCTTTTAAAAAAAAAAATGTAGGAACCATTTTTTGTTTTACTACATCAGTCACAGATAATTGCTATTGTATGTTGTCATTGTTTTCTCTTTCTGAATTATTTCTATTTTCATTCACAATCATAGAGACAGACCAACTTAAACATTCCCTCTTCATGTCTTTTCTGTGGTCTAGAGCTGGAGTGTCTGCATGGAAATCTCAATCTTGAGAGTTCAAATCCCCTCAATCCAGCTTTCTTTTCTTTGTTGAAAGTAGTAAATATTATTTTTTTCTTTCTTGTTTACACATAAAAGTGCATCCAATGTATACCCACTTGATAAATGTACACATATATGCATATACATATACATGCTCTATCTCGTCATGGAATATACCTTTCTTTGTGGTGTAGTGGATAGGCGATGGTTTTAGGGTACAAAGATTGGGTGTTCAATCCCAGGATAGAACCAAGTTTTTTAAATTGTTTTTCATTTTAAAATCTGGGGGTCAGGTGTTCAACCCCCAGTCACAACCAAGCTCTTTTTGTGTTATTTGTCTTTGTTAAAAGAAAAAAACGTAATATAGAGAGAACAATATATTTATATGAGGGAATTGGTATAATATCAGTTGGAAACAAACTGAATTAGTTCTTTTTTTTTAAATGTGTGAACCATTTTTCTTTACACTACACCAGTAACTTTATAATTGCTATTGTAAGATATCATTGTTTTTTCTATGTGAATTATTTCTATTTTCATTCAGAATCTTACAGAGACAGACTGACTTAAACGTTCCCTCTTCATGTCTTTTTTGTAGTCTAGAGGAAGAGTGTCTGCCAGGAAACCCCAAGCTAAAGTCAACTTGTCATATTCCTTTATCACAGTGCAGCACCGCATTGTTTGGAAATGACCAAAGGGACAGTAATCTTATCCCTTACTTTATCCCTTGGCTCTACTGGTCTAGTCTAATCACAGCACTGACACTGGGTGGATTTGAAAAGAACTAACGTTTCATTGCAGTGCCTGCCATCTGGTGTACTGTTAGAGTGTCTGTAAGAGAAACCTAAGGTTGAGAGTTCAATTCCCCTCCATGCAGAACTTTTCTCCCCCAGTTTCAACCAAGATCTTTTTGTGTTGTTTTTTTCTTTCAAAAAAAAGAGAAACAAAATACAGAGAGAAAAACACAAGTATAAGGGGGAATCTGGTTAATATAAGTCTGAAAAAAATTGAATTAGTTCTTTTTTTTAAAAAATGTAGGAACCATTTTTAGTTTCACTACACCAGTCACAGATAATTGCTATTGTATGTTGTCATTGTTTTCTCTTTCTGAATTATTTCTTTTTTCATTCAGAATCATAGAGACAGACCAACTTAAACATTCCCTATTCATGTCTTTTCTGTGGTCTAGAGCTGGAGTGTCTGCATGGAAATCTCAAGCTTGAGAGTTCAAATCCCCTCAATCCAGCTTTTTTTTCCTTTTTGAAAGTAGTAAATATTATTTATTTATTTCTTGTTTACACATAAAAGTGCATCCAATGTATACCCACCTGATAAATGTACACATATATGCATATACATATACATGCTCTATCTCGTCATGGAATATACCTTTCTTTGTGGTGTAGTGGAAAGGGCAATGGTTTTAGGGTACAAAGATTGGGTGTTCAATCCCAGGATAGAACCAAGTTTTTAAAATTGTTTTTCTTTTTAAAATCTGGGGGTCAGATGTTCAACCCCCAGTCACAACCAAGATCTTTTTGTGTTATTTGTCTTTGTTAAAAGAGAAAAACGTAATATAGAGAGAACAATATAGTTAAATGAGGGAATTGGTAAAATATAAGTTAGAAACAAACTGAATTAGTTCTTTTTTTTTAAAATGTGGGAACAATTTTTCTTTACACTACACCAGTAACTTTATAATTGCTATTGTAAGATATCATTGTTTTCTCTTTGTGAATTATTTCTATTTTCATTCAGAATCTTACAGAGACAGACTGACTTAAACGTTCCCTCTTCATGTCTTTTTTGTAGTCTAGAGGAAGAATGTCTGCCAGGAAACCCCAAGCTGAAGTCAACTTGTCATATTCCTTTATCACAGTGCAGCACCGCATTGTTTGGAAATGACCAAAGGGACAGTCATCTTATCGTTTCCTTTATCCCTTGGCTCTACTGGTCTAGTCTAATTACAGCACTGACACTGGGTGGATATGAAAAGAACTAACGTTTTCATTGCAGTGCCTGCCATCTGGTGTACTGTTAGAGTGTCTGTAAGAGAAACCTAAGGTTGAGAGTTCAATTCCCCTCCATGCAGAACTTTTCCTTTTTTTCCCTCAGTCATAAAGATTCTTTTAGGAACCAATTTTAGTTCCAATACACTAGTCACAGATAATTGCTATTGTAAGTTGTCATTGTTTTCTCATTATGAATTATTTCTATTTTCATTCAGAATCTTACACAGACAGACTGACTTAAACGTTCCCTCTTCATGTCTTTTCTGTAGTGTAGAGGAAGAGTGTCTGCAAGGAAACCCCAAGCTGAAGTCAACTTGTCATATTCCTTTATCACAGTGCAGCACCGCATTGTTTGGAAATGACCAAGAGGACAGTAATCTTATCGTTTACTTTATCCCATGGCTCTACTGGTCTAGTCTAATCACAGCACTGACACTGGGTGGATATGAAAAGAACCAACGTTTCATTGCAGTGCCTGCCATCTGGTGTATTGTTAGAGTGTCTGTAAGAGAAACCTAAGGTTGAGAGTTCAATTCCCCTCCATGCAGAACTTTTCTCCCCCGGTTTCAACCAAGATCTTTTTGTGTTGTTTTTTTTCTTTCAAAAAAAGAGAAACACAATACAGAGAGAAAAACACAAGTATAAGGGGGAATCTGGTTAATATAAGTTTGACAAAAACTGAATTAGTTCTTTTTTTAAAAAAATGTAGGAACCATTTTTTGTTTTACTACACCAGTCACAGATAATTGCTATTGTAAGTTGTCATTTTTTTCTCTTTCTGAATTATTTCTATTTTCATTCACAATCATAGAGACAGACCAACTTAAACATTCCCTCTTCATGTCTTTTCTGTGGTCTAGAGCTCGAGTGTCTGCATGGAAATCTCAATCTTGAGAGTTCAAATCCCCTCAATCCAGCTTTCTTTTCTTTGTTGAAAGTAGTAAATATTATTTTTTTCTTTCTTGTTTACACATAAAAGTGCATCCAATGTATACCTACTTGATAAATGTACACATATATGCATATACATATACATGCTCTATCTCGTCATGGAACATACCTTTCTTTGTGGTGTAGTGGATAGGCAATGGTTTTAGGGTACAAAGATTGGGTGTTCAATCCCAGGATAGAACCAAGTTTTTAAAATTGTTTTTCATTTTAAAATCTAGGGGTCAGGTGTTCAACCCCCAGTCACAACCAAGCTCTTTTTGTGTTATTTGTCTTTGTTAAAAAAAACACCGTAATATAGAGAGAACAATATATTTATATGAGGGAATTGGTATAATATCAGTTGGAAACAAACTGAATTAGTTCTTTTTTTTTAAATGTGGGAACCATTTTTCGTTCCACTACACCAGTAACTTTATAATTGCTATTGTAAGATATCATTGTTTTCTCTTTGTGAATTATTTCTATTTTCATTCAGAATCTTACAGAGACAGACTGACTTAAACGTTCACTCTTCATGTCTTTTCTGTAGTGTAGAGGAAGAGTGTCTGCAAGGAAACCCCAAGCTGAAGTCAACTTGTCATATTCCTTTATCACAGTGCAGCACCGCATTGTTTGGAAATGGCCAAAGGGACAGTAATCTTATCCCTTACTTTATCCCATGGCTCTACTGGTCTAGTCTAATCACAGCACTGACACTGGGTGGATTTGAGAAGAAATAACGTTTCATTGCAGTGCCTGCCATCTGGTGTACTGTTAGAGTGTCTGTAAGAGAAACCTAAGGTTGAGAGTTCAATTCCCCTCCATGCAGAACTTTTCCTTTTTTTCCCTCAGTCATAAAGATTCTTTTTGGAACCAATTTTAGTTCCAATACACTAGTCACAGATAATTGCTATTGTAAGTTGTCATTGTTTTCTCATTGTGAATTATTTCTATTTTCATTCAGAATCTTACAGAGACAGACTGATTTAAACGTTCCCTCTTCATGTCTTTTTTGTAGTCTAGAGGAAGAGTGTCTACCAGGAAACCCCAAGCTGAAGTCAACTTGTCATATTCCTTTATCACAGTGCAGCACCGCATTGTTTGGAAATGACCAAAGGGACAGTAATCTTATCCCTTACTTTATCCCTTGGCTCTACTGGTCTAGTCTAATCACAGCACTGACACTGGGTGGATTTGAAAAGAACTAACGTTTCATTGCAGTGCCTGCCATCTGGTGTACTGTTAGAGTGTCTGTAAGAGAAACCTAAGGTTGAGAGTTCAATTCCCCTCCATGCAGAACTTTTCCTTTTTTTCCCTCAGTCATAAAGATTCTTTTAGGAACTATTTTTAGTTTCACTACACCAGTCACAGATAATTGCTATTGAAAGTTGTCATTGTTTTCTCTTTGTGAATCATTTCTATTTTCATTCAGAATCTTACAGAGACAGACTGACTTAAACTTTCCCTCTTCGTGTCTTTTCTGTAGTCTAGAGGAAGAGTGTCTGCAAGGAAACCCCAAGCTGAAGTCAACTTGTCATATTCCTTTATCACAGTGCAGCACCGCATTGTTTGGAAATGACCAAAGGGACAGTTATCTTATCGTTTACTTTATCCCTTGGCTCTACTGGTCTAGTCTAATCACAGCACTGACACTGGGTGGATATGAAAAGAACTAACGTTTCATTGCAGTGCCTGCCATCTGGTGTATTGTTAGAGTGTCTGTAAGAGAAACCTAAGGTTGAGAGTTCAATTCCCCTCCATGCAGAACTTTTCTCCCCCAGTTTCAACCAAGATCTTTTTGTGTTGTTTTTTTCTTTCAAAAAAAGAGAAACACAATACAGAGAGAAAAACACAAGTATAAGGGGGAATCTGGTTAATATAAGTCTGAAAAAAATTGAATTAGTTCTTTTTTTTAAAAAATGTAGGAACCATTTTTAGTTTCACTACACCAGTCACAGATAATTGCTATTGTATGTTGTCATTGTTTTCTCTTTCTGAATTATTTCTTTTTTCATTCAGAATCATAGAGACAGACCAACTTAAACATTCCCTATTTATGTCTTTTCTGTGGTCTAGAGCTGGAGTGTCTGCATGGAAATCTCAAGCTTGAGAGTTCAAATCCCCTCAATCCAGCTTTTTTTTCCTTTTTGAAAGTAGTAAATATTATTTATTTCTTTCTTGTTTACACATAAAAGTGCATCCAATGTATACCCACCTGATAAATGTACACATATATGCATATACATATACATGCTCTATCTCGTCATGGAATATACCTTTCTTTGTGGTGTAGTGGAAAGGGCAATGGTTTTAGGGTACAAAGATTGGGTGTTCAATCCCAGGATAGAACCAAGTTTTTAAAATTGTTTTTCTTTTTAAAATCTGGGGGTCAGGTGTTCAACCCCCAGTCACAACCAAGATCTTTTTGTGTTATTTGTCTTTGTTAAAAGAGAAAAACGTAATATAGAGAGAACAATATAGTTAAATGAGGGAATTGGTAAAATATAAGTTAGAAACAAACTGAATTAGTTCTTTTTTTTAAAAATGTGGGAACAATTTTTCTTTACACTACACCAGTAACTTTATAATTGCTATTGTAAGATATCATTGTTTTCTCTTTGTGAATTATTTCTATTTTCATTCAGAATCTTACAGAGACAGACTGACTTAAACGTTCCCTCTTCATGTCTTTTTTGTAGTCTAGAGGAAGAATGTCTGCCAGGAAACCCCAAGCTGAAGTCAACTTGTCATATTCCTTTATCACAGTGCAGCACCGCATTGTTTGGAAATGACCAAAGGGACAGTCATCTTATCGTTTTCTTTATCCCTTGGCTCTACTGGTCTAGTCTAATTACAGCACTGACACTGGGTGGATATGAAAAGAACTAACGTTTTCATTGCAGTGCCTGCCATCTGGTGTACTGTTAGAGTGTCTGTAAGAGAAACCTAAGGTTGAGAGTTCAATTCCCCTCCATGCAGAACTTTTCCTTTTTTTCCCTCAGTCATAAAGATTCTTTTAGGAACCAATTTTAGTTCCAATACACTAGTCACAGATAATTGCTATTGTAAGTTGTCATTGTTTTCTCATTATGAATTATTTCTATTTTCATTCAGAATCTTACACAGACAGACTGACTTAAACGTTCCCTCTTCATGTCTTTTCTGTAGTGTAGAGGAAGAGTGTCTGCAAGGAAACCCCAAGCTGAAGTCAACTTGTCATATTCCTTTATCACAGTGCAGCACCGCATTGTTTGGAAATGACCAAGAGGACAGTAATCTTATCGTTTACTTTATCCCATGGCTCTACTGGTCTAGTCTAATCACAGCACTGACACTGGGTGGATATGAAAAGAACCAACGTTTCATTGCAGTGCCTGCCATCTGGTGTATTGTTAGAGTGTCTGTAAGAGAAACCTAAGGTTGAGAGTTCAATTCCCCTCCATGCAGAACTTTTCTCCCCCGGTTTCAACCAAGATCTTTTTGTGTTGTTTTTTTTCTTTCAAAAAAAGAGAAACACAATACAGAGAGAAAAACACAAGTATAAGGGGGAATCTGGTTAATATAAGTTTGACAAAAACTGAATTAGTTCTTTTTTTAAAAAAATGTAGGAACCATTTTTTGTTTTACTACACCAGTCACAGATAATTGCTATTGTAAGTTGTCATTTTTTTCTCTTTCTGAATTATTTCTATTTTCATTCACAATCATAGAGACAGACCAACTTAAACATTCCCTCTTCATGTCTTTTCTGTGGTCTAGAGCTCGAGTGTCTGCATGGAAATCTCAATCTTGAGAGTTCAAATCCCCTCAATCCAGCTTTCTTTTCTTTGTTGAAAGTAGTAAATATTATTTTTTTCTTTCTTGTTTACACATAAAAGTGCATCCAATGTATACCTACTTGATAAATGTACACATATATGCATATACATATACATGCTCTATCTCGTCATGGAATATACCTTTCTTTGTGGTGTAGTGGATAGGCAATGGTTTTAGGGTACAAAGATTGGGTGTTCAATCCCAGGATAGAACCAAGTTTTTAAAATTGTTTTTCATTTTAAAATCTGGGGGTCAGGTGTTCAACCCCCAGTCACAACCAAGCTCTTTTTGTGTTATTTGTCTTTGTTAAAAAAAAAAACCGTAATATAGAGAGAACAATATATTTATATGAGGGAATTGGTATAATATCAGTTGGAAACAAACTGAATTAGTTCTTTTTTTTTAAATGTGGGAACCATTTTTCGTTCCACTACACCAGTAACTTTATAATTGCTATTGTAAGATATCATTGTTTTCTCTTTGTGAATTATTTCTATTTTCATTCAGAATCTTACAGAGACAGACTGACTTAAACGTTCACTCTTCATGTCTTTTCTGTAGTGTAGAGGAAGAGTGTCTGCAAGGAAACCCCAAGCTGAAGTCAACTTGTCATATTCCTTTATCACAGTGCAGCACCGCATTGTTTGGAAATGGCCAAAGGGACAGTAATCTTATCCCTTACTTTATCCCATGGCTCTACTGGTCTAGTCTAATCACAGCACTGACACTGGGTGGATTTGAGAAGAAATAACGTTTCATTGCAGTGCCTGCCATCTGGTGTACTGTTAGAGTGTCTGTAAGAGAAACCTAAGGTTGAGAGTTCAATTCCCCTCCATGCAGAACTTTTCCTTTTTTTCCCTCAGTCATAAAGATTCTTTTTGGAACCAATTTTAGTTCAAATACACTAGTCACAGATAATTGCTATTCTAAGTTGTCATTGTTTTCTCATTGTGAATTATTTCTATTTTCATTCAGAATCTTACAGAGACAGACTGATTTAAACGTTCCCTCTTCATGTCTTTTTTGTAGTCTAGAGGAAGAGTGTCTACCAGGAAACCCCAAGCTGAAGTCAACTTGTCATATTCCTTTATCACAGTGCAGCACCGCATTGTTTGGAAATGACCAAAGGGACAGTAATCTTATCCCTTACTTTATCCCTTGGCTCTACTGGTCTAGTCTAATCACAGCACTGACACTGGGTGGATTTGAAAAGAACTAACGTTTCATTGCAGTGCCTGCCATCTGGTGTACTGTTAGAGTGTCTGTAAGAGAAACCTAAGGTTGAGAGTTCAATTCCCCTCCATGCAGAACTTTTCCTTTTTTTCCCTCAGTCATAAAGATTCTTTTAGGAACTATTTTTAGTTTCACTACACCAGTCACAGATAATTGCTATTGAAAGTTGTCATTGTTTTCTCTTTGTGAATCATTTCTATTTTCATTCAGAATCTTACAGAGACCGACTGACTTAAACTTTCCCTATTCGTGTCTTTTCTGTAGTCTAGAGGAAGAGTGTCTGCAAGGAAACCCCAAGCTGAAGTCAACTTGTCATATTCCTTTATCACAGTGCAGCACCGCATTGTTTGGAAATGACCAAAGGGACAGTTATCTTATCGTTTACTTTATCCCTTGGCTCTACTGGTCTAGTCTAATCACAGCACTGACACTGGGTGGATATGAAAAGAACTAACGTTTCATTGCAGTGCCTGCCATCTGGTGTATTGTTAGAGTGTCTGTAAGAGAAACCTAAGGTTGAGAGTTCAATTCCCCTCCATGCAGAACTTTTCTCCCCCAGTTTCAACCAAGATCTTTTTGTGTTGTTTTTTTCTTTCAAAAAAAAGAGAAACACAATACAGAGAGAAAAACACAAGTATAAGGGGGAATCTGGTTAATATAAGTCTGAAAAAAATTGAATTAGTTCTTTTTTTAAAAAAATGTAGGAACCATTTTTAGTTTCACTACACCAGTCACAGATAATTGCTATTGTATGTTGTCATTGTTTTCTCTTTCTGAATTATTTCTTTTTTCATTCAGAATCATAGAGACAGACCAACTTAAACATTCCCTATTCATGTCTTTTCTGTGGTCTAGAGCTGGAGTGTCTGCATGGAAATCTCAAGCTTGAGAGTTCAAATCCCCTCAATCCAGCTTTTTTTTCCTTTTTGAAAGTAGTAAATATTATTTATTTCTTTCTTGTTTACACATAAAAGTGCATCCAATGTATACCCACCTGATAAATGTACACATATATGCATATACATATACATGCTCTATCTCGTCATGGAATATACCTTTCTTTGTGGTGTAGTGGAATGGGCAATGGTTTTAGGGTACAAAGATTGGGTGTTCAATCCCAGGATAGAACCAAGTTTTACAAATTGTTTTTCTTTTTAAAATCTGGGGGTCAGGTGTTCAACCCCCAGTCACAACCAAGATCTTTTTGTGTTATTTGTCTTTGTTAAAAGAGAAAAACGTAATATAGAGAGAACAATATAGTTAAATGAGGGAATTGGTAAAATATAAGTTAGAAACAAACTGAATTAGTTCTTTTTTTTTAAAATGTGGGAACAATTTTTCTTTACACTACACCAGTAACTTTATAATTGCTATTGTCAGATATCATTGTTTTCTCTTTGTGAATTATTTCTATTTTCATTCAGAATCTTACAGAGACAGACTGACTTAAACGTTCCCTCTTCATGTCTTTTTTGTAGTCTAGAGGAAGAATGTCTGCCAGGAAACCCCAAGCTGAAGTCAACTTGTCATATTCCTTTATCACAGTGCAGCACCGCATTGTTTGGAAATGACCAAAGGGACAGTAATCTTATCCCTTACTTTATCCCTTGGCTCTACTGGTCTAGTCTAATCACAGCACTGACACTGGGTGGATTTGAAAAGAACTAACGTTTCATTGCAGTGCCTGCCATCTGGTGTACTGTTAGAGTGTCTGTAAGAGAAACCTAAGGTTGAGAGTTCAATTCCCCTCCATGCAGAACTTTTCCTTTTTTTCCCTCAGTCATAAAGATTCTTTTAGGAACCAATTTTAGTTCCAATACACTAGTCACAGATAATTGCTATTGTAAGTTGTCATTGTTTTCTCATTATGAATTATTTCTATTTTCATTCAGAATCTTACACAGACAGACTGACTTAAACGTTCCCTCTTCATGTCTTTTCTGTAGTGTAGAGGAAGAGTGTCTACCAGGAAACCCCAAGCTGAAGTCAACTTGTCATATTCCTTTATCACAGTGCAGCACCGCATTGTTTGGAAATGACCAAAGGGACAGTAATCTTATCCCTTACTTTATCCCTTGGCTCTACTGGTCTTGTCTAATCACAGCACTGACACTGGGTGGATTTGAAAAGAACTAACGTTTCATTGCAGTGCCTGCCATCTGGTGTACTGTTAGAGTGTCTGTAAGAGAAACCTAAGGTTGAGAGTTCAATTCCCCTCCATGCAGAACTTTTCCTTTTTTTCCCTCAGTCATAAAGATTCTTTTAGGAACTATTTTTAGTTTCACTACACCAGTCACAGATAATTGCTATTGAAAGTTGTCATTGTTTTCTCTTTGTGAATCATTTCTATTTTCATTCAGAATCTTACAGAGACAGACTGACTTAAACTTTCCCTCTTCGTGTCTTTTCTGTAGTCTAGAGGAAGAGTGTCTGCAAGGAAACCCCAAGCTGAAGTCAACTTGTCATATTCCTTTATCACAGTGCAGCACCGCATTGTTTGGAAATGACCAAAGGGACAGTTATCTTATCGTTTACTTTATCCCTTGGCTCTACTGGTCTAGTCTAATCACAGCACTGACACTGGGTGGATATGAAAAGAACTAACGTTTCATTGCAGTGCCTGCCATCTGGTGTATTGTTAGAGTGTCTGTAAGAGAAACCTAAGGTTGAGAGTTCAATTCCCCTCCATGCAGAACTTTTCTCCCCCAGTTTCAACCAAGATCTTTTTGTGTTGTTTTTTTCTTTCAAAAAAAGAGAAACACAATACAGAGAGAAAAACACAAGTATAAGGGGGAATCTGGTTAATATAAGTCTGAAAAAAATTGAATTAGTTCTTTTTTTAAAAAAATGTAGGAACCATTTTTAGTTTCACTACACCAGTCACAGATAATTGCTATTGTATGTTGTCATTGTTTTCTCTTTCTGAATTATTTCTTTTTTCATTCAGAATCATAGAGACAGACCAACTTAAACATTCCCTATTTATGTCTTTTCTGTGGTCTAGAGCTGGAGTGTCTGCATGGAAATCTCAAGCTTGAGAGTTCAAATCCCCTCAATCCAGCTTTTTTTTCCTTTTTGAAAGTAGTAAATATTATTTATTTATTTCTTGTTTACACATAAAAGTGCATCCAATGTATACCCACCTGATAAATGTACACATATATGCATATACATATACATGCTCTATCTCGTCATGGAATATACCTTTCTTTGTGGTGTAGTGGAAAGGGCAATGGTTTTAGGGTACAAAGATTGGGTGTTCAATCCCAGGATAGAACCAAGTTTTTAAAATTGTTTTTCTTTTTAAAATCTGGGGGTCAGGTGTTCAACCCCCAGTCACAACCAAGATCTTTTTGTGTTATTTGTCTTTGTTAAAAGAGAAAAACGTAATATAGAGAGAACAATATAGTTAAATGAGGGAATTGGTAAAATATAAGTTAGAAACAAACTGAATTAGTTCTTTTTTTTTAAAATGTGGGAACAATTTTTCTTTACACTACACCAGTAACTTTATAATTGCTATTGTAAGATATCATTGTTTTCTCTTTGTGAATTATTTCTATTTTCATTCAGAATCTTACAGAGACAGACTGACTTAAACGTTCCCTCTTCATGTCTTTTTTGTAGTCTAGAGGAAGAATGTCTGCCAGGAAACCCCAAGCTGAAGTCAACTTGTCATATTCCTTTATCACAGTGCAGCACCGCATTGTTTGGAAATGACCAAAGGGACAGTTATCTTATCGTTTCCTTTATCCCTTGGCTCTACTGGTCTAGTCTAATTACAGCACTGACACTGGGTGGATATGAAAAGAACTAACGTTTTCATTGCAGTGCCTGCCATCTGGTGTACTGTTAGAGTGTCTGTAAGAGAAACCTAAGGTTGAGAGTTCAATTCCCCTCCATGCAGAACTTTTCCTTTTTTTCCCTCAGTCATAAAGATTCTTTTAGGAACCAATTTTAGTTCCAATACACTAGTCACAGATAATTGCTATTGTAAGTTGTCATTGTTTTCTCATTATGAATTATTTCTATTTTCATTCAGAATCTTACACAGACAGACTGACTTAAACGTTCCCTCTTCATGTCTTTTCTGTAGTGTAGAGGAAGAGTGTCTGCAAGGAAACCCCAAGCTGAAGTCAACTTGTCATATTCCTTTATCACAGTGCAGCACCGCATTGTTTGGAAATGACCAAGAGGACAGTAATCTTATCGTTTACTTTATCCCATGGCTCTACTGGTCTAGTCTAATCACAGCACTGACACTGGGTGGATATGAAAAGAACCAACGTTTCATTGCAGTGCCTGCCATCTGGTGTATTGTTAGAGTGTCTGTAAGAGAAACCTAAGGTTGAGAGTTCAATTCCCCTCCATGCAGAACTTTTCTCCCCCGGTTTCAACCAAGATCTTTTTGTGTTGTTTTTTTTCTTTCAAAAAAAGAGAAACACAATACAGAGAGAAAAACACAAGTATAAGGGGGAATCTGGTTAATATAAGTTTGACAAAAACTGAATTAGTTCTTTTTTTAAAAAAATGTAGGAACCATTTTTTGTTTTACTACACCAGTCACAGATAATTGCTATTGTAAGTTGTCATTTTTTTCTCTTTCTGAATTATTTCTATTTTCATTCACAATCATAGAGACAGACCAACTTAAACATTCCCTCTTCATGTCTTTTCTGTGGTCTAGAGCTCGAGTGTCTGCATGGAAATCTCAATCTTGAGAGTTCAAATCCCCTCAATCCAGCTTTCTTTTCTTTGTTGAAAGTAGTAAATATTATTTTTTTCTTTCTTGTTTACACATAAAAGTGCATCCAATGTATACCTACTTGATAAATGTACACATATATGCATATACATATACATGCTCTATCTCGTCATGGAATATACCTTTCTTTGTGGTGTAGTGGATAGGCGATGGTTTTAGGGTACAAAGATTGGGTGTTCAATCCCAGGATAGAACCAAGTTTTTAAAATTGTTTTTCATTTTAAAATCTGGGGGTCAGGTGTTCAACCCCCAGTCACAACCAAGCTCTTTTTGTGTTATTTGTCTTTGTTAAAAGAAAAAACCGTAATATAGAGAGAACAATATATTTATATGAGGGAATTGGTATAATATCAGTTGGAAACAAACTGAATTAGTTCTTTTTTTTTAAATGTGGGAACCATTTTTCGTTCCACTACACCAGTAACTTTATAATTGCTATTGTAAGATATCATTGTTTTCTCTTTGTGAATTATTTCTATTTTCATTCAGAATCTTACAGAGACAGACTGACTTAAACGTTCACTCTTTATGTCTTTTCTGTAGTGTAGAGGAAGAGTGTCTGCAAGGAAACCCCAAGCTGAAGTCAACTTGTCATATTCCTTTATCACAGTGCAGCACCGCATTGTTTGGAAATGACCAAAGGGACAGTAATCTTATCCCTTACTTTATCCCATGGCTCTACTGGTCTAGTCTAATCACAGCACTGACACTGGGTGGATTTGAGAAGAAATAACGTTTCATTGCAGTGCCTGCCATCTGGTGTACTGTTAGAGTGTCTGTAAGAGAAACCTAAGGTTGAGAGTTCAATTCCCCTCCATGCAGAACTTTTCCTTTTTTTCCCTCAGTCATAAAGATTCTTTTTGGAACCAATTTTAGTTCCAATACACTAGTCACAGATAATTGCTATTGTAAGTTGTCATTGTTTTCTCCTTGTGAATTATTTCTATTTTCATTCAGAATCTTACAGAGACAGACTGATTTAAACGTTCCCTCTTCATGTCTTTTTTGTAGTCTAGATGAAAAGTGTCTACCAGGAAACCCCAAGCTGAAGTCAACTTGTCATATTCCTTTATCACAGTGCAGCACCGCATTGTTTGGAAATGACCAAAGGGACAGTAATCTTATCCCTTACTTTATCCCTTGGCTCTACTGGTCTAGTCTAATCACAGCACTGACACTGGGTGGATTTGAAAAGAACTAACGTTTCATTGCAGTGCCTGCCATCTGGTGTACTGTTAGAGTGTCTGTAAGAGAAACCTAAGGTTGAGAGTTCAATTCCCCTCCATGCAGAACTTTTCCTTTTTTTCCCTCAGTCATAAAGATTCTTTTAGGAACTATTTTTAGTTTCACTACACCAGTCACAGATAATTGCTATTGAAAGTTGTCATTGTTTTCTCTTTGTGAATCATTTCTATTTTCATTCAGAATCTTACAGAGACAGACTGACTTAAACTTTCCCTCTTCGTGTCTTTTCTGTAGTCTAGAGGAAGAGTGTCTGCAAGGAAACCCCAAGCTGAAGTCAACTTGTCATATTCCTTTATCACAGTGCAGCACCGCATTGTTTGGAAATGACCAAAGGGACAGTTATCTTATCGTTTACTTTATCCCTTGGCTCTACTGGTCTAGTCTAATCACAGCACTGACACTGGGTGGATATGAAAAGAACTAACGTTTTCATTGCAGTGCCTGCCATCTGGTGTATTGTTAGAGTGTCTGTAAGAGAAACCTAAGGTTGAGAGTTCAATTCCCCTCCATGCAGAACTTTTCTCCCCCGGTTTCAACCAAGATCTTTTTGTGTTGTTTTTTTCTTTCAAAAAAAGAGAAACACAATACAGAGAGAAAAACACAAGTATAAGGGGGAATCTGGTTAATATAAGTCTGAAAAAAATTGAATTAGTTCTTTTAAAAAAAAAATGTAGGAACCATTTTTAGTTTCACTACACCAGTCACAGATAATTGCTATTGTATGTTGTCATTGTTTTCTCTTTCTGAATTATTTCTATTTTCATTCACAATCATAGAGACAGACCAACTTAAACATTCCCTATTCATGTCTTTTCTGTGGTCTAGAGCTGGAGTGTCTGCATGGAAATCTCAAGCTTGAGAGTTCAAATCCCCTCAATCCAGCTTTTTTTTCCTTTTTGAAAGTAGTAAATATTATTTATTTCTTTCTTGTTTACACATAAAAGTGCATCCAATGTATACCCACCTGATAAATGTACACATATATGCATATACATATACATGCTCTATCTCGTCATGGAATATACCTTTCTTTGTGGTGTAGTGGAAAGGGCAATGGTTTTAGGGTACAAAGATTGGGTGTTCAATCCCAGGATAGAACCAAGTTTTTAAAATTGTTTTTCTTTTTAAAATCTGGGGGTCAGGTGTTCAACCCCCAGTCACAACCAAGATCTTTTTGTGTTATTTGTCTTTGTTAAAAGAGAAAAACGTAATATAGAGAGAACAATATAGTTAAATGAGGGAATTGGTAAAATATAAGTTAGAAACAAACTGAATTAGTTCTTTTTTTTTAAAATGTGGGAACAATTTTTCTTTACACTACACCAGTAACTTTATAATTGCTATTGCAAGATATCATTGTTTTCTCTTTGTGAATTATTTCTATTTTCATTCAGAATCTTACAGAGACAGACTGACTTAAACGTTCCCTCTTCATGTCTTTTTTGTAGTCTAGAGGAAGAGTGTCTGCCAGGAAACCCCAAGCTAAAGTCAACTTGTCATATTCCTTTATCACAGTGCAGCACCGCATTGTTTGGAAATGACCAAAGGGACAGTAATCTTATCCCTTACTTTATCCCTTGGCTCTACTGGTCTAGTCTAATCACAGCACTGACACTGGGTGGATTTGAAAAGAACTAACGTTTCATTGCAGTGCCTGCCATCTGGTGTACTGTTAGAGTGTCTGTAAGAGAAACCTAAGGTTGAGAGTTCAATTCCCCTCCATGCAGAACTTTTCCTTTTTTTCCCTCAGTCATAAAGATTCTTTTAGGAACTATTTTTAGTTTCACTACACCAGTCACAGATAATTGCTATTGAAAGTTGTCATTGTTTTCTCTTTGTGAATCATTTCTATTTTCATTCAGAATCTTACAGAGACAGACTGACTTAAACTTTCCCTCTTCGTGTCTTTTCTGTAGTCTAGAGGAAGAGTGTCTACCAGGAAACCCCAAGCTGAAGTCAACTTGTCATATTCCTTTATCACAGTGCAGCACCGCATTGTTTGGAAATGACCAAAGGGACAGTAATCTTATCCCTTACTTTATCCCTTGGCTCTACTGGTCTAGTCTAATCACAGCACTGACACTGGGTGGATTTGAAAAGAACTAACGTTTCATTGCAGTGCCTGCCATCTGGTGTACTGTTAGAGTGTCTGTAAGAGAAACCTAAGGTTGAGAGTTCAATTCCCCTCCATGCAGAACTTTTCCTTTTTTTCCCTCAGTCATAAAGATTCTTTTAGGAACTATTTTTAGTTTCCCTACACCAGTCACAGATAATTGCTATTGAAAGTTGTCATTGTTTTCTCTTTGTGAATCATTTCTATTTTCATTCAGAATCTTACAGAGACAGACTGACTTAAACTTTCCCTCTTCGTGTCTTTTCTGTAGTCTAGAGGAAGAGTGTCTGCAAGGAAACCCCAAGCTGAAGTCAACTTGTCATATTCCTTTATCACAGTGCAGCACCGCATTGTTTGGAAATGACCAAAGGGACAGTTATCTTATCGTTTACTTTATCCCTTGGCTCTACTGGTCTAGTCTAATCACAGCACTGACACTGGGTGGATATGAAAAGAACTAACGTTTCATTGCAGTGCCTGCCATCTGGTGTATTGTTAGAGTGTCTGTAAGAGAAACCTAAGGTTGAGAGTTCAATTCCCCTCCATGCAGAACTTTTCTCCCCCAGTTTCAACCAAGATCTTTTTGTGTTGTTTTTTTCTTTCAAAAAAAGAGAAACACAATACAGAGAGAAAAACACAAGTATAAGGGGGAATCTGGTTAATATAAGTCTGAAAAAAATTGAATTAGTTCTTTTTTTAAAAAAATGTAGGAACCATTTTTAGTTTCACTACACCAGTCACAGATAATTGCTATTGTATGTTGTCATTGTTTTCTCTTTCTGAATTATTTCTTTTTTCATTCAGAATCATAGAGACAGACCAACTTAAACATTCCCTATTCATGTCTTTTCTGTGGTCTAGAGCTGGAGTGTCTGCATGGAAATCTCAAGCTTGAGAGTTCAAATCCCCTCAATCCAGCTTTTTTTTCCTTTTTGAAAGTAGTAAATATTATTTATTTATTTCTTGTTTACACATAAAAGTGCATCCAATGTATACCCACCTGATAAATGTACACATATATGCATATACATATACATGCTCTATCTCGTCATGGAATATACCTTTCTTTGTGGTGTAGTGGAAAGGGCAATGGTTTTAGGGTACAAAGATTGGGTGTTCAATCCCAGGATAGAACCAAGTTTTTAAAATTGTTTTTCTTTTTAAAATCTGGGGGTCAGGTGTTCAACCCCCAGTCACAACCAAGATCTTTTTGTGTTATTTGTCTTTGTTAAAAGAGAAAAACGTAATATAGAGAGAACAATATAGTTAAATGAGGGAATTGGTAAAATATAAGTTAGAAACAAACTGAATTAGTTCTTTTTTTTTAAAATGTGGGAACAATTTTTCTTTACACTACACCAGTAACTTTATAATTGCTATTGTAAGATATCATTGTTTTCTCTTTGTGAATTATTTCTATTTTCATTCAGAATCTTACAGAGACAGACTGACTTAAACGTTCCCTCTTCATGTCTTTTTTGTAGTCTAGAGGAAGAATGTCTGCCAGGAAACCCCAAGCTGAAGTCAACTTGTCATATTCCTTTATCACAGTGCAGCACCGCATTGTTTGGAAATGACCAAAGGGACAGTCATCTTATCGTTTCCTTTATCCCTTGGCTCTACTGGTCTAGTCTAATTACAGCACTGACACTGGGTGGATATGAAAAGAACTAACGTTTTCATTGCAGTGCCTGCCATCTGGTGTACTGTTAGAGTGTCTGTAAGAGAAACCTAAGGTTGAGAGTTCAATTCCCCTCCATGCAGAACTTTTCCTTTTTTTCCCTCAGTCATAAAGATTCTTTTAGGAACCAATTTTAGTTCCAATACACTAGTCACAGATAATTGCTATTGTAGGTTGTCATTGTTTTCTCATTATGAATTATTTCTATTTTCATTCAGAATCTTACACAGACAGACTGACTTAAACGTTCCCTCTTCATGTCTTTTCTGTAGTGTAGAGGAAGAGTGTCTGCAAGGAAACCCCAAGCTGAAGTCAACTTGTCATATTCCTTTATCACAGTGCAGCACCGCATTGTTTGGAAATGACCAAGAGGACAGTAATCTTATCGTTTACTTTATCCCATGGCTCTACTGGTCTAGTCTAATCACAGCACTGACACTGGGTGGATATGAAAAGAACCAATGTTTCATTGCAGTGCCTGCCATCTGGTGTATTGTTAGAGTGTCTGTAAGAGAAACCTAAGGTTGAGAGTTCAATTCCCCTCCATGCAGAACTTTTCTCCCCCGGTTTCAACCAAGATCTTTTTGTGTTGTTTTTTTTCTTTCAAAAAAAGAGAAACACAATACAGAGAGAAAAACACAAGTATAAGGGGGAATCTGGTTAATATAAGTTTGACAAAAACTGAATTAGTTCTTTTTTAAAAAAAATGTAGAAACCATTTTTTGTTTCACTACACCAGTCACAGATAATTGCTAATGTAAGTTGTCATTTTTTTCTCTTTCTGAATTATTTCTATTTTCATTCAGAATCATAAAGACAGACCAACTTAAACATTCCCTCTTCATGTCTTTTCTGTGGTCTAGAGCTGGAGTGTCTGCATGGAAATCTCAATCTTGAGAGTTCAAATCCCCTCAATCCAGCTTTCTTTTCTTTGTTGAAAGTAGTAAATATTATTTTTTTCTTTCTTGTTTACACATAAAAGTGCATCCAATGTATACCTACTTGATAAATGTACACATATATGCATATACATATACATGCTCTATCTCGTCATGGAATATACCTTTCTTTGTGGTGTAGTGGATAGGCGATGGTTTTAGGGTACAAAGATTGGGTGTTCAATCCCAGGATAGAACCAAGTTTTTAAAATTGTTTTTCATTTTAAAATCTGGGGGTCAGGTGTTCAACCCCCAGTCACAACCAAGCTCTTTTTGTGTTATTTGTCTTTGTTAAAAGAAAAAACCGTAATATAGAGAGAACAATATATTTATATGAGGGAATTGGTATAATATCAGTTGGAAACAAACTGAATTAGTTCTTTTTTTTTAAATGTGGGAACCATTTTTCGTTCCACTACACCAGTAACTTTATAATTGCTATTGTAAGATATCATTGTTTTCTCTTTGTGAATTATTTCTATTTTCATTCAGAATCTTACAGAGACAGACTGACTTAAACGTTCACTCTTTATGTCTTTTCTGTAGTGTAGAGGAAGAGTGTCTGCAAGGAAACCCCAAGCTGAAGTCAACTTGTCATATTCCTTTATCACAGTGCAGCACTGCATTGTTTGGAAATGACCAAAGGGACAGTAATCTTATCCCTTACTTTATCCCATGGCTCTACTGGTCTAGTCTAATCACAGCACTGACACTGGGTGGATTTGAGAAGAAATAACGTTTCATTGCAGTGCCTGCCATCTGGTGTACTGTTAGAGTGTCTGTAAGAGAAACCTAAGGTTGAGAGTTCAATTCCCCTCCATGCAGAACTTTTCCTTTTTTTCCCTCAGTCATAAAGATTCTTTTTGGAACCAATTTTAGTTCCAATACACTAGTCACAGATAATTGCTATTGTAAGTTGTCATTGTTTTCTCCTTGTGAATTATTTCTATTTTCATTCAGAATCTTACAGAGACAGACTGATTTAAACGTTCCCTCTTCATGTCTTTTTTGTAGTCTAGAGGAAGAGTGTCTACCAGGAAACCCCAAGCTGAAGTCAACTTGTCATATTCCTTTATCACAGTGCAGCACCGCATTGTTTGGAAATGACCAAAGGGACAGTAATCTTATCCCTTACTTTATCCCTTGGCTCTACTGGTCTAGTCTAATCACAGCACTGACACTGGGTGGATTTGAAAAGAACTAACGTTTCATTGCAGTGCCTGCCATCTGGTGTACTGTTAGAGTGTCTGTAAGAGAAACCTAAGGTTGAGAGTTCAATTCCCCTCCATGCAGAACTTTTCCTTTTTTTCCCTCAGTCATAAAGATTCTTTTAGGAACTATTTTTAGTTTCACTACACCAGTCACAGATAATTGCTATTGAAAGTTGTCATTGTTTTCTCTTTGTGAATCATTTCTATTTTCATTCAGAATCTTACAGAGACAGACTGACTTAAACTTTCCCTCTTCGTGTCTTTTCTGTAGTCTAGAGGAAGAGTGTCTGCAAGGAAACCCCAAGCTGAAGTCAACTTGTCATATTCCTTTATCACAGTGCAGCACCGCATTGTTTGGAAATGACCAAAGGGACAGTTATCTTATCGTTTACTTTATCCCTTGGCTCTACTGGTCTAGTCTTATCACAGCACTGACACTGGGTGGATATGAAAAGAACTAACGTTTTCATTGCAGTGCCTGCCATCTGGTGTATTGTTAGAGTGTCTGTAAGAGAAACCTAAGGTTGAGAGTTCAATTCCCCTCCATGCAGAACTTTTCTCCCCCGGTTTCAACCAAGATCTTTTTGTGTTGTTTTTTTCTTTCAAAAAAAGAGAAACACAATACAGAGAGAAAAACACAAGTATAAGGGGGAATCTGGTTAATATAAGTCTGAAAAAAATTGAATTAGTTCTTTTTTTAAAAAAATGTAGGAACCATTTTTAGTTTCACTACACCAGTCACAGATAATTGCTATTGTATGTTGTCATTGTTTTCTCTTTCTGAATTATTTCTATTTTCATTCACAATCATAGAGACAGACCAACTTAAACATTCCCTATTCATGTCTTTTCTGTGGTCTAGAGCTGGAGTGTCTGCATGGAAATCTCAAGCTTGAGAGTTCAAATCCCCTCAATCCAGCTTTTTTTTCCTTTTTGAAAGTAGTAAATATTATTTATTTCTTTCTTGTTTACACATAAAAGTGCATCCAATGTATACCCACCTGATAAATGTACACATATATGCATATACATATACATGCTCTATCTCGTCATGGAATATACCTTTCTTTGTGGTGTAGTGGAAAGGGCAATGGTTTTAGGGTACAAAGATTGGGTGTTCAATCCCAGGATAGAACCAAGTTTTTAAAATTGTTTTTCTTTTTAAAATCTGGGGGTCAGGTGTTCAACCCCCAGTCACAACCAAGCTCTTTTTGTGTTATTTGTCTTTGTTAAAAGAAAAAACCGTAATATAGAGAGAACAATATATTTATATGAGGGAATTGGTATAATATCAGTTGGAAACAAACTGAATTAGTTCTTTTTTTTTAAATGTGGGAACCATTTTTCGTTCCACTACACCAGTAACTTTATAATTGCTATTGTAAGATATCATTGTTTTCTCTTTGTGAATTATTTCTATTTTCATTCAGAATCTTACAGAGACAGACTGACTTAAACGTTCACTCTTCATGTCTTTTCTGTAGTGTAGAGGAAGAGTGTCTGCAAGGAAACCCCAAGCTGAAGTCAACTTGTCATATTCCTTTATCACAGTGCAGCACCGCATTGTTTGGAAATGACCAAAGGGACAGTAATCTTATCCCTTACTTTATCCCATGGCTCTACTGGTCTAGTCTAATCACAGCACTGACACTGGGTGGATTTGAGAAGAAATAACGTTTCATTGCAGTGCCTGCCATCTGGTGTACTGTTAGAGTGTCTGTAAGAGAAACCTAAGGTTGAGAGTTCAATTCCCCTCCATGCAGAACTTTTCCTTTTTTTCCCTCAGTCATAAAGATTCTTTTAGGAACTATTTTTAGTTTCACTACACCAGTCACAGATAATTGCTATTGAAAGTTGTCATTGTTTTCTCTTTGTGAATCATTTCTATTTTCATTCAGAATCTTACAGAGACAGACTGACTTAAACTTTCCCTCTTCGTGTCTTTTCTGTAGTCTAGAGGAAGAGTGTCTGCAAGGAAACCCCAAGCTGAAGTCAACTTGTCATATTCCTTTATCACAGTGCAGCACCGCATTGTTTGGAAATGACCAAAGGGACAGTTATCTTATCGTTTACTTTATCCCTTGGCTCTACTGGTCTAGTCTTATCACAGCACTGACACTGGGTGGATATGAAAAGAACTAACGTTTTCATTGCAGTGCCTGCCATCTGGTGTATTGTTAGAGTGTCTGTAAGAGAAACCTAAGGTTGAGAGTTCAATTCCCCTCCATGCAGAACTTTTCTCCCCCGGATTCAACCAAGATCTTTTTGTGTTGTTTTTTTTCTTTCAAAAAAAGAGAAACACAATACAGAGAGAAAAACACAAGTATAAGGGGGAATCTGGTTAATATAAGTTTGACAAAAACTGAATTAGTTCTTTTTTAAAAAAAATGTAGGAACCATTTTTTGTTTCACTACACCAGTCACAGATAATTGCTATTGTAAGTTGTCATTTTTTTCTCTTTCTGAATTATTTCTATTTTCATTCACAATCATAGAGACAGACCAACTTAAACATTCCCTCTTCATGTCTTTTCTGTGGTCTAGAGCTGGAGTGTCTGCATGGAAATCTCAATCTTGAGAGTTCAAATTCCCTCAATCCAGCTTTCTTTTCTTTGTTGAAAGTAGTAAATATTATTTTTTTCTTTCTTGTTTACACATAAAAGTGCATCCAATGTATACCTACTCGATAAATGTACACATATATGCATATACATATACATGCTCTATCTCGTCATGGAATATACCTTTCTTTGTGGTGTAGTGGATAGGCGATGGTTTTAGGGTACAAAGATTGGGTGTTCAATCCCAGGATAGAACCAAGTTTTTAAAATTGTTTTTCATTTTAAAATCTGGGGGTCAGGTGTTCAACCCCCAGTCACAACCAAGCTCTTTTTGTGTTATTTGTCTTTGTTAAAAGAAAAAACCGTAATATAGAGAGAACAATATATTTATATGAGGGAATTGGTATAATATCAGTTGGAAACAAACTGAATTAGTTCTTTTTTTTTAAATGTGGGAACCATTTTTCGTTCCACTACACCAGTAACTTTATAATTGCTATTGTAAGATATCATTGTTTTCTCTTTGTGAATTATTTCTATTTTCATTCAGAATCTTACAGAGACAGACTGACTTAAACGTTCACTCTTCATGTCTTTTCTGTAGTGTAGAGGAAGAGTGTCTGCAAGGAAACCCCAAGCTGAAGTCAACTTGTCATATTCCTTTATCACAGTGCAGCACCGCATTGTTTGGAAATGACCAAAGGGACAGTAATCTTATCCCTTACTTTATCCCATGGCTCTACTGGTCTAGTCTAATCACAGCACTGACACTGGGTGGATTTGAGAAGAAATAACGTTTCATTGCAGTGCCTGCCATCTGGTGTACTGTTAGAGTGTCTGTAAGAGAAACCTAAGGTTGAGAGTTCAATTCCCCTCCATGCAGAACTTTTCCTTTTTTTCCCTCAGTCATAAAGATTCTTTTAGGAACTATTTTTAGTTTCACTACACCAGTCACAGATAATTGCTATTGAAAGTTGTCATTGTTTTCTCTTTGTGAATCATTTCTATTTTCATTCAGAATCTTACAGAGACAGACTGACTTAAACTTTCCCTCTTCGTGTCTTTTCTGTAGTCTAGAGGAAGAGTGTCTGCAAGGAAACCCCAAGCTGAAGTCAACTTGTCATATTCCTTTATCACAGTGCAGCACCGCATTGTTTGGAAATGACCAAAGGGACAGTAATCTTATCCCTTACTTTATCCCTTGGCTCTACTGGTCTAGTCTAATCACAGCACTGACACTGGGTGGATTTGAAAAGAACTAACGTTTCATTGCAGTGCCTGCCATCTGGTGTACTGTTAGAGTGTCTGTAAGAGAAACCTAAGGTTGAGAGTTCAATTCCCCTCCATGCAGAACTTTTCCTTTTTTTCCCTCAGTCATAAAGATTCTTTTAGGAACTATTTTTAGTTTCACTACACCAGTCACAGATAATTGCTATTGAAAGTTGTCATTGTTTTCTCTTTGTGAATCATTTCTATTTTCATTCAGAATCTTACAGAGACAGACTGACTTAAACTTTCCCTCTTCGTGTCTTTTCTGTAGTCTAGAGGAAGAGTGTCTGCAAGGAAACCCCAAGCTGAAGTCAACTTGTCATATTCCTTTATCACAGTGCAGCACCGCATTGTTTGGAAATGACCAAAGGGACAGTTATCTTATCGTTTACTTTATCCCTTGGCTCTACTGGTCTAGTCTTATCACAGCACTGACACTGGGTGGATATGAAAAGAACTAACGTTTTCATTGCAGTGCCTGCCATCTGGTGTATTGCTAGAGTGTCTGTAAGAGAAACCTAAGGTTGAGAGTTCAATTCCCCTCCATGCAGAACTTTTCTCCCCCGGTTTCAACCAAGATCTTTTTGTGTTGTTTTTTTCTTTCAAAAAAAGAGAAACACAATACAGAGAGAAAAACACAAGTATAAGGGGGAATCTGGTTAATATAAGTCTGAAAAAAATTGAATTAGTTCTTTTTTTAAAAAAATGTAGGAACCATTTTTAGTTTCACTACACCAGTCACAGATAATTGCTATTGTATGTTGTCATTGTTTTCTCTTTCTGAATTATTTCTATTTTCATTCACAATCATAGAGACAGACCAACTTAAACATTCCCTATTCATGTCTTTTCTGTGGTCTAGAGCTGGAGTGTCTGCATGGAAATCTCAAGCTTGAGAGTTCAAATCCCCTCAATCCAGCTTTTTTTTCCTTTTTGAAAGTAGTAAATATTATTTATTTCTTTCTTGTTTACACATAAAAGTGCATCCAATGTATACCCACCTGATAAATGTACACATATATGCATATACATATACATGCTCTATCTCGTCATGGAATATACCTTTCTTTGTGGTGTAGTGGAAAGGGCAATGGTTTTAGGGTACAAAGATTGGGTGTTCAATCCCAGGATAGAACCAAGTTTTTAAAATTGTTTTTCTTTTTAAAATCTGGGGGTCAGGTGTTCAACCCCCAGTCACAACCAAGCTCTTTTTGTGTTATTTGTCTTTGTTAAAAGAAAAAACTGTAATATAGAGAGAACAATATATTTATATGAGGGAATTGATATAATATCAGTTGGAAACAAACTGAATTAGTTCTTTTTTTTTAAATGTGGGAACCATTTTTCGTTCCACTACACCAGTAACTTTATAATTGCTATTGTAAGATATCATTGTTTTCTCTTTGTGAATTATTTCTATTTTCATTCAGAATCTTACAGAGACAGACTGACTTAAACGTTCACTCTTCATGTCTTTTCTGTAGTGTAGAGGAAGAGTGTCTGCAAGGAAACCCCAAGCTGAAGTCAACTTGTCATATTCCTTTATCACAGTGCAGCACCGCATTGTTTGGAAATGACCAAAGGGACAGTAATCTTATCCCTTACTTTATCCCATGGCTCTACTGGTCTAGTCTAATCACAGCACTGACACTGGGTGGATTTGAGAAGAAATAACGTTTCATTGCAGTGCCTGCCATCTGGTGTACTGTTAGAGTGTCTGTAAGAGAAACCTAAGGTTGAGAGTTCAATTCCCCTCCATGCAGAACTTTTCCTTTTTTTCCCTCAGTCATAAAGATTCTTTTTGGAACCAATTTTAGTTCCAATACACTAGTCACAGATAATTGCTATTGTAAGTTGTCATTGTTTTCTCCTTGTGAATTATTTCTATTTTCATTCAGAATCTTACAGAGACAGACTGATTTAAACGTTCCCTCTTCATGTCTTTTTTGTAGTCTAGAGGAAGAGTGTCTACCAGGAAACCCCAAGCTGAAGTCAACTTGTCATATTCCTTTATCACAGTGCAGCACCGCATTGTTTGGAAATGACCAAAGGGACAGTAATCTTATCCCTTACTTTATCCCTTGGCTCTACTGGTCTAGTCTAATCACAGCACTGACACTGGGTGGATTTGAAAAGAACTAACGTTTCATTGCAGTGCCTGCCATCTGGTGTACTGTTAGAGTGTCTGTAAGAGAAACCTAAGGTTGAGAGTTCAATTCCCCTCCATGCAGAACTTTTCCTTTTTTTCCCTCAGTCATAAAGATTCTTTTAGGAACTATTTTTATTTCACTACACCAGTCACAGATAATTGCTATTGAAAGTTGTCATTGTTTTCTCTTTGTGAATCATTTCTATTTTCATTCAGAATCTTACAGAGACAGACTGACTTAAACTTTCCCTCTTCGTGTCTTTTCTGTAGTCTAGAGGAAGAGTGTCTGCAAGGAAACCCCAAGCTGAAGTCAACTTGTCATATTCCTTTATCACAGTGCAGCACCGCATTGTTTGGAAATGACCAAAGGGACAGTTATCTTATCGTTTACTTTATCCCTTGGCTCTACTGGTCTAGTCTTATCACAGCACTGACACTGGGTGGATATGAAAAGAACTAACGTTTTCATTGCAGTGCCTGCCATCTGGTGTATTGCTAGAGTGTCTGTAAGAGAAACCTAAGGTTGAGAGTTCAATTCCCCTCCATGCAGAACTTTTCTCCCCCGGTTTCAACCAAGATCTTTTTGTGTTGTTTTTTTCTTTCAAAAAAAGAGAAACACAATACAGAGAGAAAAACACAAGTATAAGGGGGAATCTGGTTAATATAAGTCTGAAAAAAATTGAATTAGTTCTTTTTTTAAAAAAATGTAGGAACCATTTTTAGTTTCACTACACCAGTCACAGATAATTGCTATTGTATGTTGTCATTGTTTTCTCTTTCTGAATTATTTCTATTTTCATTCACAATCATAGAGACAGACCAACTTAAACATTCCCTATTCATGTCTTTTCTGTGGTCTAGAGCTGGAGTGTCTGCATGGAAATCTCAAGCTTGAGAGTTCAAATCCCCTCAATCCAGCTTTTTTTCCCTTTTTGAAAGTAGTAAATATTATTTATTTCTTTCTTGTTTACACATAAAAGTGCATCCAATGTATACCCACCTGATAAATGTACACATATATGCATATACATATACATGCTCTATCTCGTCATGGAATATACCTTTCTTTGTGGTGTAGTGGAAAGGGCAATGGTTTTAGGGTACAAAGATTGGGTGTTCAATCCCAGGATAGAACCAAGTTTTTAAAATTGTTTTTCTTTTTAAAATCTGGGGGTCAGGTGTTCAACCCCCAGTCACAACCAAGATCTTTTTGTGTTATTTGTCTTTGTTAAAAGAGAAAAACGTAATATAGACAGAACAATATAGTTAAATGAGGGAATTGGTAAAATATAAGTTAGAAACAAACTGAATTAGTTCTTTTTTTTAAAAATGTGGGAACAATTTTTCTTTACACTACACCAGTAACTTTATAATTGCTATTGTAAGATATCATTGTTTTCTCTTTGTGAATTATTTCTATTTTCATTCAGAATCTTACAGAGACAGACTGACTTAAACGTTCCCTCTTCATGTCTTTTTTGTAGTCTAGAGGAAGAGTGTCTGCCAGGAAACCCCAAGCTAAAGTCAACTTGTCATATTCCTTTATCACAGTGCAGCACCGCATTGTTTGGAAATGACCAAAGGGACAGTAATCTTATCCCTTACTTTATCCCTTGGCTCTACTGGTCTAGTCTAATCACAGCACTGACACTGGGTGGATTTGAAAAGAACTAACGTTTCATTGCAGTGCCTGCCATCTGGTGTACTGTTAGAGTGTCTGTAAGAGAAACCTAAGGTTGAGAGTTCAATTCCCCTCCATGCAGAACTTTTCCTTTTTTTCCCTCAGTCATAAAGATTCTTTTAGGAACCAATTTTAGTTCCAATACACTAGTCACAGATAATTGCTATTGTAAGTTGTCATTGTTTTCTCATTATGAATTATTTCTATTTTCATTCAGAATCTTACACAGACAGACTGACTTAAACGTTCCCTCTTCATGTCTTTTCTGTAGTGTAGAGGAAGAGTGTCTGCAAGGAAACCCCAAGCTGAAGTCAACTTGTCATATTCCTTTATCACAGTGCAGCACCGCATTGTTTGGAAATGACCAAGAGGACAGTAATCTTATCGTTTACTTTATCCCATGGCTCTACTGGTCTAGTCTAATCACAGCACTGACACTGGGTGGATATGAAAAGAACCAACGTTTCATTGCAGTGCCTGCCATCTGGTGTATTGTTAGAGTGTCTGTAAGAGAAACCTAAGGTTGAGAGTTCAATTCCCCTCCATGCAGAACTTTTCTCCCCCGGTTTCAACCAAGATCTTTTTGTGTTGTTTTTTTTCTTTCAAAAAAAGAGAAACACAATACAGAGAGAAAAACACAAGTATAAGGGGGAATCTGGTTAATATAAGTTTGACAAAAACTGAATTAGTTCTTTTTTAAAAAAAATGTAGGAACCATTTTTTGTTTTACTACACCAGTCACAGATAATTGCTATTGTAAGTTGTCATTTTTTTCTCTTTCTGAATTATTTCTATTTTCATTCAGAATCATAGAGACAGACCAACTTAAACATTCCCTCTTCATGTCTTTTCTGTGGTCTAGAGCTGGAGTGTCTGCATGGAAATCTCAATCTTGAGAGTTCAAATCCCCTCAATCCAGCTTTCTTTTCTTTGTTGAAAGTAGTAAATATTATTTTTTTCTTTCTTGTTTACACATAAAAGTGCATCCAATGTAGTCCTACTTGATAAATGTACACATATATGCATATACATATACATGCTCTATCTCGTCATGGAATATACCTTTCTTTGTGGTGTAGTGGAAAGGGCCATGGTTTTAGGGTACAAAGATTGGGTGTTCAATCCCAGGATAGAACCAAGTTTTTAAAATTGTTTTTCATTTTAAAATCTGGGGGTCAGGTGTTCAACCCCCAGTCACAACCAAGATCTTTTTGTGTTATTTGTCTTTGTTAAAAGAAAAAACCGTAATATAGAGAGAACAATATATTTATATGAGGGAATTGGTATAATATCAGTTGGAAACAAACTGAATTAGTTCTTTTTTTTTAAATGTGGGAACCATTTTTCGTTCCACTACACCAGTAACTTTATAATTGCTATTGTAAGATATCATTGTTTTCTCTTTGTGAATTATTTCTATTTTCATTCAGAATCTTACAGAGACAGACTGACTTAAACGTTCACTCTTCATGTCTTTTCTGTAGTGTAGAGGAAGAGTGTCTGCAAGGAAACCCCAAGCTGAAGTCAACTTGTCATATTCCTTTATCACAGTGCAGCACCGCATTGTTTGGAAATGACCAAAGGGACAGTAATCTTATCCCTTACTTTATCCCATGGCTTTACTGGTCTAGTCTAATCACATCACTGACACTGGGTGGATTTGAGAAGAAATAACGTTTCATTGCAGTGCCTGCCATCTGGTGTACTGTTAGAGTGTCTGTAAGAGAAACCTAAGGTTGAGAGTTCAATTCCCCTCCATGCAGAACTTTTCCTTTTTTTCCCTCAGTCATAAAGATTCTTTTTGGAACCAATTTTAGTTCCAATACACTAGTCACAGATAATTGCTATTGTAAGTTATCATTGTTTTCTCCTTGTGAATTATTTCTATTTTCATTCAGAATCTTACAGAGACAGACTGATTTAAACGTTCCCTCTTCATGTCTTTTTTGTAGTCTAGAGGAAGAGTGTCTACCAGGAAACCCCAAGCTGAAGTCAACTTGTCATATTCCTTTATCACAGTGCAGCACCGCATTGTTTGGAAATGACCAAAGGGACAGTAATCTTATCCCTTACTTTATCCCTTGGCTCTACTGGTCTAGTCTAATCACAGCACTGACACTGGGTGGATTTGAAAAGAACTAACGTTTCATTGCAGTGCCTGCCATCTGGTGTACTGTTAGAGTGTCTGTAAGAGAAACCTAAGGTTGAGAGTTCAATTCCCCTCCATGCAGAACTTTTCCTTTTTTTCCCTCAGTCATAAAGATTCTTTTAGGAACTATTTTTAGTTTCACTACACCAGTCACAGATAATTGCTATTGAAAGTTGTCATTGTTTTCTCTTTGTGAATCATTTCTATTTTCATTCAGAATCTTACAGAGACAGACTGACTTAAACTTTCCCTCTTCGTGTCTTTTCTGTAGTCTAGAGGAAGAGTGTCTGCAAGGAAACCCCAAGCTGAAGTCAACTTGTCATATTCCTTTATCACAGTGCAGCACCGCATTGTTTGGAAATGACCAAAGGGACAGTTATCTTATCGTTTACTTTATCCCTTGGCTCTACTGGTCTAGTCTTATCACAGCACTGACACTGGGTGGATATGAAAAGAACTAACGTTTTCATTGCAGTGCCTGCCATCTGGTGTATTGTTAGAGTGTCTGTAAGAGAAACCTAAGGTTGAGAGTTCAATTCCCCTCCATGCAGAACTTTTCTCCCCCGGTTTCAACCAAGATCTTTTTGTGTTGTTTTTTTCTTTCAAAAAAAGAGAAACACAATACAGAGAGAAAAACACAAGTATAAGGGGGAATCTGGTTAATATAAGTCTGAAAAAAATTGAATTAGTTCTTTTTTTAAAAAAATGTAGGAACCATTTTTAGTTTCACTACACCAGTCACAGATAATTGCTATTGTATGTTGTCATTGTTTTCTCTTTCTGAATTATTTCTATTTTCATTCACAATCATAGAGACAGACCAACTTAAACATTCCCTATTCATGTCTTTTCTGTGGTCTAGAGCTGGAGTGTCTGCATGGAAATCTCAAGCTTGAGAGTTCAAATCCCCTCAATCCAGCTTTTTTTTCCTTTTTGAAAGTAGTAAATATTATTTATTTCTTTCTTGTTTACACATAAAAGTGCATCCAATGTATACCCACCTGATAAATGTACACATATATGCATATACATATACATGCTCTATCTCGTCATGGAATATACCTTTCTTTGTGGTGTAGTGGAAAGGGCAATGGTTTTAGGGTACAAAGATTGGGTGTTCAATCCCAGGATAGAACCAAGTTTTTAAAATTGTTTTTCTTTTTAAAATCTGGGGGTCAGGTGTTCAACCCCCAGTCACAACCAAGATCTTTTTGTGTTATTTGTCTTTGTTAAAAGAGAAAAACGTAATATAGAGAGAACAATATAGTTAAATGAGGGAATTGGTAAAATATAAGTTAGAAACAAACTGAATTAGTTCTTTTTTTTTAAAATGTGGGAACAATTTTTCTTTACACTACACCAGTAACTTTATAATTGCTATTGTAAGATATCATTGTTTTCTCTTTGTGAATTATTTCTATTTTCATTCAGAATCTTACAGAGACAGACTGACTTAAACGTTCCCTCTTCATGTCTTTTCTGTAGTGTAGAGGAAGAGTGTCTGCAAGGAAACCCCAAGCTGAAGTCAACTTGTCATATTCCTTTATCACAGTGCAGCACCGCATTGTTTGGAAATGACCAAAGGGACAGTTATCTTATCGTTTACTTTATCCCTTGGCTCTACTGGTCTAGTCTAATCACAGCACTGACACTGGGTGGATATGAAAAGAACTAACGTTTCATTGCAGTGCCTGCCATCTGGTGTATTGTTAGAGTGTCTGTAAGAGAAACCTAAGGTTGAGAGTTCAATTCCCCTCCATGCAGAACTTTTCTCCCCCGGTTTCAACCAAGATCTTTTTGTGTTGTTTTTTTCTTTCAAAAAAAAGAGAAACACAATACAGAGAGAAAAACACAAGTATAAGGGGGAATCTGGTTAATATAAGTCTGAAAAAAATTGAATTAGTTCTTTTTTAAAAAAAATGTAGGAACCATTTTTAGTTTCACTACACCAGTCACAGATAATTGCTATTGTATGTTGTCATTGTTTTCTCTTTTTGAATTATTTCTTTTTTCATTCAGAATCATAGAGACAGACCAACTTAAACATTCCCTATTCATGTCTTTTCTGTGGTCTAGAGCTGGAGTGTCTGCATGGAAATCTCAAGCTTGAGAGTTCAAATCCCCTCAATCCAGCTTTTTTTTCCTTTTTGAAAGTAGTAAATATTATTTATTTCTTTCTTGTTTACACATAAAAGTGCATCCAATGTATACCCACCTGATAAATGTACACATATATGCATATACATATACATGCTCTATCTCGTCATGGAATATACCTTTCTTTGTGGTGTAGTGGAAAGGGCAATGGTTTTAGGGTACAAAGATTGGGTGTTCAATCCCAGGATAGAACCAAGTTTTTAAAATTGTTTTTCTTTTTAAAATCTGGGGGTCAGGTGTTCAACCCCCAGTCACAACCAAGATCTTTTTGTGTTATTTGTCTTTGTTAAAAGAGAAAAACGTAATATAGAGAGAACAATATAGTTAAATGAGGGAATTGGTAAAATATAAGTTAGAAACAAACTGAATTAGTTCCTTTTTTTTTAAAATGTGGGAACAATTTTTCTTTACACTACACCAGTAACTTTATAATTGCTATTGTAAGATATCATTGTTTTCTCTTTGTGAATTATTTCTATTTTCATTCAGAATCTTACAGAGACAGACTGACTTAAACGTTCCCTCTTCATGTCTTTTTTGTAGTCTAGAGGAAGAATGTCTGCCAGGAAACCCCAAGCTGAAGTCAACTTGTCATATTCCTTTATCACAGTGCAGCACCGCATTGTTTGGAAATGACCAAAGGGACAGTCATCTTATCGTTTCCTTTATCCCTTGGCTCTACTGGTCTAGTCTAATTACAGCACTGACACTGGGTGGATATGAAAAGAACTAACGTTTTCATTGCAGTGCCTGCCATCTGGTGTACTGTTAGAGTGTCTGTAAGAGAAACCTAAGGTTGAGAGTTCAATTCCCCTCCATGCAGAACTTTTCCTTTTTTTCCCTCAGTCATAAAGATTCTTTTAGGAACCAATTTTAGTTCCAATACACTAGTCACAGATAATTGCTATTGTAAGTTGTCATTGTTTTCTCATTATGAATTATTTCTATTTTCATTCAGAATCTTACACAGACAGACTGACTTAAACGTTCCCTCTTCATGTCTTTTCTGTAGTGTAGAGGAAGAGTGTCTGCAAGGAAACCCCAAGCTGAAGTCAACTTGTCATATTCCTTTATCACAGTGCAGCACCGCATTGTTTGGAAATGACCAAGAGGACAGTAATCTTATCGTTTACTTTATCCCATGGCTCTACTGGTCTAGTCTAATCACAGCACTGACACTGGGTGGATATGAAAAGAACCAACGTTTCATTGCAGTGCCTGCCATCTGGTGTATTGTTAGAGTGTCTGTAAGAGAAACCTAAGGTTGAGAGTTCAATTCCCCTCCATGCAGAACTTTTCTCCCCCGGTTTCAACCAAGATCTTTTTGTGTTGTTTTTTTTCTTTCAAAAAAAGAGAAACACAATACAGAGAGAAAAACACAAGTATAAGGGGGAATCTGGTTAATATAAGTTTGACAAAAACTGAATTAGTTCTTTTTTAAAAAAAATGTAGGAACCATTTTTTGTTTCACTACACCAGTCACAGATAATTGCTATTGTAAGTT
Organism: Alentia gelatinosa; assembly: GCA_950022655.1. NCBI lineage: Eukaryota > Metazoa > Annelida > Polychaeta > Phyllodocida > Polynoidae > Alentia > Alentia gelatinosa. The sequence continues at coordinate 66,537,726 of OX465585.1, forward strand.
GTCATTTTTTTCTCTTTCTGAATTATTTCTATTTTCATTCAGAATCATAGAGACAGACCAACTTAAACATTCCCTATTCATGTCTTTTCTGTGGTCTAGAGCTGGAGTGTCTGCATGGAAATCTCAATCTTGAGAGTTCAAATCCCCTCAATCCAGCTTTCTTTTCTTTGTTGAAAGTAGTAAATATTATTTTTTTCTTTCTTGTTTACACATAAAAGTGCATCCAATGTATACCTACTCGATACATGTACACATATATGCATATACATATACATGCTCTATCTCGTCATGGAATATACCTTTCTTTGTGGTGTAGTGGATAGGCGATGGTTTTAGGGTACAAAGATTGGGTGTTCAATCCCAGGATAGAACCAAGTTTTTAAAATTGTTTTTCATTTTAAAATCTGGGGGTCAGGTGTTCAACCCCCAGTCACAACCAAGCTCTTTTTGTGTTATTTGTCTTTGTTAAAAGAAAAAAACGTAATATAGAGAGAACAATATATTTATATGAGGGAATTGGTATAATAACAGTTGGAAACAAACTGAATTAGTTCTTTTTTTTAAAATGTGGGAACCATTTTTCGTTCCACTACACCAGTAACTTTATAATTGCTATTGTAAGATATCATTGTTTTCTCTTTGTGAATTATTTCTATTTTCATTCAGAATCTTACAGAGACAGACTGACTTAAACGTTCACTCTTCATGTCTTTTCTGTAGTGTAGAGGAAGAGTGTCTGCAAGGAAACCCCAAGCTGAAGTCAACTTGTCATATTCCTTTATCACAGTGCAGCACCGCATTGTTTGGAAATGACCAAAGGGACAGTAATCTTATCCCTTACTTTATCCCATGGCTCTACTGGTCTAGTCTAATCACAGCACTGACACTGGGTGGATTTGAGAAGAAATAACGTTTCATTGCAGTGCCTGCCATCTGGTGTACTGTTAGAGTGTCTGTAAGAGAAACCTAAGGTTGAGAGTTCAATTCCCCTCCATGCAGAACTTTTCCTTTTTTTCCCTCAGTCATAAAGATTCTTTTTGGAACCAATTTTAGTTCCAATACACTAGTCACAGATAATTGCTATTGTAAGTTGTCATTGTTTTCTCCTTGTGAATTATTTCTATTTTCATTCAGAATCTTACAGAGACAGACTGATTTAAACGTTCCCTCTTCATGTCTTTTTTGTAGTCTAGAGGAAGAGTGTCTACCAGGAAACCCCAAGCTGAAGTCAACTTGTCATATTCCTTTATCACAGTGCAGCACCGCATTGTTTGGAAATGACCAAAGGGACAGTAATCTTATCCCTTACTTTATCCCTTGGCTCTACTGGTCTAGTCTAATCACAGCACTGACACTGGGTGGATTTGAAAAGAACTAACGTTTCATTGCAGTGCCTGCCATCTGGTGTACTGTTAGAGTGTCTGTAAGAGAAACCTAAGGTTGAGAGTTCAATTCCCCTCCATGCAGAACTTTTCCTTTTTTTCCCTCAGTCATAAAGATTCTTTTAGGAACTATTTTTAGTTTCACTACACCAGTCACAGATAATTGCTATTGAAAGTTGTCATTGTTTTCTCTTTGTGAATCATTTCTATTTTCATTCAGAATCTTACAGAGACAGACTGACTTAAACTTTCCCTCTTCGTGTCTTTTCTGTAGTCTAGAGGAAGAGTGTCTGCAAGGAAACCCCAAGCTGAAGTCAACTTGTCATATTCCTTTATCACAGTGCAGCACCGCATTGTTTGGAAATGACCAAAGGGACAGTTATCTTATCGTTTACTTTATCCCTTGGCTCTACTGGTCTAGTCTTATCACAGCACTGACACTGGGTGGATATGAAAAGAACTAACGTTTTCATTGCAGTGCCTGCCATCTGGTGTATTGTTAGAGTGTCTGTAAGAGAAACCTAAGGTTGAGAGTTCAATTCCCCTCCATGCAGAACTTTTCTCCCCCGGTTTCAACCAAGATCTTTTTGTGTTGTTTTTTTCTTTCAAAAAAAGAGAAACACAATACAGAGAGAAAAACACAAGTATAAGGGGGAATCTGGTTAATATAAGTCTGAAAAAAATTGAATTAGTTCTTTTTTAAAAAAAATGTAGGAACCATTTTTAGTTTCACTACACCAGTCACAGATAATTGCTATTGTATGTTGTCATTGTTTTCTCTTTCTGAATTATTTCTATTTTCATTCACAATCATAGAGACAGACCAACTTAAACATTCCCTATTCATGTCTTTTCTGTGGTCTAGAGCTGGAGTGTCTGCATGGAAATCTCAAGCTTGAGAGTTCAAATCCCCTCAATCCAGCTTTTTTTTCCTTTTTGAAAGTAGTAAATATTATTTATTTCTTTCTTGTTTACACATAAAAGTGCATCCAATGTATACCCACCTGATAAATGTACACATATATGCATATACATATACATGCTCTATCTCGTCATGGAATATACCTTTCTTTGTGGTGTAGTGGAAAGGGCAATGGTTTTAGGGTACAAAGATTGGGTGTTCAATCCCAGGATAGAACCAAGTTTTTAAAATTGTTTTTCTTTTTAAAATCTGGGGGTCAGGTGTTCAACCCCCAGTCACAACCAAGATCTTTTTGTGTTATTTGTCTTTGTTAAAAGAGAAAAACGTAATATAGAGAGAACAATATAGTTAAATGAGGGAATTGGTAAAATATAAGTTAGAAACAAACTGAATTAGTTCTTTTTTTTTAAAATGTGGGAACAATTTTTCTTTACACTACACCAGTAACTTTATAATTGCTTTTGTAAGATATCATTGTTTTCTCTTTGTGAATTATTTCTATTTTCATTCAGAATCTTACAGAGACAGACTGACTTAAACGTTCCCTCTTCATGTCTTTTCTGTAGTGTAGAGGAAGAGTGTCTGCAAGGAAACCCCAAGCTGAAGTCAACTTGTCATATTCCTTTATCACAGTGCAGCACCGCATTGTTTGGAAATGACCAAAGGGACAGTTATCTTATCGTTTACTTTATCCCTTGGCTCTACTGGTCTAGTCTAATCACAGCACTGACACTGGGTGGATATGAAAAGAACTAACGTTTCATTGCAGTGCCTGCCATCTGGTGTATTGTTAGAGTGTCTGTAAGAGAAACCTAAGGTTGAGAGTTCAATTCCCCTCCATGCAGAACTTTTCTCCCCCAGTTTCAACCAAGATCTTTTTGTGTTGTTTTTTTCTTTCAAAAAAAAGAGAAACACAATACAGAGAGAAAAACACAAGTATAAGGGGGAATCTGGTTAATATAAGTCTGAAAAAAATTGAATTAGTTCTTTTTTTAAAAAAATGTAGGAACCATTTTTAGTTTCACTACACCAGTCACAGATAATTGCTATTGTAAGTTGTCATTTTTTTCTCTTTCTGAATTATTTCTTTTTTCATTCAGAATCATAGAGACAGACCAACTTAAACATTCCCTCTTCATGTCTTTTCTGTGGTCTAGAGCTGGAGTGTCTGCATGGAAATCTCAATCTTGAGAGTTCAAATCCCCTCAATCCAGCTTTTTTTTCCTTTTTGAAAGTAGTAAATATTATTTATTTCTTTCTTGTTTACACATAAAAGTGCATCCAATGTATACCCACCTGATAAATGTACACATATATGCATATACATATACATGCTCTATCTCGTCATGGAATATACCTTTCTTTGTGGTGTAGTGGAAAGGGCAATGGTTTTAGGGTACAAAGATTGGGTGTTCAATCCCAGGATAGAACCAAGTTTTTAAAATTGTTTTTCTTTTTAAAATCTGGGGGTCAGGTGTTCAACCCCCAGTCACAACCAAGATCTTTTTGTGTTATTTGTCTTTGTTAAAAGAGAAAAACGTAATATAGAGAGAACAATATAGTTAAATGAGGGAATTGGTAAAATATAAGTTAGAAACAAACTGAATTAGTTCTTTTTTTTAAAAATGTGGGAACAATTTTTCTTTACACTACACCAGTAACTTTATAATTGCTATTGTAAGATATCATTGTTTTCTCTTTGTGAATTATTTCTATTTTCATTCAGAATCTTACAGAGACAGACTGACTTAAACGTTCACTCTTCATGTCTTTTTTGTAGTCTAGAGGAAGAATGTCTGCCAGGAAACCCCAAGCTGAAGTCAACTTGTCATATTCCTTTATCACAGTGCAGCACCGCATTGTTTGGAAATGACCAAAGGGACAGTCATCTTATCGTTTCCTTTATCCCATGGCTCTACTGGTCTAGTCTAATCACAGCACTGACACTGGGTGGATTTGAGAAGAAATAACGTTTCATTGCAGTGCCTGCCATCTGGTGTACTGTTAGAGTGTCTGTAAGAGAAACCTAAGGTTGAGAGTTCAATTCCCCTCCATGCAGAACTTTTCCTTTTTTTCCCTCAGTCATAAAGATTCTTTTTGGAACCAATTTTAGTTCCAATACACTAGTCACAGATAATTGCTATTGTAAGTTGTCATTGTTTTCTCCTTGTGAATTATTTCTATTTTCATTCAGAATCTTACAGAGACAGACTGATTTAAACGTTCCCTCTTCATGTCTTTTTTGTAGTCTAGAGGAAGAGTGTCTACCAGGAAACCCCAAGCTGAAGTCAACTTGTCATATTCCTTTATCACAGTGCAGCACCGCATTGTTTGGAAATGACCAAAGGGACAGTAATCTTATCCCTTACTTTATCCCTTGGCTCTACTGGTCTAGTCTAATCACAGCACTGACACTGGGTGGATTTGAAAAGAACTAACGTTTCATTGCAGTGCCTGCCATCTGGTGTACTGTTAGAGTGTCTGTAAGAGAAACCTAAGGTTGAGAGTTCAATTCCCCTCCATGCAGAACTTTTCCTTTTTTTCCCTCAGTCATAAAGATTCTTTTAGGAACTATTTTTAGTTTCACTACACCAGTCACAGATAATTGCTATTGAAAGTTGTCATTGTTTTCTCTTTGTGAATCATTTCTATTTTCATTCAGAATCTTACAGAGACAGACTGACTTAAACTTTCCCTCTTCGTGTCTTTTCTGTAGTCTAGAGGAAGAGTGTCTGCAAGGAAACCCCAAGCTGAAGTCAACTTGTCATATTCCTTTATCACAGTGCAGCACCGCATTGTTTGGAAATGACCAAAGGGACAGTTATCTTATCGTTTACTTTATCCCTTGGCTCTACTGGTCTAGTCTTATCACAGCACTGACACTGGGTGGATATGAAAAGAACTAACGTTTTCATTGCAGTGCCTGCCATCTGGTGTATTGTTAGAGTGTCTGTAAGAGAAACCTAAGGTTGAGAGTTCAATTCCCCTCCATGCAGAACTTTTCTCCCCCGGTTTCAACCAAGATCTTTTTGTGTTGTTTTTTTCTTTCAAAAAAAGAGAAACACAATACAGAGAGAAAAACACAAGTATAAGGGGAATCTGGTTAATATAAGTCTGAAAAAAATTGAATTAGTTCTTTTTTAAAAAAAATGTAGGAACCATTTTTAGTTTCACTACACCAGTCACAGATAATTGCTATTGTATGTTGTCATTGTTTTCTCTTTCTGAATTATTTCTATTTTCATTCACAATCATAGAGACAGACCAACTTAAACATTCCCTATTCATGTCTTTTCTGTGGTCTAGAGCTGGAGTGTCTGCATGGAAATCTCAAGCTTGAGAGTTCAAATCCCCTCAATCCAGCTTTTTTTTCCTTTTTGAAAGTAGTAAATATTATTTATTTCTTTCTTGTTTACACATAAAAGTGCATCCAATGTATACCCACCTGATAAATGTACACATATATGCATATACATATACATGCTCTATCTCGTCATGGAATATACCTTTCTTTGTGGTGTAGTGGAAAGGGCAATGGTTTTAGGGTACAAAGATTGGGTGTTCAATCCCAGGATAGAACCAAGTTTTTAAAATTGTTTTTCTTTTTAAAATCTGGGGGTCAGGTGTTCAACCCCCAGTCACAACCAAGATCTTTTTGTGTTATTTGTCTTTGTTAAAAGAGAAAAACGTAATATAGAGAGAACAATATAGTTAAATGAGGGAATTGGTAAAATATAAGTTAGAAACAAACTGAATTAGTTCTTTTTTTTTAAAATGTGGGAACAATTTTTCTTTACACTACACCAGTAACTTTATAATTGCTTTTGTAAGATATCATTGTTTTCTCTTTGTGAATTATTTCTATTTTCATTCAGAATCTTACAGAGACAGACTGACTTAAACGTTCCCTCTTCATGTCTTTTCTGTAGTGTAGAGGAAGAGTGTCTGCAAGGAAACCCCAAGCTGAAGTCAACTTGTCATATTCCTTTATCACAGTGCAGCACCGCATTGTTTGGAAATGACCAAAGGGACAGTTATCTTATCGTTTACTTTATCCCTTGGCTCTACTGGTCTAGTCTAATCACAGCACTGACACTGGGTGGATATGAAAAGAACTAACGTTTCATTGCAGTGCCTGCCATCTGGTGTATTGTTAGAGTGTCTGTAAGAGAAACCTAAGGTTGAGAGTTCAATTCCCCTCCATGCAGAACTTTTCTCCCCCAGTTTCAACCAAGATCTTTTTGTGTTGTTTTTTTCTTTCAAAAAAAAGAGAAACACAATACAGAGAGAAAAACACAAGTATAAGGGGGAATCTGGTTAATATAAGTCTGAAAAAAATTGAATTAGTTCTTTTTTTAAAAAAATGTAGGAACCATTTTTAGTTTCACTACACCAGTCACAGATAATTGCTATTGTATGTTGTCATTGTTTTCTCTTTCTGAATTATTTCTTTTTTCATTCAGAATCATAGAGACAGACCAACTTAAACATTCCCTATTCATGTCTTTTCTGTGGTCTAGAGCTGGAGTGTCTGCATGGAAATCTCAAGCTTGAGAGTTCAAATCCCCTCAATCCAGCTTTTTTTTCCTTTTTGAAAGTAGTAAATATTATTTATTTCTTTCTTGTTTACACATAAAAGTGCATCCAATGTATACCCACCTGATAAATGTACACATATATGCATATACATATACATGCTCTATCTCGTCATGGAATATACCTTTCTTTGTGGTGTAGTGGAAAGGGCAATGGTTTTAGGGTACAAAGATTGGGTGTTCAATCCCAGGATAGAACCAAGTTTTTAAAATTGTTTTTCTTTTTAAAATCTGGGGGTCAGGTGTTCAACCCCCAGTCACAACCAAGATCTTTTTGTGTTATTTGTCTTTGTTAAAAGAGAAAAACGTAATATAGAGAGAACAATATAGTTAAATGAGGGAATTGGTAAAATATAAGTTAGAAACAAACTGAATTAGTTCTTTTTTTTAAAAATGTGGGAACAATTTTTCTTTACACTACACCAGTAACTTTATAATTGCTATTGTAAGATATCATTGTTTTCTCTTTGTGAATTATTTCTATTTTCATTCAGAATCTTACAGAGACAGACTGACTTAAACGTTCCCTCTTCATGTCTTTTTTGTAGTCTAGAGGAAGAATGTCTGCCAGGAAACCCCAAGCTGAAGTCAACTTGTCATATTCCTTTATCACAGTGCAGCACCGCATTGTTTGGAAATGACCAAAGGGACAGTCATCTTATCGTTTCCTTTATCCCTTGGCTCTACTGGTCTAGTCTAATTACAGCACTGACACTGGGTGGATATGAAAAGAACTAACGTTTTCATTGCAGTGCCTGCCATCTGGTGTACTGTTAGAGTGTCTGTAAGAGAAACCTAAGGTTGAGAGTTCAATTCCCCTCCATGCAGAACTTTTCCTTTTTTTCCCTCAGTCATAAAGATTCTTTTAGGAACCAATTTTATTTCCAATACACTAGTCACAGATAATTGCTATTGTAAGTTGTCATTGTTTTCTCATTATGAATTATTTCTATTTTCATTCAGAATCTTACAGAGACAGACTGACTTAAACGTTCCCTCTTCATGTCTTTTCTGTAGTGTAGAGGAAGAGTGTCTGCAAGGAAACCCCAAGCTGAAGTCAACTTGTCATATTCCTTTATCACAGTGCAGCACCGCATTGTTTGGAAATGACCAAGAGGACAGTAATCTTATCGTTTACTTTATCCCATGGCTCTACTGGTCTAGTCTAATCACAGCACTGACACTGGGTGGATATGAAAAGAACCAACGTTTCATTGCAGTGCCTGCCATCTGGTGTATTGTTAGAGTGTCTGTAAGAGAAACCTAAGGTTGAGAGTTCAATTCCCCTCCATGCAGAACTTTTCTCCCCCGGTTTCAACCAAGATCTTTTTGTGTTGTTTTTTTTCTTTCAAAAAAAGAGAAACACAATACAGAGAGAAAAACACAAGTATAAGGGGGAATCTGGTTAATATAAGTTTGACAAAAACTGAATTAGTTCTTTTTTAAAAAAAATGTAGGAACCATTTTTTGTTTCACTACACCAGTCACAGATAATTGCTATTGTAAGTTGTCATTTTTTTCTCTTTCTGAATTATTTCTATTTTCATTCAGAATCATAGAGACAGACCAACTTAAACATTCCCTCTTCATGTCTTTTCTGTGGTCTAGAGCTGGAGTGTCTGCATGGAAATCTCAATCTTGAGAGTTCAAATCCCCTCAATCCAGCTTTCTTTTCTTTGTTGAAAGTAGTAAATATTATTTTTTTCTTTCTTGTTTACACATAAAAGTGCATCCAATGTATACCTACTCGATAAATGTACACATATATGCATATACATATACATGCTCTATCTCGTCATGGAATATACCTTTCTTTGTGGTGTAGTGGATAGGCGATGGTTTTAGGGTACAAAGATTGGGTGTTCAATCCCAGGATAGAACCAAGTTTTTAAAATTGTTTTTCATTTTAAAATCTGGGGGTCAGGTGTTCAACCCCCAGTCACAACCAAGCTCTTTTTGTGTTATTTGTCTTTGTTAAAAGAAAAAACCGTAATATAGAGAGAACAATATATTTATATGAGGGAATTGGTATAATATCAGTTGGAAACAAACTGAATTAGTTCTTTTTTTTTAAATGTGGGAACCATTTTTCGTTCCACTACACCAGTAACTTTATAATTGCTATTGTAAGATATCATTGTTTTCTCTTTGTGAATTATTTCTATTTTCATTCAGAATCTTACAGAGACAGACTGACTTAAACGTTCACTCTTCATGTCTTTTCTGTAGTGTAGAGGAAGAGTGTCTGCAAGGAAACCCCAAGCTGAAGTCAACTTGTCATATTCCTTTATCACAGTGCAGCACCGCATTGTTTGGAAATGACCAAAGGGACAGTAATCTTATCCCTTACTTTATCCCATGGCTCTACTGGTCTAGTCTAATCACAGCACTGACACTGGGTGGATTTGAGAAGAAATAACGTTTCATTGCAGTGCCTGCCATCTGGTGTACTGTTAGAGTGTCTGTAAGAGAAACCTAAGGTTGAGAGTTCAATTCCCCTCCATGCAGAACTTTTCCTTTTTTTCCCTCAGTCATAAAGATTCTTTTTGGAACCAATTTTAGTTCCAATACACTAGTCACAGATAATTGCTATTGTAAGTTGTCATTGTTTTCTCCTTGTGAATTATTTCTATTTTCATTCAGAATCTTACAGAGACAGACTGATTTAAACGTTCCCTCTTCATGTCTTTTTTGTAGTCTAGAGGAAGAGTGTCTACCAGGAAACCCCAAGCTGAAGTCAACTTGTCATATTCCTTTATCACAGTGCAGCACCGCATTGTTTGGAAATGACCAAAGGGACAGTAATCTTATCCCTTACTTTATCCCTTGGCTCTACTGGTCTAGTCTAATCACAGCACTGACACTGGGTGGATTTGAAAAGAACTAACGTTTCATTGCAGTGCCTGCCATCTGGTGTACTGTTAGAGTGTCTGTAAGAGAAACCTAAGGTTGAGAGTTCAATTCCCCTCCATGCAGAACTTTTCCTTTTTTTCCCTCAGTCATAAAGATTCTTTTAGGAACTATTTTTAGTTTCACTACACCAGTCACAGATAATTGCTATTGAAAGTTGTCATTGTTTTCTCTTTGTGAATCATTTCTATTTTCATTCAGAATCTTACAGAGACAGACTGACTTAAACTTTCCCTCTTCGTGTCTTTTCTGTAGTCTAGAGGAAGAGTGTCTGCAAGGAAACCCCAAGCTGAAGTCAACTTGTCATATTCCTTTATCACAGTGCAGCACCGCATTGTTTGGAAATGACCAAAGGGACAGTTATCTTATCGTTTACTTTATCCCTTGGCTCTACTGGTCTAGTCTTATCACAGCACTGACACTGGGTGGATATGAAAAGAACTAACGTTTTCATTGCAGTGCCTGCCATCTGGTGTATTGTTAGAGTGTCTGTAAGAGAAACCTAAGGTTGAGAGTTCAATTCCCCTCCATGCAGAACTTTTCTCCCCCGGTTTCAACCAAGATCTTTTTGTGTTGTTTTTTTCTTTCAAAAAAAGAGAAACACAATACAGAGAGAAAAACACAAGTATAAGGGGGAATCTGGTTAATATAAGTCTGAAAAAAATTGAATTAGTTCTTTTTTAAAAAAAATGTAGGAACCATTTTTAGTTTCACTACACCAGTCACAGATAATTGCTATTGTATGTTGTCATTGTTTTCTCTTTCTGAATTATTTCTATTTTCATTCACAATCATAGAGACAGACCAACTTAAACATTCCCTATTCATGTCTTTTCTGTGGTCTAGAGCTGGAGTGTCTGCATGGAAATCTCAAGCTTGAGAGTTCAAATCCCCTCAATCCAGCTTTTTTTTCCTTTTTGAAAGTAGTAAATATTATTTATTTCTTTCTTGTTTACACATAAAAGTGCATCCAATGTATACCCACCTGATAAATGTACACATATATGCATATACATATACATGCTCTATCTCGTCATGGAATATACCTTTCTTTGTGGTGTAGTGGAAAGGGCAATGGTTTTAGGGTACAAAGATTGGGTGTTCAATCCCAGGATAGAACCAAGTTTTTAAAATTGTTTTTCTTTTTAAAATCTGGGGGTCAGGTGTTCAACCCCCAGTCACAACCAAGATCTTTTTGTGTTATTTGTCTTTGTTAAAAGAGAAAAACGTAATATAGAGAGAACAATATAGTTAAATGAGGGAATTGGTAAAATATAAGTTAGAAACAAACTGAATTAGTTCTTTTTTTTTAAAATGTGGGAACAATTTTTCTTTACACTACACCAGTAACTTTATAATTGCTATTGTAAGATATCATTGTTTTCTCTTTGTGAATTATTTCTATTTTCATTCAGAATCTTACAGAGACAGACTGACTTAAACGTTCCCTCTTCATGTCTTTTCTGTAGTGTAGAGGAAGAGTGTCTGCCAGGAAACCCCAAGCTGAAGTCAACTTGTCATATTCCTTTATCACAGTGCAGCACCGCATTGTTTGGAAATGACCAAAGGGACAGTAATCTTATCGTTTACTTTATCCCTTGGCTCTACTGGTCTAGTCTAATCACAGCACTGACACTGGGTGGATATGAAAAGAACTAACGTTTCATTGCAGTGCCTGCCATCTGGTGTATTGTTAGAGTGTCTGTAAGAGAAACCTAAGGTTGAGAGTTCAATTCCCCTCCATGCAGAACTTTTCTCCCCCAGTTTCAACCAAGATCTTTTTGTGTTGTTTTTTTCTTTCAAAAAAAAGAGAAACACAATACAGAGAGAAAAACACAAGTATAAGGGGGAATCTGGTTAATATAAGTCTGAAAAAAATTGAATTAGTTCTTTTTTTAAAAAAATGTAGGAACCATTTTTAGTTTCACTACACCAGTCACAGATAATTGCTATTGTATGTTGTCATTGTTTTCTCTTTTTGAATTATTTCTTTTTTCATTCAGAATCATAGAGACAGACCAACTTAAACATTCCCTATTCATGTCTTTTCTGTGGTCTAGAGCTGGAGTGTCTGCATGGAAATCTCAAGCTTGAGAGTTCAAATCCCCTCAATCCAGCTTTTTTTTCCTTTTTGAAAGTAGTAAATATTATTTATTTCTTTCTTGTTTACACATAAAAGTGCATCCAATGTATACCCACCTGATAAATGTACACATATATGCATATACATATACATGCTCTATCTCGTCATGGAATATACCTTTCTTTGTGGTGTAGTGGAAAGGGCAATGGTTTTAGGGTACAAAGATTGGGTGTTCAATCCCAGGATAGAACCAAGTTTTTAAAATTGTTTTTCTTTTTAAAATCTGGGGGTCAGGTGTTCAACCCCCAGTCACAACCAAGATCTTTTTGTGTTATTTGTCTTTGTTAAAAGAAAAAACCGTAATATAGAGAGAACAATATATTTATATGAGGGAATTGGTATAATATCAGTTGGAAACAAACTGAATTAGTTCTTTTTTTTTAAATGTGGGAACCATTTTTCGTTCCACTACACCAGTAACTTTATAATTGCTATTGTAAGATATCATTGTTTTCTCTTTGTGAATTATTTCTATTTTCATTCAGAATCTTACAGAGACAGACTGACTTAAACGTTCACTCTTCATGTCTTTTCTGTAGTGTAGAGGAAGAGTGTCTGCAAGGAAACCCCAAGCTGAAGTCAACTTGTCATATTCCTTTATCACAGTGCAGCACCGCATTGTTTGGAAATGACCAAAGGGACAGTAATCTTATCCCTTACTTTATCCCATGGCTCTACTGGTCTAGTCTAATCACAGCACTGACACTGGGTGGATTTGAGAAGAAATAACGTTTCATTGCAGTGCCTGCCATCTGGTGTACTGTTAGAGTGTCTGTAAGAGAAACCTAAGGTTGAGAGTTCAATTCCCCTCCATGCAGAACTTTTCCTTTTTTTCCCTCAGTCATAAAGATTCTTTTTGGAACCAATTTTAGTTCCAATACACTAGTCACAGATAATTGCTATTGTAAGTTGTCATTGTTTTCTCCTTGTGAATTATTTCTATTTTCATTCAGAATCTTACAGAGACAGACTGATTTAAACGTTCCCTCTTCATGTCTTTTTTGTAGTCTAGAGGAAGAGTGTCTACCAGGAAACCCCAAGCTGAAGTCAACTTGTCATATTCCTTTATCACAGTGCAGCACCGCATTGTTTGGAAATGACCAAAGGGACAGTAATCTTATCCCTTACTTTATCCCTTGGCTCTACTGGTCTAGTCTAATCACAGCACTGACACTGGGTGGATTTGAAAAGAACTAACGTTTCATTGCAGTGCCTGCCATCTGGTGTACTGTTAGAGTGTCTGTAAGAGAAACCTAAGGTTGAGAGTTCAATTCCCCTCCATGCAGAACTTTTCCTTTTTTTCCCTCAGTCATAAAGATTCTTTTAGGAACTATTTTTAGTTTCACTACACCAGTCACAGATAATTGCTATTGAAAGTTGTCATTGTTTTCTCTTTGTGAATCATTTCTATTTTCATTCAGAATCTTACAGAGACAGACTGACTTAAACTTTCCCTCTTCGTGTCTTTTCTGTAGTCTAGAGGAAGAGTGTCTGCAAGGAAACCCCAAGCTGAAGTCAACTTGTCATATTCCTTTATCACAGTGCAGCACCGCATTGTTTGGAAATGACCAAAGGGACAGTTATCTTATCGTTTACTTTATCCCTTGGCTCTACTGGTCTAGTCTTATCACAGCACTGACACTGGGTGGATATGAAAAGAACTAACGTTTTCATTGCAGTGCCTGCCATCTGGTGTATTGTTAGAGTGTCTGTAAGAGAAACCTAAGGTTGAGAGTTCAATTCCCCTCCATGCAGAACTTTTCTCCCCCGGTTTCAACCAAGATCTTTTTGTGTTGTTTTTTTCTTTCAAAAAAAGAGAAACACAATACAGAGAGAAAAACACAAGTATAAGGGGGAATCTGGTTAATATAAGTCTGAAAAAAATTGAATTAGTTCTTTTTTAAAAAAAATGTAGGAACCATTTTTAGTTTCACTACACCAGTCACAGATAATTGCTATTGTATGTTGTCATTGTTTTCTCTTTCTGAATTATTTCTATTTTCATTCACAATCATAGAGACAGACCAACTTAAACATTCCCTATTCATGTCTTTTCTGTGGTCTAGAGCTGGAGTGTCTGCATGGAAATCTCAAGCTTGAGAGTTCAAATCCCCTCAATCCAGCTTTTTTTTCCTTTTTGAAAGTAGTAAATATTATTTATTTCTTTCTTGTTTACACATAAAAGTGCATCCAATGTATACCCACCTGATAAATGTACACATATATGCATATACATATACATGCTCTATCTCGTCATGGAATATACCTTTCTTTGTGGTGTAGTGGAAAGGGCAATGGTTTTAGGGTACAAAGATTGGGTGTTCAATCCCAGGATAGAACCAAGTTTTTAAAATTGTTTTTCTTTTTAAAATCTGGGGGTCAGGTGTTCAACCCCCAGTCACAACCAAGATCTTTTTGTGTTATTTGTCTTTGTTAAAAGAGAAAAACGTAATATAGAGAGAACAATATAGTTAAATGAGGGAATTGGTAAAATATAAGTTAGAAACAAACTGAATTAGTTCTTTTTTTTTAAAATGTGGGAACAATTTTTCTTTACACTACACCAGTAACTTTATAATTGCTATTGTAAGATATCATTGTTTTCTCTTTGTGAATTATTTCTATTTTCATTCAGAATCTTACAGAGACAGACTGACTTAAACGTTCCCTCTTCATGTCTTTTCTGTAGTGTAGAGGAAGAGTGTCTGCCAGGAAACCCCAAGCTGAAGTCAACTTGTCATATTCCTTTATCACAGTGCAGCACCGCATTGTTTGGAAATGACCAAAGGGACAGTAATCTTATCGTTTACTTTATCCCTTGGCTCTACTGGTCTAGTCTAATCACAGCACTGACACTGGGTGGATATGAAAAGAACTAACGTTTCATTGCAGTGCCTGCCATCTGGTGTATTGTTAGAGTGTCTGTAAGAGAAACCTAAGGTTGAGAGTTCAATTCCCCTCCATGCAGAACTTTTCTCCCCCAGTTTCAACCAAGATCTTTTTGTGTTGTTTTTTTCTTTCAAAAAAAAGAGAAACACAATACAGAGAGAAAAACACAAGTATAAGGGGGAATCTGGTTAATATAAGTCTGAAAAAAATTGAATTAGTTCTTTTTTTAAAAAAATGTAGGAACCATTTTTAGTTTCACTACACCAGTCACAGATAATTGCTATTGTATGTTGTCATTGTTTTCTCTTTTTGAATTATTTCTTTTTTCATTCAGAATCATAGAGACAGACCAACTTAAACATTCCCTATTCATGTCTTTTCTGTGGTCTAGAGCTGGAGTGTCTGCATGGAAATCTCAAGCTTGAGAGTTCAAATCCCCTCAATCCAGCTTTTTTTTCCTTTTTGAAAGTAGTAAATATTATTTATTTCTTTCTTGTTTACACATAAAAGTGCATCCAATGTATACCCACCTGATAAATGTACACATATATGCATATACATATACATGCTCTATCTCGTCATGGAATATACCTTTCTTTGTGGTGTAGTGGAAAGGGCAATGGTTTTAGGGTACAAAGATTGGGTGTTCAATCCCAGGATAGAACCAAGTTTTTAAAATTGTTTTTCTTTTTAAAATCTGGGGGTCAGGTGTTCAACCCCCAGTCACAACCAAGATCTTTTTGTGTTATTTGTCTTTGTTAAAAGAAAAAACCGTAATATAGAGAGAACAATATATTTATATGAGGGAATTGGTATAATATCAGTTGGAAACAAACTGAATTAGTTCTTTTTTTTTAAATGTGGGAACCATTTTTCGTTCCACTACACCAGTAACTTTATAATTGCTATTGTAAGATATCATTGTTTTCTCTTTGTGAATTATTTCTATTTTCATTCAGAATCTTACAGAGACAGACTGACTTAAACGTTCACTCTTCATGTCTTTTCTGTAGTGTAGAGGAAGAGTGTCTGCAAGGAAACCCCAAGCTGAAGTCAACTTGTCATATTCCTTTATCACAGTGCAGCACCGCATTGTTTGGAAATGACCAAAGGGACAGTAATCTTATCCCTTACTTTATCCCATGGCTCTACTGGTCTAGTCTAATCACAGCACTGACACTGGGTGGATTTGAGAAGAAATAACGTTTCATTGCAGTGCCTGCCATCTGGTGTACTGTTAGAGTGTCTGTAAGAGAAACCTAAGGTTGAGAGTTCAATTCCCCTCCATGCAGAACTTTTCCTTTTTTTCCCTCAGTCATAAAGATTCTTTTTGGAACCAATTTTAGTTCCAATACACTAGTCACAGATAATTGCTATTGTAAGTTGTCATTGTTTTCTCCTTGTGAATTATTTCTATTTTCATTCAGAATCTTACAGAGACAGACTGATTTAAACGTTCCCTCTTCATGTCTTTTTTGTAGTCTAGAGGAAGAGTGTCTACCAGGAAACCCCAAGCTGAAGTCAACTTGTCATATTCCTTTATCACAGTGCAGCACCGCATTGTTTGGAAATGACCAAAGGGACAGTAATCTTATCGTTTACTTTATCCCTTGGCTCTACTGGTCTAGTCTAATCACAGCACTGACACTGGGTGGATTTGAAAAGAACTAACGTTTCATTGCAGTGCCTGCCATCTGGTGTACTGTTAGAGTGTCTGTAAGAGAAACCTAAGGTTGAGAGTTCAATTCCCCTCCATGCAGAACTTTTCCTTTTTTTCCCTCAGTCATAAAGATTCTTTTAGGAACTATTTTTAGTTTCACTACACCAGTCACAGATAATTGCTATTGAAAGTTGTCATTGTTTTCTCTTTGTGAATCATTTCTATTTTCATTCAGAATCTTACAGAGACAGACTGACTTAAACTTTCCCTCTTCGTGTCTTTTCTGTAGTCTAGAGGAAGAGTGTCTGCAAGGAAACCCCAAGCTGAAGTCAACTTGTCATATTCCTTTATCACAGTGCAGCACCGCATTGTTTGGAAATGACCAAAGGGACAGTTATCTTATCGTTTACTTTATCCCTTGGCTCTACTGGTCTAGTCTTATCACAGCACTGACACTGGGTGGATATGAAAAGAACTAACGTTTTCATTGCAGTGCCTGCCATCTGGTGTATTGTTAGAGTGTCTGTAAGAGAAACCTAAGGTTGAGAGTTCAATTCCCCTCCATGCAGAACTTTTCTCCCCCGGTTTCAACCAAGATCTTTTTGTGTTGTTTTTTTCTTTCAAAAAAAGAGAAACACAATACAGAGAGAAAAACACAAGTATAAGGGGGAATCTGGTTAATATAAGTCTGAAAAAAATTGAATTAGTTCTTTTTTAAAAAAAATGTAGGAACCATTTTTAGTTTCACTACACCAGTCACAGATAATTGCTATTGTATGTTGTCATTGTTTTCTCTTTTTGAATTATTTCTATTTTCATTCACAATCATAGAGACAGACCAACTTAAACATTCCCTATTCATGTCTTTTCTGTGGTCTAGAGCTGGAGTGTCTGCATGGAAATCTCAAGCTTGAGAGTTCAAATCCCCTCAATCCAGCTTTTTTTTCCTTTTTGAAAGTAGTAAATATTATTTATTTCTTTCTTGTTTACACATAAAAGTGCATCCAATGTATACCCACCTGATAAATGTACACATATATGCATATACATATACATGCTCTATCTCGTCATGGAATATACCTTTCTTTGTGGTGTAGTGGAAAGGGCAATGGTTTTAGGGTACAAAGATTGGGTGTTCAATCCCAGGATAGAACCAAGTTTTTAAAATTGTTTTTCTTTTTAAAATCTGGGGGTCAGGTGTTCAACCCCCAGTCACAACCAAGATCTTTTTGTGTTATTTGTCTTTGTTAAAAGAAAAAACCGTAATATAGAGAGAACAATATATTTATATGAGGGAATTGGTATAATATCAGTTGGAAACAAACTGAATTAGTTCTTTTTTTTTAAATGTGGGAACCATTTTTCGTTCCACTACACCAGTAACTTTATAATTGCTATTGTAAGATATCATTGTTTTCTCTTTGTGAATTATTTCTATTTTCATTCAGAATCTTACAGAGACAGACTGACTTAAACGTTCACTCTTCATGTCTTTTCTGTAGTGTAGAGGAAGAGTGTCTGCAAGGAAACCCCAAGCTGAAGTCAACTTGTCATATTCCTTTATCACAGTGCAGCACCGCATTGTTTGGAAATGACCAAAGGGACAGTAATCTTATCCCTTACTTTATCCCATGGCTCTACTGGTCTAGTCTAATCACAGCACTGACACTGGGTGGATTTGAGAAGAAATAACGTTTCATTGCAGTGCCTGCCATCTGGTGTACTGTTAGAGTGTCTGTAAGAGAAACCTAAGGTTGAGAGTTCAATTCCCCTCCATGCAGAACTTTTCCTTTTTTTCCCTCAGTCATAAAGATTCTTTTTGGAACCAATTTTAGTTCCAATACACTAGTCACAGATAATTGCTATTGTAAGTTGTCATTGTTTTCTCCTTGTGAATTATTTCTATTTTCATTCAGAATCTTACAGAGACAGACTGATTTAAACGTTCCCTCTTCATGTCTTTTTTGTAGTCTAGAGGAAGAGTGTCTACCAGGAAACCCCAAGCTGAAGTCAACTTGTCATATTCCTTTATCACAGTGCAGCACCGCATTGTTTGGAAATGACCAAAGGGACAGTAATCTTATCGTTTACTTTATCCCTTGGCTCTACTGGTCTAGTCTAATCACAGCACTGACACTGGGTGGATTTGAAAAGAACTAACGTTTCATTGCAGTGCCTGCCATCTGGTGTACTGTTAGAGTGTCTGTAAGAGAAACCTAAGGTTGAGAGTTCAATTCCCCTCCATGCAGAACTTTTCCTTTTTTTCCCTCAGTCATAAAGATTCTTTTAGGAACTATTTTTAGTTTCACTACACCAGTCACAGATAATTGCTATTGAAAGTTGTCATTGTTTTCTCTTTGTGAATCATTTCTATTTTCATTCAGAATCTTACAGAGACAGACTGACTTAAACTTTCCCTCTTCGTGTCTTTTCTGTAGTCTAGAGGAAGAGTGTCTGCAAGGAAACCCCAAGCTGAAGTCAACTTGTCATATTCCTTTATCACAGTGCAGCACCGCATTGTTTGGAAATGACCAAAGGGACAGTTATCTTATCGTTTACTTTATCCCTTGGCTCTACTGGTCTAGTCTTATCACAGCACTGACACTGGGTGGATATGAAAAGAACTAACGTTTTCATTGCAGTGCCTGCCATCTGGTGTATTGTTAGAGTGTCTGTAAGAGAAACCTAAGGTTGAGAGTTCAATTCCCCTCCATGCAGAACTTTTCTCCCCCGGTTTCAACCAAGATCTTTTTGTGTTGTTTTTTTCTTTCAAAAAAAGAGAAACACAATACAGAGAGAAAAACACAAGTATAAGGGGGAATCTGGTTAATATAAGTCTGAAAAAAATTGAATTAGTTCTTTTTTAAAAAAAATGTAGGAACCATTTTTAGTTTCACTACACCAGTCACAGATAATTGCTATTGTATGTTGTCATTGTTTTCTCTTTCTGAATTATTTCTATTTTCATTCACAATCATAGAGACAGACCAACTTAAACATTCCCTATTCATGTCTTTTCTGTGGTCTAGAGCTGGAGTGTCTGCATGGAAATCTCAAGCTTGAGAGTTCAAATCCCCTCAATCCAGCTTTTTTTTCCTTTTTGAAAGTAGTAAATATTATTTATTTCTTTCTTGTTTACACATAAAAGTGCATCCAATGTATACCCACCTGATAAATGTACACATATATGCATATACATATACATGCTCTATCTCGTCATGGAATATACCTTTCTTTGTGGTGTAGTGGAAAGGGCAATGGTTTTAGGGTACAAAGATTGGGTGTTCAATCCCAGGATAGAACCAAGTTTTTAAAATTGTTTTTCTTTTTAAAATCTGGGGGTCAGGTGTTCAACCCCCAGTCACAACCAAGATCTTTTTGTGTTATTTGTCTTTGTTAAAAGAGAAACACGTAATATAGAGAGAACAATATAGTTAAATGAGGGAATTGGTAAAATATAAGTTAGAAACAAACTGAATTAGTTCTTTTTTTTTAAAATGTGGGAACAATTTTTCTTTACACTACACCAGTAACTTTATAATTGCTATTGTAAGATATCATTGTTTTCTCTTTGTGAATTATTTCTATTTTCATTCAGAATCTTACAGAGACAGACTGACTTAAACGTTCCCTCTTCATGTCTTTTCTGTAGTGTAGAGGAAGAGTGTCTGCAAGGAAACCCCAAGCTGAAGTCAACTTGTCATATTCCTTTATCACAGTGCAGCACCGCATTGTTTGGAAATGACCAAAGGGACAGTAATCTTATCGTTTACTTTATCCCTTGGCTCTACTGGTCTAGTCTAATCACAGCACTGACACTGGGTGGATATGAAAAGAACTAACGTTTCATTGCAGTGCCTGCCATCTGGTGTATTGTTAGAGTGTCTGTAAGAGAAACCTAAGGTTGAGAGTTCAATTCCCCTCCATGCAGAACTTTTCTCCCCCAGTTTCAACCAAGATCTTTTTGTGTTGTTTTTTTCTTTCAAAAAAAAGAGAAACACAATACAGAGAGAAAAACACAAGTATAAGGGGGAATCTGGTTAATATAAGTCTGAAAAAAATTGAATTAGTTCTTTTTTTAAAAAAATGTAGGAACCATTTTTAGTTTCACTACACCAGTCACAGATAATTGCTATTGTATGTTGTCATTGTTTTCTCTTTTTGAATTATTTCTTTTTTCATTCAGAATCATAGAGACAGACCAACTTAAACATTCCCTATTCATGTCTTTTCTGTGGTCTAGAGCTGGAGTGTCTGCATGGAAATCTCAAGCTTGAGAGTTCAAATCCCCTCAATCCAGCTTTTTTTTCCTTTTTGAAAGTAGTAAATATTATTTATTTCTTTCTTGTTTACACATAAAAGTGCATCCAATGTATACCCACCTGATAAATGTACACATATATGCATATACATATACATGCTCTATCTCGTCATGGAATATACCTTTCTTTGTGGTGTAGTGGAAAGGGCAATGGTTTTAGGGTACAAAGATTGGGTGTTCAATCCCAGGATAGAACCAAGTTTTTAAAATTGTTTTTCTTTTTAAAATCTGGGGGTCAGGTGTTCAACCCCCAGTCACAACCAAGATCTTTTTGTGTTATTTGTCTTTGTTAAAAGAGAAAAACGTAATATAGAGAGAACAATATAGTTAAATGAGGGAATTGGTAAAATATAAGTTAGAAACAAACTGAATTAGTTCTTTTTTTTTTAAATGTGGGAACAATTTTTCTTTACACTACACCAGTAACTTTATAATTGCTATTGTAAGATATCATTGTTTTCTCTTTGTGAATTATTTCTATTTTCATTCAGAATCTTACAGAGACAGACTGACTTAAACGTTCCCTCTTCATGTCTTTTTTGTAGTCTAGAGGAAGAATGTCTGCAAGGAAACCCCAAGCTGAAGTCAACTTGTCATATTCCTTTATCACAGTGCAGCACCGCATTGTTTGGAAATGACCAAAGGGACAGTCATCTTATCGTTTCCTTTATCCCTTGGCTCTACTGGTCTAGTCTAATTACAGCACTGACACTGGGTGGATATGAAAAGAACTAACGTTTTTATTGCAGTGCCTGCCATCTGGTGTACTGTTAGAGTGTCTGTAAGAGAAACCTAAGGTTGAGAGTTCAATTCCCCTCCATGCAGAACTTTTCCTTTTTTTCCCTCAGTCATAAAGATTCTTTTAGGAACCAATTTTAGTTCCAATACACTAGTCACAGATAATTGCTATTGTAAGTTGTCATTGTTTTCTCATTATGAATTATTTCTATTTTCATTCAGAATCTTACACAGACAGACTGACTTAAACGTTCCCTCTTCATGTCTTTTCTGTAGTGTAGAGGAAGAGTGTCTGCAAGGAAACCCCAAGCTGAAGTCAACTTGTCATATTCCTTTATCACAGTGCAGCACCGCATTGTTTGGAAATGACCAAGAGGACAGTAATCTTATCGTTTACTTTATCCCATGGCTCTACTGGTCTAGTCTAATCACAGCACTGACACTGGGTGGATATGAAAAGAACCAACGTTTCATTGCAGTGCCTGCCATCTGGTGTATTGTTAGAGTGTCTGTAAGAGAAACCTAAGGTTGAGAGTTCAATTCCCCTCCATGCAGAACTTTTCTCCCCCGGTTTCAACCAAGATCTTTTTGTGTTGTTTTTTTTCTTTCAAAAAAAGAGAAACACAATACAGAGAGAAAAACACAAGTATAAGGGGGAATCTGGTTAATATAAGTTTGACAAAAACTGAATTAGTTCTTTTTTAAAAAAAATGTAGGAACCATTTTTTGTTTCACTACACCAGTCACAGATAATTGCTATTGTAAGTTGTCATTTTTTTCTCTTTCTGAATTATTTCTATTTTCATTCAGAATCATAGAGACAGACCAACTTAAACATTCCCTCTTCATGTCTTTTCTGTGGTCTAGAGCTGGAGTGTCTGCATGGAAATCTCAATCTTGAGAGTTCAAATCCCCTCAATCCAGCTTTCTTTTCTTTGTTGAAAGTAGTAAATATTATTTTTTTCTTTCTTGTTTACACATAAAAGTGCATCCAATGTATACCTACTCGATACATGTACACATATATGCATATACATATACATGCTCTATCTCGTCATGGAATATACCTTTCTTTGTGGTGTAGTGGATAGGCGATGGTTTTAGGGTACAAAGATTGGGTGTTCAATCCCAGGATAGAACCAAGTTTTTAAAATTGTTTTTCATTTTAAAATCTGGGGGTCAGGTGTTCAACCCCCAGTCACAACCAAGCTCTTTTTGTGTTATTTGTCTTTGTTAAAAGAAAAAACCGTAATATAGAGAGAACAATATATTTATATGAGGGAATTGGTATAATATCAGTTGGAAACAAACTGAATTAGTTCTTTTTTTTTAAATGTGGGAACCATTTTTCGTTCCACTACACCAGTAACTTTATAATTGCTATTGTAAGATATCATTGTTTTCTCTTTGTGAATTATTTCTATTTTCATTCAGAATCTTACAGAGACAGACTGACTTAAACGTTCACTCTTCATGTCTTTTCTGTAGTGTAGAGGAAGAGTGTCTGCAAGGAAACCCCAAGCTGAAGTCAACTTGTCATATTCCTTTATCACAGTGCAGCACCGCATTGTTTGGAAATGACCAAAGGGACAGTAATCTTATCCCTTACTTTATCCCATGGCTCTACTGGTCTAGTCTAATCACAGCACTGACACTGGGTGGATTTGAGAAGAAATAACGTTTCATTGCAGTGCCTGCCATCTGGTGTACTGTTAGAGTGTCTGTAAGAGAAACCTAAGGTTGAGAGTTCAATTCCCCTCCATGCAGAACTTTTCCTTTTTTTCCCTCAGTTATAAAGATTCTTTTTGGAACCAATTTTAGTTCCAATACACTAGTCACAGATAATTGCTATTGTAAGTTGTCATTGTTTTCTCCTTGTGAATTATTTCTATTTTCATTCAGAATCTTACAGAGACAGACTGATTTAAACGTTCCCTCTTCATGTCTTTTTTGTAGTCTAGAGGAAGAGTGTCTACCAGGAAACCCCAAGCTGAAGTCAACTTGTCATATTCCTTTATCACAGTGCAGCACCGCATTGTTTGGAAATGACCAAAGGGACAGTAATCTTATCGTTTACTTTATCCCTTGGCTCTACTGGTCTAGTCTTATCACAGCACTGACACTGGGTGGATATGAAAAGAACTAACGTTTTCATTGCAGTGCCTGCCATCTGGTGTATTGTTAGAGTGTCTGTAAGAGAAACCTAAGGTTGAGAGTTCAATTCCCCTCCATGCAGAACTTTTCTCCCCCGGTTTCAACCAAGATCTTTTTGTGTTGTTTTTTTCTTTCAAAAAAAGAGAAACACAATACAGAGAGAAAAACACAAGTATAAGGGGGAATCTGGTTAATATAAGTTTGAAAAAAAAAGAATTAGTTCTTTTTGAAAAAAAAGTGTAGGAACCATTTTTAGTTTCACTACACCAGTCACAGATAATTGCTATTGTAAGTTGTCATTTTTTCTCTTTCTGAATTATTTCTATTTCCATTCAGAATCATAGAGAGAGACCAACTTAAACATTCCCTCTTCATGTCTTTTCTGTGGTCTAGAGGTGGAGTGTCTGCATGGAAATCTCAAGCTTGAGAGTTCAAATCCCCTCAATCCAGCTTTTTTTTCCTTTTTGAAAGTAGTAAATATTATTTATTTCTTTCTTGTTTACACATAAAAGTGCATCCAATGTATACCCACCTGATAAATGTACACATATATGCATATACATATACATGCTCTATCTCGTCATGGAATATACCTTTCTTTGTGGTGTAGTGGAAAGGGCAATGGTTTTAGGGTACAAAGATTGGGTGTTCAATCCCAGGATAGAACCAAGTTTTTAAAATTGTTTTTCTTTTTAAAATCTGGGGGTCAGGTGTTCAACCCCCAGTCACAACCAAGCTCTTTTTGTGTTATTTGTCTTTGTTAAAAGAAAAAACCGTAATATAGAGAGAACAATATATTTATATGAGGGAATTGGTATAATATCAGTTGGAAACAAACTGAATTAGTTCTTTTTTTTTAAATGTGGGAACCATTTTTCGTTCCACTACACCAGTAACTTTATAATTGCTATTGTAAGATATCATTGTTTTCTCTTTGTGAATTATTTCTATTTTCATTCAGAATCTTACACAGACAGACTGACTTAAACGTTCCCTCTTCATGTCTTTTCTGTAGTCTAGAGGAAGAGTGTCTGCAAGGAAACCCCAAGCTAAAGTCAACTTGTCATATTCCTTTATCACAGTGCAGCACCGCATTGTTTGGAAATGACCAAGAGGACAGTAATCTTATCCCTTACTTTATCCCTTGGCTCTACTGGTCTAGTCTAATCACAGCACTGACACCGGGTTGATTTGAAAAGAACTAACGTTTTCATTGTAGTGCCTGCCACCTAGTGTACTGTAAGATTGCCTGCAAGAGAAACCTAAGGTTGAGAGTTCAATTCCCCTCCATGCAGAACTTTTTTCCCCCGGTTTCAACCAAGATCTTTTTGTGGTTTTTTTTTCTTTCAAAAAGAGAGAAACACAATACAGAGAGAAAAACACAAGTATAAGGGGGAATCTGGTTAATATAAGTTAGAAAAAAAACGAAAAAAAAATGTAGGAACCATTTTTAGTTTCACTACAGCAGTCACAGATAATTGCTATCGTGACTTGTCTTTTTTTCTCTTTCTGAATTATTTCTATTTTCAATCAGAATCATAGAGACAGACCAACTTAACCATTCCCTTTTCATGTCTTTTCTGTGGTCTAGAGGTGAAGTGTCTGCATGGAAATCTCAAGCTTGAGAGTTCAAATCCCTTCAATCCAGCTTTTTTTTCTTTTTTGAAAGTAGTAAATATTACTTATTTATTTCTTGTTTACACATAAAAGTGCATCCAATGTATACCCACCTGATAAATGTACACATATATGCATATACATATACATGCTCTATCTCGTCATAGAATATACCTTTCTCTGTGGTGTAGTGGATAGGGCAATGGTTTTAGGGTACAAAGATTTCGTGTTCAATCCCAGGATAGAACCGAGTTTTTAAAATTGTTTTTCTCTTTAAAATCTGGGGGTCAGGTGTTCAACCCCCAGTCACAACCAAGATCTTTTTGTGTTATTTGTCTTTGTTAAAAGAGAAAAATGTAATATAGAGAGAACAATATAGTTATATGAGGGAATCGGTATAATATCAGTTAGAAACAAACTGAATTAGTTCTTTTTTAAAAAAATGTGGGAACCATTTTTCGTTACACTACACCAGTAACTTTATAATTGCTATTGTAAGATATCATTGTTTTCTCTGTGAATTATTTCTATTTTCATTCAGAATCTTACAGAGACAGACTGACTTAAACGTTCCCTCTTCATGTCTTTTTTGTAGTCTAGAGGAAGAGTGTCTGCAAGGAAACCCCAAGCTGAAGTCAACTTGTCATATTCCTTTATCACAGTGCAGCACCGCATTGTTTGGAAATGACCAAGAGGACAGTTATCTTACCGTTTACATTATTCCTTGGCTCTAGTGGTCTAGTCTAATCAGAGCACTGACACTGGGTGGATATGAAAAGAACTAACGTTTTCATTGCAGTGCCTGCCATCTGGTGTACTGTTAGAGTGTCTGTAAGAGAAACCTAAGCTTGAGAGTTCAATTCCCCTTCATGCAGAACTTTTCTCCCCCGGTTTCAACCAAGATCTTTTTGTGGGTTTTTTTCTTTCAAAAAGAGAGAAACACAATACAGAGAGAAAAACACAAGTATAAGGGGGAATCTGGTTAATATAAGTTTGAAAAAAAAAGAATTAGTTCTTTTTGAAAAAAAAGTGTAGGAACCATTTTTAGTTTCACTACACCAGTCACAGATAATTGCTATTGTAAGTTGTCATTTTTTCTCTTTCTGAATTATTTCTATTTCCATTCAGAATCATAGAGAGAGACCAACTTAAACATTCCCTCTTCATGTCTTTTCTGTGGTCTAGAGGTGGAGTGTCTGCATGGAAATCTCAAGCTTGAGAGTTCAAATCCCCTCAATCCAGCTTTTTTTTCTTTTTTGAAAGTAGTAAATATTATTTATTTATTTCTTGTTTACACATAAAAGTGCATCCAATGTCTACCCACCTGATAAATGTACACATATATGCATATACATATCCATGCTCTATCTCTTCATGGAATATACCTTTCTCTGTGGTGTAGTGGATAGGGCAATGGTTTTAGGTTACAAAGATTGGGTGTTCAATCCCAGGATAGAACCAAGTTTTTAATATTGTTTTTCTTTTTAAAATCTGGGGGTCAGGTGTTCAACCCCCAGTCACAACCAAGATCTTTTTGTGTAATTTGTCTTTGTGAAAAGAGAAAAACGTAATATAGAGAGAACAATATAGTTATATGAGGGAATCGGTATAATATCAGTTCCAGCATTATACAACATACACAAAAACACCTAACACCTCCATAAATCAGAGACTACTTATCATATCAGAACCAAATTTTTACCAGGGATTAATTAAATCTAGAGGAACGTTCAAACCGAAAATTGGCCGCCTGGGTTGGTTAGATCGGCCGAAAATCGGTCCATTACGGATAAATTACGGACGACTCTGTACGCCGGAATTTCAAAGCTGGAAACTTCATATATATTATACGGATAGCTGAGAAAGTTCTCTATACGCATGCCAAATAACTAATAAATCCAATGAGTGGTTTTGGATATACCGCCCCGAAACTTTATGGACCATGCTTGGGCGTATCGTCGGTACTAGTAAAGATATTCCCCCGCAATTTGCGACATCAGATACCCAAGACTGGGGCCTATATGTGGTTTTTTCCCAGTCAAATCCGCTAAGCGGTTACAGAGATACGGGCATTTCAGTTATGAATTAATTTCAACTATGTGTTAGGGTTGTTATGAAATCCCATGTGAGGGACTAGGGCTGGAACTGGCGCTCTTTTTGATCATAGGTCAATTATGTCAGCAGTTCCAGCATTATACATGGTATGGTGGGGATGGACATACCTTTTATTTTATGGACATACCATATGTACATAAATCAATTCCTTTATCTCACCATAATTTGAAGACACTTAAACATGTGTGGTGTAATGTGTGGGAGTCCAGTTGACACCAAGTCTCACTCAACTCATGGTGGCAGCCACAGCTTTTTTGTCAGCCATATTGTTTTCCTCACTAAACTTCATTTTCTCTCCAAATCCTTTGTTTATTTAAATTCATCGAGGGTAATATGATATTCTTTTTCACTGTAATGAGATGCATCTTTTCCTGTAAAAATATTTGAAATATGTCAATTGTATTCTCATGAGCTTTGCTCAGGGGGAGTCATTGCCACCTCCGGTGTCCCCCTCTACCGCGCCTCCCGGGCGCCCCTCCTGCCCCCTCGCGGCTTTCTCACCTACCACTAGGTCACGTGGTACAGCCCGGTCCAGACCCCCGCCTCACTTCTCCTTCACCCGTCCTGCAGTACACACGTACTACAGTACTTTTTCGTATCTCTTGGCCACGTGCTCGCAGCCTCATACTCCAAGAGTATAGGCCAGCACCCCAATACACACGTTTAAGTACATCTACGAGGAAAGGAGAATGGGTCCAACAACCAGAAATACCCCCGTGCCCAGCACCTCGAGGGCACCGGAGGTATCTGCTCAGGTACAGTCGGAAGGAACGCAGAGAGGGAGCGAGGCGGCAAACGACCAGATCGAATCCGTCTCGGAGCGAGGATCAACGGTCAAGACGTCCCGTATGACGGCACTGGAGGCTAAGATGGACACCATGATGGCGACATTAGCAGCGATGTCCAGACAATGGTCGCCCAGCCGGGCCTGGCACCACCCGCCGACTGTGCGCGAAGTACGGACCCCGGCAGAAGATCGGACACAGGAATGGGCCGAGGACCAGGCCTCGCGCCTCCCCGCACCCTTGGCCCTGCGTGACCATTACCTACCGGAAGATCACCTGCAGCGAGAGATAGACCGAGAGGCGATGCGTCACGACTGTGCGGCCGGTAAGATCCCTACTGACTTTCAATCTAAAGGTATATCGAAGCCGTACATGTATGTGGAGCGCGAGGGTCTGTACACCCTCGCGCAGAAACTCGAGGTTAGAGGCACCCTCGGACCAATGGCATACGTTAGTGCCTTCCTCGTGATGATGGAGGACCACAGAGCTGTCCCTGAGGAACACAGGAGAGACATGTACAGACACCTGTCGCAGGTCTCTATCGACACGCAGTCTCCACCATGGGCGGGTGTTCGCCGCTGGTCTGATTTTGTATTTGACCAAGTCGAGGCTGGGAGAATTTACTGGTCGGATCACGTGCGGATCCAAGATGAATGCGTACGCCTGGCCATGACGGCTACGACCACAACGACCAACGGTCACGACGGCAGCAAGGCCGGGGGGCGGGAGCTCCCCTGCCGAGCCTACAACTCCGAGCAGGGGTGCCGCCAACGGAACGGGCACCAGGACGGAAACATCAAATAGATTCACGTGTGCTCCTTCTGTGATTCCGTTGGGAGGATGTGCACGCACTCCATACACACGTGCAACAGGAAGCTGATGTACGGTGGCGGGTATGAGAGTGCTGCCCAAACATCCGCAACCCCGACACACCAGATGCCGCACGCCGGGCATTCACTCCGCACGACTGATCTCCAACCACTGAAACAACAGGCATAAAAAAACGGCCCGGACGCGTCCCGCGAGTGAGCGTGGCGCGTCGTACACCCCCTGCCCTCAGGACACCTGCACTCGGGGAGGGGGTATCAGGGAGCGAGTGCACGCAGGATGACGCAACACCCCACGTGACAACAACAACACGTGCCGCGCACGTGGGGGATGCTAGTAAACACAGGACCCCGCCCACCAACGAATACACTCCCGTGGTTATGCGTGTCAGTGGGGAGCGAGAGCAATTGGCTCGGCAATTGCCCCGGGAGGATGTGGGCACCGGACTAAATATTGACTTCGCCGCTATGAGGAAGGTATGTGAGACCGGAGTTCCCTCCCCCGGAGTCTGGACGGACCCCGAGGCGTTCGCCGGACATCGGCGGGCACACTGGCCGTGCTTCTCGAGACACGCCTACATCTACACCCGTAATGACAGGGTGTCTTCATGCTTTATTTTGAAGGCACATGTAGTGATACAGGGTAGGCTTTGGCACGGGGCTTTGTACCCTAATCGGGCCCAGGTTGAAAGTGGGAAGGTGAGAGCTGTATACTAATCCTTTAGAAGTTAAGACATACATTCTAAGTGGGATAGGGAGTGCCCCATAATGACAGGGTGTCTTCATGCTTTATTTTGAAGGCACATGTAGTGGTACAGGGTAGGCTTTGGCACGGGGCTTTGTACCCGAATCGGGCCCAGGTTGAAAGTGGGAAGGGTGAGAGCTGTGTACTAATACATTTAAAGTGGGATAGGGAGTGCCCCATAATGACAGGGTGTCTTCATGCTTTATTTTGAAGGCATATGTAGTGATACACGGTAGGCTTTGGCACGGGGCGTTGTACCCAAATCGGGCCCAGGTTGAAAGTGGGACCAACCAACATCACCTGAAAAAACAAAACAAAAAAAAACCACCTCCTCCCTTGTGCTTTCTGTGTTTATATAATAACCAGAAACACTTGTGCTTGGGTGGTTTTTACCAATGAACATCACCTGATGCAGTCATACCCGCCTTCAAGAGCCATCTGGATTCTTCTCGTCATCTCTGCTGCTGGCCGATTCATCATGGACCAGCCTAAAGTAAATGATGTCACTACTGAAAAAAAGACCACCTCCTCCCTCGTGCTTTCTGTGTTGATATAATAACCAGAAACACTTGTGCTGAGGTGGTTTTACCAACCAACATCACCTGAAAAGTGGCCAACCAACATCGCCTTCAAGAGCCACTTGGATTCTTCTGGTTATCTCTGGTACTTCCTGGTGTGCTGTAACCAAGTTAAGCACAAAGTATTGATGTTTTAAAGGTGAAAGTTTATTAAAAGGTACTGAAACATCACGTATCACTGATATATGTATGGTTTGATGTATACGTATTAAGAAGTAGAAACTATGATATCAAGTGTTTGTATATGATATCTAATGTTATTATTAAGTATTAGTATTTGAAGTGTTATTAAGTATTGGTATTGTGTGTTACCATTGAGTGTTAGTATTGAACATTGATATTAGGTATTAAGTGTTGTCATTGCGTATTAAGTATCAAGCGTTATTATTGCGTGTTAGTGTTAATATTGGTGTTAAACATCACACATCGGTATTGAGTATTGGTGCTAAGTATTATATAGCAAGGTAATGATCATATCCACATTATAGGCTGAACATCCTACGAGGTAGATAGCCGTGACAGACGCGATGTTCCTTATACTACTAGCTAGTATGTGGGGAACACCGCGCTTCTGGGAATAGACCCTCTGACGTCACTATGACGACTAGGGGTTGCTTCTGGAGTTCCCTGGGGAAGTCACCTCTCGGGGTATTCCTGAATTCTCGCGGTATTAACATATCCATGCGTGTCTCGGACCTACGTGAACTTAAAAGAGATTCATTCCAAATTTCCTTTAGTAAATGCTCATTTTCGATCTGCTCCCGAGCTGACCGTATCTTCAGTCTCCACTACCATCTCCTGCTGTCAAGACGTGTTCTGTACGGCTCCGGATACCGACAGAAGTGCGCAAATTCAGCAGTATAATTGCCTTACGACTTTTGGATTGTAGAAAGTGACTTGGATTGGGACTCTCCAAGGACACGCCTTCTGAATTGGACTTATAGGAATCTTCTGAACTATCAACGTTCACTATTGAACATTATCACTTAATTAAGTGATAGGACTTCATTTATATTTCATCCAACTTTCAACGAAAACTGGATCAGTGATATTAGTGTTATTGGAATCTTGTGAGTTCACTCCAGACATTCAATTATTTGGTGAGTTATACTGCACAATATCTTGTATTGCTTTAATGATTGTTGGTATGACATGACTGTCTCTAATCACTTTGTGTGAGAGAACACATACTGTTGATTTAGTCAACGAACATTGTATAAGAAGAATGCAAACTTTGGCTTGACAATTAATCCACTGATTACATGGTTCTTCTCAGACACCTTGTAAAGTCTAACACTATTCTGACTTTGGTG
Organism: Alentia gelatinosa; assembly: GCA_950022655.1. Lineage (NCBI taxonomy): Eukaryota > Metazoa > Annelida > Polychaeta > Phyllodocida > Polynoidae > Alentia > Alentia gelatinosa. Next base: position 66,569,420 of record OX465585.1, read on the forward strand.
TCCGACTTTATAGCTGACTTCTTATCATTGCAATATTTCTGGGCAGATCATATGAAATACTCTGATACCTTTGCCATGCTATGATACGCTTGTGAAACGTTTGAACACTCATTATAGAATATCAAAACTTACTTCAATCCTTGTCCTCATCCATGATAGATAAGATACGAATTTATAGTATATAGGAATCATATAGTAATGATATTAGTTAATTATTGCCTTAATTAAAGATCTCATTAAGGTATCCTCGTTGTCCGCAAGGGGTTAATAGAGTCTGCTAGCCTTGGGCACCCACTGCCCTAGAGTTGCTTCTACCTCCCCAATGTTACGTAACGAAAATAGAATATAATTAAGTATTAATTATAATTATCTTAATTCATCTTGGTTAATCAATATTAGTATTGGATGCGTAGAACTTCGTAAGGTTAATGCAGACTATAGGCGTAATATCCATCTCTTCCATGTATATGCCTTTAGTTAATTGGATATGATTCACAAATGAACGCAATTAATTAATGATTAAGTTTGTGGGCATTTGTTGGTTAATTTCCCTGAAATGTATAAAGCAAATCCGCATCCTTTTCTATGACGTTCACCGCTAGGTGTTGCCACTGTTGTTAAGGTTAATTCTGTATTTCATTTCTTGGCCACTACGTGCCGTAATTGTGCAGTAATTGTAAATTACATATAATTTACTCCCGGGCTGTTTTTTATCAACGAGTTAATCGAACATATGTTTGTAACAGGTAACAGTGTGGTGGTTGATCGAATTTTTATGTAAATTATCTTCTGGTCACATGACCATCTGACGCCTCTACTAGCGTCATTCCTGCTATTGCATTCGCTGTCGATGCACAGGAATTTTTTCATTACTGCTCTTGCTCAAATTTTTACTTCCGTTTTCGGTTTTTACCAACATATTTATCACTACCTCTTAACGAGCACAAGATGCCCAGACGGAAGCAGGCTATTTCTCCAAAAAAAGCGGACTCAAACCTGGAAAAAGAACCAGGAGAACCCGGCAAACATGTCAATCCAAGATGGCGACCACGATGGCGTCCCTGGGTCGCCGGCGTCCTCCTCGGGCTCCGGACCATTAGCGAGAAGAAATGCGGCAGAAATTCAAGATGTCGCCGGAAGGGTCGACGCGATCGACGGCAGGCTGGAAAGCATTACATCGATGTTATCGCAGCTTGTCCAAAACAAGTCGGCGCAAAATGACGCTTCTAACAAGGCGCCAGGGCAGCCCGACCGGCATTCGGGAAACGCCGCAGGCCGCTCGTCCAGCCGTGACCACGAATACCGCTCGGGCTTTTACAACCACCCTCACCACCCTGCCCGCCTACCGACACCTGTACTCCCAGAAAAGATGTCGGACCTGGATCTGCAAGGGGACGCCGCGGACCGGGTGGCCCAGGCTGTCCGGGCCGCTCTTCAACCGGACATCAAAGGTAACTGCACGATGCCCCACCATTTTATATTTAGGGGCCCTAAGAGAACAAAGACGGGAGTGGATGATCTAACCATTCCGGAGTACGCGTACGGTTTCCTTCAATTAGCGAAGATCGCCCCGGACGAGGAGACCCGGGACGCCATGGGGGCCCACCTGGAGGCCATCCTGGATGACGCCAGGGATTTCCCGTGGCCCAATGTCCGGTGTTTCTCCGAGGAAGTGTGCGACAGGGTCGCAAATGGAAGGATAACGTGGTTAAATTTGTATGAAATTGACCGACTGCAGACACGGCTGGCTCACGTGCCAGGCGGCCAAGCGACGACAGCTGCAAAGACAAGGGAGGCAGCCAGACCGGGACAGACCGCCCTGGACTTACCGCATCAAGTGGCTAGGGCCCGCCCCGGGCCGCCATGTCAGCCGTACCAGTGAGACGAATGCCCGGAAGCTACCCATCACGTGCAGGGAGGCGTACGGAAGCTGCACATATGTGTATCATGTCTTCATTTTTCCCGTCTCCTGTGTCTTCCATTTGGTCCGCCATTTTGTAACAAAGCACCGGTAGAAATAACCAAATGATCAGGAGTGAGGCATTCATACTACCTCCACCTATGGTGACGGGTGCGTGACTGAGTTGAGAGGGTTACAGTGGTACCCCTTACGGTGGTTCAGAGGCTTATTATCGGTGGCGCCCTCTGTTGATTAATACTATAAATATTAACAATATTTCTACACGTATCATGTCTTCATAACAAGGCGGCAACCTTCCCGCACCCGCAAATCAACTGCCGGTCCAGACAAAAGGCCCCCGCTGCTCCGGGGTTTGGGAAGTAAAGAACCGGACTACAAAAAGGTACAGAACCCGTGTATTTTATAATTCTACCAGGTCGGGCGCGCTTTCACGCGACGCGGACACTGCACATGTATGTTTCACCCGCCGCCCTGATCTGTGTACACGGTTCTGTTCTCCGCGTGCCGGCCAACGCCACGTGCTTTCGCCAAACATAAACAATGCGAGTCACGTGCAGTCTGGTCACGTGGTTGGCGACGACCATAACAAAAACAAACTCACACGTGGTCGCACCCCGGCACGCTTTCTACCTCTCACTGACTATGGCAGTGTATCTTTGGGACATATTGTTGAACCTGAAAATGATCGTGATGTTTCTTGTTCTTTTTCACGTGTTTGTTCTACTGTACCTGATGATGTTGACCATGTTGTTTCTCATGTTCCTGACATTTGTGATCGCATTGTTCCTCATGTTCTCATGACCGTGGCCGGTCCAGCTGGCCCCTCCACGCCGTGCCGCCCCACACGGGACGCGCCCTCAGACCAACGGCTGGAGGGAATTGTGCCTAGGCTGGACAATGGTATCGGCTCCTTACGGGAGGAACACCCCGACCCTGGAGAGGCGGTCGGTGCACCGATACCCCCGGTCCATGATTTTTCAAATGTTTTCACAACAACAGAATGTTCTGAGGGTGCCTACTACACCCCCGCTTTCGTCCCCAACGGCCTGGAGGACACCGTGGAGGCATTGACTCGTGACAAAGACCTTTCACCAGTTGCTACAAGTACCCCACGGAGAACCATCGCTCACGTTTCGGTCGAAATGAACGACCAGACGGACTCTCGCGTAACTGGACCGGCTGCTGGAGGCGCCCGGGCCGTCCCAATGAGTCCTAAGAAGTACATGGAATTGGTGCTTAGGGCCTGGCCGCACCCTTCAGCAGTCGCCGCCCGGAAGGCCCCAGATCATATGAGTATTTATCGGGAGGTGCGCCGCTCCGGAGTCCCAAATTATTTAGGGGCCCGGATACCGATTCCCTCCAACATGAACTGTGACGCCTGGAGTGATGCTTTGACCGGATACCACGACCGAGGCATAGTTGACCACCTTCGTTTTGGCTGGCCTAGCTCGTATTCAGCCGACAGGCCTCCAGTACCCACTTACAAGAACCACGCGTCTGCTATCGCTTTTCCAGCGGCAGTGGATTCATTCTTAGCGAAAGAAAAACGATTGGGCGCCATGCTTGGACCGTTCGACTCCCCTCTGTTTTCACCTTGGACTCAGGTGAGCCCTTTGTTGACTCGCCCTAAGCCAGGGGACCCGATGGAGAGACGGGTAATAATGGACCATAGCTTCCCCAAAGGCGCTAGTGTTAACGGCGGGATCGCTAAGAACTATTTTCAAGGCCATGAAAGCCAATATACTCTTCCTACAATCGCGGACCTCGCTACCCTCGTGCTACGCGCCGGACGAGGCGCTCTCATCTGGAAGGCTGATCTCCGGAGAGCATACCGCCAGCTCCGGATTGATCCGCTAGATTAGCCCCTACTCGGACTCCAACAACACGGGAAATACTACGTGGACATCTGCCCTTCATTTGGCTGTCGTTTTTCCGGGGGAGCTCAGCAGAGAGTCTCTAACGCTTTATGCTGGGTAATGAACCGGAAGTGTGGCGCTCAACTGCTAGCGTATGTAGATGATTTCGTATCCGTTGACTCAGACTTTTCCACCGCTGTCCGGTCTTTTGCCGGCTTTGAAGAGGTATGCCAGCGGCTGGGGGCGGAGTTGGCCCCGGAAAAATCTGTTTTCCCCACAACTCATATCGACTGGTTGGGATTTACAATCGATACCATCGATATGCAAATCACCATCCCCCAGACCAAGCTCCAAGCCGTCATAGACGAGTGTCGGGCTTGGGAGACGAGAACCCATGCCACCAAGCAGCAATTACAGTCGATCTGCGGCAAACTCAACCACATATCCCAGTGTATTCCTCCGGCGCGACGATACATGTCCCGGTTGTTGGATACACTGCGAAGATCACAGGACGACGTCCCGGTCGAGCTGGACATCGAGTGCAAGAAAGATCTGGTCTGGTTTGCTGATTTCGCGAAGAACTCAAACGGAAAAAAGCTGATCATCAAAGATCGCCCCTCGGTCGAGATTGAATGCGATGCATGCCCGAGGGGCCTCGGCGCTTTTTGCGAGACAGCAAAAACTTATTACAGTATTCCCCTCCCGGAGGCATACCGAGAGGCGTATCACATTAGCCAGATCGAGGCAATCAACTGCCTCCTCTCGGTCAAGTCGTTGAGACCACCCGGAACGCGAGGTCATATCATCCAAGTCACCACGGACAACTCAGCTGCAATGTACGCTTTGAACTCCGGAAGGACTCGAGACCCAATTCTGGCCACCTGCGCGCGAGAAATCGCGTTAATCGAAGCCTTACACGATGTGATACTTCGCGTAGTCCATAAGCCGGGGGACCAACTCGTTCTCGCAGATGCTCTCTCCCGCGCGAGTTTCGACCAGGATAAGGCTAAACTCGCCCTCAAATTAGTTAAGGATCGAAATTTGTCTCGTCGAGATCCAGCACCACTATCATATGTGTTGTCTCCAACGTAGTTTTTCTGTTTCTGTGTTCCAGATAACGCAAATCCCCGCCTCATCTCGTCCCTCCGGAGTTCGTGGACGGCAGCAGCATCCATCGGCACCGCAGAGAACCTACATCGCCAGATGCAGGCTTACGTCTCGTTTATGATGGCCCACGGTTTCAACCACCTCGACCCGTCCCCGACTCAACTCGCCCTCTTCATACAATTTTTGGCGAACAGTTTCAAAAGCCCGGCGTCTGTCCGGAATTATTTCTCCGGGGCGCGGACCTTTTTACGGGCAAGCGGTATCGCGACCGGAGTCTGCGACTCCATACTAGTTACTCGCGCTATCAAGGGCGCCCAGCGCTTATCCTCGCACCAGACGTCCCCGGCCGCCCCGGTCCCGCTGGACATTTTCAAAGTCGTGTTAATGGCGCTGGATGCCCCCGGCCCGGTCCAGCTGGCGGCCCGGTCCCTTCTCCTCCTCGGCTACACGACGCTGTTACGTCAGTCAAACCTCCTTACGACAGGCCCTGTCGGGGCTTCTCTTCACACCCTACGCCGCAGAGACATCCTGGTCTCGGACGAGGGCCTAATGATAACGGTTCGTTCGACAAAGACCTCAGCTGGACCGGCGAGCTTATTTTCAATTCCCGTGACGCGCACCAACGGCATGTTCTGCCCGGTCGAGGCATGGGAGAGATACCGCGATCACGTCCCCGCGCTTCCTTCCGCCGCGGCGTTTGTCTCCAAGAACGGCACCCCCCTACGGCCTGACGCCATACTTCCGGTTGTGCGATCAGCCCTCCGGGCGACAGGTTACCCTCAATGGCACTCCTTTACCCTCCACGCCCTCAGGAGGATGGGAGCCCAACAAGCAGCGATTTCGGGCGTCCCCGAGGACAAAATCATGGCCCATGGGGCCTGGACCTCGGTCGGGGGTTTCCAAGCATATGTACCCAAGCCGGTCCCCCCTCAAACTTCTACTGCCCTAGCCTCCTCTTTGGCTCATAATGTTTAATCGCTTATCACTCTTATCGTTTTATCGTTTTACCTGAAATGTGTTTATCTGCTTTTACCATGCAATCTTTTATCAATTTCATGTGTAATAAATACATTTTTCTGCAGCCCGGTTTTTGTTAATTGTGCAGTAATTGTAAATTACATATAATTTACTGCTGGGCTGTTTTTTATCAACGAGTTAATCGAACATACGTTTTTAACAGGTAACAGTGTGGTGGTTGATCGAATTTTTATGTTAATTATCCTCTGGTCACATGACCATCTGACGCCTCTACTAGCGTCATTCCTGCTATTGCATTCGCTGTCGATGCATGGGAATTTTTTCATTACCCACCCACCCACACCTTTTTTCTACTTTTACCTATTGCTATAGGGCTCATAATGTTTAATCCCTTATCACTCTTATTGTTTTATCGTTTTACCTGAAATGTGTTTATCTGCTTTTACCATGCAATCTTTTATCAATTTCATGTGCAATAAATACATTTTTCTGCAGCCCGGTTTTTGTTAATTATCATCTAGGACTATTTCAGTAATTCTTTGCATTGCTGCTAGTTGGCGTAAAGTGTTATATCAGGTTTAATAAAGTTTAGGAAGTTCCTCACCAGACGTCCCTACGTTCTCATGTAAGGTTATGAGACGTATACGTGTAGACTTACTACCTATCCTCTCCCATCTTAAGTATTTATGTAATTAACGAATATAATTAACCACAACTACCAGAACACTGGGTGCTGCCTGGGTCCTTCCTGGGTGCTGCCTGGGTGTTTCCTGGGTGTGCCTGGGTGCTGCATGGGTCCTTCCTGGGTGCGGCCTGGGTGCCTGGTCGATTCACCATGCACCAAGCTAAAGAAAACAACGTAGATCCACACATTTGCTCACTAATCAGCATTCTCCCAATGCCCCATCTGAATAAAAAGATGTAGATCCATACCCCTACCCCATAACTTAATTTTTTCCCCCAAGGGCCCTACCCCTGAACCAAACATTATCCCCTAGTCCCAGGTAAAGAAAATGATGTATATCCAACCCCTACCTCTTCCGGCCCTAGCAATGAGGCTGGAAGAGGGGTTGACCAACCATCAGACAAGCGCCAGTTCCAGCCCTAGCAATGAGGCCTGGGGGTCTGTCAGTCAGAGTGCTGTCAGTGTGTAATTTAAATGTCATCAAAATAGACATTTTGTCTATATGATATGATTCCATATATCTTTAAATCAATGATAACATGGGTATTCAGGGCATGCAATTATGTTTAAACAAGCACAACAAATATAATAGGGAAGACTTAGATACAATTTGGCCTATTAGTATAGCATAGAACAGACATATTACATGATAGCTTCCTGTGTGTTAGGTGTGAAAATGCTGAGCAGTTCACACTCAACAGTTAAGACTGAGCCTCCCCCCTGTGGACAAGAAAGCTGTGGCTGCCACCATGAGTTGAGTGAGACTTGATGTCAGCTGGACTCTGACACATTACCCCACACATGTTTAAGTCAATATGTCTTCAAACTATAGTGAAATAAAGGAATTGATTCATGTAGATATGGTATGTCCATAAAATAAAGATATATCCATCCCCACCATACCATGTATAATGCTGGAACTGCTGACACAATTGACCAACGGTCAAAAAGAGCGCCAGTTCCAGCCCTAGTCCCTCACATGGGATTTCATAACAACCCTAACATTTAGTTGAAATTAATGGATAACTGAAATGCCCGTATTAGCAGATTTGACTGGGGGGAAAACCACATATAGGCCCCAGTCTTGGGTATGTGATGTTGCAAATTGCGCGGGAATATCTTTATTAGTACTGACGATACACCCAAGCATGGTCCATAAAGTTTCGGGGCGGTATATCCAAAACTACTCATCGGATTTATTAGTTCTGTAGTGGGATGGGAATCCAGCAGTGTTCGTTTGTTTCACGGAAGGTGGCGCGATATGCCGATCCTTACTGTGTAGTGATTCCGGGCAACGCCGCACACGAGAGTGGCGCGGCGGAGACCGGGATTACGTAACGCTTAGTATATATACTCAGCGTTCACAGTAGGTCGACAGGCTGTCCTCGCGCGTCTCTTCTACGGAACGGACCCTTGGGCCCTCACTTTGCAGGCGGGTTCTTGAAACCTTCCTGGTGGTTAGGCGAATCTTCCGGATTAGCCTATCCAGCGTTACCTAGCACCCATGTGCTAGGGTACTGTACTTGTGGGGAAGATCTTCCAGATCTTTCCGGGAAGTAAGTGATTAATAAACATCCCTGTTTATTAAATGACGTTGTTGTGTTGTGTGTGATTAGGTCTGTGCAAACTAACCAAAAACCGAACCAACCTACATGAGTGCGTAGGGTGGGATCCTGCCTGGAACTAGCGTTCCGGATTGGGGTCATCCAACCTGCTAGACAGGCGGCGACCACCACACTGGTGCCGTGACCAGGATCCCAGATTGCTTGCACAACCTGGGATTCTCGGTAAATGCATGGATCTGGAATAAAAACCAGATCTCAGGCTGAACAGGAGAGTGAAGATGGGGAGGTAACTTCTCAACAAACTCTTCCGGCCCGGAATGACGACAAGTCTCCAAAACCAGAGGGAGGGGGTGAAACCCAGAAGTCCGGTAAGGAGAAATCTCGGAAGAGAACCGCCGCTCAGAATCTGAGTTCGACGGTCCTGAAGAGTTTCAGTCCGGCTGCCGACAGCCGACATGGCCCTGCAAGGGATCTGGAGGGACTCAGTAAAATTGGGTCTCAGACAGATAGTCCCGGAGAGTCTAGTACTCCCCGGAATAGGTCGGAAAATACCTTAAGAGTACCTTCCGATGAAGTTCCTGTAGGTTTCCTTGGACCCGAACTCTTAGCCGAGTTTGATAGGGAGAGGGAAGCCAGAGACAATAACCACTGATCCTGAAGGAAATTCCTCGGAGGTTATGAAGTTGTTGACCGAAATCAACGAAAGACTGAATCAGGTGGAGAAAAACCAGCTGGATGTCCGACGTTGTTGGCGGTGCAACAAAATGGGACATATCTCTCCAGATTGTCCAGAAGCCCGGAACGTTACTACGGTGGAAACACCTCGTAGTCTGCCTGCGTTGATGGTTGCCTCTCAGAGTGAACCGGAAAACAAAGGAGGACTGTAGCGAGTGGCAACACTGCGGTCCGGGAAGGAAAGTGCCAGGAAACCCAAACCTGTGAGATTTATAAGAAGGAAAATATTTCCAACTTACCAGAAAAGGGGAAGATACAAAATACGGTCGCAACGATCTGTAGTAAGTATCTTTCACCCGGGCATCCCTGTCTGCAATGGCTTTGTCAACTCGGATGGGATCTTGGAACCTTGGATGGGATCTCACGGTTTATACGACAACCGTCCCCCTTAGGAGGGCGACGTTGGTATGTGCCGGCTAGAATTCAAGGAAGAAAGATAGATCTATTATTAGATACTGGCGCTAGTCGCTCTGTGTTGAACAATGGACTCTATCAGTCTCTTGGATTTGCACAGGAATGTCATGTTCCTGGAGCTACGGCAAAAGCTGCTAATGGCACTCACATGAGATGCTATGGTAGTGTGATTATTCCAGTCTCAATAGGTAACACTGAATTCGTATGGGGTCCCATACTCAGTGATATTGAAGAGAGTGGAATATTAGGCGTAGATTTTCTCACCCTCTATGGAGGTTCTGTGGATCTACCAGATGGCACTCTCCGACTCAAATTTCCTGAGTTAATGGAAGTGGAATGTAGTTGTCGACGGATTTCTTCTTTGATTTCTGTTCGACAAGATGTGGGCATCCCACCTCAGCAGATGGTTAATGTCCTGATAGCTGGGGAAGGCGATTTACCACGTGGAGATGCACTCTTCGAGCCAGACCCAGAACTGTTTTCTAAAAAAGGAATACAGGCCTGGGATACCTTGATCGGAAGTGCCAGAGAAGGATCAATTCCTATAAGTAATCATACCTCCGGGTTGATTAAATTGAGGAAGGGTGATACATTGGGCTGGGTAACCCTAGCTTATGTAGATGGCCTAGTGGACTCCAGTCCACAGGGAATCACACCTATTCGAGTTTCCGAAATAACCGGGGAAGATGAACAATCTGAACTGGGAAGGTCGGACTTAATAGGAAATGATTATGAAGAAGTACGGGTTAGTGCTATCGATACAGGAACGGGATATCTTCCAGTTCCGAGTCCATTGCATGAAACTCTGGAAACCTTAGTTCAGACGACAGACGCACTAAACAGTGGGGAACGACATGAACTAAGAATTCTTCTGAAGAAAATGGAGTCAATCTTTGCTCGACCTGGAGATCCCTTGGGAAGAACGGATCGAGTAGAACACACGATTGACACTGAAGGTCATCAACCTTTCCGCCTTCCTTATCGACGGCTACCTCCGGTAAAACGGGAAGCTTTAGAGGAGGAAGTAGGGAAAATGATGGACCAGAAAGTAATCATCCCCAGTGCAAGTCCTTGGGCTAGCCCGGTGGTAATGGTTACGAAAAAGGATGGTACTTGCCGATTCTGTATTGATTACAGAAAATTGAATGGTATCACCCGGAAGAATGCTTATCCAATACCCCGGATCGATGAGAGTCTCGACTCTCTGGGAGGGAACCAGTGATTTTGTACTCTGGATCTCCAGTCTGGATATCGGCAAGTAAAGATGAACAGTTGTGATCAGTCTAAAACGGCGTTCACCACTCATCAAGGGCTTTACGAGTTTACAGTAATGCCATTTGGCCTCTGTAACACTCCCGCAACTTTCGAATCCATGATGGATCAGATGTTGCGGGGTCTACAGTGGAAAAAGTGTTTGGTTTATCTGGACGACATAATTATCTTCGGAAAGAATTATGTCGAATGTTTAGAAAACCTAAGGGAGGTATTTGAGTGGATTCAATCTTATGGGTTGAGGCTCAAACCTCAAAAATGTTTCGCAAATCTGTGGAATACTTGGGACGGATAGTTTCCGGAAATGGAATCCGAGCAGATCCTTCCAAGTTGGAGGTAGTGGCTAATTGGCCACGCCCCCAGAATATAAAAGACATAAGGTCTTTCCTAGGATTTTGTTCGTATTACCGCGACTTTATCCCGGGTTTTTCTGAAATTGCACACCCTATGCAACAGTATGTAGTACTAGATAAGCCAGGGAAGCAAAAAGAGATCCAATGGACTCCGGAAGCTGAACACGCTTTTCTGGGACTAAAAAGAAAGATTATGGAGACCCCTGTGTTGAAATACCCTCTAGCCCAGGGTCAGTTTATTCTTGACACTGACGCTAGTAATGAGAGTATTGGAGCGGCGTTGTCTCAGATACAGGATGGTGTGGAAGTTCCAATAGCTTTTGCCAGCAACAGCTTAAGTAAAAGCCAGCGGAACTACTGTACTACTAAGAGGGAACTCTTAGCGGTTGTGGTGTATGTAAGAAAATATTGACACTTCTTAGCAGGTGGAGATTTCATCTTACGTACCGACCATTCTTCTCTCAAATGGCTCTTTAACTTTAAAGACGCCAAGGGAATGATTGGAAGATGGCTGGCAGCTCTCTCCGAATTCGGGTTGACTGCCAGATTGAGCACCGGGCTGGAAAGTCACACATTAATGCGGATTGTCTCTCAAGGAGACCAGTGCGGAAATGTGGACGACCAGATTGCCGGGATTGTGGCGAGCATAGAGCAGTGATAGCTACTCTACGTTCCCAGAAAGTGAGGCCGCCACTAAACTATCAGTGGACACTAGAACAGATTAAGGAAAGTCAACAGGCTGACCCAGATCTGTTCCGGTTAACTAAACTGATAGCTAATGGACTCCATAGACCTACAGGACCCGAGATCTCGCCTGAAAACCGAGAATTTCGGAATCTATGTGGTCAATGAAAAGAGCTAGAAGTCTGAGATGGAGTATTATATCGATGGAGAACCACGTTGCAACCACTTAAACGTGCTCTACAATTAGTGGTCCCTCGAGAATTACGATCCGGACTAATGACTCTATGTCACGAACATAGGAGTGCAGCTCATCTAGGACGGAAAAGGACGGTAGCCAGAATAAGGCGTCGTTACTACTGGCCTGGAATAGGTACAGATATTCGAAGATGGATATCTGGATGTTCCATATGTAGCAAAGTCAAACCCGGGGTAGGACTCGGAAAGATGCCGTTACAACAGGAACTGTTTGGTGTCAGGTTTGCCAGAATCGCTCTAGATATCATATCTGGTATCGACGAGTCAGAGGAAGGAAATACCTGTATGATGGTGGTGATGGATTATTACACAAAATATGTGCAGATCTATCCCATGAAGAATCACAAAGCTGCCACGTGTGCGGAAGCTTTAGTGAAAAACTGGATGTTGCCTTTTGGAACTCCGAGCGTACTACATTCCGACCAGGGAAGGGAATTTGAATCCCAGATCTGGAAAGAAATGTGTAGGATACTCGAGATTAAAAAGACATACGAATCCATATCGTCCACAATCAGATGGTATGGTAGAGAGATTCAACCGGACATTGATCCAGTGTCTTCGGACCCTGGTAGATGAAAATCGGAAGAATTGGGATGAATTGGCACCATTTATAGCTCATGCGTACAATGGGACCATTCATTCAAGCACGGGGTGTTCACCTAATTTACTCGTCTTTGGCGAGGAAATAGTGATGCCCGCTGACATAGTCTATGGGGTTCCTGGAATGTCTACGGATGATCCTTGTCCCATAGGATTTGTCAAAAAACTCAGAGAACGTTTTATAGAGGGATATTACCTCGCGAGACGGAATCTGACGAAAGCTGCAGAGTGGCAAAAGACTGGCCATGACGTCAATCTTATACCACGTAAGTCCCGAGTAGGAGACCGGGTTGGTAAATGTAAAACTCGCTCCTAACTGGGACGGACCATTCAGAATTGTTCAACTATTGTCAGAAATGACAGTAGTGATAGAAGATGAATGGTCAAGAAGGCGTTATAAATCCCATGTAGCTCGTTTACGACTATGGGAAGGAAAGCGCGAATGTTCCGACTTTGAAGTTTCACACCCTGCTACCAAGTGGGATGTGTCACTGAACACAGGTCCTACTGGGAAACCAGAGAGGTCCCGGGTTCAAAAAGCCGGGAAGCCGGGTGTCAAACCCCCGTCAACACCGCGGAGGCAGGCCCCGATGGGGAAGTCCCAGTCAAAGGTTACCGGGTTTCCCAGTGGGTGCTCGCCTACACGGCGAAAACCGGGACGTCCGCGGAAGGTGATTCCTACTTACGCCAACCTAAAAAGGGAAGCATGGGAAGAAGAGAAACCTGACATGGAAAAGTCTAAATTTGCTACAAATCGAGCTGTGTATAATAAACATGATTCGAGATGTAGAATGGAGTCTAAAATAGGCTCAAAACCCCGCCGCAGCTCTCGACTAAAATCTAAGGCTGTGGTTAGCTACAAAGAGTAGTGGTGCCGGGGTTGTCGAAAACACAACGAGAAGCAATGGTACGAAATGTAGATCGTTGGTAGTCAGTGACGTGTCAATTATACATGAATGTTGATCAAATAGTTACCTTAAAAATCAGTCGTTATGTGCCGCAGCCCAGACGTTGCTCTAAGGGACCCCGTCGAGGACCCTCTAGAGGCTGCAGAATTGCCGAACGCTCTGTAAGGTCTGATCCATTTATATGGAAATTGTACAAGTCTCCCATACTATCAACGAGATACACGACGGCGATAAGAAAATCCACGCGGTGGAGAACTCGGGGTGTAGCTCAAAAAGGGGTTTCCCCGGGTTTCGGAAGCTGTGCTGGGTGATTGAAGGCATGAACGAATCAAGTCGAGCGTAACGCTGACCTTTGGTTTCTTCACGCATGCGGTGTTGAGACGCTCAAGATGAGCCAGTCTCGACACGGTTGATTGGTTCGCGACTGCGAATCTAGGTCATTTAGGAGTATATAAGACCCTGTTTTTTCAGTAGTCTTCACTCTGTATTCGGAGTGGTGCCTAGCACCACAGGAGTCGGGCGGTAGCAGCATGGCTGACCGTGCCCCGTCTACGGAGGGTGAGCGCGAGCTCCCCTTACCCCTGCCCGGATCCTCAGCTTCGGCTGAGCGGGGGGCAGATCTGGGCGATGATGCTTTGCTCATCGGGTCAGATGATGGTGATTTTGACCTGGAAGGGGACGAGTCTGAGGACTCTATTCTTCTTGGGGTAACCCGAGATGAACGACCCGGAAAGGGAAAAAGTCACACTGGGAAGAAGTCCGAGGCGGCCCCGGCCGCTAAGGGTTCTTCTGGTGCCCGTCCGAAGACGAGCTCAGTGAAAACTGAGGCCTCTGACTCGGATGTGGTTATGGCCGAAGGTTCCGAATCGGAGCCCGCCCGCGTCGTCGCTCTCCGAGGAAGTCCTCCGAAGAGATGGGTTCCAGGCCTGAGGTTTCAACTCAGAGCCTGGAACAGATGTTGGCTGGGATCCCGGATCCCAAAACGCGTGCCATAGTACAGTCAATGTACCAAAATTGGATTCCACCCGGAGTGGAGCTGGCGGAAGCCGGGACCTTTTTGGCCCCAGGTCCGGTAGCAAAACCCGGAAGGTCCGAGGCTGGTACAGAGACAGCTATGGAGACTGATTCGTCAGTTGGGGGAGACTCTGTAAAGGGGTCGTCCAGCAAAGGTGAGAAACCGGTGTCACAACCGGCTAAACCCGCGCCGGGGAAGTCTGTCAGCAACACTGAGGTGTCAAAACCTCAGGATGCTAATAAGACTGAGCCGCAGCTGTCGAAGCAGAATCGGAAGCGACTCCGACGTGCAGCCCGGAAACGGGCTGAAGCGGAGTTGGAGAAAACTGGAGGTCAGCCGGAATCGCGTGACTCGGGGAAAGGGAAACCTCAAACCGGGAAGCACGAGGAGTCAAAGGGGGCTGAGTCGAAAGGCTCGGACAAACCCGCAGCGCAAGCTGGACCTAGTGCGGCTGACGCTACACCGAGTACCTCAACAGGTGCCACGGGTGGCGAAGATGTCAAGTGTTGGGGAACGGAGATGGACAAGGTTAAACCCCTGGCCCAATCCAACCCCGACAATGATGACGGTGATTTCCAACCTGGCGTAAAGCGGGCGTGGAAGAGAACGGTAGCTAGACAGATACCCGCCTCTTTGCTGGGCAAGACTTATACTTGCCTAGAAGATCTCCGTCATGGGAACCGGCATTACATCCCAGATGGTGTCGGTTTAGATGGAACCTCTGACGACGAGGAATGGTTGGTTGACGAGGGTTCTCCCAACGCCTGGTACATCGACCGGGTGAAAGGAGTGTCCCGAGTTAGCCGACTGAAGTACGAGGATCAGGTTAAAGACCGGATCGCGTATGCATGGCACAAGTTTGGTAATGGCAATCATTGTGTCTTTCTGAGTTGCCATGGAAGGGTCAAGAAATTGTCACCGACCTACGCGACTGAAGGTCGTTACGCTAGGCACCTCGTAGAGGTACACTTAGCTGAGTGACCGTGGCTACAGTGCCTTGGCAAGAAGGGTGGTTCTTGCCAGGCCGTGTGTGCCAGTTCGAGGCGATCGTGTCTAGTCCGACACATTGCCCGGGAACACCGGACTGCTGGTGCTGCTGCTCGGGAACGGGTCATGAATCTGTGGCAGAGATTCGTTGACCTAGGTTCCGATGCTCAGAAAGGCAAACCGGAGCCCGAGACTTGTGTGACAGACGGTCGATTGTTTAAGATCGGATGGAAGAAGAATCCTGGCTTGTGCGGGAGTCTGATGCTATCCGCTTCAAAACATCGACAGATGTCAAAGGAGTCGAGGAAGAAACGGTCCCTTAGCCGGGAACCGTCTCAAAAGTCCTCGAAGGCTAAACGACGGGTCAAGAAGTTGTCATCGTCCTCGTCCAGCGAGACTGACACTTCAGAGCGATCCAGTCGGAAGCCTAAGAAGAAGTTGGCTCCTAGTAAGCTGACGTGGTGGAAGCTGCTTACCAGGTTGTGCCAAGGTTGTCTGAGGGATTGAATCTACACAGACCCGAGTGAAGGGAACGCTCCAACGGCTTCAAAAGCCCGCGGACCCGCGGAAAAACCAGCTGGGACTCGTCCTAGCTCAAGTCTCCCGGGAGTTTCCCCGCTGAATAGAGGTGCTACCCAAGCACCCGGTAAAGTTGAGGATGAAGAGGCCTTTCCGGCACTCCCTCCACCAGCCAACCCGGTTGTTGAGGTAAAGAAGAAACCAACGACACAACCACCCGTTGCGTCGAAAGTGACTTCTTCTCCCTGTGCGATGTCGGTTGAATACGTCCAAAGGGCGGATCAGCTAGAGTCGCATATAGGTGGCACCTTGGAGGGCCGCGTCCGAAGGGGCGCTCAGTCTCTCCATGAAGGCCTCGTTAAGGAGCTAGTAAACCTAGCCCGGTTCTAGGTGAGGGAAGCCACGAAGGGCCTGGCTAAACAGTACGTGTTGGACTTAGAGGACGCGCGTATTGCTAAAACCACGGCCCAATAGAGGTTTGCCCGGGCGGAAGCCCGGACCCATCGCCAAGATGAACGTTGTCTTCGGCACTTGGGTATGTCACTCTATGACATCGGTGACGACCCGCAAGCCCTTGAGGAAGCGTGGTTGGCCCGACAAAGGAGCCGGGGAAGATTTCTTCAGTTCACCACGGAAGAATTAAACCCGACACGTCAGCAACTCGCCGGCATATTGGGATGGTCAGCCGTGGAAGAAACTTCCCACCAGGACACTACATCCAGAAAGGCCCAGCCTATGGATGTCAGTGTAGATACTCAGCTGTCAGGACCCGGTCAGACCCAACAGGATCAGACCGAAGTCCTACAGTCGAGGATGCCTCCCGCCATGACACGGGCTGAGAAATCAGCAAAGCCCTCCAAGGCTAAGCCGATAGACCAGCCCGAGGAACAAAGTGGGGCACTGGGGATGAATGCCAACATCATCCCGTTGGAGTCTGGAATCTTTTTAGATACCAGACCAACCTCTCTGCAGCAATTGATGTCCCAGTTGCAGCCTACGTCTGCGCTGAGTCCACTGCGACCAGAGAGGACCGCCCCGGCAACGTCGGTTCCACCGACGGCTAGCGCACCAAGCCAGTCGGAACTTCTCGACCTCAGGATATCCTCTGACGAGGTTGACAACAACCGACTCGGCTGGTGCCTAACAAGCCGGGAAGACACCGTCTAAACTCGGAACCGGCAGAGCCAACAACTCTCCTGGATCCGAAGTCAGACGGGTATGGGAAGTCCCGGGGAGGAAAATTTTTTCCGACCTAGCTACTTCCAGAACGTGGCCTCCTAGCCAGATTTCTGCACTTTCTCAGCGAACCGAAGGATTGCTGGGAGGGGTAGAGGGAAAGTTAGGAGCGACCAATGATAAGCGATCCTGGGTTGGGGCTGGGGAAAGCCAGTAAAATGACTTCCCTAAGGCACAACCCTGGTTTCAGACGGCTGAAGGTTCTCTCGATGGTCAGGCCCGTGATAGGCCCCCATCACGAAAACCTCCGGCCTGTGGTGTGGATCCTGTCCACACTAGTCCCTGGTACCGGGTAAGGAAGATTATGCCTTTCGGGTATAGATCTGACTTACCAGGTCTGTGTCGGAACTGAGTTCATCGACTCGATAATGAGATAGTAGACGTAATCCCTGTTTTGTTGGATTACGCCGACTACTTCTACCTTGGGTCGGTGATCGTAAGTTCTGAATCCGGCTTAGAATTGGGGCCTTAATTGGTACTCGATTCGAGCCGAGAAAAAAATATGCCAGTATAGCTGGAGTCAAAATGAAAGAACACTGATACCACACACTCTTACCAGGTGAATGGAGAATTGTTTTGCCTTTTTGGCCGTTATTTCCGTATTCGGAAACTTTTCAACACAGAAGGTGTCTAGCGAGGCTGACCCTTCTCTACATATGGATGTCTTCCAAACTGAAGAACAGTGGGAAGCCCAGCACCCGCCGGTATCGGGCTGAATGTAGTAGGTCTGCTACGCCGGTGGGCCAGCTGGGCTCGATACTCCAAGATGAGAAAGAAAACGACACTTCACTCGCCGGGAGCCAACAAAGGACTTCAACAAGATCCGGAACGGCTGGAGGCAGAGTGCTCGACAGGCCGGGCTGACCACCTGTAGGTCCGCGACTGTCAAGTCTTCCCTGCCCAACGCTCAATAATACGCTCCCCGTCTCAAGATGGGTGAATATCACATTTATTCAAGGTGCCATTGCTGTGGATCGAAGCGTAAGCGTTTTGTGAAATTTGACTTGGAGCCTTTTTTCCTAATTGACTCTGCGAAGGACCGTTCCGTGGAGGACGTGGTAAGCGCAAACCTGTGTCTGCTCGAGTCACTTGTGTTGAAGGGTGAGACCGATGCCATGAACTACGTTAAACATGTACGCTTTTTGGTTGACAAGTCAAAAATTCACTCTTCGTCTGCGTTGGTGAAATATGACTTAGCTGTGAGGGACAGAGCGGAGTGCCTGGGACTCAGCTCTATTTGTTATGCTGTACATGAGTACGTGCAGCGACACTTGGGCCCGGACACACTGCGACCCTCAACCACACAGAAGGGAGCTGATCGTAAGCCGATTTCGTCAAAGTCTAACAGGCCCTGGGGTTATTGCTGGTTATATCATGAGGGCAGAGTTTGTCCAAAAGGTCCCGCTTGCCCTAACAAGCATGTTTGCACTTGCGGTGGATCGCACAAGATCCCCGATTGCCCGAAATCTTCTAAATAGGTAAGTGCGGAGGCTCCTCATGTGCACGGCGGAAGTCGGATTTTGTCAACAGCAGTGCCGCAGCAAATGTTATTTCCCGACGTCTGTGTTTGCGATACTTTTGACTGTTAAGACAATGACATTGTCTCTGATGATTTATTTGACTTCTTTGTGCCGAATTCGTCGTCTGATTGTGACAGTCTGAGTTTTTCTGAATGTGTTAACGCAAGTACGCCCCAGGAACAAGCTGAGTCTCCCTTCACTGTGGAGTTCAAAGATGGCGGCGAGGACTTCCGGTCGCCGTGTGTTGGTGGCTTTGCGAATGACGTTTCGGACTGCTGATAATTCTGGACTTGTGTCGAGTTTTTTCACGCCTGTGTGGTATGTTGACAACAATTTTGCGCCTGTACATATTTTTTGTGTAGGTGAAACTTGCAAAGAACACGATTTATCGGGGGTGAACTGCCAGTTGAACCCTTGCAATGTGTATCGCGAGGCTTACTGCCACTGTAATGGTGTCGATGTCAGTGCTGACTACATTTTTCAAGCCGTGTCACAGGGTGTAAAAATTGTTGACGATGGTTTTTCAAACACGTATTCGTGTGCTAACTATTCGTCGATTTTGACAGGTGAGGCTAGATCTCAGATGGATCAGATTGTTGATGTGGAACTTAGTGCTGGTAAGCTGAGTATTGCGGAGTCTCCTCCTCAGTGTGTTCACGCCTTAGGGGCTGTTATTAAACCCACAGGAAAAATAAGGCCAATAACGGATTGCAGTAGGCCAGACGGTCATTCCATTAACAATTTCATGGAAAATACTTGTAAGAAATTTTCTTATGTGAGCATTGACGATGTTACATCTGACTTGTGTGTCAACGATTACATGTCTGTTGTTGACATCAAATCTGCCTATAGGTCGATTAATATACATCCTGAAGACAGGAAAGTACAGGGCCTTCTATGGGATGTGAACGCTCGGGGGACATTCATCACTGACAACTGTTTATGTTTTGGTGCGAAATCGAACCATACGTTTTTACACAATTCACAGAGTTCATCATTAGATGTATGGCCCGCAGGGGTTTTTCGAAAATTTTTGGTTATATCGACGACTTTATCGTCGTAGGTTCGTCACTTGAGGAATGTGCCCTTGCGACCAACGTGTTGGTAGCCCTCTTGGAATATATCGGGTTTGCAGTTGCCCATGAAAAGATGATTCATCCTTCAACATCTGTGGTTTATCTGGGTATTGAACTGGACTCTGTGAACATGGAGTTAAGGCTTCCACAGAAAAAACTATTGAAAATCAAAAAATGTGTTTCAGACTTCTCAGAAAGGAAGTCATGCTCGAAAAGAGATTTGCAAAGGTTAGCGGGTTTATTGTCACATGCCAGCACTGTCGTTAGAGGTGGTAGGACCTTCACTAGAAGGGTCATTAATCTCTGTCGGTTGATGTAGTTTGTATTTATCTAGCCTATATGGCGGAAACCCTTTCTTATTCGTCAATACAAAACTACTTGTCGGCCTTATGGACCTTGCACAAAATTAACGGGTTTGATCATGTGACACCTTCAGACTTTCGGATAATTTCAACGTTGAAGGGCATCAGACGTCATTTGGGCGACACTCGTTCGCAGGCCCCAACTATGACGATTGATCATTTATCTGTGATTTTTTCCTCTTTAGATTTTTTGTTAAATGAGGATAATATTTTTTGGTTGTGCCTCATTATAGGTTTTAGGGGGCTGTTGCGTAAATCGAATTTGTTCGATAAAGACTCCTGTATTTTAATCAAGGATGTGTCATTTTTTTACTGGGGCGTCTTGGTGTGTATTCGTCGTTCTAAGACGATTCAGGTTAAAGAAAGAGTATTGCAGATTCCGTTCGCGAGAACATCTAACCTCAAATTTTGTGTTGCTCACCATATGGGGGTTCGTTTTTTATCTGGACCTACGAGTCCTGAATCACCACTTTTGTGTTATTTCTCAGGTTCATCTTTCAAGAATTGTACTTATTTATTGTTTACTGTATGTCAGCGATTATCGCTTCCCAGTTACACCTCCCACTCATTGCGCCGTGATGGTGCAACTGCCCTTCTAGGAGCAGGACTACTTATTTTTGATATAAAACTACGAGGTGATTGGTCTAGTAATTGTGTTTATCAGTACTTATCAAAGACACTTCAAGAGAGAGTTGTTACTGATTCTGAAATTTCTCAGACCCTATTTTTTTAGTCGTTTGGCGGTTTGGCGTTGTTTGTATCACTTGTATGTAAATCCAGTATATTTGTATACTTCGGATGTATAATAAATTATATATTTACCGCCACTCCTGCCTTGCCTGGGTCAATGATTTGGGCGGGATAACTCCCACAGCGGAAGTTATCTGGGTAAATCGCCAAGACCCCACTGCGCAAACTCGAAGTATCTTCTTCGCCGGCACTCGAAGAGAGCAGATCAGAAAATTTTTCTTGCTACTGTTCCTTACGGGTGTTTGTATCACTTGTATGTAAATCCAGTATATTTGTATACTTCGGATGTATAATAAATTATATATTTACCGCCACTCCTGCCTTGCCTGGGTCAATGATTTATACAAAATTAATCATGGTGATGAAATGCATACTTTTTAAATGCGTTTTCAGAAGTCCAGTCGAAGCACCAGTACCATGCGTCGGAAGCTGTTTTCCACTCCTTCCCAGGTAGGCACATATCTATAAGGATATTACATAATTATCCATATACTATAATATTGAATGAGAAGAAATGCATTGGTATATGTACTAATGCATGAAACCCTTTATTTTCAATATGCAGGACAAAATAAAGAGAGAGAAAAAAGGATTCCTCAGAGGAGTCGGATGCTTCCCCCCTTTCGGTAAGTTATTTCCTTTTTTTCAAGTTTGTAAAGATACAAATGTATTTGACTGACCCTACTTTGGAAACCCAAAGAAGGGTGGCACTCCTTACTTAGCAGCAGTAGTTCCCATAATAAAAGGGTATATGAAATGTATCAGGGTAATAAAACTTTTACTTACTGATTAAATTTCAGCCCACTCTTCCAAGTCGGACACAAAGCCCCCGAAAATTCTACTCCCCTTAACCTATCTTATAGTATATTCATACAAACAATTTGATTACTTCCTGTACTCTTTAGTGCTAAGTACATGAAAACCTTTTATTTTCAATATGCAGTACAAAAGAAAGAGATCCAGTCGGATGCTGCCCCCCTTTCGGTAAGTCATTTCCTTTTTTTCAACTTTCTAAATATACAAAAGAAAGGTGGGACTCCCTACAGGGCACTAGCGGTTCAATGGTACAATATATCCTGCAGTATAAACAATGGTTCATCTTACTATTTGTGTGCATATAGTATGATATAGAAAACTAGCAGATACATTTCTATATGTACTCATGCATACAAAACCATTCATTTGGCATGATAAGAAGACTCAAAGAGAAATAAAGAAAAGACGCCTGGAAGACAAGGAGTCTCCTGAGGGAAATGTATCGGTAAGTTATTTTCCTTACTCATATATAGAATTAGGGTAAACATGTTTATGTCAATGAATAGAATAGATTTAAGTACACTCTTCCAAGGTGGGGTACAATAAGATTGTATCTTCTTACCTTACATCACTTCTTTCACTACCTAACTGCAAGTTGTACGGAGCAGTGGTGGGACAGAACTGAAAAGAAATGTAGGAACACCCAAAGGAATACTCTTAAAAGTGTCCCCAAGCAGGCCGACAGGGACCTCGCTGTACCCCAAGAGAAGGAAAATGGATGTGGTAAAAGATTACATTATTTCCAACTCCGTTTTTCACATGTTACAACTGTTGCAGCAGACGGCATAAGCGAAGCGAAAAAGTTCAATCCTGTGGACCACCAAGTGTACGACATGATAGTGGGGAGTCTACGGGAGAAAAGAGGGGAGTTATGGCATACATATCGTGCTAAGACATTGAAGATGCAAAACTCATAGGGGTACATTACGTTATAACAGTAAAGGAAAGCAAAACGCTGTCGTCTCCAGGGGTGTCGAAAGTTGTTCTCTCCCCAACGATTTTCAGCAGCCTCCTCTCGCACCGAACATTCGTGAGACGTGTGAGGGACCCTGTGAGCGAGGATCATGGGTGGGTTACTGGTTGATAAGAGAGGGAATGGCCTGTATGCGAAAGGAATCAACCGTTACTGCCACACATTCCACAACTACCTGGACAATGAAGACAAACAACACAATGGGCCAATGAGCAAAGGAAAGCAAAACTCTCTCGTCTCTGGGGGTCTCAAAAGTTATTCTCTCCCCACCCATTTTCAACAGCCTCCTCTCGTACGGGACATTCATCCGGTGTGCAAGGCTCCCTGTGAGCGAGGATCATGGGTGGTTGAACAAGGTTGAATATACTGGGCTGGCCAATAAACACTCGCATTAAATGGAAAATGCAATAGTGATACCCATGGAAGTCGTGAAATATTACATGACGTCTAACTCGGTTTTCCACATATTAGAACTCTTGCAGGAGACGGCAAAAACGAAAATAATCAATCTCTCACAAGAAGATGCAGAAAATATGAAGGAAAGGGAAGGACCCATAGAGGCTCGTCTTCTTAAAGATGCAAGACTTAAAAAGATGGATCCTCCACAGAAAAGAAAGTAACCTCCAGAAAGAAAGGGGCATGCTAGAAACAATGATAGAGCTCACCATAGGACGACAGCCATTCAAGGTAA
Organism: Alentia gelatinosa; assembly: GCA_950022655.1. Taxonomy (NCBI): domain Eukaryota; kingdom Metazoa; phylum Annelida; class Polychaeta; order Phyllodocida; family Polynoidae; genus Alentia; species Alentia gelatinosa. The sequence goes on from OX465585.1 coordinate 66,592,698, forward strand.
ATTTCTCTTCACATTGCTCTTGATATATAGATATATGAGCTGCTGAATTTTTTTTGTCCAGGCTTGCATCAGAATTTAATGTATTGTATAGATGACACTAACGTTTGTGGAATAACGTACTGATGAATGCATCTTCCATTCCAGGCTGAGAGACTAGCAATACTGTTCAACATGGGTAAGACGAGCGGCGGAGAGGGGGAGGTGGTTCGGCTCCTAGGAGAAAAGAGAAGTATTGCATGGGGAACAACGAGATCCTATCTTCTCACCTTGCATCACTTCTGACTACCTGACTGCAACTTGTACAGAGGAGTGGTGGGAGAGAAGTGAAAAAAAATGTAGGAACGCCCAAGGGAGCATGCTCACGAGAAGATGCAGAAAAAATGAAGGAAAAGGAAGGACCCACAGAGGCTCGTCTTCTTAAAGATGCAGGACTTAAAAAGATGGATCCTCCACAGAAAAGAAAAGCATATCGATGCCCCATTACTGATTGTGTGTACACCAGGCCCATCGCTCGTATCAAGGAATACCACTTCCGGGTGTACCATAAGATGTCAAAGGGGCAAGCTGATGCTGAGTTCAGAAAAAGGAGCGTATGTGGATCCTTCGACCAATAAGAAAAGGAGAAAAGAACTGGAAAGTAACCTCCAGAAAGAAAGGGGCATGCTAGAAACAATGATAGAGCTCACCATAGGACGAAAGCCATTCAAGGTAAATTTCTCTTCACATTGCTCTTAATATATAGATATATGAGCTGCTGAATTTTTTTTGTCCAGGCTTGCATCAGAATTTAATGTATTGTGTAGATGACACTAACATTTGTGGAATAACGTACTGATGAATGCATCTTCCATTCCAGGCTGAGAGACTAGCAATACTGGTCAACATGGGTAAGACGAGCGGCTGAGAGGGGGAGGTGGTTCGGCTCCTACGAGAAAAGAGAAGTATTGCATGGGGAACAACGTGAGTGCGTAGTGACATCTAGCGTGAAGCTTTCCTAGCTTAGTTAACTTTAATTAAACCCTTGTGCCATCTAGCAGTCAAGTTGGGAAACCACCGAAATATCTAACGTGCTGATTACGGCACGTTGTGGCCATGAAATGAAATACAGATTTTCTTAGTTAAGTTATAAGGAGGGTGTCGACACCTAGCGGTGAACGTAGGTAAAATGGGCGTAGATTCGCCTCCTATGACTTGAAGGGATAGATCAACACATGCCCGTAACTCATTGACTAATTAGTTACGTTCATCCCTAATTCATAAACCATCTGATTATATGTAGTTCCGTGACAGAGATGGAAACTACGCCAATCTCTGTAAGTCACGTTATTTCCAAGTAATCATACGCATTCTTAATTCTTTATATTGAGTTAAGTAATTAGATAATTATTACAACCGTACCATTGATTAATTATGTGATATTGTGGGGAAGGTAAGAGCAACTCCAAAGGCTAAGTGTGTGTGCAAGGCCACCAGACTCTGTACCCCTTGCGCACAACGAGGCCACCTAATGGGACCTTTAATTAAGGTGTATAAGATCTAATGTTGATATTAAATAAGCTCTGGTTACTATTAGTTTCGTGTCTTTACTATCATGGATGAGGACGAGATGAATGTATGTTTGATATTCTTTTAATCAAGGCAAACGTTTCACAGTAGAAGAACTACAAAGGCATAGATAAGAATCGCATATCATTGGTTCATTATAAGCAAGTCAGTTCATGAGCAACATGATGTTGATAGACAATGTAAGAGTCAGACACCTAAGTCCCAACACAGTTAGACTTAACGAGGTGTCTGAAAACGAACCATGTAATCAAGAGTAATTACAATAATTCAAAGTTTGAGTTCTTCTTAGGCAATGTCCAAAGTCTTGTCACAGAGTGGAGACACTCGTACTCAGAGTTTGACAAAAGAGAATGAAGTGTACTTAACAGTAACTCAAAATAATGCAAGGTGTTTGCAGCATTAACTCACCAGTCTAAGTGAATGTCCGAAGTGAACTCACGAGATTCCTAAAGTCACTAATAAACTTTGATCCTTCCGAATGGAGAGTTGGAGGGAAGTAGAAGTGAAGTATATAAGTGAAGACGTTCGAATGTGAACGTAAATAGATCGAAAGATTCCTATGTATGATTTTTACAGAAGTTGTGTCCTTGGAGAGTCCCAATCCAAGTCACTTTCTACTATCTGAGTCTGCTAGGCAAAACGCCTTAGCTGAGCCTATCAGATATAATATTACTGCAGAATCCGCGCACTTCTGCCGGTATCCGGAGCCAAGCAGAACGCGTCCGATTCGCAGGAGGTGGTGGTAGAGACTGACGATACGGTCAGCTCGGGAGCAGATCGAAAATGAGCATTTTCTAAAGGATCATGGGAAATTTGGAATAGATCTTGTTTTGAGTTCACGCAGGTCCGAGACACGCGTTGCTATGTTAATGCCGCGGGAATTCGGGAATACCCTGAGAGGGGACTTCCCCAGGGAACTCCAGAGGCGACCCTCAGTCGTCACAGTGACGTCAGAGGGTCTATTCCCAGAAGCGTGGTGTTCCCCAGAGGCTAGCTAGTAGTATAAGGAACATCGCTTCTGTCATGGCTATCTACCCTGAAGTATAACCAGCCTATAACGTGGCTTAGTAGATAACCATGATTAACACCTTAACATGTAGTGTCAAATACTAACACTAAATACTGATGTATGTTGTTTAACACCAATGCTCAATGTCAATATTAACACCCAAAAGCAGCACTCAACAGTGAGTGCATAATGATAACACTAACACTCAACACCGAGTGCGTAATGGTAATACCTCCAATGTCAACACTCAACACCGAGTGCGTAATGGTAATACCTCTAATATTAACACTCATTAAATACTAATACCTAATGATAACACTTGATACCATACAAAACACTTGTCAGTATAGTTTCCTTCCTCTTGGTACTTATACATGATACTTTACATTTCTATACTTATACATATTAGGTTCTATTTTTAATACTTAATAAAACGACATTTTAATATACTTTCATTTTCATAATTATACATTCTTTTGTGCTTAGCTTTGGTTACAGCACACTCTTCCGGGTTTGGCTTGAAGACACGGTCTTTGATCACAAAGATCAACTAGCTTGTCTTCAACAATCATTCCTTAGTTCTTTGCTTTGTTTCCCATAAATTTATTATTATTATAAAATCAATACTCGGGTTAGAAACCTACAGAAAAATAAAACACAAAATACATCTATCATGCATCGTAATACGGCACACACTACTTTTGTTTATAGCCTTGTCAGTCAAGCTGCAAGGACAAGAGTTTCAAGTACTTCTTTTATAGGAAAAAATGACAACGTGCAGTACGAACACGCCGCATTATGCACAGTAGGACTGCATAATTACATGCAGTAAAACTGTACGATTAATGATAACCAGCCCATGTAGATACATGAGAAATAGCCAATCACACGAAAAGAGAAACACTTCTTAAAGTGAGGACCATAGCAGACAGTACCCATAGATGACAATCTCTAGGATAGTCGTTCGTAAACTTGTGGAAGGGGGAATGAGGTTACTACCCCACTGGATAGTAAGTCGAGAACGGAAGAACAATTGATGAACCACACAATCACGAATCAGCGCCTCACCCTCCGTATAGATCTGATCATACGGCAGGAGGGTTTCCCCAAGAAAGACCGTCTCCATGATATCTGAGGCTGCTATCTGAATATACAGCCCGTCAGTCGTGACAGTCTTACGGGAACGCGGCCACTTTACCGCAAAGAAGACAACCAATGCAAACAGTATCAAGATGACAACAGAAACGGCCGAATCCTTAGCAGCAGCCGACTCACAGACAACCGGAGGAGGGCAAGTCGGGACATAGTCGATAGCCACAGCTGCCGCATGTGTAACCACCTGTGCAGCGGTCATGCCAAAAACAACACGCCGCAGATAGCACAACGCCGTGCATCCCAAACAGATAGCAAGAATGATCAGGATTACCAGACCGATAGTGGCCCATGGGATGCCAAAAGATCTTTCCGCCTTAAGAGCTAGTTCCTCAAATGCTAATTTAGCAGAACTGTCCTCCAGACGTTTGCGGAGATCAGCCGTGTCGAACCGAGCGGGCCGACCTTCGAACGTTTCGTCCAAAAGCTCACGGAGGTCCGCTGGAATTGGATCCATTACCACCTCCAGCTGGCTATCGTCCAATAAAGTTCTGGACCAGACATGCACGTCGAGGCTCAGTTTGAGCAAATCATTCGAGGGGTACCGAATGATACTCGACTGTTCCCTTCGCCTACACGCTTTCAAAGAATAGGGTATCCAAGCCCTAGCTGTCTGGAATGCAGAATCGCACGGGATACGCACGACCGCATAGTAATTGATGATCTGGGCAAGTGGAGGGCGACTGCCACAAATCAGCTGCCCACTAGTTTCTGCACTTGTAAGAAGGACGAAACCGTCCTCTAGATAGACAGCCAATTCTGGAAACGTAGGGTGGAACAGGTAATCCCTATTACAGAACCCTGCGATGGCCGACGCGTCATCATGCAGCAAAGCTGCGACGCAGGAAGATTCAGTGAGTCTCTTCATGTACGGCACATCCGGGCAAAGCGTCACCGTATCTCCATAACATGCAGCCCAATCAACGTCCACCATAGGGATATAGTAGGACTGACTAATGGAAACTGCCACTTCACTAGGAAGGTCACAAATCTGGACAGCATCAGGACCATCAGCGTCGCTAACGTGCACTGGGACTGGGAACGAGACTACCCGATACACTCGGAACAAGTGCTCCTCAGACACCACCGGAAAACCGATGTTGACAATAAAATCGCCACCATCACGGAAGCATGTGGGCCGAGCATTCTCATAATAGAACGTCGTAGCCTCAAATGCAACCGCAAAGCGTGGATACGATCGTTTCAAATATCGATTAGCCACCTGAACAGTATGACCCAACACACTAGAGGTGAAGATCTTAGGGGACAGGTGACCTCGACAGGTGAGATGCAATTCAGTGGCGTATGAGTCAAGGACACGAAGAAGTTCCACATAGTGCAAAGCCCTACCCATTTTAGCACGCATGGTCACTGCCAGTAGAGACTGAAACACTCGGATGCCCTCAATTTCACCACTAAAAATAGCAGAGGCGTTACTGAACTGATGGAGCATCTGGTCAAGAAAACCTCTCATGCCTTCAAAAGTCTCATCAATAGCACGAAACTGCTGTTCCAACCGAGTCGTTAATTCACGCTGAATATCACCAAGTTCAGTCATCATGTCAGCATGGACATCCAACCGTTTGGTGTTCATGTCTACGTCATCCGTGCGAGCTGTACCAAACAAATGATACGAAAGCTCACCAATCAGATTGAGAACAGGAAAACCTCCACGAGTAACTCGACTATGCAACCCAGAATAGTCCACAGAGACATTCCTCAAGGGTTTAACCATATCCATGAGACGCGCCCATTCCTGAAAGAAACGCTTGGCGTACGACTCAAGAATACTATCTAGCCACACCTCCACAGCTTCAACTCGCTGACAGGCCAGATGGAGTGGCTTACTCCATCGAGGATCGTCATACCGATGAGCTCTGTCATTACAAAGGTGAATAGTGGCCATCAAGGGATTAACCTTAGTGTCCTTAGGGATATGAACCCTAAAGGCCTGAACCACATGACTTGTGTCTGCCGTAGAAATAAGACGTCCAGGTTTAAAGACAACGCCATACTTCTCTCTACTAACAACACGAAGATTCTCGGGAGTAGCCATGACTGCAGAAAAACCCGAAATAAGCATAGAGGAGTATACACAGAACAAAAGAGGAACACGTAGAAAAGCCATAATGAATTCAATTACTCAGACAGAAGAGTTTCACCAATGCTTTCCACAAAATAGTCCCAAGAACACGCCACAACTGTGGCTTCATGCACTATGGCATCCAAAAGAACCGTCAAAATTTGAAGTAGAAAACCAAAAACCAGAAATCCAAAAAAAAAATAAAAATAATCAGACAGCACAAACGTGTGTCTAAACTAGCCAAATGTAACACAAGGAGCAACAAGCCCTATGTCAGAATACCCATTAATTCATTACCGAAAAGAACCATAAGAACTAGCATGCAGCCATCTGAAATCCTAATTTACTGGACCTCACTGCAATGAATAATTCCCACATCCAAGTGAGGATCAGGGAAAACTATATCCAAACTTAAGGCAACAATTCAAAGATATTGAACCTCGAGGTCATTGTGTTAGAATAAGTAGCAGTGAATATCAACACTACAGAAATTCCACCGAAAACCAATGCAGCCACGCAGTAATAATCGCAGCATGCTGATAAGACAGCGTGTCAAAATCATTGTGTTAGAGTAAAGCAATAATTGAAACAACTTCTCACTTATTCAAGAAAACAATCAATCAAAGGAAACCATCTATACATGAAATGTGGCAAGACCAGCGACAGGACTTGCTAGAAAGCAATTTAGAGAAATAGAAAAAATGAAATAAACGTATACAGAAGGAAACACCCGTATACTATACACAAACTATATCTAAGACATAAAACCAGGTTGAAGTGATTCAGAACCCTAGTAGACAAAGAACAGGCATTAAACCCTAAATGACGTACATTACGGCTTGATAGAGCAACAGATCCATGAAATTCAAAGAAAAACAAAATATATGAACTAAGAATAAAGCAAGTCTACGCGGAGCGCGTGGACCCAGGCGCGAGCACCCAGTCAGGGCCATCCAAACCACCAGCAGAGTATCAGCTGATCGGAGGGTATACACCAGGGGTCACGAGGTCACTCGGGTCACGCGGGCCGCACCAGCTGGCGACCTCTAGACCAAAACAAAGCCAGACTAGACTGAATTCAGATAGAAAACTGAAATATGCCTCTAAAACGCTCAAAAACGCTCCTAGAGCCCAGATAATGGCACCAGGGAGAGGAAAGGTAATTAATAAAATGACACTGGAGAAACTGCGGTAACCGCACTCTTCTTAAGAGAATCGCACACACACCGTACCTAAACAGCGATATGTGCGATAAGGGCATCCACGATCACTATGAACAATATAATACAGACAATATACAGTACTTCATAAAGAATATGTTGGTTTTCAACATGCATCATGAGGTTAGCGTCTATATTCAGTGTAAATACCATCGGAAAGCTGCTATAAAGAGAAATATACCACAGAATTTTTTTTTTTTTTTTTGGACAAACAGAAATTTGAAAAATATGAAGTGTACCCAAAATGATTTCAATGAAGCCTGGAAACTTTTGAACCAGACATTATTCCCCACAGTACACCATGCGGTCCCAATCAACCGAGGTCGTAAAAAGTACACTGTCCACGACGCTCCACACCGAGAGAGGCGTGAGAACGTCACCCTAGCCGGTTCTACACAGGGGCAATAAACATAGCTCCGGGCCTAATGATATACACAAAATTAGGAATCAACCCCTACCGACTTAATTAGCAGTGTCTTAGCGCGGACAACCGGTGGAAAGGTCACAACGCTCCTGACCGCCGCTCTTAACGCCCACAGGTTACAGAGGGCCCTGGAAACAGCCCTGGACAACGGACTTGCGGGCAATGAAGTCCAGGCAGGGAGGCCTATCCTCCATCTACCGGGCCTCACGGCGGCGAGAGACGCCCCCGAGGCCGGGCATCAGGCGAGGAGGGAGCCGACACCAGCCGTGAGAGTACGCGCACCACCACGGGAACCAACGATCCCAGCAGCGTGGGTGTCAGGGCGGGCGGCCACACACCAGGCAGGCCGCCGGGGAATCTGTGCACTCCGGGGAACATTTGCCTACTCATCTATATGTAATTACATGTCTGCCTTGTGGACTTTGCACAAGGTCAATGGTTATGGATTTTCAGGTGGTCTCGACCTTAAAGGGTATTAGACGATTTTTGGGTGACACTCATAACCAAGCGCCACCTATTACGATTCCAAATCTCAATGATATTTTTCCTTTTTTTTGGCTAGCCCTAATTTTGGGTTTCGGGGGTTTACTCCGGAAATAGAATCTGTTTGATAAAGACTCGGGTATCTTGGTAAGGATGTTTCCCTTCATACCTGGGGTGTCCATTTAATCATCAGTAGGTCAAAGACCATCCAGCATCTTGAAAGGGTCTTGAAATTACCCTTTGCGAGGACTCCGGTATTAAAATTTTGTCTTTGCCACCATGGTAAGATCACCAAATTTTGTACTTATCGGTGGTTCTCGAAAAGGCTATCTTACGTGTGTCAATGTTTGTCTCTCCCCCGATGTACCTTGCATTCCTTGCATCGGGGAGGTGCCACGGCCCTCGTGCAGGCTGGCCTTCCAATTTTCGATATTAAGATTCGGGGAGACTGGTCCAGTGACTGTGTATATCAATATTAAGTCTCTCTCTGATAGAGTATCATCTGACTTACAAATCTCTGAAATCCTCTTTTCATAGGTTTTGGCGGTTTGGCGATGTCTATGCGTCATATACTCCCTTATTCAGTGTACTCGATTGTTGGATAAAATAAATATTACTATACACCTATGGCCGAACATGTATGAAATACTACCCGCTGCTAGGGGTGTCGTATAAATAACGTTCAGGCCCGCCGTAGGGGGGGCCGTAGAGATTCCCATAGGCTACACAATGTAAAAATGTACGTGCCCGCCGTACCAGACGTTTGGCTCACAACTGAAATATATCGCGATAGCGCGAGAGCAGTGACAGTGTAAAAAAAAACCAAGATGGCAGCGCCCATATGTACGCTTCAACGCTAGCGTAACGCTAGCCGTAAATATAAATAGAGCAAGTAACAAACTAAAGCGTATGGCAGGGTAAAAAACATACATGAGAAGTTGTGAATACATTTCCTTGCCATTTTGTAAATATAAAAGAGAAAAGGGGTACTCACGGTTTGAATCTACGGCGTTGCGAAGCAAACCGGAAGTGGATCTGCAAAATGTAAACAACATGTGAAATCACGGGAAAAACTAAAAGAGCGAATATTTACAGTTATACATTTTATAGGTCGTAATGAATTATGGCATGTATAATTAACCCCTTATTATAGGGATATATATTTCTAGAGACACTACCGACCTCATGAATATTCATCAGATCACACGATTTACAGGTCACATGATATTACATGTTCGCGGGCTTCACATGCTGCCAGTCCGCCATTGTTGTCGGGTCTCTAGAACGACAAATTTTTTTGGATATCTAGCAAATTCCCCAAAAACTCCAGAGATCGATGTCGGTATCCAAGTGCTCATCGTGCCTTCAGAAACACGTAGCGCCTAGAGGACGCAAGTGCTGGGTGATACAGCAACAAACGGAAATCATGTCCGAAAGCAGAAAACTCGCCCAGGCGACTGGCGGAAGCGAAATCAAAGAGTGCAAAGGATACAAAAACTGCAGAACTTACAGATTGTAGCAGTGAATCGGAGGATGGTGAACCGTCAGCCGGTGAATCGGATGCTGGCGAGAAGATCTTCAAACGATTCCTAAAGAACCAAGATCGCCAGTCCGCGGAGGTGCACTCCATGATGGCCGCCCTAACGTCCTCGATGCAGCAACTATCGACTCGAGTCCGCAAAAGCGAGAAGAAAACATCTCGTCGTTCTTCTAGTGACGATTCGACGGAATCATCCTCGGACTCGACCAATTCCGGGGAACACAGATCGAACCGTGGTAAATCCCGTGTAAAGCCGTTGCGATCCAAGTCCTCGCGCCATCGCTTCAGCTTGTGGCCGTACCTACGTGAGGGCGAGAAACGACCGATGACGTTTGCAGCACTGGTTAGTGCCATAGTCGCTTTGATTCTAGCGGCATATGGCGCCGGAATCCAGATCTCCGGAATGTTAGATCACCTCAGGTTCATTTCTGACAAGGCAGCAACCAAGGTGTACTCGACGGAATCCATCGTGGCGTATGACAGTGAGGTACGACAACAAGCGAACCTACAGGGGCGACGCGCCTTCAGCTACGGGTGTACAGAGGCGATTCACAAGCACCTTGGAGTAGAAGGAACAATCACGGCCGCCAAGTCAAGACCCAAGTCAAGGTCTACAGGCGTCGACAAAGACCGAGGTAAAACCAACGCCTGCTGGTACTACAATTATAAATATTGTAATAATCCAAAGAAATGTGCTAAACTCCATGTCTGTTACCTCTGCCATGGCGAGGATCATAAGCAGAACTCCTGTACAAACGTCAAACGCCAAGACAAAGACTGACTAGATTCGCATTCCAGACTTCGTGGCATCGATAAAAGACAAGGTACGTCTCAGGTTCACAACAAAGACTTGTCTATTGAAGCAAATTGCGAATTTGTTACAGGGCTCTCAAACAGTTTGAACAGCTACCAGCGCATTACCGCCGCTCCGCTGAACAACGACCCGGATGTTGATGTCAATAGACATATTCGGACTTGCGAATTGGGTGGGAATTCTGATCCTGTTTACATTTCAACGGTCAAGAATCATAGCAAGTTATATGTTGACTGTAACACTAACGATTCAGTCGTTAATCAATCTGTAATTGATGTAATAAGCCCAAATTCGTATTGCAAAACAAGCAAAACAAGTGAACCGGAAGTCATCAGCGGCCATGACACTCCTCCTCAGTTAATGCCGGAATCAAATGCAGGAAAAGACGTTTTTTCTTCATTTATATCTACAGACACTCGTAAATCGTCTTTTGAATGTTTCTCAAACCAAGAACAACTTATTCTGGGTGTATTTGAAGAATTGTTAAAACAAAATATGTCAGACCGCATTCACTCAGCACTGGCTCCTGCCCCGTACTGTTCCAAGATGGCGACAACGGTATCTCTCTTGAGATCTGCGCAACTAAAGATTGCATAAATGCAGGTAAAGACTGTTTTCATCAAACATGTAATTGTACTCACTCTATAGGGGGAGTTCAATCTCAACTAAAACCTTGCTTTGCTGTGATCAGCTGTTATATTCGCCGAGAATCACTGTGTGTATCGGACATTTATGTTCTCTTGGGTATAGTCTACGGGTTTCCGATTGTTGATACGATTGCGATTGATCCCTATATCTGTACAAATTATGATAGTATTTACGAACCTGAAACGTGTGAAAAAATGTCTGACTTGCTAAAAACGGAATTTAGCGACCAAAAAATAGTCAAGGCTACCTCAGCACCAGTTTGCTGTCATGTGTTAGGCGCTATCAAAAAATCGGATGGGGGCCTCCGGCCCATTACCGATTGCAAGCGACCGATTGGTAAGAGTATAAATACTTGTATGGATGTCGTTTGTCAAGATTTTTCATAAAAAAATCTAGACACAGTAGGTGAAATAGTAAACCAAGGTGACTTTATGGCTGTGATAGATATATCCCATGCATACCGATCTGTCAATGTTTTTTCTGGACATGTCCAGTATCAAGGTTTTCAGTGGAATTTATTTGGTCCACAAGAAATGTTCTTGGATTGTTGTATGTGTTTTGGTCTAAAGTGTGCACCTTTTATTTTCTAGCGGGTAAAAAGCGTGAACTAAAGTCCCAAGGCCACGGGAATCACCCAAACCGCGTAAGTAAAATTTAATTCATAAAAAATACATTTATTTATGAATATTTAACAAATAAATAAAATATTTATGCCATGATATTAAACAATTTCCCCTTGTTTCTGTAATTTTTCTAAACAGTGCGACCCCTTGACAGAGGAGGATGAAAAAGCTATATGGGATTCGGGTTTTTTTGACGCCTCCCATCCATCAGGCCTGCGTAATTCGATCTGGTTCTTGATGACGAAAACATTGGGCCTTAGAGGCAGACAAGAATCCAGACAACTACGCTGGGGAGATCTTCAGTTAGATAGGGATCGAAACGGAAATGAATTCATACGTTTTAAAGAAAGAACGACTAAAACGAGACAGGGAGATGGAAATTGCTCACGTTCGTTCGTACCAAAAATGTGGACTAATGACGAAGAACCAGAGAAATGCCCTGTACGACTGTTGAAATTGTACGAAAGTCACAGGCCGAGTGATACGCTGAAGGACGATTATGCGTTCTACTTGACAGTAAATCATAAACGGGCGGCCGGTAGTAACATGTGGTATTCACGGCTCTCAATGGGCAAAAACGAGTTGTCGAAAATCATGAAGAATGCTGCAGAAAAGGCTGGATTAATTCATAAGAAGATAACTAATCACTCTGTTCGCAAGACTACTTGCACACAACTGATACATGCAGGTGTTCCACCTAATATAGTGGCCCAATTGTCTGGGCACCGTAACGTACAGTCCCTCCAATCGTATGCTACGGCGAGTTTGGCACAGCAAAAGAAGATGTACGACATCTTAAACAAAGGAAGCAAATCATTCAACTCACCCGTAGCCGTCGCCCTGACAGGTCCATCAAGTCGTCAGATCCAGGTACATATCCAACACAGTGCAGTTCGTATTTTTAATAAAAATGGCACTTTTCATAAATAATGAATTATAATGGGTATTTCTCCAAATTGATTTCATATTTTTTAAACAAAATTCCGGTTTTTTTCTCTTATAAAACACAGATGGATCCACAGCTCGCACTTCCTCCGCCTGCAGAGCTCCCACAGTCTCGTAAGCGACCGGTTTCAGCAGCAGCGGGACGAGCACCAAAAACCGTTGAGGTTGGTTGAATATAAAATTCCATAATAAATAAATATATTAACTCCGCGTCTTGCAAGGTTCCGCCTCTACATTACAAGGGTTATGGAGAATTTCTTGTAGTTATATATCTGTATCATAATAATTGTAATCCATGTGTTGTTGATGATTCACTTCCAGTCAGCGCAGAGTGATCAGCTGATACCGACGAAGCGGGGGAAGCAAGCGGCCTCTGCTCCTACGGCTGGCCGTGAGTCCGTGGTTGAAGACAGCGACGCTGAAAATGTAGGTATAAATGATTTAGAATGTGCTAAATAATTCATATGAACATTGTGAAAGTTCCATTACATATAATTTATGAAAATTGTATTGTTTTTTCAGGATCCGATGCTGACCCAAAATTTCCTACGAGATCTAGAAGAAGAAGAGGAAATGAATCTGGAGTTGGCGGTTCCTAGACAAGAAGATGCTGATCAAAATTCTTTAAAAACAGTAAATTCGAAAATAATCTCACAACAAGAGTTTGTGAAAGGTTTGCTTTCAAGTGCTAAATTTCAGGCTACGACGATTAACATAAATATCAAAATGTAGAAGCGAGTAGAGAATAAGTAGATGTGGCTTCGCCGGATGTACAAACTGTAGAGTTCGTGACTCGAAAGTCAAATTCAAGTTAAATAAAATGTCGAATTTTGTTGTAAATTGTTGGTTTGGTCAATAATTAATTATATATAGATGATCTAGGGATGATATGACATCATATGTATGTGAAAGTAATGTTATAATGTCATAAATACTTAACTATAAAGTCCAGAAATATGACGTGTTAATATCCGTGTCGTGTTGATGGCCGCTCGTCCAGTACTGGTCAAAGTGGATCCCGCCACGTTCAAAAACAGAGTCACTCTCCAGCGTAGGTTTTGTAAGTAACGCGGAAGGGAATATGTAGGTGTGCAGACAAGGCGGCTTCGCGACCAACGAGTAAGTGACTGTATGTAAGGCTTTGCCCAGTCTCTGGGCGTTAATTAATTCATTTTTCCTCCACAGAACTTGACCATGATTGGTCCAGACGATCACGTGATCGATTTTCCGGCTTTTCATTTGTTGAAAAATCAGACAAAGAGCGGCGGGAAGAAGTGCTGGCCAATCCGAGTACAGGTTCTATCCCAGCTTGTGGAGTGGTCTCCACAGTGCCTCCCTCTGAAGGGTATTTTGGGTATTAGACTGTCTCTGTTCAGTCTATCCTCTGGTGGTAGACATTTGAACTTGTTCTGTGTGTTGTGGGTTCAATCCCCTGTTGGGGTGGACCAACTTACTCATTGGTTTCGACCTTACTGGTCTCTTCGGGCGAAAAGTAGCCTCCCTGGGTGGTCATTTAAATGAAAAGAGTGTGATTCTCTCCCATTTGATCAAAGAAAAAGTTTTTCCTTTTTGGATCCGAGGTAAAGTGTAGTAACTAGCTTATACAGTCACTATAAGTCGCTATGGGTAGACCGTGGTGTGTATCATTTATTGGAAAAAAGTTTTCCCGGAATATCTGACCTCCCTGTGGGGGTGGTCTGACACAGAGTGAGGTTCTCTTCTCTTTGGAGGTTGAGAAGGTCTCTCTTTTGTGAGAAAAAAATTTTTTGACGTGGCATTTGGTTGGTCTAACCATATCTACTATCCATTGTGTTGAGGCCCCTGGGGGCCTGACTCTTCAGACGATGGATCCAGTTGTACTCGATCTTATCTCTCAGAGTCTTGGCATGTTTACTTTCGGGGTGTCTGTATATATAGTCCAGTATATATACTTGGACATCCCTGGTCCCTGCGTGTCCCTCCATGTTGAAATGTTTGGGGACCTCGCTGATTTTGGATTTCTTTTTGATCGATCTCAGGTGTTCTGAGATGCGGTCTCTCAGTTTTCGTTTGGTCTGTCCTACATATTGTATACCACATTTTTTGCATTCTATGCAGTATATTATGTTGGAACTGTTGCAAGACGTTTTGGTCTTGCAGGTGTGTTTGGTCCCCTTGGTCTTTGACTTAATGTGGGGTTTCCTCACTAGCATGGGGCAATATTTGCAATTTTTCCTTTTGCATTCGTTGTCCCATGTTGTTTTTTTCTTTTTCTCGGATACCCCTGGTTTATACGCGGTTCTCGCCCGTACCAGGTGGTCTTTGAGATTTTTGGGGCGTCTGTATCCCTTTACAAGTTTGAGTTTGTAAAGGGATTTTGTTGTGGTCGATTTGCCGAGGATTTCCCAGTTTCTCTGTACTATTTCTGGGAGTACATTGTTGCCTGGTCTGTATGTACTGACCAGTATCGTTTTTTCCACCGCCTGTTCGGAATTTGTTTTTTTCTTTAGGGTGTCTTCCCTTTTGGTGTCGTCTACCCGTTCTTTGCAATTTTCCAGTATGCGATGGGGATAGCCCCTATCTCTGAATTCCTGCATTTTCTTCTCCGCATGGGTTTCGTAATCCTCATTTCGTGAGCATATTCTTTTTACTCGCAGTAGTTGCGAGTATGGTATGCTGTTTTTTTGCGAGGGAGGATGTGCGGAGTTGTACCTGAGATAGGTGTTTTCGTCGGTGGGTTTTGTGTATAGGTCCGTATACAGAAGACCCTGCGCGTTCACTCTCACTGTAGTGTCTAGGAAATTCACTCTTGTGTTTGAGGTTTCCTTTGTGAATTTGATACTATGATGAAATTCATTTAGGAATTGAAACCATTCATCAAGTTTGGTCGCCCCGTGCTCCCAAATGAAGAAAATGTCGTCTATGTATCTCCACCATACTTTTGGTTTCAGGGGATACGCTTTCAGGATCTTTTCTTCGAGTGATTCCATAAACAAGTTGGCATAGGATGGGGCCAGTCTGGTTCCCATGGCCGTGCCACTAACTTGTATATAGTTAGTTTCATTGAATTGGATGTTATTGTTCTTCAGTACCATTTCTAGTAGTTCCACTATACTATTGGTACTCGGTAGGTCCGTAGATTTTCTACTACTCTCAAGTTTCTCTCTGATCGATTCTATTCCCTCATCATTGGGAATGTTTGTATACAGGGCGCTCACATCTAGTGTGCCCAGTATATCTGCTGACTCTACTCTATTTACCTTCTCTATTTTCTCAAGGAAATGATTGGTGTCTTTGACATAAGATGGTATTTTGGGGACATGAGGTTTTAGGAAAAAGTCTACAAATTTGGAGATTTTTTCTGTCGCGCAACCATTAGCTGAAACCACCGGGCGGCCCGGTGGTGGTATTTTCCCTTTGTGGATTTTGGGTAGAAAGTAGATCTGGGGGGCTCTGGGCGACTCGGTCGTCAGGGCCTCTCCCATTTTTGCGGTGATCTCGTTTCTCTCCATCATCTCTTTGATCTTGGCACTAATGCTGTTGTTTAGATCTTTTGTTGGGTCTGAGTCTATCTTGCGATATACCACTACATCGTCTAGCTGTCTATGCGCTTCTTTTACATAGTCGGATGTATTCATGATTACTGTGGCCCCACCCTTATCAGCCGGTTTGATGGTGATTCCCTTGTCCTTTGACAGAGATTTGAGGGAATTCTTTTCATTTTTGGTCAGATTTGGGTTTTGTTTTCGTTTATGCACTGCTTTATTGGACAGACTGAGTTCGTTTACCGCTATGTACCCTTCTAAGTTGGCAGTGCCTTGCGGGGCCGAGTAACTCTTGGTTGCTTTTAGGTCTTTGATAAGTGTCTTGTTATCAAATGTGGTCTTTACCTCGCCCTGGTTACTGGTGGTTTGTCCATCTGGTTGCATACCGTTACCTTTGTTTTGGTTCGATGCGATGATGGCCTCTTGAGACCTTACCAGTGTTGATTCGCCTTTCTGAAAGAATTGTCTTAATCTAAGATTTCTATGGAATTTGTCTAGATCCATTTTCAATTCTCCCTCTTCCACATTTGTGGTGGTGGGGCAGAAATTCAAACCTTTATTGAGTAGAGAGATTTCTGATTCAGTTAGAACTTTATCTGAGAGATTAACTACCGTTCCATGTTTGGAAAAACTGGGTTCTACTTTGGTAACATGGATAGTGTCTGTTTTACTGTTATTATTGACAGACAAAGGACTACATGAAGAACAATGTTGGGAAACTTTATTCTTGCCAACATACATACTGCAATTCAAAGGTGCGACCGTGTTGTCCGATACCGGGGTATTGGAGTCAATGTGGTCACTTTCTACAGTTTGGTGCATTGGCTCCTCTGGTTGGGGCCTTTGCCGCGCTTTGTTCCCCTGGGTCCCTTTCCTCCCCGTCCGCGGTTGGGTTTCTTCTGAAACTGGGGGGGGACCTCCTGAAAAACCGATGGTTTCTCACCTGAAGTGGTAGGGAAACTAGCCGCATTTGCTATTTTCTTAGGATCTACGATCGTAGTATCCTTCGGCGCCCTGGAGTGTCTTTTTTGAAGGCGGTCTTCCAGTACGCTCACCTCCTTGAGGTAATCGCGCTTCGCGGTTAACTCGGAGTGGGTTTTGACTTGGGCCTGAAGCAAATTTACCTCCTCTTCTTCCATTTTGGAGTTGATGAGGGTATGGTAAATGGTATTACGGGCTTGCTCACGCATTGTGAGCTCGACCGCCTCCTGGCTCTTGAGGTTGTCTGCTACCATTTTGGTAATTCGCATAGCAGACTCCTTTCGTTCCTTAAGTATCTGGGCTTTTGTTTCGTCGTCCAGATACCCCGGTAGTGGCGCATGCCCTACCGTCCAGGCTTCAATGTGGCCCAGCTCGACGCATTTGTAGAAGAATGCGGCCCGGGCTTCACATTTAAGTTGGCGCCCCGACGCGTCCCTCATCTCCCTCCAGATGCGGTGTAGGGATTTGGGAAGCGACTGGTCAATGATCTGGAAAGATGTGAAAGAAGGGACAGAGTTAGTTTCATCATCTTGTGGTGTGATTTCAAAAGAATTCGTTTGTGAAACATTTGCAGAATCTACAAGATCATTTATTTTGTCATCTGTCTCTAAGTCGAGGTCAGAGGTATCTCCCATTAATTCATAGAGGATAGCGAGGTTATTTGCCGGCGTCTCAACCTGTGTGTCGGTATGTGAAGTGCGTGTCTGAGTGTGACTCGGGCTGCCTTTGTGGCCCGCCTCTGCACTACGGCACGTGCCGGCGTGATTCAGTCTGGGGTGTAGCTCCTCCGAAGGAGTTGCTAACACCTCTCTAGTCTGAGTGGTAACACTGTGACTGGTGTCGGTGTGTTTCCGTTTCAAATTGCCAGGCACCTTAGGGCTTCCCGGTAATTTGAAGAAGTCGGTAATATGGGTATCTTTCAATACCCTACCGTGTGGACATATATCGAGGTTGGTGCCTCTGCGCGTGGGTCTCTTCGCTTTGAGAGTCCTACGGTCCACTACGCGTGCGTCCGCCCTAGGCAATTGGTCATTGCACTCGCGGCGGTTCTTAGCTAACCCATTATCAATAGAGCATACATGCATGTTACATAAAGAGACATGTGTACAATTATTGTTGAGTGAGCTAGTACTTACTTCGTCTCCGGTAGAGGCTTTCGGTGTGTTGTCTGGTATTTTTTCAATCTGAAAAACTGTATACGACAAGTCTCCGTCTAAACCTGTGTCAGGTTCGTCTCCAACCCGGCGACGTTTCAGCGTAGGGACGTTGTGAGCCATCGTAATGATTTCACAGTGTAAACTAACCCGTTGGTAGGTGAACGCCCGGCGGAGCACTCCTACGGCTGACGGCGGTCAGTAGAACGGACAGTGTTCTGGGTTATATAGGTGTGCAGACAAGGCGGCTTCGCGACCAACGAGTAAGTGACTGTATGTAAGGCTTTGCCCAGTCTCTGGGCGTTAATTAATTCATTTTTCCTCCACAGAACTTGACCATGATTGGTCCAGACGATCACGTGATCGATTTTCCGGCTTTTCATTTGTTGAAAAATCAGACAAAGAGCGGCGGGAAGAAGTGCTGGCCAATCCGAGTACAGGTTCTATCCCAGCTTGTGGAGTGGTCTCCACAGTGCCTCCCTCTGAAGGGTATTTTGGGTATTAGACTGTCTCTGTTCAGTCTATCCTCTGGTGGTAGACATTTGAACTTGTTCTGTGTGTTGTGGGTTCAATCCCCTGTTGGGGTGGACCAACTTACTCATTGGTTTCGACCTTACTGGTCTCTTCGGGCGAAAAGTAGCCTCCCTGGGTGGTCATTTAAATGAAAAGAGTGTGATTCTCTCCCATTTGATCAAAGAAAAAGTTTTTCCTTTTTGGATCCGAGGTAAAGTGTAGTAACTAGCTTATACAGTCACTATAAGTCGCTATGGGTAGACCGTGGTGTGTATCATTTATTGGAAAAAAGTTTTCCCGGAATATCTGACCTCCCTGTGGGGGTGGTCTGACACAGAGTGAGGTTCTCTTCTCTTTGGAGGTTGAGAAGGTCTCTCTTTTGTGAGAGGAATATGTGCTTGAAGAATGATTGAAATGAAAGGTGGGCTCTGATTGGCTGGTTAATGAACCAATGAAAAGAGTTGTAGCTAAGACTTTCGGAGTGAGTGACAGCAGGCCGTAGTGTTTCAACTTGGTGAAGGGAGTCGAATGGGTGCCGAAGTGCGATGCAGGTAAGTAGATAAAATATCCATTTTAAACAAATTTAAACAATTGAAAGGTGTATAGTAATAAGAAAACGTAGTGACTGAGCCCCTACAGTGTCCGTTCTCGGTCATTTGATGAAAAAATACGGCCCTCTCGCCTTCGGCGTCGGGCCGTATTTTTTCATCAAATGACCTCGAACGGCCACTCGTACGGGCTCAGTAACCACGTTTTCTCATAGTGTTCCGCCACTTCCTGCCTCAGTTGGTTTGTCGAGATTTATTACAATTATTACAACATTATTACAAATAGGATATAATTCTTTCTTCCACAGAAAGACCCCTCTTCAGGCAAAGAAGAATTGATTTCTTTCCATAGAAAGAAGAAACCACAGGTAAGTAAAGCCTTCTTCCTTCTGTAGGACTAGTTAATAACTAACACCTTACTGTAAGGAAAGTAATAATTGATCTTTCACATATTGGAATACAAAGTAGGGGAACACATAATATAACATATATACCTTGAGTATAGGACTGAATTGGTGCTTTCCATTATTCAGGGTGCGACACCCACTCTTCACCCAAGAAGATGCACAGGCCCTTTTCTTCTGCGTTTAGCCATTGGTCGACCGACTTATTCCCACCAACTCAGAGAGGGGTGTGACCACACCTGGACTTGTGCGCTTGATAGTCTCAAGAGAGAGGGCTACACTTACCTGATGGAGAAATATACTAAAAGGCAGCTTGCCAATGGGACGAGGAACTTTCTCAGAACCTAAATAAGAACATAGACACTCCAGTATAAATAAAAGTCTTAAAAAGACACACAAAAAAACCAACATGGTTACCCCCTGGGAAAAAGACTTTTTGGTATAAATGATCATTATGTTAAGAAAGGGAAATTTATCGATAAGAAATGTATTCTTATTTGTGTATTCTTCCATCATCTGTTTATCGATCACATATTGGTAATAGGGAGGCAGCTTTTTGTGGATGTCATTTACATAGGTGGCTCTTCCCTCCTACCTCTACATTTCACACATGGTCCATCAAATGCCCTACTCAATTGGTGCCTTCCATTATATACTCGTTATATTGTTAGTTCTTGCATACAGGATGAAGAGTAAGTTTTGACGTTCTATGTTTTCATAAGTTAGGACATTCTAGGTTGTAGCTGACAGGATGGAATGATCACCATGTTAAGGCAAGGAATGAAAAAGACTTCATCAGGCGTGCAAGGCAGTGAGGGTCATGGGTGGGTTACTGGTTGATAAGAGAGGGAATGGCCTGAATGCGAAAGACTTCCTCATTGTTTACATTCATGGATTCCTCCAATGATTTTCAAGTTTGTTTGTTTGTATACTAACTCAACTTTGGTCTACTTGTAGCAGTGGGACCCTATGCTCGTTTTATAGTGCTTCCTCACTGAAGGGCTGTGCCACAGACCATTGACACAACACTATCTGCGAACTTATTATTACTGACTTTGGCTGAAAGATTTATGATTATCTCTGAAGAACTGAAAGAACAATTGTACTTGATTTCTTCATTATTTGACAAGTAATAGAAGTTTGGCAACTTGCCAACATAGACAAACGTTTGTTGAAACCTTATTCACCCATATGATTATTATCATTGACTTTCTCCTCTGATTTATTTGAATAAGTCAATTCTGAATTGGAACTATGCCAAAACGGTTAATGGATATATGAATGCCATGTTGCCATGTTCAATTATTATGGGCGGGATAACTCATTCCAGCTGCCGGAAGTTATCTGGGTAAATCTCCAGAAGCCTTCACTCACGCAGCCTCTGTCACATTTCTTGCCTGGATCAGGCTCAAATGTTTGAGAAAAAATTTTCAATTTTACATGTTGTATGGTGTTTACATGATATTTACTACCTTATCCAGCGTACTTGGTTGTATGGATAAAATAAATACTGTTTCGCCACTTCCTGCCTCAGTTGGTTTCTCAAGATTTAAAGTTTATGTAATGTTTGCTGTGAACAATTAAAGATTGAGAACTACATTTCACTCTCTGACCTCTTCTATGACACTAGAGATACGTAGAGTGATGTAAGATAATTGTTACTTAACTTTTGAATCATCAACCCATTCATGGCGGGCCATTTTAAGAGCTCGCGAAGTCAGCCCAGGTAACAGTTAGATTCTACTGCTTGGCGGCGGGCATATCAACGTTTCCGGCCCAGATTTGGGTCGGTGCCACGATGTCTGGTTAGAAATATTTGTTTAATCGAATTGATGGTAAATAAAAATAAAAGTTGTTGACACTGTTGTCTTCCTATGACTATATTCTAACTCCTCTGAGAATTTGGTATGGTAAATATAAAGAATAATAGAGAAAATCCAGAAACAAGTATGGGTAACTGGACAAGATTCAAACCCAAAAAAAAGGCGCCCGCAAGGGCACAAACGCTGGCAAGCATCTTATGTCTTTGAACCTGGATTTGTATATTGGATTATTCAAATATTAATCTGCCAGCGGAAGAGGAGCAATGTATATATATTCCCTACGTGTGTGGGTCGTTATTATGGAGAAATAGCCTGCAGATAAACCCGTACGGCCTGGAACAAGTTGAGACATCGATCGCAAAATAAGTGTGACAGTGGTTTATATTGACAACGCCAGCCTGCGAAGTCCTGGTTCTGCAGTGATATAACTTTGCTGCTGTCATAACCATACAAAATGCATTGACATCTCTGATCATCACCCTGGGAATATTCTACAAGTCTTCACGATTCTGGAAGTGTCTGGTTTATTCATATAGACGCTAAATAACGAGAGAAAATGGATATTGACCAAGGCGCCGAACCTATCGACATTCTACTAAGTGTGGTGTGAATGAAGCCAATACTACGAAAGCCGAGTTGTTTAGCCATCACCTCGCCAAGGATTTGGTCGATTTACCCCTACAAGACGTTATGACATCGCTATTGGATTATACTGGAAGGAACAGAAAAGCCTGCTGAATTTGTCCCCTGTGATGTCGTTATAAATATATTCTGTGCTGGTTCTGTAGGAGTTGATCTCACCAAGGGGTTATATATGTGGCTTCGCCCCAGCATGGCGTGTTTGTGGTCGGCACTTTCAAATCCAGCAACTCCCTTCACCGCAGTGCAAAGACAACATGTAGAAAATGATCTCGCACAAGGTTTAAACCTTCAGGAAATTAATGGAGACATATATACAACGAATCACCACACCCTAAGGTTTGTTCCTATATAAATTTGGTAAAATTTAGACGGTTCGATAAATAGAAAATAAATAAAACATAACCCACATCGAACAATGCACTAAGCTGTGTGGGTGGGGAACCACTTGGCAAAGTAGGCTAGTTAGAAAATCATATCGCACAAGGATTTAACATTAAATATATGAACAGTGACTTATACAAGGATATTCCCCACACTCTGAGGTTTGTTCCCGTATAATATTTTACATTTTGATCGAGAATTAACTTGATGATCGAATTTAACCGTTGCGCCTTACGCAGTTAATATTTTGGTTTGCTTCAACATAGCGTCAACTGCGGAGGGGAGTTCACACGGCACTGACAGTATAACATGTCAATTTGAAAATCAATTTGTATGGACTTTTAACGTTAGATAAACAATCAGGGAAGTAGGTGGGAGCAAAGCCGAGACCCTAAGGTTTATTCCAGTATATACATTGTCAGGTTTCAACGTGTGGAAGTAATTGTAAATGAATGAAAGATATTGACATCGAACCGGGCTGTCGATTCAGTGGTGGGGGGAGACGCCGCCTACGACAAGCAACTCTGGGCCAGTTAGGAAATCATTTCGCACAAAGGTTTAACATTAAATATATGAAAAGTGACTTATACGAGGATATTCCCCACACTCTGAGGTTTGTTCCTGTATATTATTTTACATTTTGAACGTGAATTAACTTGATGATCGAATTTAACCAATAAAATCAATTCCTATGGACTTTTAACGTTAGATAATCGATCAGGGAATTATATAGGAGCAAACTAGAGAGTGTAAGGTTCATCTACATATATATATTTCCTAGTTTGGAGGAGTGGAGAAATTATAAAATGAATTTATGAATCTGGACATCACCCGGACTGACTTTGCCATGGCGTCTCATACTGAGGCTGGGCCAGCGCATTGTCTGTGATCAACTGTCATCGATTTATTAATTTCGCCTGCACTACACTATGAGAACTGATTAATCATCTACATAGGATGTTATGGGTGCTATGAAGAGACGTCAAAATGTAAGTAGATCGATATATACACATTCTTTATTGGTTCATTTTTATGTACAATCCTTACTCCTCCTGTACCGGGGCTTTGCCATTGTCCTCCACGGTGTGGTAAAGAGCAAAACAGTGGGGAATACACAAATGGACCAGGCAGTCCTTGCATCTGAATTTAGTTTGGTGAAGGGAACCAATTCCATTATTTTTTCGCTTGTAGCAAACCTTACACCAGGATTTACGATTGAAAGTGTGGGGCATGCATCTATTTGTTAATCTGGCCAAGTTGTTACCTGTGGGAATGGGAGTTGGGGAGGGGTTTGCCTCTGTGATCAAAGCCTGTATTAACTTAATTGAATAGTCGTAGAGAGATATCTTCTTGGCCGAAACAGTGTTGAATAAGACATAAAAAACGAGTTTAATTTAAACAATTCCAAAACAAACCAAAATACTTATTTTTGTCCATTTAGTTGATTTTCTGGCAAAAGAATAATATTGAAAAAGTTGATCACAGAGGTCTACCCCTCCCATGTACTTTGAATAATCTTTCACAGCCTGAGGACAACCAATATCACTTTTAGAAAATTTCCCACTGGCTTAGTTTTTTCATCTCCGTAGACAAGTATTCATAGTCGATCCATGAATGGTGGTCACAACCCTGACAATCTTCCTATCTCTCCAGCATATAAACAACATTTTCCCATTCCTGGAGAAAATGGCTTTACCACGCTCCTCTAGTCCTTTTATTTATTTTTTCATCAGATTCAAAGGAAACTCCTTCCGATTCATTCGTAATGTACCACAACAGAATGTCTTATATAGGTCGGCGAGTTCCTTGAACATTTTCGAAGTGGAGGAATAATTATCGACATATAGGTGGTGAGCCTTATGCAGCAGGTTGGCTTTCTTCAATAACTTCAGGATTACGTCTTCGTATATACTTATAGCTGGGCCATGACGGCGGGCGAATACGGGAAGGGCCTGGACAACATGGCCTAGAAGAAAACACATGCAGAGTCAACACCAAAATCAATTCGTACAGGCTTTAAACCTTAGATAAACGATCAGGGAAGTAGGTGGGAGCAAAGCCGAGACCCTAAGATTTATTCCAGTATATATAGTCGGGTTTGAACGTGTGGAAGTAATAGTAAATGAATTAAAGATATTGACATCGAACCGGGCACTCCACTTAGTGGTGGGGCGGCGGGTAGGTTAGGAACGCTTGTCAAGTGACAGCGGATCTGGGCGAGTTTGCAAATCATTTCGCACAAAGATTTAACATTAAATATATGAACAGTGACTTATACGAGCATATTCCCAACACTCTGAGGTTTGTTCCCATATAATATTTTACATTTTGATCGAGAATGAACTTGATTGAATTTAACCGTTGCGCCTTACGCGGTTCATATTTTGGCTTGCTTCAACATAGCGTCTACTGTGGAGGGCAGTTGACATGGCACTGACAGTAGAAGATGTCGATTTGAAAATCAATTCGTATGGAATTTTAACGTTAGATAAACGATCAGGGAATTATATAGGAGCAAACTAGAGAGTAATGTTTATTCCAGTATATATATATTGTCAGGTTTGGACGTGTGGAAGTAATAGTAAATGAATTGAAGATATTGACATCGAACCGGGCACTCTACTCAGTGGTGGGGCGGGTAGGGTAGGAACACTGAGTCGTTTTATTTTTTTTTATAATTATCGCCTACCTGAAACACTCTCGGCCAGAACCCAGAACTTGAGGCCCCATTTGTTCGGGGTTTTTTTGCATATACTGTATATGAGCAAACCTTCCCTTATGTTTGATCATCGTCTCGTCAATGGCTATTTCTCGTTTCGGGTGATATATTGAGGAAGCAATTCCGTTCAGATGATCCAATAACCACCCGACCCTGTCGATCGCCACAGGCGGATTCGGTCCGACGGGCTCTGGGCCAAAGTTGAAGTACCTGTCAGACAAGGAATCGCTATTAATCTTTTGCAATATAAAGTCAGATAGACTGCAAAGCAAGATACATGCACATATAGGAGTCAACAATAGGATTATCAAATTTTTAGGCGATTTTTTCCAGAATAGAATAATGAAGTATCAGCTTACCGCAAAATATCGAGGAATCGATCTTGCAAGCCTGAAGAATGGAGTAGCTAATATTGTTGCCTTTGCCCAATAACCCTGTATTCAAATTTTTTCATCAGTCCCATCAACAAGGTCAAACCTAGAAATAGCTTTATATCTCCTGCAGTGACTGGAATCCATTTTCGTTTTTTCCTTGAATCTTTTCCCGGGTGTGCTGAGGCATAGGCATTGGTAGTGCGTACCAGACTCTCCACGAATCCCACAGTTAGAAATATCGAGAAGAAGTCTAATGGCGATTTAAGTGTTGTCATATCGAGTTTTGAGGATATTCCAGTTCGGGAATCATCAAATTGAGCAGGCAAACAATGCTTATCTGTATTTTCTTCGATATTAACCCAGAGATTATCACTGTCAGGTTGTCCGGGGGTGGGGTCATCATTCTCAGAGTTGCTATCGGTAGAGCCGTTATGGTCAGGTTCAAGTTCATTTTCCGCACTTTTTCTGCCATAGGTCCCTTCATCTGTTCCCTTGTTACCTTTTCCCTGATATTTATTAAGAAGTAATACCGTAGACAATGGCAAATCATCTTCCCAATTGCTATCGGAGCCCGACCAAACCTCCGCGTCCGCCATCTTGGATCGGTGGGCGCAGATGTCTGCAAAACCTGTTCGTAATCGTTCAAATATACGGTTGCTATGGCGACTCAAATTTGCCAATGATTATTTTTATTGATAGTTATATCTTTCCTCCTACAAAAGAATTGGAACAATGCCTTCAATATTTACGGTTTTACGGCCACTTGAAGATTTATTGCAAGAATCTTGCGAAAATGATGCCTTAAGGCATCACCCGATCTGGACTGGTGATGACTTACGGCCCGGCCCCACTGGTGCGATGCGATTGTCGCACACGTTTTATGACCCCATAAAATTCCACTCGGCGAGGTTTATGACCCCTATTGCGATGGATTCATCGCACTCAATCGCATGAAAAACCTAAGGTATGCCCCACTGATGCGATGGAATAGTCGCATCACTTCTGACACCACCTATGTATATATAGGCCTAGGGGTAGAATTTAATTTCTAATATTTATTAACTACACACATCTAATTATAATTAAATCACTTCCCAACCCTCACCCTTTACAAGGTGTCAGAATAACACCTAGGCTACAGCCACAGCCTACTATTTTCACAGCTTTCACACCTCTTGATACTTGGTACTGTATTCGGCCCCAGGTACCAGTGGTCAGGTTAGACTGTTTCTATATAAATTCTAGTTTCTATCCAAATATAAAAGAAAGTATACCAGCCCTGTGCGACGAATCCATCGCAAATCATGAACATTTCAAGATGTGCGATGCGATGAATCCATCGCATCGCACACAATCACACACTCGCGCAAGCCCAGCCCCACTGATGCGATTGTGTGCGATGCGACGGGCGGCGCTGTTTTATGACCCTCGCTGGGCGTTTATGACTTTTTATGGACTTGCGACGAATCCATCGCACCAGTGGGCCGGGCCTTTAAGGCATCACCCGATCTCACCTGGTGATGCCTTAAGGCATCACCCACCGCCAATGGGTTAATTAATATTAATGTAATAAGTAATATACATGCCTAAGATGTACCTCGTTGTTGATAAGGAATTAGTTGATTCTGGTAGCCTGCCAACACACAGCCTAGAGTAGCCTCTTCCTCCCCTCTTCATTATTATGATTAATAATTAAGCTCATTAGCATAATTTATTCATATCTATTAAGTTACTACAATTCTTTACTTAATACATTAGGAAATAAGATCGAATCTATTGAATTAGTTGACTTTCATAAGGATACGTAATCATCTATGTAGACTAGATTAATGAATCTGATTAATTAAGGAGATTAGGAATACGCTCTGGTATTCCCCCACGTCTATCTATATCATAATTCCCGCTAGTGGCGACATTGTCATGTTAGTTATCTCTTGTTAATTATTTCTAGTCTAAACCGTGTCCGCTATGTTCCGTAGTTGGTGCTGGTTATTTCAGCAGATCCTAAGTTAGTCTCCAGAAGACTCTGGCATCTCGTACTGAGTCTAATAGTAAAATCCTTACTCCCCGCGAGATGTCATAACATATTCTAAGTGTTTCCCAAAGGAATACGTACATAGATAGGTAAGTTACTATTGGCTCCCTCTAGTCCTAATTAACTGATTAACAATACCACTACCAGAACAGGAGAGTAGACCAAGAACTGCTAGATTCAGGGAAGTCCCCTAGCCGCGCAATAGCTGTTCAGTTCCACCCCTTATTAAAAACTGGGAGGGGTAGTGTAGGGGTCGGGTTAATCCAGGTTATGCCGCACACGAGAGTGGCGTGGTGGAACCTGGGCTAACCTAACTTGGTATATTTATATAGGTTCGCAAGAGTTGATGTGACATACCCAGAATGGGAGCATGCAGTTTTTCGAAAGACAAGATGAGATATTGCGACTTTCGTATGTCCTTCATCACCTCATGTACTTTTCCACTGTTGTGTCAACTTTTTTGGCATTCTTTAGGCATTCTTCCATAGTTGGCACTGCCATATTTTTAACATGCGTACCCGCCCGCACATCAGTCGTTTCGTTGAGTAGGGAGTCAAACAAACGCATCAAATCATCATCTTTTGGGGTGAGGCAGGTGTGGTGTTAACCTCCTTGGTCATCCACATGTGAGAAATCATTATTCCTGTTATGGTGGGTGCCTGCTGCATTCCAGTTTGTAGGAACCTTAAACCCTTGTTGAAAGTTGCTGCGAGTTTGAGACCACGAGTGAACTCCCGCTGTATTTTCAACCCCGACGTCAGCTTTGCGCTGTTTTCCCGCCCCCTTCCGCGATTGGTTCATTCTTATTGCGTCGTCCCGTTACATTGGACGTACCGAATGCGCTCTTGGCCTCGCGTCTCGTAGCCTAGCAACCCTGGTGCGCCGCTTGTGCCTGCGCTGGTCCTCCTGACTGGGAGGGAGGGTGGGTTGGTGAGCGTCATAGGCCCGCCGCTGTCCGTGGCCGGTCTCCACGGGTGTGTGTCAGTCTATAGGCTGGCATTTAGGTGGGGCCTGTTTCATAGTTGACCAAATTTATCTAATTTGACTTTTATGTGGCCCGCTGTTCGGGAATCAGTCTGTTGTGGCTTCGATAGTAACTTTAATCTCATCAGGCGTTTTTGCTACTGCAACTAGGTAGTTTTGTTTTTTTTGATAATTCTGGTTGTAGGTTCTTGTGTTACTTTTCAAGGACCATGCATTTTTATCCTGGTACAACTTAATTACTATCGGAAGGATCAATGTTTATTAGTGAATCTAGGAATCTGGTGAGTTCACTTCGGACATTCACTTAATTGGTGAGTTAATGCTGCAAATACCTTGCATTACTTTGAGTTACTGTTAGTATGGTTCATTCTCTCCTGTCAACTCTGAGTATGAGTTCTTTCACTCTGTGACAAGACTTCGGACATTGTTTAAGAAGAACACGAACTTTGACTTAAGGTCACTTCCACTGATTACGTGGTTTACATCCGACACCTCATTAGGTCTAACCGTGTTGAGACTTTGGGTGTCCGAATCTTCTACTGTCTACCAACGTCACATTATTTATGAACTGACATAATCATACTGAACTTCTGATATGCTATTCTGCCTATGCCTTGTAGTACTTCTACTGTGATACGTTTATGCCTTGATTAAAAGATTATCAAACATACATCTATCTCGTCCTCATCCATGATAGTAAAGACACGAAGCTAATAGTATCTAGAGTTCATTTAATATTGATATTAGATCTTTCCTACCTTAATTAAAGGTCTCATTAGGTGACCTCGTTATGCGCAAGGGGTTACAGAGTCTGGTAGCCTTGCGTGCACACAGCCTTAGAGTTGCTCTTACCTTCCCCACAATGTTACATAACTAAATAGAAATATGATTACCATAATTATCTAATAACTTAACTCATTATTAATAATTAAGAATACGTATGATTACCTAAGACTAGCGTGACCTACGGAGATAGGTGTAGTATCCATCTCTGTCACGAACCCACATAGAGTAAAATGATTATGAATTACAAATGAATGTAACTAATTAATCATTGGGTTGCGGACATTTGTTGGTCCATATCTCTGAATCATAGGAGGCGAATCTATGTCCATTTTGCCTACGTTCACCGATAGGTGTCAACACCATAGTTACAACTTAACTAAGATCTAATCAGTACTTCATTTCTTGGCCACTACGTGCCGTAATTATTATCTGAAATGTTTCAGTAGTTCCTAACGTTGCCACTAGATGGCACTAGAGTTTTAATAAAGTTTAGCCAAGTTAAGGAATCCTTACGCTAGGCGTCACTACATTCTCACGTAGGACTTCTAAGTGTATATGTGTAGACTTACAACTAGTCCTCCCCATCTTATGTATTAAAGTAATTACAACACTAATTAACCCATAGCTACCAGAACAGTGGGAGTTCTCGTTTTTTGGTCTGGTCTCAGGATATCTAGCAAAAAATAATTTGTTGGAACTCTCTCAGGAAAAATCGGGGCCCGATTTCTTAAAAAAAAAAATTTTGACGCGGCATTTCTGATATCCTTCAACCATATCGGTTGTCCATGGTGTTTGACTTTTCAGGCGGTGAATTCAATTGAATTCAATCTTGTTTCTTAGGATCTTCGCCCATTCGCTGGTGGGGTGTCTGTTTATAAGTCCAACACATGGATCTTCACATCTTCACTCCCTTTGTGGTTGCACCCATTGAAGTGGATCGGCACCTCATTTTGGGTTGTCCCTTTTGTGATGTTCCTGAGATGTTCGTACGGTCTCGTTTTGAGCTTTCGTTTCGTTTGGCCTACATACTGTATGCCGCACTGTTTGCATTCTAGACAATATATGATGTTGGAACTATTGCATGTTACGTTCCACTTCGTTTCATGCGTTTGTCCCGTGCCGTGGGATGTTATTTTCCCATCTTTGGAGATTTTTTCGCAGTATTTGCAATCCTTCTTGTCACAACTATTGCGGTTTTCTTTTGGTTTCTTTCCCGTTTTGGACGGGTGATAGTCTAGTCTGGCCCTGACTAGAGTGTCTCTTATGTTTTTTAGTCTACGGAACCCCTTTACTAACCGGGTCTTGTAGATCTCTTTTGTGGTCATTGACCGTCCCAATAGTTCCCAGTTCTTGTCGACTATATTTCCTAGTCGATTGTTTCTAGGTCTGTGTGTGGAGATGAGGAAGGTTTTCTTGTCCTCCTCTCGCCTGGTATTGTCTACTTTTTGCTTGCTCTCCTGAAGTGCTTCTTCAGGGTAGCCTTTGTCCGAGAATTGCGACAGTTTCTGTTGCATGTTTCTCATAGTCCTCATTTCTACTGCATATGCGTTTTATGCGTAGGAGTTGTGAGTAGGGGAGGCTCTTTTTTGTCGCGGGTGGGTGTGCAGAGTCGTATCTCAGATACGTGTTGGCATCTGTAGGTTTACAGTACAGGTCTGTGTACAGTCATCCATTCTCCATTTTCACCTTTGTATCTAGGAAAGCCACTTCCTTCCTTGATTGCTCGTTTGTGAATTTGATAGAGCCATGCGATGAGTTCAGCTGTTTGATCCACGCCTCTAGTTTCTCTTCACCATGTTCCCATATGTAGAAGATATGGTCTATATATCTCCACCAGACCTTCGGTTTCTGGGAATGGGATTCGAGGAGTGTTTCCTCTATGTGTTCCATGTACAGGTTTGCGTACGATGGGACCAGTCTTGTGCCCATCACCGTTCCCCTCTTTTGTAGGTAATGTTCCCCATTGAATACCATGTTGTTCTGTGTCAACACCATTTCCAATAGGTCTACTAGAGACTCATTCGTGGGTTTTATAGTGCCCGTACATTTCTCCTCTAGTTTTTTTGTTATTACCATGATTCCCTCTTCGTTGGGAATATTTGTATATAGGGAGCTCACATCTAGAGTCCCTATTATGGTGTCCCGATCACACGTATCGAAATCCTCGATTTTGTTGACAAAATCGTTTGTGTCCTTGATGTATGACTTCACATCTGGGACCCACGGTTTTATGAAATTGTCGACGAATGCCGATATTTTCTCCGTGGCACAGCTATTTGCTGAAACCATCGGGAGGATCTCTTCTTTGTCTAAAGGTGCATCTGAGTCTGAAAGGTCTGGTCTCTTACTTCTTAGAGTTGGTCGGTTGATTGGTTAGTTTGATTTAATGTCCAGTTAACCATTGCAGGTTCTCACCAGACTTTCAAGGTTCTTTTACCACAAGGGTGCTGATCGAATCTATGAAATGAATTTAGGTGGAAACCTCACCCCTACACATTTACTGAGTGAGAATTCTTTTACTTCCCACACCACATAGACATGGTATGAGAAGGATTGGCCTTTGATATAGCAGTATGGTTGCAGTGGGACCATGGCGTGAACGCATGTGGGATAATGGTCTACCACCATGGCTTTATTTTGAGGATTCCTATAAATAAAATCGAAGTCATTTGGTCAAAAGAAGAGGTTCCAATATAGAATCTTAGTTCTCGCCATTGTAACCATCAAATTTGCCATCCACTATCTTCAACCAATTATAGGCTGAATGATCAAGAATGAACTGTTTGACAACCACATCATCTGCTATTTACTGACAAATGTCCCAGAAAGCACAAGGGTTCAGTTGAGACTGACACCCTCCCAAGTAATGGTTTCCAGAACAAACACCAATACAAAGTTATTCTGGATAGCAGAACTAACACTATCTGCTTGTGCACTGACACCAAGAGTGTTAGACGCTTCAGACCTACCACCACCGTAGTCGATCTCGAAGTCCACCGCACAACCAGTATCTGAGATGAGGGTTTCTCTGGGCGCACTTGTCACTATCCGTACAAGATTCACCTACCCTAGCCTCCGCTGACTGTGAACCGGAAAAAGAAAGATCGCTCGGCCCCGGGTCGACCGGACAATCACCAAAACCGGAAAAAAATGAACAATGCTCAAGATAGCTATTCTTGAAACACAACCGCTGGGCAGGACTTCTGCCCTCCGAGTCGGGCTCTAAACAATCCACCCCAGAAACCCGTTCCTGCCTAACCATGCAGTCAGCGGTCAATCTAACCTCACTCCGGGCAACGTTACTGATTACACTATTAGAACAACGACCAGAGAAACCCTCATCTCATTTACTATTTTTATCCTTGGGACAAGTGTGCACAGGGTGAGACCCCATAAAGTCTATGCATTTGTGTTTCTACTTACAACGGTTTATACTACAGTCTTTTATCTTGTACGCCCAACAAACACCGTTTTATTTTTCATTTGTCAAAATTTGCTTGTCTTTTGTCTAGTAGAGTCGTTCTTTCTCAACAGGTTTCGAATTTTCTACTCTGAGACACTAAAAGAACCCTTCTTGTTTTCCATAAGAAAAAGCTTGAAGACATACAAACTCCGCTTTTTCCCTGACCATTTGATCATATTTAATCAGAGCTGGCCGAGAATGAACACGTGATTTGTCAATCAGAAATCGTAGTTGTTTTGAGTAACTTTCTGAAGGGATACCCCTACTAGCCAGGGCTGAACACATACTGGCGTTAGCCGAGAGGAGGTCTTCAATAGATAGTTAGTTACGTTTTTTACCGAAAGGCTAATGAAAATCTAAATAAAAAAGAAAACACATTTTTTCTTTTTGTCCTCATTGTGGCAACATTGAGAAGCGGTGGCCTGACTGGTTCTGTCCATTATCCCCGGCGAAAGAAACCCTAGTGACTTTTTTCCTTTCTTTAGATTTAACGGTAGTAACCCTTTTGCCGAGAGTTCCATTGTATCAATGCCTACCAGAGAAACAGGGTAAAATTCAGGTTTTCTGACTTCTTCCATCCCCGACCATATGCTCCACACAACCTGGCTGGATGCGACTGATTTTGATAGTTTTTGTTTGTTTGTTTGGGTAGTTTAACGTCCAATTTGTTCAATTAGACTTCTGATTAGACCTCAGACTTCTTGATCCGTGCTATCAGTCTTGTGTAGGGACATCCAGGAATGTGGCAGCACAGGCTTTTCGTTTCTTGGGTGGATCTATCTTTCTAATCCCAGAGACCCTCTTCAGATGTGCTTCTGTGGGTCCTTTCCTTTGCGTTAGTATTTCCTGACCTTCTAGAGAGAGATTTGGATCACAAATAGCAATATGTTGCGTGAAACAATTGAGATTTCCACTCCTCACAGGTAGGGCATCGGTGTGAGAGGAAGGAAGATGATAGTGAATCTCTCAAGCAGGGCCCTGTTTTTTAGTCACGACATTCGTAACTTGCGACACGTATCTGCCGTCAGTGTGCTAGAGAGCTACGATCATAGAGCGGGTATGACACTTAGTGGAGATACGACATGAAATTTTAACACGAGTAAGGTATACATATAACCTATTATCGTACAAAATATGAAGAAGATCAGTTTCACCGTGCCGAAGTTATGGGCGTTTGAATTTCGTTATAGCAATCGTTTGCTCTGGGGGATCTTCTTTATATTTGGTAAGATTATAGGTCGTATGTATTGTCACTATCCAAAATATTGGTATGTTAAACATACAGATTATATCCCTCGGCCTTATGGATCAAGCCGGCTGCGTGTCACGCCGCGTGAGGTAATCCCCCTTGGTTACGATCAATACGGGTTGCCCCCACGCGGCTGAGGTGCGGCATATAATCCTGATCTCGACATACTCGAGGCAGTCCGGTCAGAGAGCGCATTGTAACACCATCTGCAATAAAGCTTGTAACGGGATGAAGCCTTCGAGTCACTCATTTAGTTTACTAGTCACACAGATAGTAACACTGGTGGAGAACTCCTAAGACTTCCGGTACAAACATCTCCCGCAGGCGCGCAAAATATTGCTAAAAACACCATCATTGAGCACCCATGTCGAACACGCCAAACCTGCGACGGTCAGTCAGAAAAGAAAGACCAAGCACGTCTTCACAACAGCCGCCAGCCGCCAACGAAGACGATACCAAGCCGTCAGAGGCAACCAACACCTTCGCAGCAGAATCCCGGCGGCCTGAAACTACCACCACTGAGGTAATATATCCGAAACTGCCGCCGCTCCACGGAGACGACACCGTGATTCTGCTGGACGAAACCCGGCCGGAAACCCCGACTGACCATCCAATACTCGGCTCTGATGCAGACATGGCAGACACAGACAGCCTCCGTTCCGAAATGGCGGATCAAAAGAGACTAATCGAGAGACTGTCTACAGAAAACGCCAAGCTGATGGCAGACCTCCGAAACGCCAGGTTTGTGAGTCAGACCATTCCAGCAACTTTGACCTCTAACATGAACATTCCGGCTCCACATATAGAGTCACCACACCCCCGGCCCGCACCCTATCATGGTGGACAAACGCACACCATGTACAAAGCACCAGAGCCGTTCTCTGGCCCAACCGCGTACAGATCGGCGCAGTCATTTGTGCGTGACTTCAGATTCTATTCTGATCACGCATATGCACACGCCTCGCCGTCGGACCGGGCCTGCGCTATGTACGGCTATCTGCATGGGAAGGCCGCGCATTGGTGCTCTACCAACGTGATCGGGACCAGCTTAATCACCACCCCCGACGCCGTGTTTCACCAGTTCTGCGAATACTTCGCAGAAGACGACAGCGAGACGGCGCAGGAGGCGTACAGGGAGAGACGCCAACAGGATGATGAGCCAGTGGCCAAATATATCGACGACATGGCTCTCCTCCTCACCACCTCCACCCTGTGCGAAACCGCTAAGCTTGACGTGATAATAAACGGATTGTCACCCTCTCTTGCTGGCATTGTGCGTCTGCACAAACCTTAGACTCTGCGCCAACTCACGGAGACGGCGCGCATCCAGCAGGAAATCATGAGGTGCAAGACGGCCGACATCTCAGCAGAGCTCAAACAGCTCACACTGAACTATGTCAGCAAACAGTCAAGCCAGCGGGACCGATCAGCCAGCAGAGACCGCTCGTACCAACGCGGTCAACAAAACCACAGAAGCCGTCACGACTCGAGGGGCAGGGATTCCTCCAGGCAGCGGTACCCACCACGCAGTCGCGAACAGTCGCGCGACCGCGATCAACAGCGCTATCGCTCCTACAGGGAGTCCTCAAGAGACAGAAGGCCCCCCTCTAGAGATCGTCAACGCGACCAACGACCCGCCTCCCGTGACAGAGACGATCGTCAAGCCAGACCGCGATCCGGCGACTACAGTCGGCGCGACTACAGTCGCAGCAGTAGCCGTGACAATCAGCGTGATCGCCACCCGGCCACACCCGGCGTGAGCTGGCACGACGAAAAATAGGATCGCCGTGGTCACTCTAAAAGCCCTGAGAGTGTCCGAACGACGAACCTTCAATCCATCAACCGCCCCACGACAACGCAGAACATGACCAACGACAAGGACTCCAATAGCCTACATCACATAGCCAAAGACACTAAAAGTGCACACGAGCAACCGCCCGCCATCAACGCCGACGACTTCGGCACCAACCTCACAACATCCGACTCACCTTCAAAATCATACCCAACTCTCTCTCTAATAACGAGAGGAAAAGGTAAGTCTGAAACGGTTGCATCAACATCGATTTTCCCCCAATAACTGTTCCAGCTCTAGTTGACACAGGAGCAACGGTCTCCTTCATTTCCAAAAAACTGCTTCACAGACTAAAACAAGCAGGTTACGTGAAAGCAACACAGAAAATACATGACAGAGTCATTCTGGCAGACAACAAAGTCTATCACATTCGGCAAGCAGCTTTAATCAGCTTCAGAATTCAAAACCACACATACACCTTCCATTTCAGGGTTCTACCTCAGCTAAGCAGACCGCTAATCCTGGGGATAGACTTTCTACGCTCAGCTGAAGCAACCATCAATTACTGTAAAAACACTGCCCCCAAAGAACACCCTATCAGATCACTATCAACACTAACCCTCCCTCCTCTCTCGGAAACGATTTGCTCAGCCAAAATCAACGCAGCTCAAAGCTTGAGCCACACTGTCGGCACAACTGAGAGCTACGTGCTGAACCCCAGGGCGCTAACTAAACACGCGTTAGTTGCGCCCGGACCATGCAATCGTGTCCCTGTGATTCTGTTTAATCCCTCCAACAAACACGTCACGCTACCTAGAGGCTCAATGCTGGGTCTCTACTCTATAGCAGACCCTGACGACTTTCAGTCTACTGCACACCGCTCAGTCTCTGAATCAGAGCCCCCAATCAATCTCCCAACACAACCAGACACACCAACACCTAACAAATTAAAATACACTCTGTCAAGTTCGCTTACCGACTCACAAAGGAAAGAGATAGCTTCAGTCCTTGAACAAAATAAGGACGCGTTTGTCTCAACATACAGCGTGATCGGTTTAAAGACAGACTCAACAGCGACCATCTAGCTGAAGGAACATGCAAAAGCAGTATCTAAACCTCAATACCGCACCACCCCGCAAAAACAAAAGTTCTTAGACGAACTCCTTAGACGCCAAGCAGAACAGGGCGTCATAGAGGAAGTTCACGACCCATCCGAATGGAATTCTCCCGTCTTTTTGGTGCAAAAACCTAATTCGCAAGATAAAAAAGGCGCAGAGAAATACCACATAGTGGTCGACCTGAGAGAACTCAATCTCAAATTACCACCCACTCCTATTCTTTCCCACGCGCAGATGATATTACGGAAACAGTCGGAAACTCTCAATCAAAATTTTTCTCCAAATTAGTGGTATTTGATGGTAAGCACTGTAAATGTCTAGACGCCTCATCTAGGCACCTCACCACGTTCTCCAGTTTTGGTAAACGTTGGAGATTCAAAGTTCTAACGATGGGACTGTCTATCTCGGCAAAATTCTTTCAAAATTGTGTAGACCAGCTGTTGCGCACCGTTAAATTCCGCTGCGCCGTAGCTTACGTTGACGACATAGCTGTCTACTCATCAACTTGGTCACAACACCTGAAAGACCTGGATGAAGTATTGAAACTCTTCATCAAAAGAAACGTCAAACTTAGAAGCGAAAAATGCGAATTTGGAGCTTCTGAAATAGACTTTCTCGGATACAGAATATCTAGGGAGGGCCTGTCACCCTCACCAGAGAAGGTAGCCCCAATAGCCACCTACCCAGCACCGAAAAACTGTATCCCAGGTTAGAGCATTTAATGGCCTCGCTAACTTTTATAAACGTTTCATTTAAAACTTCTCTATCATCATGCGCCCCCTATACGACCTAACCAAATCCTCGGTCAAATTCAAATGGACCGCTACACATCAGCTCGCGTTTGATACCATCAGAAAAGCAATTTGTGAAGAAGCAACGCTAAAATTCCCAAATTACGATAAACCCTTCACCATCTTCACAGACGCAAGCCTGACCGGCTGCGGTTGTGTGCTGACACAAAAAAACGCAGCAGGATTTTATCGTCCGATAGAATTCGCCGGTCGAGCATTCACGGCGACGGAAACCAGGTACCATACAACGGACAGAGAATGCCTCGGCATCATTTACGCCATCAAAAAGTTCAAACACTACCTGGAAGATGCGAACTTCACGCTTTTCACAGATCACGCAGCACTTATAACTCTATTCTCCCGTAGGGAAGCGACTCTGAACATGCGTAGAGCGCGATGGCTTGACACAGTCATGTCATTTAACATGACGGTCAAATTCATCGCTGGTAAAGCAAACATACCCGCAGACATCGTCAGTCGCATACCTTACCCCCCCTCCAATTCAGAACCTTCCCCCTCCATTCCCATAAACAAGGTGATATTACCAGAAAAACGTGTACGTTTCTCCAGCACAAGTATCACCCGCACCTTCAACCATGATCAGCCAACAAGCCATGACCCAATCCTCCTCACAAAACCAATTCCAATTCAAAAGAATGCTCCGCAAACTAAGGGTCATAACACTAGAATTCCGAAACCCAAACCCAGCAAGGAAGACAACTTCCACGTGTTAGCTGTTGCCACCAGGCAAGGCGCGCGCAACGCACCGCCCCCCGCCCCAGCCCCCGCCCCAGCCCCCACTCCAGCCGCGGCACGTGTGAAAGCACCCCGCCTCCGCACCCCCATAGCCCGCGCTAGAGCATCAAAGAGACGAAAACAGATCTACCCTCAGTTCACACCTCTAGCCAACAAGGCACTAACACGTCTCCTCTCTCTCTTCCCCACCGAACCTAGTCACGCCCAGATCAAAGATGCGCAATCGAGAGACACTTTCTGTCGCGCAGTCTAAGATTATATAACCAAACACACTCTTCCCGCAAATCAAACTCTAAGCAGGCACATCCTTCTGACGCACGACCAGTTCATCGTTTTCCAAGGTATACTGTTTAGAGCCACTAACTTCAAAAGCAATTCCACACCACCTAGCGTTCAAATAGTAGTCCCTCAAACCTACACCCAAGACGTTATCAAATCCGTTCACGATAGCCCACTCGGTGGACATTTGGAACTACCACGCACTTTTCCCTCAATCTCTCGTTCCTTTTACTGGCCAACTTCATTTTCAGACACAAGAGACTACATAGCCACATGCCATAATTGCCTAACATCAAAACGTATTCCAAAGAAATTCACACCCCCTCTTACACTCAGAGACCCCACACCAACCACATTTACACGCATCTCGATGGACACCATCGGCCCCCTACACACATCCACATCAGGTTCAAAATACATACAGGTAGTCGTTTGCTACGCATCCCGCTACGTTATAGCATGGGACACAAACAGCATCAATGCAGCACAAACGACCCAGGAACTTTTCAACAAAGTATTTTGCATACACGGCATACCATCCCACATCTACACTGACAACGGTTCAACCTTCACTTCTAACACCTTCAAAACATTTTGTAATGCACTCGGAATTCATCAAAAACACAGCAGCACATACCACTCACGTACCCAAGGCCTAGTGGAACGCTACAACGCTTCCATACAAGCATGCCTAAGAACGTTTGTGGATTCCTCACAAAACGACTGGCCTTCATTTCTGCAAGCCATTGTTTTCAGTTTAAATAATACTTCTTCAGCTTCTTTAGGTTACAGCCCTAACATGGTAGTCTTCGGAAAAACAGCACCACTTCCAGTTGAAAATCTAAAACATACTCTCATGAAAACCAGCTTTCCAAACGTTAGATCACTTATGCTATCAATGAACCAAAAGAGGCAAAAAGCACTACAGGAAAGCATGGTCACTTTAGCAAAATCACACGCCAAAATGAAAGCCAGGTTCGACAAATCGGCATCTTTGCACAACTTCAAAGAAGGCGACATCGCCTATCTCCAAATTCCCACTCTTTTAGTAAAAAGAACCTCCAAGAAATTACAGAAAACATTCACTGGCCCATACCTCATTACTAAATTCACCACACGAAACACATGCCACCTGAGAAGATTATCAGATGAAAACCAGCAGACCCCCTCCCACCATCCAATAGCTACAGAATTTGCGAGCGCGCTGAGCCCAGAAACATCGCTGGCCTAGGCCTCGGCCTTAAGCCATAGCGCCCCCGCATGACTCACCCTGACAACCGTAATCAACAGAACTCAACATAGGACACCAACATAACACATTACGCAACACAGCACACACCGCACTACTCACCAATCAACATCTTACGTAACGAGGCACGCAACACGCCTCCCCGCATTCACACGAGATTGTGACTGGTCCACATCGCATGGTTACCGTTACGTGTTTGCGCCAAACAATGGCGTCGAACAGCTTGACATTGCGTAAGGTGACGGATGAACACCACTCAACCTCGGGATTTAGGCAAACCCTCATAATGAGGTGCGCACACGTTGCGTAACGGATCAATGTGTAGGCAATATCGTGACCAGCTGCCCTAATCAACCAGGATTCACTGCCATTGGCGTCCATATTTACGGGATCCTGTCAGGACCCGCAGGTCATTACGTCGGAACCCCCCTCTGTAAGCATGCGTCATCAAGGCGCGCACTGCCACAGAAACTCGCCGAGTGAACGGGCTTACTCAGTCAGATGCTTAGCTCCCACTCTGATTCCCGTTCCACGAAAGCCAGTGCTCCGACTAGACCCCATTGTCTAAAGACTATCAGCACCGACGAAATGGCATTTCTGGCCTTAGCGGCGATTATAAGGTTGGTCACAAGCCCATTCCATAGCTTTGATTCTGCCCGACGAGGCGTGTCTCAGTTTAACACTGTAGACACCAGTCTTTGCTTCATCACTTAGCCTTACAATATATTTCTAAGCAGCGTAATGATTTCCGACTATCGACTTCAATCACATCTCAGTTACATCATACCCACACCAAAAGCATTCCCCTCTTTTCAATGTACTACACTTCTCATCAGCACTGGACTCGGTTGTGTCAAGACCAAACTTCGGAATAACATTCCACAAATTGCCAAAAACATTATTAACAGGCCACAGGCAAGCCTCCCTGGTCCTTACCATTGATATATCCCATCTCAACCCACCCTCACCACCCCTTCTTATATCACCCATTCTTAACACAAACCTTTCCACTGATCCCATCCTATCCACTGATGCTAAGAATATTGATAATGCCTCTTCCACCCTCTTCCACACAATCCTCACCCTGCACAAAGAGATTGACAGCTACCGTGAAACAAACCACTCACACACTCGCCGCGCGCTGATCCAGCCTTTAGGCGACATTTTGTCAGACTTTATCGGCACAGCCCGGCAGCCTGACGTGGACCGCGCAAACGAGCATCTACAATCAGTAGAGCTCTATCTATCATCTGGCCTGAGGAATGAGAGACAACGCGACCGCGTGCTCCTCAAGCTGTCGCATCTCACTGCGCAGCTCGTCAAAGAGGCCTCACACCAGACCGCAGTCAATCTCCTCCTTCTGAAAAACCTCTCCTCCGCGATCGCATCTATCGATGACGATTTTCACATTCTTCTTTCTAACCTCCACCTCAGCACTCACGCAACAAAAGAAGCGACTTCCCTCTTCATTACAGTGCACACACAACTCACTCTACTCTCCAGACTACTTACCACACTAAAACAACTCGCGATCGACCTTTCGGAATTACAGTCATCGCAACTTCCCCGATCTTTAGTTTCTCCCACACTACTAGCAGAATCGCTCGATCAGCTAGCTTTAGACCTCCTCAACAAAAATTCGGATTTTTCCATTCTCACCTTACCACAATCCTTTTACTACTCCCAACCCATCGAATCCTTTAGCCTAATAGAAGACCTCATCACTATAGAATTCAAAGTCCCAATCGTATCAAGACCCTGCAGCTACTCCATTTATAAATTAGTTTCTCACCCTATACCTTTCGACACTGTTCATCAAAACCGCTCCGGTTTTACGCATCTCAACAGCATTCCACCCTATCTTGCAATGAACTCCGCAGACATGACATTTGTGGAGTTAAGCGATTTAGACTTATCTATGTGCACATCCCGCACAATCTACAACTTTCCACTCCCCCTTCCCATATCTCACATTTCAAAACCTACCTGCACACTAGCGCTCTTCCTCAATAACCCGCGCCGCGTCTCAAGCCTTTGCACTTACAGTGTTAAACTGCTTGACGCACCACCACCCTCTATCCACCCTTTATCTCCTGATACCTTTCTTGATCCGATCTTAGGGGATCGTAGACTTGCGATATCGTGACTAAAAAACAGGGCCCTGTTTTTCAGTCACGACAATCGTTATGAACGACATGTTTTTGCAGTGAGTGTGCTATAGTCGCAACATTTTAGAGGGTCGGACAATGATCACCACTCTACGACACGTATGGCAGTGTGAGGTGTGCTACAGTCACGACACATGGAAGGTCACATGGGTAAATTTGTCTCCCAAACTGTCTTAGAGCTAAGACATCTATGGACATGTCGTACAGAATGCGCAACTTCACTTCCCGTAGGAATTAAGCAATGAGATTTTAACACGAGTAAGGTACATATATAACCTATAATCGTACCAAATGTGATGAAAATCGGCGACACTGCTTCGAAGATATCGGCCTTTGATTTTCGTCATAGCAATCGTCTGCTCTGGGGGCCAGTGTATTAACACGCCTCCGCTAATTTATGCGACGACCTTGACCCTATGCAGCGGTCACATGATAAACATAGCTGGTTTCCAGGTCGAGGGAAATACAGTGATCGGAATCGGAATTTGACTCACTTTCCGTGGGAATTAAGCCATGAAACTTAAACACGAGTAAGGGATACCCATAACCTATAATCGTACCAAAAATGAAGAAGATCGGCTTGTCTGATTCACCGATGTAACCAAAACGG
Source organism: Alentia gelatinosa (assembly GCA_950022655.1). Taxonomy (NCBI): domain Eukaryota; kingdom Metazoa; phylum Annelida; class Polychaeta; order Phyllodocida; family Polynoidae; genus Alentia; species Alentia gelatinosa. The sequence goes on from OX465585.1 coordinate 66,635,548, forward strand.
TTCCCTGGTTACTTGATGGAACCTAAGGCAATTTGATATTTGTCGTAACGGCCGACAATTTTCGCGGCGATCTCCCGTGGCGCACTACGATCGTGACTATAGAACACCCGCCATCTTTTGTCTTCCAAAGTGTCGTACATTCGCTGTACGATCTTAGGGTATCGGTAATAACGATTGTCGTGACTGAAAAACAGGGCCCAGGGCCCAGGAGAGCGAGCCTTGTGGCCGCCATGCCTAGTTGGCGCTCAGACACAAGGTGTTAGAGGTTTATAACAAAATGACGAGTCGCGTAGTGAGTTTGGAAGAAGCTATAGGAGCAATAGCTTACAGCCTTTTGCAAAAAGGAAAAGGTGAAGGCATTGAAGGCTCCGCAAGCTTCCATAAGTATGGTTGACCTGCTGGGGACTTCAAAAACGGGTCAGTGGCAATGAGAGTGCCGCTGTTGAGCTCAATGTTTCCAGACTGCAGAGAGGTATGATGTCCAGTGGTTGCAAAAATTGAGAGAAGAAAAAAGCTGTCGCGGCAACTCCTGTTCGGTGGAGGAGACGATGAGATCCGGGCGGGGGTGTCTTCACGTCGTCAGAGAAAACACAGGCACAAGTGGTCGCATTGCTCCGGGGCACCTCACAAGTCGCACAGTTGACGCAAACGGAGTGAATGTAAGTTAGATCTAAACAGATTCCTCACAAAAGGAGATAGTTAAAAAAATGAATGTGAGCGTAAGATAAACTTCTTGACGCAGTTAACTATGAAACTGATGGAAGAAAACAAAGATGTAAAAGGTATCCTTATACATATTGCTTTTCTTTGCGAAAAAGCAGACAGTCTCACTTATATACGACCGTGTCGTTAGTGAAATATGATGCGGAGGTTCGCAAGAAAAGTGGTTAAAGATGGGTTGTCATGCTGCTCGGCTGGGAATCAAAAGTTAGCAACTGGCTTTCTCGGTGTTGATGCCACACGTGAGGTAGCAACACAGAAAAATTGTTGTCAGACTAAAAAGGTCACAAAGGTCAAGGGTAAAGAAGGTGAGACATTGCAGTGAATTAGTTAGCAGGAGGCTACTTGTTCTTTCAAGAGCTGCAAATACAACCACAGATGTGCTGCATGCGATGCTGAGCACCTGCCTTCTGAATGTGATGCACTACGGAAAATCAAGAGAAGTAAATAAAATACCAAATTTGGTTCTGTTGAAAAAATGGCAAGCCCTGTTTTAATTTTTTTAAATCCACTCATCATGTTGTGGTTTATCTGTTACCGAAAAGGTATTTTCAGCGGTTCATTGTGGCAATACCATTTTCAATACAGAGAGCTGTTTCAAAAGTCGAGTGAAGTCTCGCAAGCAGCACGTCGCATATCAAAACGTGAGGCTGGCAACAGCGAGCGACGCTTCAAGTGCCATTGTTTGCTCTCGCTTTGGCGGTGACTACTCTCGTTTAGCTCCCCCCCCCCCCCGACTACCCAGATATTGGCTGGGTTAAGTAATGCTGTGGTAGGTAATAGCTACGGTGGTGCACAAGCAGATTTTTCCGTTTTTGAAAAAGAAAGTGACCTTTGCAGTTGTTCTGGTTCTAGTGTGGTTATCGCTTATGATGGTAATGATAAAAAAGTTAAGGTGAATTTTTGTGGTTGCGATAATTATGATAAGACTGTGGAAAATGTCAATGTCATTTATCACTTTACTTCATTTACTTGCCAGAGTGTTGTGAATGTTGAGGAATATTGGTATTGCAGTGACGTAGGCCATGGTATTCATTACCCAGTTTTTGAAAATTGCAGGCAGGGCATTTGTGAGTGTACATATTTTTTCAACAATGAACCCATTCAGTTGTTACCGTGTAGTTCGCTTCAGCGTTTAATTCGCTAGAAAATCCGTCGGACAATGGAAGTTTGTCAAGTTTCAGTGTGTTAGATCCAGAAAACCGATCGGCCTATAAGTGTTCAAATTACGATTCTATTGAATCTGAACCGCTTCACACGGAGGTGTGCTCTAAAATTCACGAAGAATCCTGAGAAGAAAACGTTTCAGTAACAGATTCTAGCCCAGTATGCATTCATTCTCTAGGCACTGTTACAAAAAAAGATGGTTCGTTACGACCAATCACCGATTGTAAGCGCCCGTTTAGTGTCAGTATCAACAACAATATGGAATCGGTACCCCATCTTTCCAGTTCTAAAATGTGGATTTAGCTGGATATTGCAGTATTACCGACATCATAAGTGCAGGGCTGTACATATAAAGCTTAGCCATCAGGCGCTAACGGGGATTTACTTGGTGATTTCCAGATGATCGTGAGGTGATTTACTGTGCTAATCGCCTTTGCTTTGGTGCCAAAAGTAGTCCTTTTATATTTAACAGCTGTTCCGATTTTGTTGTGGAGTGTTTGTTGGGAACAGTTTGGTTTGATTTAACGTACAGTCAAGCGTTATAGGTCCTTACCAGACTTTCTCAAGGTTCTTTTACACCACAAGGGTGGTGATCGAATCTATGCGATGAATTTAGGTAGAAATCTCACCCCTACACATTTATCGAGGCGAGAGTTCTTTTACTTCGCACACCACATAGACATGGTATGAGAAGGATTGCCCTTTGATATAGCAGTAAATCACCACTGCTGGGGATGAAGGAGAAAAGTGGCCACAGTGGGACCTGAATAAACAAAGTCAAGTGCTCTTTACCACTGAGCTAACTCCCCACCCCAGTCGCTTTTGTTATGCTTGCGTGCAAGCATATCCGGTCTGCACCACAAGGAGGCAAGGGCGAACAGATTGGTAATTGCTGTCCTCCCCAGCAAACTGGACTGGGAAGTCTTGGAGTGTTTTGCTCTCCCTATCGGATACGTTGGATCATAAGAGCCATTTGGATTGCTCAATTCCTAGTGAGTTAAAGAAGTTAAAATAATTGGATTACAAAAAGAGCATGTGTATCTGGTCAGCCACGAGTAATTTGTGCAAGCTACTTTGTTGTATCCTTTGTACTTGTAATATGACTACCTTAATGTTAGCATTAGGATATTATATTTCATCAAAGACGCCAGAGGGAAACACTGTCGGCATTGTCCCTACCGCTAGGTGGCACCGCTTTTACTGCGCCTCCCGTATAGCAGCGAGCACGCTGATGGTCCGGTGTTGGACATTGTGAAATATGTTACTTATCATTATTATGATTGTTATGTGAATAAAGTTTGTGGTGCTCACCTCATCAGTAATTTGTGCAAGCTACTTCATTGTTGTCTCCTGTGTAATATATCTGATAGGTATGATGAAAGATATGGAAATCTTATTTGTAACTTATCATTCCAAGAAACTAACCTTAGGCAGCATGGTCTCCTCTTGCTTCATATCTTTCTGCAACTGGTCCTCAGCCAATGTGGGATCATATTCAGAAATGATGTTGCCTGAGGACTGACTCAAACTTCTTGAATTTTCAACATAGCTCACTTCACGAGCATATTTCTGTAATGAAAGAACCACTATGGGTCATAACATATGCTACACATAAATATCTCTGCATGTTAACTATCAATTTGATTAGTAGTTCAATGAATATGCAGAGAAGGTGTGACCCAGAGTTACAGCATAGTCCAGAAGTAAATGTACTAACCTCTGGAGTCGTCAACCTGTAGTGTTTTATAGGTGTTGTGATATCTTCTAGACAATGGTCTATCCCCTTCATAACACTGGAGGAAGTCCTACCCTTCACAGGGTCTGTGATAATGGGTGAGTGAGGTTCCTGGAAGGGATATAAGCAATTGTTTTCATAAGTATACAATATATTCATTAAGATAAATCTGGTCATATGGTCTGAGAAATTGGCTGTTTCAAAAACTTATTTAAATTTTAAAGCAATATTAGTGCAGCTTTATTAGATTAATGGTGGTCTGTCTGATATTCATTTACCTTCATTGTACTAAAGATTTGAAGGTATTTGTGTGTGCTGTGTAATAGTTACTTATGTTAAAATATCTGTGAGAGGGCTAGACTAAACGCCTTAACTTCAACATCAATTCACGACTTTGAACAAAGTTTGGGAGCAATGTTTCATGAAAGGTTTTATTCTTGGGATTCAAACATGGTCATATCCCCTAGGACTTGAGGATTTAACCCCTACAACAGGATTTAACCCCTACAACAATTTACGCAATTCAGATAATGAAACGATGAAAACACACACAATTGTGCGATAATATGATGAAGCCAATCAACGATTGCAACCAAATGAACCTAAATCACAAGTGTTGAACAAACAACGAGATGTCTTTGCATGAGCGGATGGTTGCACAAAAGAAATGCAGCGTGGAGAGTCTATGCGAAGTTGGGACCTGCTAAAACGTTGCTGCAGTGTCTCTCAAAGTTCACTCAACCTTCCCCCCTGTCCATCGGTTTGCTCCTACTAGTCAATCGTCTACATTGGCATGCACTCTCATTGTTCTCTCTCTGCTCCGGGCTCCAGGATCTCTCTCCAACCCTCCGAAACCTCACTTTTTATTTCAGTTTGCGTTCATTGTTCTCTACCATTGGCCAATTGCCTCAGGGCATGTTAGCTCACCAGGGTTAGGGGTTGGGGCGTGTTTTAGTCTTATTGGCTAGCTCTTCACGCGCCCATTCTGCTGACGTTACATAATTGGTTTGTTGGGGACACGTCCCCTACTGTTCTATCCCTTATCCGGTAACTGGCGTTCCTGGCTATCTGGTAACGGTTCTGATATCCTACTAACATTGTGTGAAAGCCTATGTATACACAAACTTTATACAATTTTAACATACTTACAATATTGCAAATGATGCTGACTAATACATATTAACCTACACGATTGCACTCAGTCCTAGACTCTATGATACCTAACGAAATCTAAACAAAATTCTTGTAGCCCAACTACAATATTTCACACTTTGCTTGGAAAGTGTTATGACAACTATGCTGGGACAGTGACTTGACCACTGGATTGAGTGACCTTCACCTTGCACCTTGATTGGGTTAGATCACCGAACAACTTGTTGATTGCTTTGGAGCAATTATGTTGCAGACAGACTGGCACCAACCACCTACCACAGGGGTATAAAAGACCAGCCAGAACCAGACTTCAGAGGAGATCCTCTCTCCCTGTAGAAGGTGTGGGACCGGGCTACCTCTACAGGAACCTCCCTCAGCTGGAGGCCCTGCTCCAGTAAATCCTGCTCCAGTGCCGCCACCTTCACCACCCCTCTACAGAGGGGCTACACTGTACCAGACATATCACCTGCGTGCTGTAAGCTGTGATAGGTATACACTTTGCCTGATTTTCTTATGTATATGTGGGGAGTTAAGGGGTGTTATTCAGATAGCCTTTCTAGTCTTCCTTTGATATATTACTGAGATACATTTAATGATTTTCAATGATGGAGTAAAAGTTTGTTTCACCATTTCACTGACCTATACCTCTTTTATTTTACAGCTCTACTTTGCTGATAGAAGTCCTGTCCTGTCCAGTCACTCAGACCAGAGGGCCAGACTATACATAATCACTACATATATTTACAATTTACATCTAAATAATTAAATTTCTTAAACCATCATCATTGTTTGTCCGTTTGTTGTCACTCTTTATACTAGTGAAAGAACTTGAATTCTTAACAACTATGTTCATGTACAAGAAAAGAAGGTGCAGGACCCCTGTATGGATACAACATAGGTTGAGTGATACTCACATCTAAGTAGGGGAAGGAGTAATCTTCATTGACTGAATCATCTGGGTATAGTGTAAGGACAGCGTAAGATAGAATCTCTACAGTGGATGTCTGCAAAAGGAAAGAGAACAAGGCATGTATGAGAAAAAATTCCCGTATATGAATTTCCTCCATAGAGTTCCAAATTACATATGCTTAAGGATCCTTATGCCTCTTCTCTAACCTGAGCCTAACGTTATTTGTCACACGAGCATGAAAAGTAAAAAGCACTTCTTCTTAAAAACAAAATGGAGAAGTTTGGACCTTGACCTTTGGTGGACATACTGTCGACATCATCTTTTCACGCAGCTCTACAGTTGGCTCAGCTGGGGTTGATTTGCTGGTGCTCGATGGGCAATACAGGTTGCCAACCACTGACAACGAAGACCTATCATACGGTTGGCTACATACACTCAAAATTCCCATTTAACTTAATGATGCTCAACACTTCAACCAAATGCTGAGTGCAACGGTAGTGGTAAACCAAGGATGAACCTTATTATATAGACAATACAACATGTCATCTGAAGACTTTACCTTTGGTGAACATACCGTTGACGTCTAATTTTCAGGCGGCTCTACAGTTGGCTCAGCAGATAAGCAATACAGAGGGTCCTCGAACACCGGCCACCAAAATACCTTGGTGAGATTTACTCTTGATGTCGGTGAACGAGGCTTTGCTGCTACTACGTCTTATCACCACCGCTTTGCGACCACAAATAGTCTTACTCTTGATGTCATATTTTGAAGTGACTCTACCGTTGGCTTGGCAGGGGTCGATGTGCTGGTGCTCGATGGGCAACACCGGGTTCAAACCACTGGCAATGAAGACCTCTCAAAAGTGGATGTCTGCAAAGATGGGACATGTGTATGTATGATAGGAAATGCCTCCATAGAATTCAGATTAACTTGAAAGCAAAACTCTCAGTTTCATGTGCATATGAAAACATGCTTGTGAATATTTTGTTCAAAAGAGTTGAGACTGACATACATCCTATACATCCCTATTGTGACCATTTTGTATCAGTTTCTATGCAAAGAGATTAATAATCTAAATTGTCCATATTTTTTAGTACCAAAAACACAGCATTAAGCCAGTCATCCATTTTGTAGCAGTTCCTCCCTGTCTTGATGTTGACTGTATGGCAGCCATGTAGTGAATGGCATATCTACCCTCATTATCACTCACTCTAGTTCCCAGTCTGGCCATATGGGGGCAGGGCGCTCTCACATGACACTGACACCTGAGTTGTGAGTGACATGAGCGGCCCTCCTGCCATGTGTGACAGACCGGAACAAGACTGGTCAACCCCCATTGGCTGTGGCTCCCACAGCAAATCCCAGGACAGAGATCACAAGCTTACCCTAAACTCAGATGCCACCTGCTTTGTGTCTATAAGCTGGACGCACTTGTCCAAATAAATCAATTAAGTTCTTGATATTAGTAGTACATGGTACCTCTGTGTTTGAGTTCTTACTCCCCTCTTCTTAAGGTCTACACCCAGGGTGGCCACGCAGATTCATTTAGAAATTCCCTCTGTTTTCCCTGTTCCTGCACAAATTTCCCTGTCACCATTTTCCAAACATCTTGTCAGTTTTGCATGGTATCTTTGGGGTTTTAAATAATGTTCCATGTCATACAGAGTGGATACCATAGAGGAAACCTATGAGAGTTTAGGGTCTGAGCTTTTATTATCCATCGTATACAAAGCCCCCATTGAAAATGCATGGGAACTCAGTAAACCACTACCCATTGTATAAAACCTGTCAGATACCATAAATGTGGTATACGGATTCAAACCTGTGGTATACGGCCTCAAAACCATGGTATACGGAGAAAATAGTCTCTTTTGCTATAGAGCAAAGAAATAGTTCCTATTGTTATACCCGTTAATATGGCAATTACTGGGTTTAATGTATACGAAAAGATCGATAATAAATGCAATAAACGATGATTTTGTGGACAGGCGGCTCTGTAAAACATTCGCGGTTGACCTCGTAATACACTCGCTAGCGCTCGTGTATTACTACGCGTCAACCTCTCGTGGTTTACGGCCGCCTGTCCACAAAACCATCGATTATTGCCCATGTATCCCATCGAGTTTGAATCACGTAGTAATTCACAAGGCTTCACACGAGATGGGATCTAGCTCTGACACTAAACTAGAATAGGTTTCTGAATTTATCTCACCCTTAACATTGACAAATGGGCTATCATTTGTGACATAATCCCCCATTGGATATTTTTCTAAACGGTGTTAGATACAAGTTCCCAATGTTAAGTCTATGGAAAAAAAATACCTGGGGTGAGATAAATATTGATAAGACTTTATATTTTTCCCCAATGTTTTTGTAAGCTTTTGGAGACTCCTCTTGTATCAGCCTCTAACTCACTCTAAATTGCAGGTACTAGTACAAGACTGGGCCCTGTTTTTAGTCATGACAATCGTTCATATAACGACACTTTCCAGGCGTCAGTGTCCTACAGACGTACGATCGTAGAATATCGGCCAACAATCAGCTGTCTACAACACGTAGGGCGGTTTGAGGTATAGTGACAATCGTAGGGTATCGTAGGAACATTTGTCGGCCAAGGTGTCGCAGCCCAAGACAAATGTGGACATGTCCTACACCCCTGTGAGAGCAGAAGGAGGGGGAGGCGTTCAGTAAACAAAGCCGCTGCGACCCCCGCCGCCCGCTCGCGCGCAGGACAGCAGACAGATACAGACGTGTAATAAAGCTACAGAAGGAACCCAATCGTCTCTCTCTTCTATTAAGGCACTTTCTGGTAGTTCACACTATCGGATCGTGTTACTATGGCGTTCTTGGCAGGCCCTGGGAAACCTGTCCAAATTTATACCGTGTATTACCCAAAATGAACTATATGTGACCTAAAAATAATCCTTAGTTATGAAGACGTGGCTAAAACACCTCAACAACAAGCCGATAACCCCCCCCCCCCCCCCCCGATCAGTGAATCTTTAGAACATAACCAACCTAAATCTAACGTTCACTTTCAGGATGGCAAAGGGACGCAACCGGCGGCCCCCCCATCGCTACCCCTGGTGGTCGCGACTATCTGGAAGCAATCCAAAGTATGTCTCAGCACGGCGATGCGTTGCAATATACGATCGGACTGGCTTCTAGCCCTGGGTGAAGAGAACCTCATCACACCGTGGGCTGCAGGAAAGGGTGACCTTCCACAGTATATATCCGAGGAAACAGAAATTGTCTCCATGATCGCAAACAAACGTCGCACCCTGGCCCTGGAAATACAGTCCATGGTCGCGTCTTTCCTAGCCACAAAGGCGGAGAGCGAACGCTCGCAAGGAAATACGCTCCTGGCAACAACGAGCACCTTGGCACAGAACGACCCCCCGGCCTTGGAGAGGGCCATAGATGCCACTTGCGGCATGATAGGTCGTTCCAAGGCTATGCTCATACGCGAACTGTCCTTCAAGAAAGAACTCATGTCCGCGCGACAGTTGTCAACTGAACAATGGGCCAATATAGCCCGAGTACAAAACTTCATGGGTGGTGGACAACAACAACAACAAACATCTGTAAACCAACCCCCTACCTCAGCAAATAGCCAGGACAACCAAACACCGGCCCGGCAGAGGACCAACTTTGGATTATTCCACGTGAGAGACACTCGCCCAACACAGCCGCCGAAAACCACGGGTTTTGGAGCACCCCGCCAGACCACGGGACAACGTCCCAGGTCAAGGGAGGGGAGAGGCCCCCGCAATGCACGCTGGGAAAACCAACAACAACCAAGACAGAACAACCGCAGGAGAGACAACGTCCCCTCACCTCGTCCATCGTCGACTTCTCTGTCGTCTGTGGACCTAAGCGCCCGAGAAAGGGCCATCATCAGGGCCCTGAGAGACCCGGCTCAGAAATTCTAAGCAGTTCTCTCGACACAGATGCAGATACACCTGAGCCGGTCAACCTCTCTCCACCAGACTTTGTGGATTTGTTTCGAGAGACTGATTGTTGTGACCTGCATCATACAAACTCGAACGAGTCTGTTTCCTCTCCATTGTTTATACCACTGAATTCAAATGAAATTTCCAATCGAAATAACAATAACACCTTTGATAATATGAGCGATGTTTTGATTAAAGATCCTGAATTGTATTCAATCTTGTGTTTCCTTCGTACTTACAAAATTAAGCAGAAGAACACTGTGGTCAACCTCTCGACTCGCGAGCTGACCACCCATGAGCAGGAAGTTTTGGCCAAAGGCCTAAACTTCTGCCCCACCCCGGGGGAACCTGTCCTAGGCGAAAAATATGATGACTTAGACAAATTCCACAACAAATTGAGATGGAAACACCATTTTGCATCTCAACCGAACACGCTTGGACCTGGTACTCTAGAAACTCTAGTTAACAGATCCAAGGTGCTCAGGCCCGAAAAATTGAAATGGGCCCCACCGGGTAGCTCGGCTCTAGAAACGTTCATCACTCTGAACGAGATCGAACTATTAAAAAGTGTCACTATCAACCCCAATCACCGTAACCTTCCGAGAGAAGAAAAATCTGCTCTCAACCAACTGATAAACTCATTACCATCAAACCAGCGGATAAAGGTGGCGCGGTAGTAGTCATGAACACTCATGACTACATCAAAGAGGCCCTGTCCCAGCTGAACGATAGAAAATTCTACCGATCAGTGGACCGAGACCTTACCAACGAACACTGTTGCAGAGTAAACTCTTTCCTCATTGGTCTACACCAGAAAGGAGAGATATCGGGGCGCATACTCAAATTGGTAACCACCGATAAGGGTAAGACCCCGCACTTTTATCTTCTACCGAAGATACACAAGACGATACACCCCCACCTGGGAGACCTGTCGTCTCAGCGAATTCCTGTGCTACTGAGAAAATCTCAGGTCTTGTTGACCTCATTCTGAGACCAATGGTACCCAGAACCATGTCCTACCTAAAGGATACCTCCCATTTCCTTTACAAACTCTCCACCCTCAATGCAAAATCCCGAAGGGGGCCCTCCTAGTGACAGGGATGAAAGTTGGGACTGATGAAAAAGTCGGAAACAAAAACACAAAAAAAACTGGGGCGTATTCGGGGGGGGGGGGGGCGACCCCCCCTCCCCCCCCCCCCCCCGTGCCGTCAAACAAAATTTCGGCACTTGACGGAACTCTGACGGCAGTGTCAACGGCCCTTGGCGCGTTTAACTGCCGCCAAAGTACTGACTGGAGGTTTATACGCTGTTGGTGAGAGCCTGCTGCCAGAATTTCTTGGAATTTAGTTTTATTTTCTGATTTTCATACTTTGTTAATGATCATATTTCGAGATGCAGAAATTTTCTGATTTCCGTCAATTGTCGGCAAACTTGCATCCCTGTAGTGACCTTAGATGTCAGTGCCTTATACACTAACATCCCGAATGAGGAAGGCCGTAGGGCGGTTGGCCGGTGGTTGGCACTTTTCCGACCAACAGCTCATATACAACGGAACACACCGCAGAACAGCTCAATTTTGGAGCTTCTTCAAATGGTTCTTGAGCTGAACAACTTCAGCTTTAATGGTAGCCATTACCTCCAAATCGGGGGCACTGCCATGGGCACACGAGTAGCCCCTACCTTCACCAATCTGTTCATGGCAGACTTTGAGGAGAGATTTGTATATCCCTACAGTCACCAACCCCTCCTCTGGACCAGGTTCATTGATGACATTTTCATGGTCTGGCAACATGGCAGGGATGAATTAAACCAATTCATCCATCACTTGAACACTGTGCACCAAAGCATCAAGTTCACCAGTGAGATATCCGAGATGACAATTCCGTTTCTGGACACTAGGGTTATGGTGGAAGGTGACTCACTAGTCACGACTCTATACAACAAACCAACCGATGCCAATTACTACTTACATTACAGTTCGGCACACCCCCCTCATTGTCGTAAGGGAATCCCTTACGGACAATTCCTACGGATCCGCAGGATCTGCAGCAGACCTCAGGACTATTTAGAAAATGCCCTGATCAAGGCCGCCCATTTCATCCGGAGGGGATACCCTCCATCTTTGGTCTCCGAGGGCCTAATAAAGGCCTTCCGAAGACCCAGACCAGACCCGGCCATCTGGCCAGGACCAGGTAAGGAGGACAATTCCTCCCCCCCGACTGTACTAGTCACCACTTACCACCCCACATTCAATGGGGTGAGAAAAATAGTACAATCAAACTGGGACATACTGTCCCGTTCCGCAAAAACACAATCCCTTCACAGTGTCACGATCCAAAATATCGGTATGTTAAACATACAGATTATATCCCTCGGCCTTATGGATCAAGCCGGCTGCGTGTCACGCCGCGTGAGGTAATCCCCCTTGGTTAAGATCAATACGGGTTGCCCCCACGCGGCTGAGGCGCAGCATATAATCCTGATCTTGACATACTCGAGTCAGTCCGGTCAGAGAGCGCATTGTAACACCATCTGCAATAAAGCTTGTAACGGGACGAAGCCTTGGAGTCACTCATTTAGTTTACTAGTCTCACAGATAGTAACACTGGTGGAGAACTCCTAAGACTTCCGGTACAAACATCTCCCGCAGGCGCGCAAAAATATTGCTAAAACACCATCATTTAGCACCCATGTCGAACACGCCAAACCTGCGACGGTCAGTCAGAAAAGAAAGACCAAGCACGTCTTCACAACAGCCGCCAGCCTCCAACGAAGACGATACCAAGCCGTCAGAGGCAACCAACACCTTCGCAGCAGAATCCCGGCAGCCTGAAACTACCACCACTGAGGTAATATATCCGAAACTGCCGCCGCTCCACGGAGACGACACCGTGATTCTGCTGGACGAAACCCGGCCGGAAACCCCGACTGACCAACCAATACTCGGCTCTGACGCAGACATGGCAGACACAGACAGCCTCCGTTCCGAAATGGCGGATCAAAAGAGAATAATCGAGAGACTGTCTACAGAAAACGCCAAGCTGATGGCAGACCTCCGTAACGCCAGGTTTGTGAGTCAGACCATTCCAGCAACTTTGACCTCTAACATGAACATTCCGGCTCCACATATAGAGTCACCACACACCCGGCCCGCACCCTATCATGGTGGACAAACGCACACCATGTACAAAGCACCAGAGCCGTTCTCTGGCCCAACCGCGTACAGATCGGCGCAGTCATTCGTGCGTGACTTCAGATCCTATTCTGATCACGCATATGCACACGCCTCGCCGTCGGACCGGGCCTGCGCTATGTACGGCTATTTGCGTGGGAAGGCCGCGCATTGGTACTCTACCAACGTGATCGGGACCAGCTTAATCACCACCCCCGACGCCGTGTTTCACCAGTTCTGCAAATACTTCGCAGAAGACGACAGCGAGACGGCGCAGGAGGCGTACAGGGAGAGACGCCAACAGGATGACGAGCCAGTGGCCAAATATATCGACGACATGGCTCTCCTCCTCACCACCTCCACCCTGTGCGAAACCGCTAAGCTTGACGTGATAATAAACGGATTGTCACCCTCTCTTGCTGGCATTGTGCGTCTGCACAAACCTAAGACTCTGCACCAACTCACGGAGACGGCGCGCATCCAGCAGGAAATCATGAGGTGCAAGACGGCCGACATCTCAGCAGAGCTCAAACAGCTCACACTGAACTACGTCGGCAAACAGTCAAGCCAGCGGGACCGATCAGGCAGCAGAGACCGCTCGTACCAACGCGGTCAACAAAACCACCGAAGCCGTCATGACTCGAGGGGCAGGGATTCCTCTAGGCAGCGGTACCCGCCACGCAGTCGCGAACAGTCGCGCGACCGCGATCAACAGCGCTATCGCTCCTACAGGGAGTCCTCAAGAGACAGAAGGCCCCCCTCTAGAGATCGTCAACGCGACCAACGACCCGCCTCCCGTGACAGAGACGATCGTCAAGCCAGACCGCGATCCCGCGACTACAGTCGGCGCGACTACAGTCGCAGCAGTAGCCGTGACAATCAGCGTGATCGCAGCCCAGCCACACCCGGCGTGAGCTGGCACGACGAAAAATAGGACCGCCGTGGTCACTCTAAAAGCCCTGAGAGTGTCCGAACGACGAGCCTTCAATCCATCAACCGCCCCACGACAATGCAGAACATGACCAACAACAATGACGACAAGGACTCCGATAGCCTACATCACATAGCCAAAGACACTAAAAGTGCACATGAGCAACCGCCCGCCATCAACGCCGACGACTTCGGCACCAACCTCACCACATCCGACTCACCTTCAAAATCATACCCTCTCTCTCTAATAACGAGAGGAAAAGGTAAGTCTGAACGTTTATTGATACGCCTAATTAACGGTTGCATCAACATCGATTTTCCCCCAATAACTGTTCCAGCTCTAGTAGACACAGGAGCAACGGTCTCCTTCATTTCCAAAAAACTGCTTCACACACTAAAACAAGCAGGTTACGTGAAAGCAACACAGAAAATACATGACAGAGTCATTCTGGCAGACAACAAAGTCTATCACATTCGGCAAGCAGCTTTAATCAGCTTCAAAATTCAAAACCACACATACACCTTCCATTTCAGGGTTCTACCTCAGCTAAGCAGACCGCTAATCCTGGGGATAGACTTTCTACGCTCAGCTGAAGCAACCATCAATTACTGTAAAAACACTGCCCCCAAAGAACACCCTATCAGATCACTATCAACACTAACCCTCCCTCCTCTCTTGGAAACGATTTGCTCAGCCAAAATCAACGCAGCTCAAAGCTTGAGCCACACTGTCGGCACAACTGAGAGCTACGTGCTGAACCCCAGGGCGCTAACTAAACACGCGTTAGTTGCGCCCTGACCATGCAATCATATCCCTGTGATTCTGTTTAATCCCTCCCACAAACACATCACGCTACCTAGAGGCTCAATGCTCTCCATTCCCATAAACAAGGTGATATTACCAGAAAAACGTGTACGTTTCTCCAGCACAAGTATCACCCGCATCTTCAACCATGATCAGCCAACAAGCCATGACCCAATCCTCCTCACAAAACCAATTCCAATTCTAAAGAATGCTCCCCAAACTAAGGGTCATAACACTAGAATTCCGAAACCCAAACCCAGCAAGGAAGACAACTTCCACGTGTTAGCTGTTGCCACCAGGCAAGGCGCGCGCAACGCACCGCCCCGCGCCCCAGCCCCCGCCCCCACTCCAGCCGCGGCACGTGTGAAAGCACCCCGCCTCCGCACCCCCATAGCCCGCGCTAGAGCATCAAAGAGACGAAAACAGATCTACCCTCAGTTCACACCTCTAGCCAACAAGGCACTAACACGTCTCCTCTCTCTCTTCCCCACCGAACCTGGTCACGCCCAGATCAAAGACGTGCAATCTAGAGACACCTTCTGTCGCGCAGTCTACGATTATATAACCAAACACACTCTTCCCGCAAATCAAACTCTAAGCAGGCACATCCTTCTGACACACGACCAGTTCATCGTTTTCCAAGGTATACTGTTTAGAGCCACTAACTTCAAAAGCCATTCCACACCACCTAGCATTCAAATAGTAGTCCCTCAAAGCTACACCCAAGACGTTATCAAATCCGTTCACGATAGCCCACTCGGTGGACATTTGGGACTACCACGCACCTTTCCCTCAATCTCTCGTTCCTTTTACTGGCCAACTTCATTTTCAGACACAAGAGACTACATAGCCACATGCCATAATTGCCTAACATCAAAACGTATTCCCAAGAAATTCACACCCCCTCTTACACTCAGAGACCCCACACCAACCACATTTACACGCATCTCGATGGACACCATCGGCCCTCTACACACATCCACATCAGGTTCAAAATACATACAGGTAGTCGTTTGCTATGCATCCCGCTACGTTATAGCATCGGACACGAACAGCATCAATGCAGCACAAACGACCCAGTAACTTTTCAACAAAGTATTTTGCATACACGGCATACCATCCCACATCTACACTGACAACGGTTCAACCTTCACTTCTAACACCTTCAAAACATTTTGTAATGCACTCGAGTTCATCAAAAACACAGCAGCACATACCACTCACGTACCCAAGGCCCAGTGGAACGCTACAACGCTTCCATACAAGCATGCCTAAGAACGTTTGTGGATTCCTCACAAAACGACTGGCCTTCATTTTTGCAAGCCATTGTTTTCAGTTTAAATAATACTTCTTCAGCTTCTTTAGGTTACAGCCCTAACATGGTAGTCTTTGGAAAAACAGCACCACCTCCAGTTGAAAATCTAAAACATACTCTCATGAAAACCAGCTTTCCAAACGTTAGATCACTTATGCTATCAATGAACCAAAAGAGGCAAAAAGCACTACAGGAAAGCATGGTCACTTTAGCAAGATCACACGCCAAAATGAAAGCCAGGTTCGACAAATCGGCATCTTTGCAAAACTTCAAAGAAGGCGACATCGCCTATCTCCAAATTCCTACTCTTTTAGTAAAAAGAACCTCCAAGAAATTACAGAAAACATTCACTGGCCCATACCTCATTACTAAATTCACCACATGAAACACATGCCACCTGAGAAGATTATCAGATGGCAGAACTACCACCAAACCCATTCACATAGAAAGATTAAAAGTCCCCCACCCCCGCGATAAAAGCTTTCTGCAACGCCTGAAAACCGGCAGACCCCCTCCCACCATCCAATAGCTACAGAATTTGCGAGCGCGCTGAGCCCAGAAACATCGCTGGCCTAGGCCTCGGCCTTAAGCCATAGCGCCCCCGCATGACTCACCCTGACAACCGTAATCAACAGAACTCAACATAGGACACCAACATAACACTTTACGCAACACAGCACACACCGCACCACTCACCAATCAACATCTTACGTAACGAGGCACGCAACACGCCTCCCCGCATTCACACGAGATTGAGACTGTTCCACATCGCATGGTTACCGTTACGTGTTTGCGCCAAACAATGGCGTCGAACAGCTTGACATTGCGTAAGGTGACGGATGAACACCACTCAACCTCGGGATTTAGGCAAACCCTCATAATGAGGTGTGCACACGTTGCGTAACGGATCAATGTGTAGGCAATATCGTGACCAGCTGCCCTAATCAACCAGGATTCACTGCCATTGGCGTCCATAGTTACGGGATCCTGTCAGGACCCGCAGGTCATTACGTCGGAACCCCCCTCTGTGAGCATGCGTCATCAAGGCGCGCACTGCCACAGAAACTCGCCGAGTGAACGGGCTTACTCAGTCAGGTGCTTAGCTCCCACTCTGATTCCCGTTCCACGAAAGCCAGTAACCGACTAGACCGCATTGTCTAAAGACTATCAGCACCGACGACATGGCATTTCTGGCCTTAGCGGCAATTATAAGGTTGGTCACAAGCCCATTCCATAGCTTTGATTCTGCCCGACGAGGCGTGTCTCAGTTTAACACTGTAGACACCAGTCTTTGCTTCATCACTTAGCCTTACAATATATTTCTAAGCAGCGTAATGATTTCCTAACGACTAACGACTTCAATCACATCACAGTTACATTATACCCACACCAAAAGCATTCCCCTCTTTTCAGTGTACTACACTTCTCATCAGCACTGGACTCGGTTGTGTCAAGACCAAACTTCGGAATAACATTCCACAAATTGCCAAAAACATTATTAACAGGCCACAGGCAAGCCTCCCTGGTCCTTACCATTGATATATCCCATCTCAACTCACCCTCACCACCCCTTCTTATATCACCCATTCTTAACACAAACCTTTCCACTGATCCCATCCTATCCACTAATGCTAAGAATATTGATAATGCCTCTTCCACCCTCTTCCACACAATCCTCACCCTGCACAAAGAGATTGACAGCTACCGTGAAACAAACCACTCACGCACTCGCCGCGCGCTGATCCAGCCTTTAGGTGACATTTTGTCAGACTTTATTGGCACAGCCCGGCAGCCTGACGTGGACTGCGCAAACGAGCATCTAAAATCAGTAGAGCTCTATCTATCATCTGGCGTGAGGAATGAGAGACAACGCGACCGCGTGCTCCTCAAGCTGTCGCATCTCACTGCGCAGCTCGTCAAAGAGGCCTCACACCAGACCGCAGTCAATCTCCTCCTTCTGAAAAACCTCTCCTACACGATCGCATCTATCGATGACGATTTTCACATTCTTCTTTCTAACCTCCACCTCAGCACTCACGCAACAAAAGAAGCGACATCCCTCTTCACTACAGCGCACACACAACTCACTCTACTCTCCAGACTACTTACCACACTAAAACAACTCGCGATCGACCTTTCGGAATTACAGTCTTCGCAACTTCCCCGATCTTTAGTTTCTCCCACACTACTAGCAGAATCGCTCGATCAGCTAGCTTTAGACCTCCTCAACAAAAATTCGGATTTTTCCATTCTCACCTTACCACAATCCTTTTACTACTCCCAACCTATCGAATCCTTTAGCCTAAAAGAAGACCTCATCACTATAGAATTCGAAGTCCCAATCGTATCCAGACCCTGCACCTACTCCATTTATAAATTAGTTTCTCACCCTATACCTTTCGACACTGTTCATCAAAACCGCTCCGGTTTCACACATCTCAACAACATTCCTCCCTACCTCGCAATGAACTCTGCAGACATGACATTTGTGGAGTTAAGCGATTTAGACTTATCTATGTGCACATCCCGCACAATCTACAACTGTCCACTCCCCCTTCCCATATCTCACATTTCAAAACCTACCTGCACACTAGCGCTCTTCCTCAATAACCCGCGCCGCGTCTCAAGCCTTTGCACTTACAGTGTTAAACTGCTTGACGCACCGCCACCCTCTATCCACCCTTTATCTCCTGATACCTTCCTTGTTACAACACCACAGACGCATGCCGCCCTCACGCTCTAACACCCTAGTGCGAACATCCGTACGCAGCCCCTCTTACGCAATCGTAAAGGTACCCTGCGGATGCACTCTATCCATTAACAATCGATTACTTGTTTCACCCTCCACCTCTTGTGAATCCAAACCCACCACCCAAATCTTCTTACACACCCTTAATTTACCCGTAATTTCTTGCTTCCGACCGCCACCGCCGTCCTTCAAAGGCGACTCACTTCTCACCTTTCCTCCGAACGTTCATTTACCTCTAATTAATAAAGCACAATCAGACGCAACATCTCGCTCTGATTCACTGTATAAAAGCCTTTCAGACCTTAAGACACTCACTCAAGCCCTCACCTCCGCAGACAACTCTAGCTACACACTGCACTCGATCTCAGAACTCCTACGTCCAGCCACTTTACACCCGCTTTTCGCAGCTTCTTCTACCATCTTAAGCGCGATAGCCCTTCTCCTCTCTATATACACATTGTTTAAACTCTCCGCACTTTCTCCTCTACTAACAATGCCCACCCTATCCTCCGCCGCTCTGGATCTTGACGCCTGGATGGACAGAATGTCCAAACTCAACGAAAAAGAGGAACAGGTCGAATACAACACCGCCCGGCCACCATATGCCAGCCCAACGACCAGAGCCCCGCCCACCTACCTTAACTCTTATATCTCCTCCCCCCTCATCCGTATCATTCTTATAGTCATTCTCGGAATGATACTTTCCCGAATCCTACCCGCCTTGTGGCGCCGCTTGAAATCATTCAAAACGCACCACAAGCAGTCCCCCACCATCCATGCTGATGTATGTTGCCAAAGCTCCAACCTCATATACTGCATCATATGCAAACACTGTACAAAACAGTATGTAGGTCAAACGAAACGTCGACTCATGGACCGATTTCAGCAACACTTTTATCGGATCAAGTACGGCCTGTTGGAAACAGACATGGGCCACCACTTCAACACGGATGGGCACCACGGCCTTACCGATGTAAGTATCCACATTGTAGATTTCATTCACTGCTCTCCGCACTAGGAGGCAGCACAAACTCTCCGCAATACCATAGAGAGGAATTGGATGTTCAGACTTCGAACACAAATCCCATATGGCTTAAATCTAATAGATGCACCCAACTACTAGTAGCCTATCTCCCTTCCATACCAATCTGGTCGTGATCCACTAGCCTCGTCGAATTTTTTTTTAAATAATCCTCAGAGCCTGCAGTATTGCTTTTTTTAGGTTCGGAATCGTTTATCTTCAATAGAGCCTTGGGCAAATCATTGCCTAGATATGTTGACAACTCGGCGGCTGCCTCTGCAACACGCGCAACATTATGCAGCCAAAATGAACTGAGACACCAAATAAAAAGTGAAATGCGGAAGAAAGCCCTGGCAAAACACTGGGTCTATTCATTTATCTCACCCCGGTATTTTTCTCCATAGGCTTAACATTAGGAACTCGTACTCCACGGCCGTGAGGTTCGTGTATCCAATACTCAATGGCTAATTTGGTGATTCATTTTATCAATAAATAATGTTATACGGGGTGAGATAAAATCAGAAACCCACTCGATGACAATAACTTGGGGTGTACTCCACCTCGCTTGACTGCAGAGTAATTCACTCAGCTTCGCTTCGTGAATTACTCTGCAGTCAAACTCGGTGGAGTACGGACCAAGCTATTGTCATCTCGTGGGTTTCCTTCTAAGTACTAATAAAACTCAGAGAAACGTGAATACCGGCCCGCGGTCCCGCCTGAACTGCCATGGATCAGTCAGCGCTAAACCACAGTCGCCGCCGGAATACATTTCTCGGTAGCCTCGACAGCCTCGACAGCCTACTTCAGATCGGAATTTATTCTATACTATATCAAATGAAATCGAATTTGCCGCGAAGAATTCTCCATGTCTAATATGCTTAATGTACCAATTTCTTAATTTTCTTTTGAGCAATGTTCACATGAGAAACCCGTCCATTGAGTATAGAACCGACAAAAGTTGTACACTTGTCGTAATGGGTGACACTTTCAGCGGCGATCTCCCGTGGCGTGGTGTGACACTCTCTATAGAATACCGGCCATCATTTGTCTTCCCAATTCGCTGTGCGATCTTAGTGTATCGGTACTAGCGATTGTCAAGACTAAAAAACAGGGCCCTGAATGGCCTCCAACCTCCCCTTTTATAGCCACCAGAGACTATATATACTTATATCATATATAATATTCAATTGATAAATTTTGCACTTCATTATTGTTGTGTGTAGTAAATGGTATCTGAAAGCCAGATGATACCGAACATTTCACATGATTACTAAACTAACCACTTTACCTGGCATTTTCTCCATACACTTGTGTGATTAAAAAATAAGAGAAAAAAAAACCAAAAAGTTAAAACACTATTTGTACACTTTGCTAGACCCCTCTCTTACAATGAAGATGATGATAAAATAATGATGTAAATACATATGTACATTAACACACTACTAACAGGCTTATTGATATCTGTTGCAGCACTCACCAAGTGACATCATGGAGAGGTCATGGATAACATGACCAACTAGTCTGGTTATCCACTCACTCTGAATATGTCCTCACGGGCCAGCATCTTTTTCCATATAGTTTGACTTCTTAGAACAGCCATCACTTTGCCATTGGACCTGAGCTGAATGCCTGTGTTATCCAGGTCAAGGCTGAAATACCATTACCATATCAAAAGCTATTTATCTGCATGGATCTTCATAAAATGAGGAGGATACTGCCTCTATTCCTTAACCCTTTAACAGCAGCATGATGCCTCCAGGCATTCCCCTGGCTACGGCAGCATGATGCCTCCAGGCATTCCCCTGGCTACGGCAGCATGATGCCTCCAGGCACCTTGCAGGCATCATTGATATTAATGTACAAAATTCAATAAATAGAAGAATAATTGTTCAAATTGAAAGGAATTTTGACAAAGTATAAGAGCCATATCAACCTTTGATTTGGTATAACAAAATATCATCAGTTACCAAGGTAATTTACTCAAATCACATGACATATCATGTAACATTGCTATTTCCCCTTTATAGCCACCAGAGACTATATACACTTATATCATATATAATATTCAATTGATAAATTTTGCACTTCATTATTGTTGTGTGTAGTAAATGGTATCTGAAAGCCGGGTACTGGGCAGGGAGTGGGTGGTGGGCCGGGTACTGGGTGGGGAGTGGGTGGTGGGCTGGGTACTGGGTGGGGAGTGGGTGGTGGGCCGGGTACTGGCGGGGAGTGGATGGTGGGCTGGGTACTGGGTGGGGAGTGGGTGGTGGGCCGGGTACTGGCGGGGAGTGGGTGGTGGGCCGGGTACTGGGTGGGGAGTGGGTGGTGGGCTGGGTACTGGGTGGGGAGTGGGTGGTGGGCTGGGTACTGGGTGGGGAGTAGGCCGGGTACTGGGCAGGGAGTGGGTGGTGGGCTGGGTACTGGGCGGGGAGTGGGCCGGATACTGGCGGGGAGTGGGTGGTGGGCCGGGTACTGGCGGGGAGTGGATGGTGGGCCGGGTACTGGGTGGGGAATGGGTGGTGGCCTGGGTACTGGGTGGGGAGTGGGTGGTGGGCTGGGTACTGGGTGGGGAGTGGGTGGTGGGCCGGGTACTGGGTGGGGAATGGGTGGTGGCCTGGGTACTGGGTGGGGAGTGGGTGGTGGGCCGGGTACTGGGTGGGGAATGGGTGGTGGGCTGGGTACTGGGTGGGGAGTGGGTGGTGGGCCGGGTACTGGTGGGGAATGGGTGGTGGGCCGGGTACTGGGTGGGGAATGGGTGGTGGGCTGGGTACTGGGTGGGGAGTGGGTGGTGGGCCGGGTACTGGTGGGGAATGGGTGGTGGGCCGGGTACTGGGTGGGGAATGGGTGGTGGGCCGGGTACTGGGTGGGGAGTGGGTGGTGGGCTGGGTACTGGGTGGGGAGTGGGTGGTGGGCTGGGTACTGGGTGGGGAGTGGGTGGTGGGCCGGGTACTGGGTGGGGAGTGGGTGGTGGGCTGGGTACTGGGTGGGGAGTGGGTGGTGGCCTGGGTACTGGGTGGGGAGTGGGTGGTGGGCCGGGTACTGGGTGGGGAGTGGGTGGTGGGCTGGGTACTGGGTGGGGAGTGGGTGGTGGGCCGGGTACTGGGTGGGGAGTGGGTGGTGGGCCGGGTACTGGGTGGGGAATGGGTGGTGGGCCGGGTACTGGGTGGGGAGTGGGTGGTGGGCTGGGTACTGGGTGGGGAGTGGGTGGTGGGCCGGGTACTGGTGGGGAGTGGATGGTGGGCTGGGTACTGGGTGGGGAATGGGTGGTGGGCCGGGTACTGGGTGGGGAATGGGTGGTGGGCCGGGTACTGGGTGGGGAGTGGGTGGTGGGCTGGGTACTGGTGGGGAATGGGTGGTGGGCTGGGGAATGGGCGGGGAGTGGGTGGTGGGCTGGGTGGGGAGTAGGTTGTACGCTGGGTACTGGCGGGTAGAAGATTGTGAGTACTGGCCGGGACCATGGCAGCAGAACCTGGAACGCTGCTGCTCGCCGTGCCCGCGTTCGTCCTGCCTCCACCAGCCAATCAGCGCGCTTCGGGGTCGTGATAGCGAGACTGCGTCCGTGGAGCGGGCGGCGGGCGGCGGGCGGCGGGCGGCGGGCGGCGGACGGCGGGCGGCGGGCGGCGGGCGGCGGGCGGCGGACGGGGGACGGCCGGGGGACGGCGGGCGGCGGGCGGCGGGCGGCGGGCGGCGGACGGGGGACGGGGGACGGCCGGCGGACGGCGAACGGCGGGCGGCGGGCGGCGGGCGGCGGGCGGCGGGCGGGGGACGGTATATTGCGGGCGGCGGGCGGCGGGGGGCGGGCGGCGGGCGGCGGGCGGGAGACGGTATATTGCGGGCGGCGGGCGCAGGGCCGTGGGCGGCGTGTCAGACGGCTGGAGACAAACCGGGCGCCAGTCGGAGAGGACAGCATCACGGATAGGAGTGTCACGGAGAAGGCGCCCTGCAGCAGGAGGAGGAGCAGGAGGAGGAGACGGGACGGCGCCAACATGCACCTCTCCAGCCTCTCAGCGCCGACCACGCCGCGCCGCTCTCTCAGCGCTACACGGTCCTGGCCCCGACATCAGGGCGGCGGCGCGCAGTCACGGAGCGCCGCCAACACCCGCAGGCTGTGACCCCCCCCCCCCCCCTACACACACAGACTTACAGGCGGCACCGCCACCCCCCCCCCCCCCCCCCCCACAGACCTACAGGCGGCACAGCCTCAGACCCTACCGCAACGCTCCACCATGGGCCGTGTCAGGGTCTGCTCCTGGCACTGCTTGTGTGACGGGACACGTAGAGATAACGTGACGGTACACGTGCAGAGTGTGACGGGACATGTGCAGAGAACACCTATAGATGACACATGGATAGAAAGAACGGCTCGGAGGGGGTAAAGGGGGATCCACAGTGTCAGTTCTCACGGGAATGAGAGGGGAGTGAGACAACGAACATAGTGAGCTGCTCCCCGCCTGTGACACGCAGCGAGCTGCTCAGACAGCACCGACTTCCCGATACTCAACACGCGCCCTGTGACACGCAGCGAGTCCTGATACAGCACCGACTTCCCGATACTCAACACGCCCCCTGTGACACGCAGCGAGTCCTGATACAGCACCGACTTCCCGATACTCAACACGCGCCCTGTGACACGCAGCGAGTCCCGATACAGCACCGACTTCCCGATACTCAACACGCGCCCTGTGACACGCAGCGAGTCCCGATACAGCACCGACTTCCCGATACTCAACACGCGCCCTGTGACACGCAGCGAGTCCCGATACAGCACCGACTTCCCGATACTCAACACGCGCCCTGTGACACGCAGCGAGTCCCGATACAGCACCGACTTCCCGATACTCAACACGCGCCCTGTGACACGCAGCGAGTCCCGATACAGCACCGACTTCCCGATACTCAACACGCGCCCTGTGACACGCAGCGAGTCCCGATACAGCACCGACTTCCCGATACTCAACACGCGCCCTGTGACACGCAGCGAGTCCTGATACAGCACCGACTTCCCGATACTCAACACGCGCCCTGTGACACGCAGCGAGTCCTGATACAGCACCGACTTCCCGATACTCAACACGCGCCCTGTGACACGCAGCGAGTCCTGAGACAGCACCGACTTCCCGATACTGTGACATATAGTGAGCCGTCAAGACAGCACCGAGTTCCTGAATGTGACTCCGCCCTGACATGCGCGGTGAGGACATAGCGGTTGACCTGAGTTACTCGGTGTGACCCAGTGGGAGTCACCCGCTCTTAACGGCACTGCTCCTGTACTACTTACATCCGCCCGCCAAACCTGAGAATAGATGGATTACCACTGCACGCCATCTCGTGGGAGGGACCAGCATAAACGGTAGGTATCAACACAGCGTGCAAAAACGTGTTTTACACATGGATACATCTTGCGTATATATCTATCATTTGGCGTAAATAATTGAGTCCTTGCCGTTGCGTATACGCCTCATCTATAGACGTATATCAGTGCCCGTGTTGCAGTCATATATATACGCCCGCATTTTCTAATACACATCATGAACATTTCAGTTTACATATATTCAATTTCCGCAAAAATATTTGCGCCCGGGTGCTAATGGGTAAGGCTCACGAAAAGTGTAC
Organism: Alentia gelatinosa; assembly: GCA_950022655.1. NCBI lineage: Eukaryota > Metazoa > Annelida > Polychaeta > Phyllodocida > Polynoidae > Alentia > Alentia gelatinosa. The sequence goes on from OX465585.1 coordinate 66,660,791, forward strand.
TGTGGTGTCTCCGAGCTAGTGATTATTTAATATTAGTAGAAAACTAATTTACCTCATTGATTCCGATTATTTCACTGAGCCTGACATGAGCACATATGGTTTTCTATACCTACGATAAGTTTAAGAACCAAAAATAGCCTTTTTTTGCATCTTTTGAATGTCTCAAGCCCATGATATCTATTCCAGACTACATGTACTTCTTAAAACAGGTCCATATGATAATTATTGCATCAATTGATGTTTCCCATCAATCAGTACAACTGGGCAGTATTCCTGAATAGAAAAATCATCATTTTGGGTAAATCCATGTACCATATTTAAAAGAACGAAATTTATCTCACTGAAACATGTTTTCTATGTTATCCAACTTTTCAAAGCTATAGAAAATAAATTTGTATACGTTTTTATTGAAATAAGTGTTTCGTCCATATAACACCTAGAGAAAACAAATAAGAAATTATGATTTCTTTCTTTTCATAATCTGGAAAATATCAACAAAATAGCTTTTTCAAAGAGACATTTCTGTGTAAGGATGCTTTCTAAGTTATCCAGATATTATTGGACTAAGTCACTTGATTATATTCAATGCATATATCTATCCGATAAAAATGTGTTATACGTTATCTGTTTTCTACATTATCCAATGGATTTTAATAAATAGATTAATTAGAATACAAGAAAAGTGCTTTGAACCACTTGATAACAAATTCACAGCCTCAAAATTCACGTTTTTTGGTAATCAAATACGTGAATAAGTAGAGACTGTTGTTACAACAAAAGATTGCCATTTTTACAACAGTTAAAGTGTGTTTCAAAATAGCAGCAGGATCTGGGCAGATAGAGGAAAATTGAATTTTATATAGTAAGTATATGCAAAACCAATTGAAATAAATTCTAAATCTTCATATTTTATCAGAACTTTAATAGGGTTTTTTTCAATGCTATTACAAAATATCCTAAAATTAGATTATAGATGTCAAAAAGTTCTTTTCCTATCCTTACTAAAGGAATTTGAGTAACAATACAATCTTTTAGAGACACATCAGTATTTATGTTAATGGAAACAAATAAAAGTCCAATCAAAGTAGAAATCAATTTTTAGCTCATTTTCACTTTTCGTGAGCCTTACCCAAATAAGATCATCCTATTTGGCGTCATATACATGCCTGATCCTGTTATATCTACACCACTAGCCAATAATTCCAATCTATGCACCTAGGGGACACCACTGTTGTTCTGTTTTTTTATGGGTTTTTTTTTTAGATTACTTGCAAAACACCATTGTTTTGTTTGGTTTGTGTATAAGGCAATGTGGTTATAGACATCTTGTCTGGCTCAGGTTAGAGCTAGGGCTCGGGGTCGGGGTCGGAATCAGGGGGAGGGCTTCAGTGTTGGTGCGCGCACACATGTAGTGTATGGAGGGCAGGTGGCAAACACAACCTAGCTGAGATCTTAAGCAATTCAATAAGATAAACATAAGGCCAAAGAATAGGTGTATTTCTGGTTATCCCCTCCCCCCGTAGCAAAACCTTACCCTACCTAGAATTTTCTCACTGTTTTAGAAAGATTATAATTATAAGTTGCTGTTCCAGTTACACACTAAAATACTTAAGTGGGTATGCTGTGCTAAATCTGAAGAGTATATCTTGTTTTTTTATGACAACAAACACGGGAGAGCCAGAAATGGCAGTTTTCACTGGAGTGCTAAGAAATTGCTAGTGCCACCATGTTCTTTCTCTGTAGCCTCAGATCATGAAAGCATCATTAACACTCTTGGTGATTTTTAGGAGTAAAATCCCAGAATCGTATGAAGTCTTTATTGAGGTGTTGGATCATTAACTATTAATGATCTACATTATTGAGAAGCTTGACATAATCTAAATGATCACCGATTACAAAAATATGATGACGCATTGTGTGTCACGAGTCTGTGAACCTCCGTCCGGGCACTCACACGACGCATTGTGTCACGAGTCTGTGAACCTCCCTCCGGGCACTCACACGACGCATTGTGTCATGAGTCTGTGAACCTCCGTCCGGGCACTCACACGACGCATTGTGTGTCACGAGTCTGTGAACCTCCGTCCGGGCACTCACACGACGCATTGTGTCATGAGTCTGTGAACCTCCGTCCGGGCACTCACACAACGCATTGTGTCATGAGTCTGTGAACCTCCGTCCGGGCACTCACACAACGCATTATGTGTCACGAGTCTGTGAACCTCCGTCCGGGCACTCACACGACGCATTGTGTCATGAGTCTGTGAACCTCCGTCCGAGCACTCACACGACGCATTGTGTGTCACGAGTCTGTGAACCTCCGTCCGGGCACTCACACGACGCATTGTGTCATGAGTCTGTGAACCTCCGTCCGGGCACTCACACGACGCATTGTGTCATGAGTCTGTGAACCTCCGTCCGAGCACTCACACGACGCATTGTGTGTCACGAGTCTGTGAACCTCCGTCCGGGCACTCACACGACGCATTGTGTCATGAGTCTGTGAACCTCCGTCCGGGCACTCACACGACGCATTGTGTCATGAGTCTGTGAACCTCCGTCCGAGCACTCACACGACGCATTGTGTGTCACGACTCTGTGAACCTCCGTCCGGGCACTCACACGACGCATTGTGTCATGAGTCTGTGAACCTCCGTCCGAGCACTCACACGACGCATTGTGTGTCACGAGTCTGTGAACCTCCGTCCGGGCACTCACACGACGCATTGTGTCATGAGTCTGTGAACCTCCGTCCGGGCACTCACACAACGCATTATGTGTCACGAGTCTGTGAACCTCCGTCCGGGCACTCACACGACGCATTGTGTCACGAGTCTGTGAACCTCCGTCCGGGCACTCACACGACGCATTGTGTCACGAGTCTGTGAACCTCCGTCCGGGCACTCACACGACGCATTGTGTGTCACGAGTCTGTGAACCTCCGTCCGGGCACTCACACGACGCATTATGTGTCACGAGTCTGTGAACCTCCGTCCGGGCACTCACACAACGCATTGTGTCATGAGTCTGTGAACCTCCGTCCGGGCACTCACACGACGCATTGTGTGTCACGACTCTGCCCACGGCTGACTGGCGACCGCTGAGTAGACAGAGCACACCACCTGCCCTGCAGGTCCCGGTGTCCCTCAGTGTGCTGACCAGGAGGGGCCGTCAGGGGCGTCTACCTGGAATCACGTGACCCGACGCTTCTTAGTCTGCCCTATAATATCCTCATGTCAGATCAGGTTACTGTGTCAGCAACGCCAACCCACTTCCATCGCCAGGCCATCCCCCACCTCCACCAGTCCCTCCCCTACCCCTACACACCACCCGTCCCTCCCCTACCACTACACACCACCCGTCCCTCCCCTACCCCTACACACCACCCGTCCCTCCCACATCACTACACACACCACCCGTCCCTCCGCTACCCCTACACACCACCCGTCCCTCCCACATCACTACACACCACCCGTCCCTCCCACATCACTACACACAACCCGTCCCTCCCCTACCCCTACACACCACCCGTCCCTCCCACATCACTACACACACCACCCGTCCCTCCCACATCACTACACACCACCCGTCCCTCCCCTACCCCTACACACCACCCGTCCCTCCCCTACCCCTACACACCACCCGTCCCTCCCCTACCCCTACACACCACCCGTCCCTCCCCTACCCCTACACACCACCCGTCCCTCCCCTACCCCTACACACCACCCGTCCCTCCCACATCACTACACACACCACCCGTCCCTCCCTTACCCCTACACACCACCCGTCCCTCCCACATCACTACACACAACCCGTCCCTCCCCTACCCCTACACACCACCCGTCCCTCCCCTACCACTACACACCACCCGTCCCTCCCCTACCCCTACACACCACCCGTCCCTCCCACATCACTACACACCACCCGTCCCTCCCACATCACTACACACAACCCGTCCCTCCCCTACCCCTACACACCACCCGTCCCTCCCACATCACTACACACACCACCCGTCCCTCCCACATCACTACACACCACCCGTCCCTCCCCTACCCCTACACACCACCCGTCCCTCCCCTACCCCTACACACCACCCGTCCCTCCCCTACCCCTACACACCACCCGTCCCTCCCCTACCCCTACACACCACCCGTCCCTCCCCTACCCCTACACACCACCCGTCCCTCCCACATCACTACACACACCACCCGTCCCTCCCTTACCCCTACACACCACCCGTCCCTCCCACATCACTACACACAACCCGTCCCTCCCCTACCCCTACACACCACCCGTCCCTCCCCTACCACTACACACCACCCGTCCCTCCCCTACCCCTACACACCACCCGTCCCTCCCACATCACTACACACCACCCGTCCCTCCCACATCACTACACACCACCCGTCCCTCCCCTACCCCTACACGTCCCTCCCCTACCCCTACACACCACCTGTCCCTCCCCTACCCCTACACACAACCCGTCCCTCCCCTACCACTACACGTCCCTCCCCTACCCCTACACACCACCCGTCCCTCCCCTACCCCTACACACCACCCGTCCCTCCCCTACCCCTACACACCACCCGTCCCTCCCACATCACTACACACCACCCGTCCCTCCCCTACCCCTACACACCACCCGTCCCTCCCACATCACTACACACACCACCCGTCCCTCCCACATCACTACACACCACCCGTCCCTCCCCTACCCCTACACACCACCCGTCCCTCCCCTACCCCTACACACCACCCGTCCCTCCCCTACCCCTACACACCACCCGTCCCTCCCCTACCCCTACACACCACCCGTCCCTCCCCTACCCCTACACACCACCCGTCCCTCCCACATCACTACACACCACCCGTCCCTCCCACATCACTACACACAACCCGTCCCTCCCCTACCCCTACACACCACCCGTCCCTCCCACATCACTACACACCACCCGTCCCTCCCACATCACTACACACCACCCGTCCCTCCCCTACCCCTACACACCACCCGTCCCTCCCACATCACTACACACCACCCGTCCCTCCCCTACCCCTACACACCACCCGTCCCTCCCACATCACTACACACCACCCGTCCCTCCCACATCACTACACACAACCCGTCCCTCCCCTACCCCTATACACCACCCGTCCCTCCCACATCACTACACACCACCCGTCCCTCCCCTACCCCTACACACCACCCGTCCCTCCCCTACCCCTACACACCACCCGTCCCTCCCTTACCACTATACACCACCCGTCCCTCCCCTACCCCTACACACCACCCGTCCCTCCCCTACCCCTACACACCACCCGTCCCTCCCTTACCACTATACACCACCCGTCCCTCCCCTACCCCTACACACCACCCGTCCCTCCCTTACCCCTACACACCACCCGTCCCTCCCACATCACTACACACAACCCGTCCCTCCCCTACCCCTACACACCACCCGTCCCTCCCCTACCCCTACACACCACCCGTCCCTCCCCTACCACTACACACCACCCGTCCCTCCCCTACCCCTACACACCACCCGTCCCTCCCACATCACTACACACCACCCGTCCCTCCCACATCACTACACACAACCCGTCCCTCCCCTACCCCTACACACCACCCGTCCCTCCCCTACCCCTACACACCACCCGTCCCTCCCCTACCCCTACACACCACCCGTCCCTCCCCTACCCCTACACGTCCCTCCCCTACCCCTACACACCACCCGTCCCTCCCACATCACTACACACACCACCCGTCCCTCCCCTACCCCTACACACAACCCGTCCCTCCCCTACCCCTACACACCACCCGTCCCTCCCCTACCCCTACACACCACACCATTCTTTGGAATTTCCTCTGCTTCTGAAATCTTCAATGATCATATTTGCTCTGTGATCCAGCATATCCCACATGTTCAAAATATCAGTGATGATATTCTGCTGTATGGTAAAGGCGATAATGCCAAACAAATGCATGACCAAGCCTTAAATGCCACTTTAGCAGCTCTACAGGAGGCAGGACTGACAGTAAATGGCATCAAGAATGAGTACGATAAAGATGAGGGGCCATCCATAAAGTATGTACACAGAATTTCCAAAATATTTGACCCCTCCCGATCTTGTACGCAATAGAACAAAGAGCAAGTGACTGCATCCTGCCCTGGGAGCGTTCTCCCCGGCTTTAATATGTTTATCATTCTCCACAGAACTAGACCGTAGTTGAGTGGTTTGATCATGTGATCGTTTTCCCATTTTTTTATTGGCTGGATATCCAGACAAAAAGTGGCGGGAAATTTAAACAACCAATAGACTGGGATTTTCTATCCCATGTTCGATTCTCAATAGACGGTGGCGCCACCATCTTATGCAGCCGAACCTTGGGTCCCCACCCAGTGGGGATCTCTGGAACTACCCTAGACTTGATCCGCGCGCCCCCCTCAGGGTTAGCGGCAAGTTTACAGTTCTGTACACGCTGGTATCAGAATTATATGTTTTTCCTGATCCTTTCTTGTTCAATGGTTTCGACGATCTCGTCTGATCAAGTGTATATCTGGCCACACCTATATGGTCTAATATCCATTTATATTTATGTCAATTGATTGATACTTTCAGAGAAGAATAATTTTTCATCATCCAAGTTTGGATTTAGTCAATTTAAGTCGCTACATGGATAAAGCAGTGGGAATACACGTGTTGTATTTCTCTCCCAGGTTTGAATTGACCAATGTGTTGTTCAATTAAGTATGGGGTAACCTTTCGTGGTTATTTTTTTAGGGAAACAAATTTTTGACATGGCATTCACCTCTTGCACATAAGCGTAGCGCTGTGGTCGCACTGATAATGGGTTGCGCTGGTCTTATATAATAGGGCCCCACTCGCCGAAAACCAGCGTCGCTGTGCCTATTTGAAAATGAGGCATGCTACCTGATGTAGCTTCACAGTGCAGTGGGTACCTATGTGGATAGGTTCAAATTCACAGACACAGCCTTTATTTTTCACGGTTTGCTTTTCTATTACACCTCCCTTGGCATAACACCTGAGTGGAGAAACTTGACATCTGGAACAAGGTGTGAAAACACTGTACTCGGCCACATTATAGCTGCTATAGTAAAGTCCAACATGATCTGGGCAATACTGGTTAGATAAAAAGAAACTGAGAGTGGCTTCAGAACCATAAGCACAGAGTTAACTAAAAATGTAATTTGTTGTGTCATGAATAACAGGCTGATCTTTATAGATAAAACATTGTTGAAAACCTAAAGCTAGGGCCTATTTATTGGTATAATATACCAATATTAAACCTGTGTTATGGCTAAGATTTCCAGTCATAGATTGAACATCCGAATTATCTAGGTTAGAAAAAACACAAACAAAAACTTTGTACCTTCCTGTTTTCAGAGTGATTTAATGAGAAATCTATCGCAATGACAGAAATAAACATCTTATCTTCTTAGGTATTCCAAGATGATTAATATGATACCTATATTGCCAGGCTGTGAAACTACTGTGTCATGTGATATAATTTAAAATTTATCTTGTCTATTAATTTACAGTGTTCGCCACAAGTGGCATCCGGTTGATATTATATTCTGGAGAATTAAGGTTCTTGCGAGCCTAGGGACACTTCTGAGTGCCCTAGGGTAACAGGGACGGCGAGTAAGAATAAAGGTCAATCGGGGGGGGGGGGCGTTTTTCTGTCATGACAATCCTTAATAACGACCGTTTTGAGGCGTCAGTGCCCTATAGACGTACGATCATAGAGGATCGTTGGGTTATGACACGTAGGGCAGTTTGAGGTGTGTTATAGTAGTGATAATCGTTGGATATCGCAGGTGTATTTGTCGCCCAAAGTGTCGCACCAAGGACAAGGTTTGTTTCTATATATCTGGTTAAGTTGACAAATGCGGGCACTGCACAAATCGCATTCACCAATATGTGAGCATCGCTTACAATGATTGCCATGACCGTTTGTTTGAGGTTCAATTTGTTCGAACACCATGCATACTTCTATGGTTTTTCGAAGACAATCGTTCTAAACAACTGTTTTGGCGCCAATCTCCCATCTGTTACGGTCGTGTTTATGGGACACCTGCCATCTTTTGTCTTCCAAACTGTCGTACACTCGCTGGGCGATCTTAGAGTATGGGTAGTAACGATTGTCGTGACTGAAAAACAGGGCCGATGTTTGCTTATAATATCGCCTGCCTTTTAGGTGACCCAACCACTGTGTTTAGACTCTTGGACTTACTAAACAAGTTTTTTGTGTTGCGCAGGATTAAAATTAAATCATGGAAAGTCTTAAACTATGAAATATGCAAATTGGAGGACCATGTTGTTGGTTTGTTTAGCCCTTTTTAAGGGGATATTGTGTTACAACACAATCACCGAATTCGGCTATGTAGCCGTTCTTCCACTCGGGCCCGAGACCCCTACTCCTCATTCTAATGGCGGGTGTTAGCCAAATGGGCAGTGGGTACCATTTTTGGGTAAGTCTTTGGTATGACCCGACCGGGGTTTGAGCCCACGACCTCCCATGCTCGAGGCGAACACCCCTACCACTTGGCCACCGAGCTTGTGTAGTTAGATCTCCCTATTGAGGAGAAAAGACAGCTATAATCTTAGGAATAGTCTTTGCAAATGACTTTAAGGAAGAAGAATATTTGAAGAATACCCTTTTAAAAAAAAAGAAAAATGTAACATAGAAATAGATGACTATACCTCCAAGTTCTACCAATCTGCCCACCCACCAGCCTGCTCACATTCCATCCTCCCTACCACCAGCCTTTTCATATTCCAACCTGCCCACCCACCAGCCCGCTCATGTTCCAACCTGCCCACCCACCAGCCCGCTCATGTTCCAACCTGCCCACCCACTTGCCTGCTCACATTCCATCCTCCCTACCACCAGCCTGTTCATATTCCAACCTGCCCACCCACCAGCCCGCTCATGTTCCAATCTGCCCACCCACCAGCCTGCTCACATTCCATCCTCCCACCCACCAGCCCGCTCACATTCCAACCTGCTCATGTTCCAACCTTCCCACCCACCAGCCCGCTCACATTCCAACCTGCCCACACACCAACCTTCCCACCCACCAGCCTGCTCACATTCCAACCTGCTCACCCACCAGCCCGCTCACATTCCAAGTTGCTTACCCACCAGCCTGCCCACCCACCAGCCTGCCCACACACCAACCTGCCCAGCCACCAGCCCGCTCACATTCCAACCTGCCTACCCACCAACCTGCCCACATTCCAACCGGTAATGGAATATCTTTGTTACAGGAACCCTATTTGCTCTAATTATTTCTAGCGACAAACCTTTTCATTTTTGAACTAAAAGTAAATGTCAGTGTAAATTTAAATTTGCTTCCAGTATGAGAAATGACAAACCATGAATCATTCTATAAAATTATCAGTCACAGATACTCATTATCAATAGAGTAAAATATGCGTGTATTAACACAACAACTCACCACTAGCGTCTTTCTAGTTTATTATCCACACGGAGGAAGAAGTGATTATCTAATTCCTAAGTCCTTACTACTATACCCTATATTCAGTATTGACCAATAATCAAAAGATAGTGCCGTATAGCGAACACTGCTCTCAAGAAGCCATTTGTAAAGATCTGCAGTCATTATTTCTATTTTAATGGTGTTTTACTTTGGAAAAGCAGCGTTATTATTTAATAATATATATATGAGAAATTCTAAAAGACATCCTCCAAATAAAAGATGGCCGACATTAGCCAGGTTAATTGGTCCTTCCTGTTGTTATATATAATCCTCCTATGAACCCGGCTTAGTCCAGCCCATTGTTTGTAAACCCAACTTCCTGGAGATGCGGGCGCGCTCTGTGAGACAAAGCTGACGCTAATTGGCGCCACACCTCCTACCCGTTGTCACGATCCAAAATATTGGTATGTTAAACATACAGATTATATCCCTCGGCCTTATGGATCAAGCCGGCTGCATGTCACGCCGCGTGAGGTAATCCCCCTTGGTTACGATCAATACGGGTTGCCCCCACGTGGCTGAGGCGCAGCATATAATCCTGATCTCGACATACTCGAGTCAGTCCGGTCAGAGAGCGCATTGTAACACCATCTGCAATAAAGCTTGTAACGGGACGAAGCCTTGGAGTCACTCATTTAGTTTACTAGTCACACAGATAGTAACACTGGTGGAGAACTCCTAAGACTTCCGGTACAAACATCTCCTGCAGGCGCGCAAAAATATTGCTAAAACACCATCATTTAGCACCCATGTCGGACACGCCAAACCTGCGATGGTCAGTCAGAAAAGAAAGACCAAGCACGTCTTCACAACAGCCGCCAGCCTCCAACGAAGACGATACCAAGCCGTCAGAGGCAACCAACACCTTCGCAGCAGAATCCCGGCAGCCTGAAACTACCACCACTGAGGTAATATATCCGAAACTGCCGCCGCTCCAAGGAGACGACACCGTGATTCTGCTGGACGAAACCCGGCCGGAAACCCCGACTGACCAACCAATACTCGGCTCTGACGCAGACATGGCAGACACAGACAGCCTCCGTTCCGAAATGGCGGATCAAAAGAGAATAATCGAGAGAAAACGCCAAGCTGATGACAGACCTCCGAAACGCCAGGTTTGTGAGTCAGACCATTCCAGCAACTTTGACCTCTAACATGAACATTCCGGCTCCACATATAGAGTTACCACACCCCCGGCCCGCACCCTATCATGGTGGACAAACGCACACCATGTACAAAGCACCAGAGCCGTTCTCTGGCCCAACCGCGTACAGATCGGCGCAGTCATTCGTGCGTGACTTCAGATTCTATTCTGATCACGCATATGCACACGCCTCGCCGTCGGACCGGGCCTGCGCTATGTATGGCTATTTGCGTGGGAAGGCCGCGCATTGGTACTCTACCAACGTGATCGGGACCAGCTTAATCACCACCCCCGACGCCGTGTTTCACCAGTTCTGCGAATACTTCGCAGAAGGCGACAGCGAGACGGCGCAGGAGGCGTACAGGGAGAGACGCCAACAGGATGACGAGCCAGTGGCCAAATATATCGACGACATGGCTCTCCTCCTCACCACCTCCACCCTGTGCGAAACCGCTAAGCTTGACGTGATAATAAACGGATTGTCACCCTCTCTTGCTGGCATTGTGCGTCTGCACAAACCTAAGACTCTGCGCCAACTCACGGAGACGGCGCGCATCCAGCAGGAAATCATGAGGTGCAAGACGGCCGACATCTCAGCAGAGCTCAAACAGCTCACACTGAACTACGTCGGCAAACAGTCAAGCCAGCGGGACCGATCAGGCAGCAGAGACCGCTCGTACCAACCCGGTCAACAAAACCACCGAAGCCGTCATGACTCGAGGGGCAGGGATTCCTCTAGGCAGCAGTACCTGCCACGCAGTCGCGAACAGTCGCGCGACCGCGATCAACAGCGCAATCGCTCCTACAGGGAGTCCTCAAGAGACAGAAGGCCCCCCTCTAGAGATCGTCAACGTGACCAACGACCCGCCTCCCGTGACAGAGACGATCGTCAAGCCAGACCGCGATCCCGCGACTACAGTCGGCGCGACTACAGTCGCAGCAGTAGCCGTGACAATCAGCGTGATCGCCGCCCGGCCACACCCGGCGTGAGCTGGCACGACGAAAAATAGGACCGCCGTGGTCACTCTAAAAGCCCTGAGAGTGTCCGAACGACGAACCTTCAGTCCATCAACCGCCCCACGACAACGCAGAACATGACCAACAACAATGACGACAAGGACTCCAATAGCCTACATCACATAGCCAAAGACACTAAAAATGCACACGAGCAACCGCCCGCCATCAACGCCGACGACTTCGGCACCAACCTCACAACATCCGACTCACCTTCAAAATCATACCCAACTCTCTCTCTAATAACGAGAGGAAAAGGTAAGTCTGAACGTTTATTGATACGCCTAATTAACGGTTGCATCAACATCGATTTTCCCCCAATAACTGTTCCAGCTCTGGTTGACACAGGAGCAACGGTCTCCTTCATTTCCAAAAAACTGCTTCACAGACTAAAACAAGCAGGTTATGTGAAAGCAACACAGAAAATACATGACAGAGTCATTCTGGCAGACAACAAAGTCTATCACATTCGGCAAGCAGCTTTAATCAGCTTCAAAATTCAAAACCACACATACACCTTCCATTTCAGGGTTCTACCTCAGCTAAGCAGACCGCTAATCCTGGGGATAGACTTTCTACGCTCAGCTGAAGCAACCATCAATTACTGTAAAAACACTGCCCCCAAAGAACACCCTATCAGATCACTATCAACACTATGCCTCCCTCCTCTCTCGGAAACGATTTGCTCAGCCAAAATCAACGCAGCTCAAAGTTTGAGCCACACTGTCGGCACAACTGAGAGCTACGTGCTGAACCCCAGAGCGCTAACTAAACACTCGTTAGTTGCGCCCGGACCATGCAATCGTGTCCCTGTGATTCTGTTTAATCCCTGAAACAAACACTTAACGCTACCTAGAGGCTCAATGCTGGGTCTCTACTCTATAGCGGACCCTGACGACTTTCAGTCTACTGCACACCGCTCAGTCTCTGAATCAGAGCCCCCAATCAATCTCCCAAAACAACAAGACACACCAACACCTAACAAATTAAAATACACTCTTTCAATTTCGCTTACCGACTCACAAAGGAAAGAGATAGCTTCAGTCCTCGAACAAATAAAGACGCGTTTGTCTTAACAGACAGCGTGATCGGTTTAAAGACAGACTCAACAGCAACCATCGAGCTGAAGGAACATGCAAAAGCAGTATCTAAACCTCAATACCGCACCACCCCGCAAAAACAAAAGTTCTTAGACGAACTCCTTAGACGCCAAGCAGAACAGGGCGTTATAGAGGAAGTTCACGACCCATCGAATGGAATTCTCCCGTCTTTTTGGTGCAAAAACCTAATTCGCAAGATAAAAAAGGCGCAGAGAAATACCGCATAGTGGTCGACCTGAGAGAACTCAATTCTCAAATTACCACCCACTCCTATTCTTTCCCACGCGGAGATGATATTACGGAAACAGTCGGAAACTCTCAATCAAAATTTTTCTCCAAATTAGACATTTACAGTGCTTACCATCAGATACCACTAGACGCCTCATCTAGGCACCTCACCACGTTCTCCAGTTTTGGCAAACGTTGGAGATTCAAAGTTCTACCGATGGGACTGTCTATCTTGGCAAAATTCTTTCAAAATTGTGTAGACCAGCTGTTGCGCACCGTAAAATTCCGCTGCGCCGTAGCTTACGTTGACGACATAGCAGTCTACTCTTCATCAAAGGAAACGTCAAACTTAGAAGCGAAAAATGCGAATTTGGAGCTTCTGAGATAGACTTTCTCGGATACAGAATATCTAGGGAGGGCCTGTCACCCTCACCAGAGAAGGTAGCCCCAATAGCCACCTACCCAGCACCGAAAACTGTATCCCAGGTTAGAGCATTTAATGGCCTCGCTAACTTTTATAAACGCTTCATCAAAAACTTCTCTTTCATCATGCGCCCCCTATACGACCTAACCAAATCCTCGGTCAAATTCAAATGGACCGCTACACATCAGCTCGCGTTCGATACCATCAGAAAAGCAATGTGTGAAGAAGCAACGCTAAAATTTCCAAATTACGATAAACCCTTCACCATCTTCACAGACGCAAGCCTGACCGGCTGCGGTTGTGTGCTGACACAAGAAGACGCAGCAGGATTTTATCGTCCAATTTAGATCCTTCCTCGTCCATTCCCATAAACAAGGTGATATTACCAGAAAAACGTGTACGTTTCTCCAGCACAAGTATCACCCGCACCTTCAACCATGATCAGCCAACAAGCCATGACCCAATCCTCCTCACAAAACCAATTCCAATTCTAAAGAATGCTCCGCAAACTAAGGGTCATAACACTAGAATTCCGAAACCCAAACCCAGCAAGGAAGACAACTTCCATGTGTTAGCTGTTGCCACCAGGCAAGGCGCGCGCAACGCACAGCCCCCCGCCCCAGCCCCCGCCCCAGCCCCCACTCCAGCCGCGGCTCGTGTGAAAGCACCCCGCCTCCGCACCCCCATAGCCCGCGCTAGAGCATCAAAGAGACGAAAACAGATCTACCCTCAGTTCACACCTCTAGCCAACAAGGCACTAACACGTCTCCTCTCTCTCTTCCCCACCGAACCTAGTCACGCCCAGATCAAAGACGCGCAATCTAGAGACACTTTCTGTCGCGCAGTCTACGATTATATAACCAAACACACTCTTCCCGCAAATCAAACTCTAAGCAGGCACATCCTTCTGACGCACGACCAGTTCATCGTTTTCCAAGGTATACTGTTTAGAGCCACTAACTTCAAAAGCAATTCCACACCACCTAGCGTTCAAATAGTAGTCCCTCAAACCTACACCCAAGACGTTATCAAATCCGTTCACGATAGCCCACTCGGTGGACATTTGGGACTACCACGCACCTTTCCCTCAATCTCTCGTTCCTTTTACTGGCCAACTTCATTTTCAGACACAAGAGACTACATAGCCGCATGCCATAATTGCCAGAAATTCACACCCCATCTTACACTCAGAGACCCCACACCAACCACATTTACACGCATCTCGATGGACACCATCGGCCCCCTACACACATCCACATCAGGTTCAAAATACATACAGGTAGTCGTTTGCTACACATCCCGCTACGTTATAGCATGGGACACAAACAGCATCAATGCAGCACAAACGACCCACTCACTTTTCAACAAAGTATTTTGCATACACGGCATACCATCCCACATCTACACTGACAACGGTTCAACCTTCACTTCTAACACCTTCAAAACATTTTGTAATGCACTCGGAATTCATCAAAAACACAGCAGCACATACCACTCACGTACCCAAGGCCTAGTGGAACGCTACAACGCTTCCATACAAGCATGCCTAAGAACGTTTGTGGATTCCTCACAAAACGACTGGCCTTCATTTTTGCAAGCCATTGTTTTCAGTTTAAATAACACTTCTTCAGCTTCTTTAGGTTACAGCCCTAACATGGTAGTCTTCGGAAAAACAGCACCACTTCCAGTTGAAAATTTAAAACATACTCTCATGAAAACTAGCTTTCCAAACGTTAGATCACTTATGCTATCAATGAACCAAAAGAGGCAAAAAGCACTACAGGAAAGCATGGTCACTTTAGCAAAATCACACGCCAAAATGAAAGCCAGGTTCGACAAATCGGCATCTTTGCACAACTTCAAAGAAGGCGACATCGCCAATCTCCAAATTCCTACTCTTTTAGTAAAAAGAACCTCAAAGAAATTACAGAAAACATTCACTGGCCCATACCTCATTACCAAATTCACCACACGAAACACATGCCACCTGAGAAGATTATCAGATGGCAGGACTACCACCAAACCCATTCACATAGAAAGATTAAAAGTCCCCCACCCCCGCGATAAACACTTTCTGCAACGCCTGAAAACCGGCAGACCCCCTCCCACCATCCAATAGCTACAGAATTTGCGAGCGCGCTGAACCCAGAAACATCGCTGGCCTAGGCCTCGGCCTTAAGCCATAGCGCCCCCGCATGACTCACCCTGACAACCGTAATCAACAGAACTCAACATAGGACACCAACATAACACATTACGCAACACAGCACACACCGCACCACTCACCAATCAACATCTTACGTAACGAGGCACGCAACACGCCTCCCCGCATTCACACGAGATTGTGACTGGTCCACATCGCATGGTTACCGTGACGTGTTTGCGCCAAACAATGGCGTCGAACAGCTTGACATTGCGTAAGGTGACGGATGAACACCACTCAACCTCGGGATTTAGGCAAACCCTCATAATGAGGTGCGCACACGTTGCGTAACGGATCAATGTGTAGGCGATATCGTGACCAGCTGCCCTAATCAACCAGGATTCACTGCCATTGGCGTCCATAGTTACGGGATCCTGTCAGGACCCGCAGGTCATTACGTCGGAACCCCCCTCTGTGAGCATGCGTCATCAAGGCGCGCACTGCCACAGAAACTCGCCGAGTGAACGGGCTTACTCAGTCAGGTGCTTAGCTCCCACTCTGATTCCCGTTCCACGAAAGCCAGTAACCGACTAGACCGCATTGTCTAAAGACTATCAGCACCGATGACATGGCATTTCTGGCCTTAGCGGCGATTATAAGGTTGGTCACAAGCCCATTCCATAGCTTTGATTCTGCCAGACGAGGCGTGTCTCAGTTTAACACTGTAGACACCAGTCTTTGCTTCATCACTTAGCCTTACAATATATTTCTAAGCAGCGTAATGATTTCCTAACGACTATCGACTTCAATCACATCTCAGTTACATCATACCCACACCAAAAGCATTCCCCTCTTTTCAGTGTACTACACTTCTCATCAGCACTGGACTCGGTTGTGTCAAGACCAAACTTCGGAATAACATTCCACAAATTGCCAAAAACATTATTAACAGGCCACAGGCAAGCCTCCCTGGTCCTTACCATTGATATATCCCATCTCAACTCACCCTCACCACCCCTTCTTATATCACCCATTCTTAACACAAACCTTTCCACTGATCCCATCCTATCCACTAATGCTAAGAATATTGATAATGCCTCTTCCACCCTCTTCCACACAATCCTCACCCTGCACAAAGAGATTGACAGCTACCGTGAAACAAACCACTCACGCACTCGCAGCGCGCTGATCCAGCCTTTAGGCGACATTTTGTCAGACTTTATCGGCACAGCCCGGCAGCCTGACGTGGACCGCGCAAACGAGCATCTACAATCAGTAGAGCTCTATCTATCATCTGGCGTGAGGAATGAGAGACAACGCGACCACATGCTCCTCAAGCTGTCGCACCTCACTGCGCAGCTCGTCAAAGAGGCCTCACACCAGACCGCAGTCAATCTCCTCCTTCTGAAAAACCTCTCCTACACGATCGCATCTATCGATGACGATTTTCACATTCTCCTTTCTAACCTCCACCTCAGCACTCACGCAACAAAAGAAGCGACTTCCCTCTTCACTATAGCGCACACACAACTCACTCTACTCTCCAGACTACTTACCACACTAAAACAACTCGCGATCGACCTTTCGGAATTACAGTCATCGCAACTTCCCCGATCTTTAGTTTCTCCCACACTACTAGCAGAAGACCTCCTCAACAAAAATTCGGATTTTTCCATTCTCACCTTACCACAATCCTTTTACTACTCCCAACCTATCGAATCCTTTAGCCTAAAAGAAGACCTCATCACTATAGAATTCGAAGTCCCAATCGTATCCAGACCCTGCACCTACTCCATTTATAAATTAGTTTCTCACCCTATACCTTTCGACACTGTTCATCAAAACCGCTCCGGTTTCACACATCTCAACAACATTCCTCCCTACCTCGCAATGAACTCTGCAGAGATGACATTTGTGGAGTTAAGCGATTTAGACTTATCTATGTGCACATCCCGCACAATCTACAACTGTCCACTCCCCCTTCCCATATCTCACATTTCAAAACCTACCTGCACACTAGCGCTCTTCCTCAATAACCCGCGCCGCGTCTCAAGCCTTTGCACTTACAGTGTTAAACTGCTTGACGCACCGCCACCCTCTATCCACCCTTTATCTCCTGATACCTTCCTTGTTACAACACCACAGACGCATGCCGCCCTCACTTGTAACAACTCTAACACCCTAGTGCGAACATCCGTACGCAGCCCCTCTTACGCAATCGTAAAGGTACCCTGCGGATGCACTCTATCCATTAACAATCGATTACTTGTTTCACCCTCCACCTCTTGTGAATCCAAACCCACCACCCAAATCTTCTTACACACCCTTAATTTACCCGTAATTTCTTCCTTCCATCCGCCACCGCCGTCCTTCAAAGGCGACTCACTTTTCACCTTTCCTCCGAATGTTCATTTACCTCTAATTAACAAAGCACAATCAGACGCAACATCTCGCTCTGATTCCCTGTATAAAAGCCTTTCAGACCTTAAGACACTCAAGCCCTCACCTCCGCAGACAACTCTAGCTACACACTGCACTCCATCTCAGAACTCCTACGTCCAGCTACTTCACACCCGCTTTTCGCAGCTTCTTCTACCATCTTAAGCGTGATAGCCCTTCTCCTCTCTATATACACATTGTTTAAACTCTCCGCACTTTCTCCTCTACTAACAATGCCCACCCTATCCTCCGCCGCTCTGGATCTTGATGCCTGGATGGACAGAATGTCCAAACTCGACGAAAAAGAGGAACAGGTCGAATCCAACACCGCCCGGCCACCATATGCCAGTCCAACGACCAGAGCCCCGCCCACCTACCTTAACTCTTATATCTCCTCCCCCCTCATCCGTATCATTCTTATAGTCATTCTCGGAATGATACTTTCCCCGACTCCTACCCGCCTTGTGGCGCCGCTTGAAATCATTCAAAACGCACCACAAGCAGTCCCCCACCGTCCAACTTAAGCTATTTTTCCGCTCTCGATGCTGCACCCTACCCCTCCTACCCATACCAATGGAGACAAACATCTTTACCCTGACCAACGCTCCCTCCATACGCTCCACAACACTCTCCCCTTGCCTATGGAGAACGCTCTCCGTCCAGTGGTCTGGCCCCATCACCATCACGGTCCAAGGTCAGTCCCATGAGATCCACCTACCTTCAGACATTCCGGTCCCACTGTCAGCTCGATGGACTGTGTTCCGCGCTACAAGAGGACTCGTCGTCGCAGCTGTCACAGTCACAGACGTGCAAGGATCGGACATGAGCCAGATCCCCTGGGCCGACAAAAATCACCACCGTGTCGCCCTAGCTGGCCTGGCGTCCTACATAATAGCACCAGGATCATCAATGGACGAGGAGCTGAAGCAGCTCAATCCTTGAGCCAGGTAAAGTCAATACGCTCACATCACAACGAACATAGCATACACTCATAACGCACCACAACATCTACCCGTCCTCTGTTGATGCATATCGTTGTTACGTATCATGAACTGTCAGACTGCCACTTATATACCCCCCACAGCCCAGTCCAGATTAACTTGTCTCCCATTGTTTGTGTCATGACGCTGCCACAGGCACGCTGTCACACCCGCATGCGCTCAGTTTGGTCAAACCCGCATGCACTTTGTTCGCTCACACCCGATTATTCTCACCCCTGCAGTGACACGTCGGAGCCGAGCGAAACCAACTGACACCGAGCGTCAACACCTACGCTCACACGCGACAACAACACCTCCGCGGCTACCAGCTCCCAGCTGGGAGAACCCGGTCTGTGCCGCTGGTGCGCCCACCGCAGACCGAGCCGCGGACCACCATCGCAAAACTGTGAAAGACAACAACATTATGACACTCATGACAACATGCCATGCCCAGAACTTTAACATCAAGCATGAGCACTTCATTGTCAGATGTCGTTCAGACATGCTAATTAACTTACTTGTATATAACATATAATCTTTATGTTAAGCCTTACTTGTATCACTTCCCGTTACTTGCTACTATACTTAACATCATTATCAGCAGAACCATCAGAGTGGTTCCTCAGTCGTCCTGGGGATGGTTACGTAACATTACGTAATACCACGCAATGTGCCGTAGTCTACCGCCACGATACCTTATTTTCCGAATTATCAAGACCGCATCAAGAGTTAATGAATAATTGTATCACCTCTTCGCGCCAGCCAAGCATCTTACTCTCTCTACCAGAGCACACTAGTTTGTAATCCTATTTATTCTCATCGGAGTGAGTTTTCCGTTTCGCCCAGGGATAGTGTCACGATCCAAAATATCGGTATGTTAAACATACAGATTATATCCCTCGGCCTTATGGATCAAGCCGGCTGCGTGTCACGCCGCGTGAGGTAATCTCCCTTGGTTACGATCAATACGGGTTGCCCCCATGCGGCTGAGGCGCAGCATATAATCCTGATCTCGACATACTCGAGTCAGTCCGGTCAGAGAGCGCATTGTAACACCATCTGCAATAAAGCTTGTAACGGGACGAAGCCTTGGAGTCACTCATTTAGTTTACTAGTCACACAGAAAGTAACACCGTATAAGTGTCTCCACCTGGAGACGCTTATGAATATGTTAATTTGTTGCCTATTTAAGAACGGCCCAGAATAAAGCATTCACTCAGTCCTTACCTGGATCTGGTACCTACAACACCTGTGCGTTGTCTCCAAACCTGTCTTCAACGTATATCGACCGCTAGGGACTAGACTACTATGGTACAGTGCTGAACTTTACATTGGCGACCACGACGAGACGATTTGTGTTTCTGATTCGAAGCCAGACCGCCGGTCGAGCTACCCATGGCCACGGGAGGACCGGCCGCCAATAAACGACGGAAAGGGAAGTGTATTTTCGTCTGTGCTATGATTTGTGAATGTGGGAGTGAGTAAAGTCCGATGCCGGTAACTCTGGATTAGCTTCAACTCGACCTAGCCGCCCAGCTGCTGTCACACCGAGAAATTGTACTGTTCTGTGCCATAGAGACTAACTTCCCGAGATAACTTCTAGGTTATAGCAGTTAGGGAGGATGGCGCAGCAGGGAGTATTGCCAGACGATTTCGAGGTGTGGCTGAACAATGGGAAGTCGTCAGGAGGAGGCGATGGAGGTGGGCGCGGTCGTCTCGAGGCCTGCGGCCACCCCTAAGGTAGCGACCTCGGCGCCCTCGGCCCTGCAACGCCAGATGGAGGACATCCAGCAGGCGATAAAGACGCTGCAGGGGGAATTGAAATCTTCAAAGAAGAGCAACAAGGGAGGCTCGGTCGTGGCTGTGGCGCCGGCCTTGGCGCCACCACAGAGCATGTATGTGTTCGCGCCCGCGCCCGCCGCAGCCCCCGCCCCTCAGCCGCTGTTCGTCCCCGCGCCCTACCCTGCCCAGCAGGCCCCCGCCGTCGCCCCCACCGTAGCAGCCGTCGCTCCGGCCCAGCAGAACTCCCGATGTTCTATCACCCGCGTGAACGATATCATCTGCTACGCGTGCCATCAGCGTGGACACTACGTGGCTGGCTGCCCTACCCTTAAGGCCTCGAGGGACGCCGTCCGTTCCATGCAGAACGGCCCGGCGACCGAGGTAGCAGCAGCGCATCAGGGAAACTAAAACGCGCGTCCGACCGACAGCCTTGCATTTACCTCGAGCTCCGAGGCGTGGCATTGCAAGCCCTCGTCGACTCGGGTGCGTGTTGCTCCCTGATGTCCGTCCCCGCGGCGGATGCCTTGCGACAGGTGGGTGCAGTGGGTCGGAGCGAGCGACCCCCGGTACGACTTAAGTCCCTCACCAGCCCCTACGATTGGCGAGCGAGCCAACCAAGAGACAATGACGCCGACGGCCGCTCGCCATACACTGTCAGATCTTTGTGATCTATCCTTTTTTGTGTTAATATTTGAACCCCCTGAAGCGACAAAGAACAGACATTCGTTATTTGCCTCCATTTACAATGGACTATGCTACATATCATGGACAATCGCTAGCCATTTTCACTACACTTGCGACTGTTCGCGCAGCCGAGTGCCATAACCCGGACACGGTCAGAGCTCTGACGCCGAGCGGGCCGCAGTGACATTTTTTACAAAATATACCCTGTACTTCTGTTGTTATCCTTGTTAATCTTTACCAGAGTGATCTATGTATCTTAATGTGTTTACTCACCGTTTAGGAGACGCCAATGGCCGCCATTGTTTGCGTAAGACCCGTTTGTTGACACGGCGAGGTGTGGGCGCCGCCATGTTGTTTCAATTCTTGAGGTGACCGGAAGTTGGAAAATGCTGCCTTTTCATTGGTCGAGGGATCGTGAGCGCGCGCTGGTGGCGCCTCCACGTTCGCTCAACGAACTAACCGTTCCCGCGCTGGTCTAAGCAGTTTGCATGACTGCTCTGGGGCGGAGCAAGGCGGTTAGGGTTGTTTAGCGACTGCACATCTTTCTTTTCTTTTGAAAAGTTCTCCGTTGCTCTTCGAATACAGAGTGAGGGACGTATGTAAAGATCTGCAGTCGTTATTTCTATTTTAATTGTGTTTTACTTTGGAAAAGCAGCGTTATTATTTAATAATATATATATATATATCAGAAATTCTAAAAGACCTCCAAATCCAAGATGGCCGACATTGGCCAGTTTAATTGGTCCTTCCTGTTGTTAAATATAATCCTCCTTTGAACCTGGCTTAGTCCGGCCCATTGTTTGTAAACCCAACTTCCTGGAGATGCGGGCGCGCTCTGTGAGACAAAGCTGGCGCTAATTGGCGCCACACCTCCTACGCGTATAAGCATCTCCACCTGGAGACGCTTATGAATATGTTAATTTGTCGCCTATTTAAGAATGGCCCAGAATAAAGCATTCACTCAGTCCTTACCTAGATCTGGTACCTACAACACCTGTGCGTTGTCTCCAAACCTTTCTTCAACGTATATCGACCGCTAGGGACTAGACTACTATGGTACAGTGCTGAACTTTACACAATGATTGAATTATGGAAGCAGTTTTGATAAGTGCCGACATTTTGTCAAGCTACGTAGACTCCACTGGTATCTTAACACTTGTTGAGTATTGAGACTCCACCAGTATTCATAAACGTGTGACACGCTGCATATTGAGACCAGTATGTAAACATGTGACATGCTGCGTATTGAGACCAGTACGTTAACGTGTGACACACTGCATATTGAGACCAGTACGTAAACATGTGACACACTGTGTATTGAGTGCACATTGACACATTCCCACGCCACGTGGGTGAAGTTTGAACCTGTAATTCCGTTCTTTGTCTGATGATAATCTTGTGAATGGGAGGAAGGCTGGGAAGCTGGGGTCAAGTTCTCCTCATCTGTCAAGTGAAATGACATTTTCATTAGTCATATGAAATGCAGATGGGAGAAGTTCTCACTTCCTTGTTCTTTGTTGCCCTGATGTCGAATGAATCTCCTGAACCATCGATCTTGTATTTCCCTGTTCCGACATTGAGCAGGTTATTCTTGTCAACCTTGTGTTTCCCTGTTCCCAGATTTAACATGTTATTCTTGTTGACCTTGTATTTCCCGGTTCTCACAGTAAGCATGTAATTCTTGTTGACCTTGTGTTTCCCGGTTCCCAGATTTAACATGTTATTCTTGTTGACCTTGTATTTCCCGGTTCTCACAGGAAGCATGTTATTCTTGTTGACCTTGTATTTCCCGGTTCTCACAGTAAGCATGTAATTCTTGTTGACCTTGTGTTTCCCGGTTCCCAGATTTAACATGTTATTCTTGTTGACCTTGTAATTCCCGGTTCTCACAGGAAGCATGTTATTCTTGTTGACCTTGTATTTCCCGGTTCTCACAGTAAGCATGTTATTCTTGTTGACCTTGTATTTCCCGGTTCTCACAGTAAGCATGTAATTCTTGTTGACCTTGTATTTCCCGGTTCTCACAGTAAGTATGTAATTCTTGTTGACCTTGTATTTCCCGGTTCTCACAGTAAGCATGTAATTCTTGTTGACCTTGTATTTCCCGGTTCTCACAGTAAGTATGTAATTCTTGTTGACCTTGTATTTCCCGGTTCTCACAGTAAGCATGTAATTCTTGTTGACCTTGTATTTCCCGGTTCTCACATTAAACATCTTGTTCTTGTTCTTCAGACCGGCTTCAGACTGAACTCTTCCCGTCCTGCCCCGTCTATGCTGCCCACTTCCGTCATGCGCACCTGCCACCATTCCGTCCTGGGCTACTTGCTGCTGGGCATGCGCTGTTCGCGCATGGGCCGCGTCTACGTGCTGACGCTGCTCACCCTGACGACGGTCACGTGGACCTGTCTCGTCGCCACGCTCCTGACGCTCGGCGTCCTGACGCCGCGTGACGTCATTGCTCGCTGTAAGAACGCCGTCAACGCCAGCGTCCCCTTCACGTCCTGCGTCACTTCCGCCGCGCAGCCGCACTTGGAGCTGCGGCGCACGTCGCCGTCGGCGCCGCGCGTGACGCGGGCGGAGCGGCCCCTGGCGGCGGGCGAGGTGAAGCTGATCCTGCGCTGGACGGCGTTCTACGGGCGGCCGTGGGCTGTGCCCGGAGGCCGCGCCGTCTTCGAGCAGCTGCAGTGCGCGGAGCGGCGCTGTGCGCTGACGGACGACCGCGCGCTGCTCCTCCACAGCCACGCCGTGCTCATGCACATGCGCGACGTGACGGGCGTGCACGACCTGCCGGCCGCGCGCCGCCCCGCGCAGCGCTGGGTCTTCTACCTTCTCGAGTCGCCCTACCACAGCCAGCTCAACCTCACCGCCTTCAACGGAGTCTTCAACTGGACCAGCACCTACTCGCTGGGCTCGGACATCCCGTCCCCGTACGGCGCCTACGTGCAGACGAGGCCCGGGCGCCCGCCGCCCGCCGCCAACAGGTCGCTATTTGTGGCCGGCAGAGTGTTCGAGTCCAAGACGCGGCTGGCGGCCTGGTTCGTCACCAACTGCAAGTCGCAGAACCAGAGAGAGGAGCTGGTGACGTCACTGCAGGACCACGTGATGGTCGACGTGTACGGCGTGTGCGGCCGCCTCAAGTGCAAGGACCGCGCGCTGTGCCTCGACATGCTGCGGAGGAAGTACAAGTTCTACCTGGCCTTTGAGAACAGCAACTGCCGCCAGTACATCACGGAGAAGTTCTGGCGCAACGCGCTGGAGAACGACATCGTGCCCGTGGTGATGGGGGCGCCCAAAGAGGACTACGAGCGCGTGGCGCCGCCACACTCCTTCATCCACGTCGACGACTTCCCGTCGACGCGCGAACTGGCGCGCTACCTGCGCATGCTCCACAAGGACACGCGCCTCTACAATGAGTACTTCCGGTGGAAGAAGAACGGCTACGTGCGGACAGAGATTAACATGCACCCTCTGAAAAGCCGCTTCTGGTGCAATTTGTGTTCTGCGTTACATAATACAAGCTTGCCACATAAGATTCATATGAACCTTGATGAATGGTGGGGCACTGAACAGCAGTGTTCATGACTGATTACTAAGTTCACTGATACAGAAAGTACTACGAAAACGCAGAGAGTTTCGCTATTAATTTCTACTCATTTTGAGAGTTAGCAATCACATTATATTTTCTGTCAATTATGAATAAAGTTTCATATGAAAATTATTTGTCAGTATTCAATTATCTTCAGCAACATGGTGACAGAATACGGAAGACTAGGAGCAAATAGAATGTACATCATTGATGAATGAGCATACAATTATAAATTAGTAGCAATAAAAGGTTTGGGTTACATTCAGTCTAGGGATCGTTTCTGTAACCTACTTGCACCTATTCAACTTGCCATTTCTGTAAATGCCCGAGTCTCGGATAAAACCATATCCAGCACAGCTGGGTCTAGGGTTATTTTAGTTTTGAGTGATTGGTCATGGCCAGCTGGGCATGCCTCTCAGACCCTGGGACACTGGCCCTCTGCTCCTTTCACAATATAATAGTGAATAGGACGCAGATAGTGAAGGTGTAGGGCGCTATGTGAGGAGGGTGACTGAGGCCCGCTCGGCGGAGCGTGCAGCGCCGGCCTCTCTCTAGATGAAGATGAATGAGACTGGGAGCTTCAGCCCGTATTTCAGCTCGCCTTGTGAAGTTCATCTTCCTGACTAGAATGGTGGAGGTTGAGGGATTGGTGTTAGAGGCCCGCCAACAATGCAGCAGAGATGAGGTTTTTCCGCTGACGATCACCCACTTCATCTTCGTTATGTGTTCGTGTGCATCGTGACGACGCTCAATGTTCACCAGAGGTGGCTCCACTCGGTGGTGTTCCCGGTCACCAATTTCATCATCTTTAATCATAGACGAGCGACTTCGTCCAGTCCGAGTTGGCTCGCACAGTCTCAGATGTTTCTGACAGTGGTGCCCCCCTCTTGGCTGCTGCTCTCAACTTTAGGTCCTTACAGCTCCTATTATTTCACGTTACACAGGATGTTTACCAGGTATCAGCGAAGTGGTCTCATTGCTTTCTCTCGAGACTAGCAGATTAAAAAAAAACACTACAATACTAAACTTTGATTTCGGCATGGTTCGAAATAAATCATAAACGAAAAAGTATATCTGTGTATAGTCCTACAAAAAAAGAAGAACAGGTTCGATATTTTCCTTACACGAGGTGCTTCAGTCTCCAACCCTAGATCGGGTTCACTCTGTCCCTACGTGCGGGACATTCTCCAAGCGGATATGATGGAAATTCTAACGTTTTATATGTGGTAGGTAATGAATCTTACTAAACATCTCAAGAGATCTTCTCTCTCATACTGCCAGTTTATAATCGAGTGCATAATAACAGTTTTATGGATATTCTTCTTGTTGATTTGTTTCACCTATCGGAACATGTGAAGCTGAGGATAGTGAAAAGAAGAGAAAGACTCTGAAGCCTATAAGACACCGACCCGACGGCTCTGCCCGATTCTACCTTTCCCTGACGGATCCGTCGGGCCTGTGACAATCTGCATCAATCGGGTTGATGTACGCACTTCACCGACCCGATTGTATTGCTCCGCGTCGGCCATTACTACCATGTCAGATATGACCGACTCTCCCCGACCTTAATATTTCGGTGTATGCACTTTCACCGATTGTTACCAATTCTGAGTTGGCCATTTGAATAGCGATGCAACCTATCCCCTAGTCCGATTTTGAAGTTCCTTATACCGATTTGTAGGGGAGACAGGGACGATTATAAATCTGAAACCCGTTTCCCGATATCTTAATTGGATCCGAAGTTATTAAACTTTGAATTAATTTCTATGATTCCACACCAGCTGCCTGTGGCTCACCCCGGCTCGGCTCCCGGCGGCTCTCTTATCCAGACAGCAGGATCAGCCCTGTCCACGGGCTACAACTGTGGACATCCCGGCTCATGTTACCAGGGCGAGGCTTGCCCCCCCCCCCCCCCCACCTTGCGCGGATTACCAAAGGGATAAATGCGGGGAGACAACGCATCGTGTAGACTTGCTCAAGTCTTTGATTATGAACATTCACTAAATGATTAATCACAATCAGAATAAAATTTATTGTAGTGATACTAGTATGTATCCTTCTCTGACTGGCCCAGTGAGGAGGGTAGCCGTAGGATGCAGGGACTGGAGCCAGTCTACGCATCATGCAGTAGGCGGCGTACTGTGGCTGCATGTGTGTTCCTCTTGCCTGGTTAACAAGGCCCCCCACAGCGCGGCGTAGTGCAGGTCCTCGCAGCCAGTAGCTGTACAGCTGGGGTTTGGGAATTAGCCCTTTCTTCTCAACCCCATCGTCACTATAGGTCACTTATTCTTCTACGACTCTCCCCAGAAACGTGAGTAAACGAATGTATAGTGAAATGTTTCATGCCCAGTCTAAGGCCCGGCCCCACTGGGGCGATGCGATTGTCGCAAATCCATAAAAAGTCATAAACGGTGGGCGAGGACCATAAAAACGGCGCCACCCGCCGCATCGCACTCATTCGCCCCTGTGGGGCCGGGCTTGCGTCCGTGTGCGATTGTGTGCGTTGCGACGGATCCGTCGCATCGCACATCTTGAAATGTTCATGATGTGCGGCGGATTCATCGCACAATGCTGTTCTCTACATCATATAACATATTTACAACACACAGTATGGTTGAAGGATGGTATACGAGATTTAAATTTTGGAATTCACATATTATGAAGAAATTCGTTTTATTATCCACCTAATACAAAGTGTCCGTAGAAAACACATAGGGACTGTGTCTGGACATACCCAGTGCATACGGATAAGTTGTATGCTCTGGGTGGCGCATATGGTAAAAATACTGTGTCTGGACAAATAGTGCATAACATAACCACAAGTCAATAATTGGTGGATAATAAATACAATATAGACTGGTTTCACATAAAAGCGATTGTATGCTCCTCGGAGTTGACTCTACGCAATATCCTTGCATATGTCCGGATATTACTGCGCGTTAACTCCTCAGAGCATACGGCCGCTTGTATCTGAAACCAGCCAATATTGTGTATTTATGTGGAAATTATTCCCAACATCATATGACTATAATTTTATCTATATGAACGAAACCTGTAGCTATTTGAATATTTATGGGTTATGAACCTCATAAATTCAGTTGGTTAAGAAAGAGACCAGAAATATTTATCATGTGTGAGACAAATCCATCGCATCAGTGGGGCATACCCTGGATTTTCTCTGCGATCGAGTGCGATGAATCCATCGCAATTGGGGTCATAAACCCCGCCGAGGGGACGTTTACGGGGCCATAAAACGTGTGCGACGATCGCATCGCATCAGTGGGACCGGGTCTTTATTTGTGCAGAAATCCTCTTTCCGATATTAAGTCGGGAAGCCCCTATCACTGTTGCATGAGGTTCAATAGCTGTTGATATTAAGAAGGAAATTGATGAGTATTTGGTCTGTGTGCTCGTTCGCCATCGACTTTGGAGTGCTCAGTAATATGAACGAGGCGATAGCCGAGTGAATATTCTGAAGCACTTCAAACGAGATGGTGAATAGGGACTCAGACCAAGCACGGATATGTTTCTGATTTTATCTTAGCATGGAAATATCTATCTCTTTATCACCCGTTGAGAACGAGTTACCGTTCTCGCAAGCCTGTTGAGAACGAGTTCGTAATGCTAAGCCTATGGACGTTTATACCAGGCTAAGATAAATGTGTATGACGCGATGCCAACTTTCCACTTTTCCATGGAAATTTATTTATTCATTTTCACTTTATAAAATACATTTGTCTTATATGAATCGACGAAAAATCTAATTGAGCCTCATTCAAGAAAGTTATGCTATTAGCAATTATTTATTACATTATTTATTAAACATTACAAATACAGATGTTTTTGAAAAAAGTTAACACCTCTGGACCACAAATCCAGATCATTTCGTCGCACCAGTGGGGCATACCCATGGATTTTCATGCGATTGAGCGCGATGGATTGGTCGCAATTGTGGCCATAAATCCCGTTGATGGACCGTTTATGGCCTCATAAAATGTGTGCGATGATGGCGTCGCTTCAGTGGGGCCGGGCCTTAAGGGAAACTTGAGGCTGGCCACCACGTGCATTGTTTTGTAAACAAAAACATGCGCAGACGCAGTCGTGCTGAGAGCCAGGGTCATGACCTCTTAGCACTGGCCGCGTCTTAGGTGGAGAAACTTGGTGTCTGACCAGGGTCTGACCAGGGTCTGACTACCCAATATCAACTCATGTTAACGCGACATCCCAGCGCGTTTTCAGTCCAAGAGCACATGCAATTGAAAAGTCTTGTTTCCCTACGACATGGTTGGACTGGCTAGGTTTTCAATTTGATACGATTTCAATGAAGATAAAAATACCATCAGACAAGCTGGAGGCCGTGATGCAGGAGTACCGCGTGTGGATCCCCACACAACAAAAAGGCCACTACAGTCATTATGGGGGCACCTCGATCATGTGGCGCCATGCATCCCCTGGTCAGAAAGGGGTATCAGACGATTCGCACTGGGAGCCCATTCGCACCCGATGTTTCGCACTGTAAACAAGCCGATTCGCACTGGAAATCAAAACAATAACAAACCACGTTGTTTCGCACTCTGCGTGATCGGAAAACGGCAAATTCTCATCCCTTCGTGAATCACAGTATTAACTGTCCGACATGTATTTAGTTAATTCCCATTCCTTTTCTGGAGTTTCTACTGAAATAAGGGCTGAGATGTACAGAGACTTGGTTTACGTTCTTCTTGGTGTTGATGAAATGGCACTCGGAGTGGCTGCCACAGAATTTGCGCAGGGAAATCACCTGTACATCCGCGAATAATCCACGGATTTTGACGAAAATGTTATCAAATAAAAGCCAAATCTGCTGGTGAAGGATTGGCAAAGTTTTGTACTATTTAATCATTATCAAGGGATAGTAACACTAATTTGATTGTTTAGTACGAAACGTCGGGTGCGAATCGGTCGAGTAGCAGTGCGAATGGGTTTTCAGTGCGAATCATCGTACATTCTCAGAAAGTACCTGTCCAGACTTGTGGATCGTCCAGTGACGCAGTCGGCAGACGGCATCCTCCTGACACAGCAATGTAAAAAGGTTCCTCGACTACGCGGAGAAGTCGAAAACTCATGACCAGGGACGACCCCATTCTCTGCCTGGAGTGTGACGCATGCCCATTGGAATAGGAGGCTTGTGCACGGCCTGTGTTTAATACACTGTCTGCCTGGAGTTCTCATCATATGCCTGAGACGGTAAACTGCGTGGAGGCCGTGAACACTGCTGTGGAGGCAGTGTGGGGCCACTGCAGACACATCACAACAGATCTCACTGTGTCTATGTAGGCTCTGAACTCACGGGTGACGCGAGATGAGGTATTGGCTGCATGTGCACGT
This sequence comes from Alentia gelatinosa, assembly GCA_950022655.1. Taxonomy (NCBI): domain Eukaryota; kingdom Metazoa; phylum Annelida; class Polychaeta; order Phyllodocida; family Polynoidae; genus Alentia; species Alentia gelatinosa. The sequence continues at coordinate 66,691,206 of OX465585.1, forward strand.
GAACCGGCCCTCGTGGAGGCCCTCCATTCAGAGTCGTTCACGAGCCGGGACAGAGCTGGTGGTGGCGGACGCTCTCTCCAAACGACGCTTGTCAGGCAGTGCCTGCTGATAAGGGACTGGGACTGCTTGGTCGTCATCCTGTTGAGATAGCACGTTGTCACACATCCCTCTCTCTTACAAGATAATATCAACCCGACCCTGGCTCGACAATACAGGTGTTACCCTTCAGCGCCACCTAACGGCCGACTGTCTAGTTAGCCGCCGCTCCGACAGACTCGCTGAGTCTGACGGTATCCATATGGAGACGTATAGCAATCACACCTACAGTGTGAACGGCGGGAGCGACTGCAAGACTGTTGTTTTTTTTATAAAGATATGAAAGCTGCAACAAACTATGGCATTGCAGTAACAAGTCTGGTCAGTCTAAACTTTAGGATTGATAATTGTCTCGGGTTTTTTTCATGGATAAAGATCGGCTTATGATGGCCAAGCCTGCCAATGTCTTATTGTGCACACACCTGTGTTATTCTTGTCTTATCTAGATCATATCTGTAGTATTGCTGATACGATACAACCACTGTAAATTCTAAGATAATCTAAACAGACATAATAAACGTTTTACGCTCCTACATTCAGTCATCCAATGCTAAAGAATACGTTGCCAGATGTTTGTTTGACTGCAGGTATGGCGTAACCAAGTAGATAAGGTGCGACACCGGGCTGTGGTAAAAGCTCTATGGGAGCGCACATGGGCCGCTGGAGCTGCCCCTGACACAGGGTGGACCTCCTGCGCCGGGCAGACGCTTACATCCAGTCCCACTCTCCTCGGACATGTCGCCGTCACCCACCCACATCAGCCTTTGCACTCAACACATTCCTTTGACGTCACTGCTTGCCAGCAGAGCCGTTAAGGGTGGCCTGCGGCTCTCTACCCCATCACAATTCTATCATTGTCAACATTGACCATATTTTAATTATGTATACTTATAATTTTTCCAGTTTAATTTGACATTATTTTAAGGCAGTCCGGCTTTTACAATAACTATGATACCTTAATTCCTGTTCTACTCATAACAGAGATCAAGATAAAATGTTTCCTAATCAAAATAGAAAAGTAGCAAAAAGCCTCTTTTTTTGTATATCTACCATTTATCAAAACACTGTCATGGTAGGCGGAAAATGGTGGAAAAGGACTTGGTTTGGAAATTATGCAATATCTATATACCGTAATTTCAGAGGATGTTGTTTCCTTTAATTATTATTTTCAAACAAAGCCCTACTTAAACTTTTTATATATGCAGCAAAAGTCAACCTATAAGATTATTTTTAGGGAAACACTATTTTAATCCAGATCCCACCACAGTCCCAAAAGCCTATAAAACACAAAAATTTCCCCCCGATTCATCCCGACCTTCGGGTCGGTAAGAGTCTGGAATAAAATGTCGATGTCTTATACTTATAGGACACCGACATGATGACTCTTCCCGATGACATCTCTTCCCTTTATAACCTCATAAAACGACCCATTGAGATCAAAGAGAGCGATAGGGAGGTGGCCCGGCTAGGCTCCGGTCGGGTGATAGGTCTATATAGCTAATAATACAAAGTAATGCCCGACATGTCGGGAAAAGCAATAAAATTGGGTCGGTGAAGTGCATACACCGACCCAATTGACACAGATTGCCAGGTCGGTGTCTTTTAGGCTTAATATGCCTTCCTGGCCTATAGCGATCATTTCCTTCCAGGTAAAAGATTATGCCATTGGAAATTATTGATTTCAGATACTTATGTTTATTCAAATTCGACCATAACAGCGAATAACTGTCCATATCCATTTGATCCAATCCTAAAATTTCATAATTTTCGGTTGAATATTCTATAATGGAGATATGTTTAAAGTTTTGAATGGGTGTTATTTATAAATATGGAGTGACCTTGACAAATAAAAAGCCAGTAGTGCAGTAGGTTAGACACAAGCTGTCTGAGTGGTGCAGTGCCTGCATTTTCAGATTTCCAGACAAATGCTTATCACGGTCTTGATAACCACAAGAAAACTATGGGATCAGAGTTATGTCAGGTTATTAGAACTCTTCGCACTAAATATTTTTTCATATGAATAAGCATCTGAAAAAAAAAGTTATGACGAGTATCAACTGGTCTCAGTTTGAGACCGTTTTGGAGATCATTTCACTTGTGATACCTTGAGATCGTCACAATTGAAAACCAGCAAAATCACCCCAAACGGTCGCATCTGAGCCCTAGTGCGATGCGATCGTCGCATGTGTTTTATGGCCCCATAAACGCCCCCTCTGCGAAGTTTATGACCCCTATTGCGATGGTTTCATCGCACTCAATCGCATGAAAAACCCAGGTTTGCCCCACTGATGCGATGGATTCGTCGCAGAGTTTGTGGCAGCACCTATGGAAAATATGTCCACTTATTTGTTTCTTACCCAACTGACGTCCTTGTATAATATCATTATATATGGAAACGATATGAGTTTCATACCTATAAATATCCAAATAACTACAGAGGCCTTACATATAAATATAGGTATAGTTATATTTGAATACAATAGGAGGCTTATTTCTACCTAAATTCATTACACAGATCACCACCCTCGTAGTGTAAAAGAACCTTGAGAAAGTCTGGTGAGAACCTCTAATGATTAACTGGACGTCAAATGAAACCAACCAATCTACCACCTGTATGATGAATCCATCGTAAATCATGAACATTTCAAGATGTGCGATGTGATGGATCCGGCGCATCGCACACAATCACACCCGCACGCGAGTCCGGCCCCACAGGAGCGATTGTGTGCGATGCGACGGGCGGCATCGTTTTTGTTACCCTCGCCCGCCGTTTATGACCTTTTATTGACTTGCGACAATCGCATCGCACCAGTGGGGCCGGGCTTTTAGGAGAATGATGTGTAATCTAGGATACCAGCACGATTTGCTGACAGGAGAGACCAAAGAGAAGTGCTCAGAATGGCTTAGTGCATGAACTACAACAAGGTGATCATGTCAATAACGCGTTTACTCTTCCTAGGTGTGGAGATAGATAAGGATTTTCCCCATATACCATGGTTTTGAGGCCGTATACCACAGATATGAATCTGTATACCACAGTTATGGTACCTAACAGGTTTTATATAATGGGTCGTGGTTTACAGAGTCTCCATACATTGTCAACGGTGTCTTTGAATACGATGGATGATAAAGATAAGGATTATCTGGGTGTTTAACTGAAGAGACTCCGGGGGTCAGACTGAGTGTTAATACGATACCAGTTGGGGGTCAGAAAAAAGTGGATTTTTTTTTGTGATGGCATTGTAGGGTGAAAACCCTATTTTATAAACACGTATACACCAAAAGCCATGAACTGTATTATAGACAAGTAACAATATCTTGCCTGGATGTCTACGCCTGATACACACAATTTAAAAGAAAATCCTTACTGTCCTTTACTACAGCTTAGCCCTAATCCCCGCCCCTCTCCACAAACAAAAAGAGGCTGACTCTACATCAACATGTTAAGCCTCTTATATAGAACGTCCTCACCATGCTGTACAAGCTACAAAACAAGATGATAATTTACAAACCATAAATTATTATCGTTATATGGCGAAACGGTGCGTATTCACCGTATACACGGCATGGGTATAATATCATGAAACATCACAAAATTTAACATAATTGTTTATATGGCATGAGTTGTCTTCGTGGAATGATATCATGAAGCGGAGCTGAGTGATATCTGTAGCAGAAGACAATGAATGGCATGTAAACATTTATATGATATTGAGTAATGTTTAGATTTTATCCTACCCTGTCATATGTTTTTAACTTCATATGTCACCAGTGGCTTATAAATATTTTATGGCATAACCGTGGCATAGAGGCCCACCATGTTAAGTCTATGGAGAGTTATATGCGGGGTAGGATAAAGTAATGTATATGATGGTGAAGAGCTGCCATAACGATAAAAAATAAAATGTTTCAGAGGTGGTAAGTTAGCCTTTGGCTCGACACTGACAGGGGTGTCATTAGACTTTCTCAAGACGTTGATTATGGACATTCATGATTAAACTAAATTACGATAAAGTATGTTGCAGTGAGACTGGTCCAGGAATATAGACTTGCCCATTAAGCACGAAACCTCCTGTAGATTGCAACCCCAGCCACTCCCTGTAACCCTACACCTCCTCCTACACCTCCCCATCTCTCTCCTCCAGTTCCCTGGGTGCTATGTTATCAGAGCAATAAATCCCGCCTATGGACGACCTTTGGACTGTTAACAATTAAAACCCCCGTGAGGAGTAGGTGGAGGGGTAGAGGGACTGAAGCCAGAGGTAAACCTAGACGATCGGGGATATCAATATTCAAGCCGATATCCTGGCCAGTAACAAGGAACTCTGCACGGAGAGTGCCGGACAAGCCTAGCGTTAAACAGCGCCAGAAACCACACACCATTACCGATTTGACCAGTCCCGCAGGGATGAAAGTCGGGACTGATGAAAAAGTCGGAAACAAAAACACACAAAAAACTGGGGCGTATTCGTGGGGGGGGGGGGGGGGAACGCCCCCCCCCCCCCCCCCCCGTGCCGTCAAACAAAATTTCGGCACTTGACGGAACTCTGACGGCAGTGTCAACGGCCCTTGATGCGTTTAACTGCGTTTAACTGCCGCCAAAGTACTGACTCCGGAATTAATTTTATTTTATGATTTTCATACTTTGTTAATGATCATATTTCAAGATGCAGAAATTTCTGATTTCCGTCAATTGTTGGGGAACTTGCATCCCTGAGTCCCTGTATCGAGGAGAGGAGGGGTGGGGTAGACGGAGGGATACAGGGACTGGGGCCTGTCTAGGGTGTCATCTGACTGTTCCCTAGACTGGCCCCAGTCCCTGTTTACCTCTGCCTACCCCAGCCCCCCTCTCCTTCTTTGATTCCTGGACCAGTCACACTGCAACATACTTTATCGTAATTGTGTTTAATCATGAATACCCGGTACCCATAATCAAAGACTTGAGCAAGTCTAACTGTTTCCCTACTGGCCGCGATTGGCATTATGCCGATTTTTAATACCATGTCCCTCCTACTCACTGTTATTGTTAAATACTTCCCAGCTTTACGTTGCCCATACACTCAACTAAATGCAGATGTTGTTTAAAGTCTTTAGGCCTATTCTAACCTGAGATACGATCAGCTAGATATGGGGTAGCAAATGGGCGATAATGAGGGCATTCAGAAAGGATGAAAACTTTGTTGAGTAAGATATGTCACTAGCTACTGATCTATACTTGAGTACTAAACCTATGATATTTGATAGTACATTCACATTGGTTGCAGGTTCTTGGTCAGTAACTAATGTGAGAATACTCACCAAATTGAGGATTCATGAAGCCGTCTGCTTAAACAAAATGGCCGTTCTGTGGGAAAACTTTCACTTTCTAGTACCCTTGGCTCAATGTATTTTCTGTGGCAACCAGCATAACTTCGCTGGGCCCTGTGACTTTGTGGTATCTTTCAATGAGGAACTTGCTGGTCCCTACCCGACCATATAATGGGCACAGTTGTGGGGGAAATGACCGACTCTGCCCAACCTTAATAGGGTACCAAAGTGAACCCACTGAAACCACAGATACCCGTTTACAAAACCCCATTTCCGGTGGCCAGTAAGAACGAGGCTTAGTGCTAAACCTATGGGGGTTTGAGGCTAGACTTCTGTTTTTGGTCTCTATCATCTCTGAATAACTCTGCCTCGAAGCTACAATGACAGTTGTTAAGTGTATCAAATATATGGATCTAAAAGATTGGAGAATGAGACATATAATCTCGAACCTACATAGCCAAAGCACATAGCGCCTAAATCCGGAAATGGTATTTTGTGACCGGCTATCTGTGGTTGAAGCGGGTTCACTTTGGCTCCCTGTCTTGTCGCTGTACGCACTTTACCGACAGTTTCCGAGGACGTCTAAACAATGTTGATACGAATCGCCCCGTTTGATACTATACGAGAATTATACACCGATTTGTAGAGGATCAATCTGAAAATCGTTTCCCGATACCATAATTGGATCTGAAGTTATCATACTTTGAATAATTTTCTGACTCCACACCAGCGGCCCGTGGCTCACCCCGGCTCGGTTCGGGCGGCTCTCTCTGATCTCACTCGGGTCGCTGTACAAAACCATAAACTCGGGAGTTGTGATCGTTAAGCGCTGGTCTGTTGCTGTATGAGGGTTTAAGACAGCGACATTCTTGTTCCCGATTATAATCGCTCCTCTCACAGCACATGCGCCCCCCCCCCCCCCCCCCCCCACCCCGTCCACACAAGTTTTGACTTTGAACGTGTTCAGGACTGTCTTTCTACCCGGTTTGCCGAGAGCGCCACCTCGAGTTGTTCACCTCGTCAGGTTCACACATACGCCCGACCGTGCTGGCATTGAAATTTGGGCCAATCGTTAGTCGACGTGGACGTTTTATGGCATTTTTATGGTCTATGTCCGCTCGGTCCAAAATATGCCGTCGACGTAAGGTGACTTAAGGTTGCCGTAGTTCGTCGTGGTTTTTGCCACAAAGAAGGAAGCGGTACTCATTACTTACCAATTACTTATATTAGACAAACTCACCCAGGTGAGAGACGCAATAAAGATATTAAAACATTAATTAAATTATTAAGCAATTCTGCAAAAGTAGGTGTGCCCTAACGTCCAGTTAGACTAGTTCTCACTCCCGGCACCGCGGGTGTGACCGCGGCATCGCGGTGCGGCCGAGGCGTGACTGTGGCTTTCTCACCCCCGATCTCAGCTGGGCCCTAACGTCCTGCATTCATGTACAGGGGTGAATGTCTGTGTTTCTGTGTATATCTCTGTGTGTTTATGACTGGATGCAGGATGTTGGTATATATGTCTGAGTTCTTTTTCATATCTAAACTCTAGATATGGATTATAGGTATGCCTGAGGGACCTGTAATTGTGGTGAAAGGTATTCCTGAACCATTTGTGGGTTATCCATTGCAAATTTTGCCACAGTTAGCTACATTGTGTATCCCAACTCCCTGCCATTCTCTATGTGTGAGTAGCTCCCCACACACACAGTTTGAAATCACTCTGGGGGAGCACTGAACCACACACCACGTGGAGGCGACCTGTTGACACAGATCTGGCCGCTGATAGGCCCGCCGCACCCGTCACTCAACCGGCCAGGTCCTCTAACCACGCCCCCACTGTTTTACGCCCTGTCACCACGTGCAGCACCACGTGGGTGCCCCAAGCAGCGCGCGCAGCTGGGGAGCCCACCAGTGTAAGACACTTAACACCATGTCTGATCCTGGTCATCTGACCCAATATCTGGGTTATTCTGTTAAAGTATTGTTCGGTGACACCCATACACTGAGAAACAGACTACAGACAAAATGTTTATCAGCAAGAAATCCACGAGAAATCTTGATGTGTTCAGAGAAGCCAGATATAAGTCTATATGTCCGTGTGTTTCTGTGTATGTGACTGTCTAGCAGTGTCTCTGTATGTCTTAATCGAGCATATAAATAAATACCACTCAGAAAACAGTTCGGTTTTTCAGCGGAGAATGTTACAAGGTGTTAAAGCCACAGGCCGAACCACTGCCGCCAGGTGTGAAAGCGACCGTCCGGCCCCGTCCACTGTCATAGCGAGGTACTGTGACTTGTCAGTCGAGTGGTACTTTGACTCAGGATAGGGTTGTATTGGTTATGGAGGATGTGGGTTGGTGTTATTAGGTGTGGATAATGGTGAATGTGGGTGTTACCCACATCTACTCCTATTCTCATACACATTGGGTCAGTATGAATTCATCAGTTATCAGTTGGTATCATTTGGTCAGCATTAAGAGAGAATAATCCCCCTCCCCAAACCAAAAGAAAATTTGCTAACTTTGGAAATATAGCTTCCCCCCCCCCCCCCCCCCATCCATGTAAGTACTCAAATCAATTGCCCCCATCCCTACCAAACAAGGGGGCCCCTCAGAATACCCCTCCTAGTATGTGTACCTGGTGTAACTGAAAAAAAGTCCCCATCCCCCTTTGCCGTCCCCCTAAAATATTCACCAGACCCCACCCACGGAAATCTCCTCCTTCACCAAAGAAAATAAGTTAGGCCTCCACAAGAATACTAAAAGAAAGATCCCCTCCCAGTAGGCATGCGTACACGGAAATACGCTCGCGAGTAACCCGAAGTAACCCGAAGTAAACACCGGTCGCTGAGATTGCTTCTTGTCAAACTGATGCTATAAATAGAACAACGAATCACGATATTCCTTACGCGAGTAGGGGACTGACCAATGATAGCCATGCACACTGTATACCCTTACGTACCGTAACCCGAAGGCGGCGCGGTGCGTGGACGGACTGCACGGCACCGCTCCCAAAATAGACTACGCCCTCCCCCCCCCCCTTTCTAGGTCAACCCCGTGACCCTGGACCACTATGTACAGCTTAACCCTGATTTGGCGGGAGTAACTCAATATACCCTGGCAGAAAACGGAAACAAGGATAAAAAGTACTAGAGAAAGAGTGCTTTAACTACAAAACCAGCTCCCGTGAAGACATGTGAGACGGTCTACAGATCGGGGTATGTACAGGCTCTGTGTGCAAACACTGAGCAGCTCCACACCTAGCTCAGAAGGAGTAATTGGAGATTCTGGTGGCCTGTGTACCACCTGTCTGAAGAGGACTGCGGCCCTGAAACACGAGGACAGCCGTCCAGAGAATGGTGGATATGTTTGGAGGTGTGGGAAGAAGGATTGCAGGAAGATAATATCTATCAGAGAAGCTTCCTGGTTTGCTAAAAGTAGACTAAGCATAGAGGTTCTGCTTCCGTTTACATAATGCCAATTATTCCTTTTTTTTGTTTACCAAATAGTATCAAATACTATATTCTATTAAATTTTCACATTTATTGATTGTTTGTTTCTTCATGAAACAATGAAATAGTAAATATTACTAAATCTCATGAATAATGCATTATCCATTTTTTTTTTAATGGCCACACCACATCTATAGTCCTGAGCGTTTAATATGGGGATATCATAGAAACCTGACCAACTGCCCCGATAAGCTCTACGATTTCGCTACGATATGAATTTGTATCGGGAAGGTAATAACGGGGCGCGTCGTTTCGCCTCGGGAGCCTGGTGGACACCCCCCTTACAAATTTCGATGTTCAATCTACGACAGGAATTCGTAACCATAACATATGTATATCAGATAGGCCCAAGTCTTAGCTTTCTAACAATGTTTTGTTTACAAAAATCGCCCCGTTATTAACAACACAACAGCGATTTGCCCTTTTCAGGTTAGAAAAAACTAGTTTTTGTCCCATATTAAACGCTTAGGACTATAGGACTTCTCTGCAATGCCCATCTAACTAAAATAAATCCTTAGGGCTTCCCCTAGCTATGTGTGAAAACTCGTGTTTCTTTCATTAATTTATCTTTTATTTAATCAATGCGCAATCATGCCAACATTTGAGCTATTTCTGCCCAACTATTTTCAAATATAATTGCATGCCTAACTATGATGACAATTATCAAATGATTCTTGACACCATTGCTCAAGTACTCAAGTACTCTATTATTTCCTTTATCCAATCACGGACTCGTTACAATCCATCTGGCCACACTTACCTACACAGTGTTCACCAACTGTTCTCGGTAGACGGTACTATATTGCAAACGTTGGGCTGGTTGCGACATACAGCGACAATACGCGACAAGATGGCTGGGCTCGTACCGAGGGTAAACAACGCCTGAGGGGGGGGGGGGGGGGGGGGGTACGCGTCACTAGCACCCGCGCCACAATCACCCGGTCACTTTCTCCCCTCGGCGCGACACCGACTCTGGACATCTTTTTTTGCCCGCTTGTACCCACACACACGCGGCCGCGACCGCGGCCGCGGCCGGGTAAACCGACTCAGGGCATCTTGTAAACCGACTCTGGGCCCTGTTTTTTAGTGACGACCATCGTTATGGGCGACATGTTTTTGCTGTCAGTGTACTATAGTCGCGATAGCTTAGGGGGTCGGGTAACTATCACTGCTCTAAGAGACTTAGGGTGGTCTGAGGTGTGCTATAGTCACGACACATGGAAGGTCACGTGGGTAAATGTGACTCCCAAACTGTCGTAGGCCTAAGACATCTATGTACCTGTCGTACAGAATGTGCAACTTCACTTTCCGTGAGAATTAAGCAATGATATTTTAACACGAGTAAGGTATACATATAACCTATAATCGTACCAAATATAAAGAAAATCGGTCGCACCGTTCTAAAGTTATCGGCGTTTGAAATTCGTCATAGCAAATACTGCTCTGGTGGCCAGTGTACCCCTACCATCACGTGATCTAATTTATGCGGCGACCTTGACATCGACTGCCCTTACTTCACTCTTCCAGCAGAGATTCGGCGTGCTATACCGCAAAAGATCTGCTTGGAGAGTGCGTGTACGATATCCGATCGATAGCCCAATGTTTCAAATTAAAACGCCGATAACTTCAGAACGGTGCAGCCGTTCTTCTTCATATTTGGAACGATTATAGGTTACATGTATCCCATACTCGTGTTAATTTCATTGCTTAATTCCCATGGGAAGCATGGGAAATCCTCTATATACGCACAGTGAGGTTTTATAGAACCTAAGACAGTTCTATACTTGAGACACTTTTAGCGGCGATCGTCCGTGCCGCACTACGACACCGTCTATAAAACAGCGGCCATCTTTTGTCGTCGAAGTTGTCGTGAGATCGCTGCTTGGTCTTGGGCCTTTGTTGCCACACAATGGTCGTAACTAAAAAACAGGGCCCTTGGCATCTTGTAGACTTAAATGGTCAAATTTGATAAGGTCTTCTGCCCTAACTATGAACATAGGATACCATAACCAACAACATTTCTCACAGATCATTAATTTCCTGCCTGCATGCCTGCCTGCCTCCCTCCCTATCTCCCTGCCTGCCTCCCTGCCTACTTGCCTGCCTCCCTGCCCTCCCTCCTCTGGAGGCCCCCTCCTTATAAAGGGGTCCATCACTCAACTACTTGACAATCTGTGAACACGATGTAACACTCAGATGGGCCTTTAGTTACAGTGACAATCACTAAGCTACTGGTTAACTTAATTAAGCTACTCATCGACTTGATTAAGTATTCACACAATCGGCCGGACTGCGACCCCGTCTTTCACACTTCACGCGTGCCGCACGTGGACGGGTATAGGCGGCCGAGCTTCGACGGGGGAGAACGTGACTGGGTGATTGTGGCGTGGGTGTTAGTGACCCGTTATTCCTGAGGGGACCACGGAAGGACCTGCTCAGACGGTTCATGGACGCCTTGAGCCCGGGACGATTCGAGCCCTGGACGCCTTAAGCCTTTCTGTGGACGCCTTGAGCCTACCCTGTGGACGCCTTGAGCCTACTCCATTTTGGTTTCCTTGAGCATCTAGATGTAAAAAAACTTCGAAAGTGTACTTATAATGGTTTATTGTCATATATACTCAACCCTAACCCTTACCCAACCCTACCCTTTTCTAACCCTTACCCGCTAATCGGAACTAACACTGACACTGTTCGCGCTGACAGGAGGCTCAAACGGTAAAAGGCTCAAGGCGTCCAATTCCCTGCTCAGACGTAGGGTCGACCGATGTCCGAAATGGCATCGCCTTTCCATATTCGGAGGGGTACCTGGAGAACTGAGCCCGCAAGAGAACTGAACCAGAGGTGCGAACTGAGCCTGGGCCCTGTTTTTCAGTCACGATATCCTGTTTGTAAGATATCTTACAGCTGTCAGTGTACTATAGATAAGACATCTTTGGAGATTGGCCAACGATTGTCCGTCAAGAGCACTTAGGCTGCAGTCAGGTGTACTATAGACAAGACATCTTTAGGGTCACGTGGTTCCAAATGTCTTCCAAAGTGTCTTAGACCTAAGACATCTATGGACATGTCGTACATAATGCGCAACTTCACTTCCCGTAGGAATTAAGCAATGAAATTTTAACACGAGTAAGGTATACATATAACCTATCATCGTACCAAATATGAAGAAAAACGGCCGCACCGTTATGAAGTTATCGGCATGTGAAATTCGTCATACCAAATGTTGCTCTATCAGTGATCTAATTTATGCGGCGACCTTGACATCGACTGTGCTTATTTCACTCTCCCAGCAGAGATTCCGCGCGCTATACCGCGGAAGATCTGCTAGGAGAGTGCGTGTACGATATCCGATGGATAGCTCAATGTTTCATATTCAAACGCCGATAACTTCATAACTAAACGGCCGTTCTTCTTCATATTTGATACGATTATAGGCTATATGTATCCCGTACTCGTGTTAAAGTTTCATTGCTTAATTCGTATTAGATGCACAGAAAATCCTCTATATACGCACAGTGAGGTTTGATAGAACCTGACGTCCTGAGACAGTTCTATACTTGAGACACTTTTAGCGGCGATCGAGCGCGCCGCACTGAGACCGTGTCTATAGCACAGCCGCCATTTTGTGTCTTCCAAACAGTCTTCCAATCGCAGAGATGTCTTAAGGAATCGTTGGCCGATTATGTCGTGACTGAAAAACAGGGCCCTGGGGTTGAGAGGTAGCAGGTGGAAACGGCCCGGAGTAAAGTCGGCCCGGTATTATCGGCCCGGCTTGCGAGTAATCACGGCCCGCCCCCCGTAACCA